>JAXDDW010000037.1:1157500-1757500 GCA_034670385.1 Hoplostethus mediterraneus | reverse complement strand
CCTGCATGGAGACCTCATACTCTCCATCTAACAGCTGCAGACGTCTGCACACAAGCACACAACTAATTATTTCCTGCCACACAATGACAATAATGAAAAATACCTTTTCCCTGTGTGTATGAGGGTGAAGCCACATAGCATAAAAGTATGTTTGTAGACGTGTGCGTTTTACCTGTTTTTATCAAAGACCGTCATTTGTGCCACATATGTGGTTTCTCCCTCCTCTCTGAGCAAGGAGCTCCTTCTCTTCCTGTTTGCGACTTCCTCTGTAACGTCTGAAACAGACACGTAATGAAATATACACCTTCTGTCGTTGGCTCCGTTCCTCACAGTTATCTGTGCTATGGCCGATTTCTTTATGCAAACAAAACCCATGGAGGTAAACACGTTTTTACATGTGTGCCGATACCTTGATTCCATTAAAAAAGCATTAAGCATTCACCTCAAAAACTGTATGGTTGATATTAATTCTATTGTGGTGATAAGCATTGACCATTGGTATATAGTTTTGAGGGGAAAAATACTGCTAAGACTAAAATAGGTTTGTCTAGACAATACAATAGATTAGATTAAACCCTCTAGCCATAAGTTACTAATGAACACTATATCAATGTGACCACCAAACTGGACCTGGACAATATGGAGTAATTGCTGAATCATCAGGCAGACAATGCAGCTTAAGTGCAATTTTCATATATACGCTGCCTGTCGTGGGTTAGTGATCATTTACTTGCCCTTGCCAGTGCAGTGTGAGGACTCAATCCAACACATGAGCATTGTACAGCAGAGTCATTTTACACATCGCTTGCAACTAAAAAGTGTTAAGCTGCCATCTAGTACACACTGTTACAAACACGTGCAAGCAGCTCGGAGCAAAAAGTTTCAGTTTTGTTCACAATAAGAGGCTGTTAGATTGGATGAGATACAGCAAGACCAGAGCTTCTCCTCACCGGCCCAGTACTAAAAACAAACTAAAATAGCATGAAATGTCAAATTAGACAGGTCTGACTGATGTGTGACGACTAGTTATGAACGGATCAATCTGCCACTGATCATAAGTGGTCAATCTAATCAGGTCATCAGCTGAGCACCGTTTCAACTGACTGATCATGGACTTCGAATGTGTGTATGTGAAAAACACAATAACAGTTTAATGTATTGGAGCGAATGCATTGTTTGTCCTGCCCAAAATGCTATAAATTATATTTGTAATAAATCAATAAATCAGTAATATGCAATCTGGCCACCAGTCGCCCCTTGTATAAAACACTGCTCACCTCTGTTGAGGTGAGCCTCTCCGTTGGCCAGGCCGTTGATCTGTGTCCGGGGGTGTCCCGGGCTGGAAGTACCACCGGTGCTGGGCCTCGACACCCTGAAGAGAAGCGAGTAGGATTTCACCATGTGAGAGTTGCTGGGCTCAAACTCGCTGCTGGGAACCAGTAGGGAGGGGAAGGATCCCAGCTTGGCCTGGCCTCCAGCACCCGGGTACGGGTTCAGGGGAACCTGCTTCTTCCCTGTAGGTACCTGCTTCACTGGACAGCTCACATCCTGCACAGGAGACAACGGGAAAATGGATTTGTTTACACCTTTTTGGTATGTGCAGTTTATTGGCAACATCTCACAGGATTTCTGGGTACTGAGGTTCCAACGGTTACTTCTCCCTGCCGTTTGGGGCTGCCAACAAACAAATTTGCCTAGTACAGCTTTAAAACATGCAAATCAAAGCTGGACGGCAGCGGTACGTGACACGCTAGATTATCATTTCTCACACACACCTTCCTCTTCTTGTGGCAGACTTTGACGAGCAGCACCTCCAGGGATACAGAGTTCTGCTTGTTCTCACAGTCTTGAGATGGCTTCCCTGGAAAGGTAACAACACAAGGAGTCAGACCTCCATTACGTCACAAGGAGGTCAATAAAAAGACACTTGGTGAGCAAAGCCAATGCAACACTGCTGAGAAGGACCAACTTACCAACTTTATGGAAGAAGCCAGTGAAGGTGAGCTGAAGATGAGAAGCCAAGCTGTGGGGAGAGAAAAAAAGTCCTAGTAAGTCATCTCATATTTGATGGGATATTCACTGCATGTTTGCAGGGTCAGTTCCTCAACATATGCCTTAGACCAATGGTTATAGTAGGGGTTTCAATATCATACCAAGAAATTCCATAAAATCAAGCATGAAGTATTCAGTGTTTTTCCCCAGAATTTTATTCTTGGCAGGGTGGAAAAGCCTCTCTCTGAAACAGCATAGAACACATGACACTTAACACGAGACTCTGACTAGAAGTGGACCTACTTCTTAAATATCACCAAGAGACAAGAGCAACATTAAAAACAACCCAGGAATAACATCTACAAGCCTCCATTGCTGATCTCCATCTGATGTCATTGTGCATTGGTCAACAATAAGAACAATGAACATAAATGACATTCATGCAAGGGAAGCCAGGAAGAACCTCTACTGTCTAAAAAGAACAAAGCTGTGTCTTCAGTTTGTCAGAGACACCTGGACAAAGCTGAAGATTTCTGGAAGTCTGTTCTCTGGACAGATGAGCCCAAAATGTAACTGTTTGGTTGTAATCAAAAATACCATGTTTGGTAACAATCCAAACTGCCCACCACCAAAATAACCTTGGCAGTGTCATGGCCTGGGCAGTTTTTCTTCATCTGGATGACTAAAGATCATTAAGCGAATGATGAATTCATGAACAGAACATCAGGCCATCAGTCTGAGAGCTAAAGCTGGGCTGAAAGTGGCTGTTCAACAAGACCGTGATCCTAAACATTAAAAAAAAAAAAAAAAAATCTACCAAAGAATGATGATCAGGGAGAAGAAGTTTCGTGTTCTGGATTGGCCAAGTCAAACTCCTGACCTAAATCTAACTGAGATGCTGGCAGGACCTGAAGCGTCTGTTCCTGTGAGACCTCACAGGAACCTCCTCCAGGAAGATGAAGATACTGATCAGTGGCGAAAGGAGACGTTTACTCCAAGTCATCGCAGATGCAAGATGGTGCGGCCGTGTCTAGACGCCGTCGTGGCAGCTCTGGAGATTGTGCGTTTTTTTAGTTTTTGTTTTTGATATCTTTTCTTGCACAAACACATAGGCACTAACATCCTACGACCGTAGCACACGTTTGGACGTAAACTTTTGCGTTAAACAAAGGTTTTCGTCCACTTTTTCCATTGATCCAGCGTGGCCGGCAGAGATCTCACGAGCGAGCCACAACAACAACAGTGGAGACGCATCTACAGGGAGACAAAGGAGGAAAACATCGAGGAAAACGGAGCGGATTTCAGAACAGACAGAGTTCAAGCCCACCGTCCACCTCTGCCCAGCATCCTACTTGCCAATGTCCAGTCTCTGAAAAATAAGTTGGATGACGTTAGGGCGAGGATTAGATGCCAACGGGACATGAGGGATTGTAACATCTTTTGTCTGACGGAAACATGGCTGACCCCGCTGGTGCCACATCGAGTCATATGCCCAACCGAGTCCTTCTCTGTTTTCCGTGCGGATAGAACGGAAGAGTCTGGCAAATCTAAGGGTAGAGGGGTTTGCTTCATGACCAACAACAAGTGCTGCAACTCCAAGGACATTAAGGCCGAATCCCAATTCACCCCTTGGCCCTACCCCTCCGTTTTGCGCGTTCACGTGAAGGGGTAGGGGTGTCCCAATTCTCTTGTGATCGAGGGGTAGGGCCAAGTGCGAGGGCTACATGGCCCTCCAAACGGAGATTTTTCAGGGGCACACTACAAACAGAGGGCTAGGAGAAATCTCCCAGAATGACCTGCAAATCAACTGGAAGATCATGGGGAACGCTACACTACCATCAAAGTGAACCACAAATGTAGTATTTTCTTCATTAATAAAGATTTTAAAAATATTCTAACCGTGGTATTATCTTAGTTTAATGTCGTTTCAATGTATTATAGACCTTTTCTTTAAAACAAGCATAACAAAAAAATCGCTAGTATGCCGATGTCTCTACTTCGCTAGTTAGTTACGTTACAACATTGTTTTTAGGCTGATTTGTGCATGACAGTCCCGCATTTTGACATATTTCCATGTCGCATTTCCCCCTTTGATGGCATATGACGCCGAAATATAACTAAGTCCAGCAGCGAAGTTGCTGCACTTGTTACGGCTCCTCTAATATCAGTGCAGACTACAGAGCACCGCTAACGCTATTCTGTCAAGAAGTGGTCTGGTAATGAAGCAGTGGTCTTTTTTATTTGAGGACTTGTTTGATCGATTAGTAGTGTGAAACGTATAAATTGTGAGAATTGGGATTCGGCCTAAGACTCTTTCTCGTTCCTGCTCGTCGAACCTGGAGCATCTGACGATCTCATGCCTCGGTGGTCATGAAATCATCGAGAGGCTGATAAAGGATTACATCTGCGCCCTTCCTCCTTTGCTCCATGGACCCGCTACAGTTATCGTCCAAACAGATCCACGGATGATGCTGTCTCCCAGGTACTGCACACCACACTCTCTCATCTTGACAGCCGTGAGACTGCTGTTCATTGATTATAGTTCAGCTTTCAACACCATAGTCCCCACCCGACTGGCTGGCAAGCTGATTGAGCTGGGACTGAACAACCCCGGGGTGTGCCTGGATCCTGGACTTCCTGACCGCCAGGGGATTTAATGGGACTACTGTGGAGAGGGTGAGCAGGTATAAATACCTGGGAGTCCACATCACCGAAGATCTTACATGGTCCACACACACTGACACTCTGGTGAGAAAGGCAAGGCAGCGCCTTTACCACCTAAGACAGCTGAGGAAATTTAAAGTCTCCCGGAGGATCCTTCAGTCCTTCTACTCGGGAGCTGTAGAGAGCATCCTGCCAGGAAGCATCACTGCCTGGTTTGGCAACAGCTCTGCTCAGGACAGGAAGGCTCTGCAGAGAATAGTGCGTTCGAACGCACTATTGGAACTACACTCCCCACCCTGCAGGACTTGTATACCAGGAGGTGCAGAACCAGAGGATGAAGGATCCTCACCACCCCAACAACGGACTGTTTCAGCTGCTGCGGTCAGGCAAGCGCCTCCGTAGTCACGCTGCCAAAACGGAGAGACTGAGACGGAGTTTCTTTCCTCAGGCCATCAGGACTGTGAACTCCGACCTCACCAGGGCCCCCACCAAGACCCACACACTGCCCCTCTCATACACACACACACACACACACACACACACACACACACACACACACACACACACACACACACACACACACACACACACACACACACACACACACACACACACACTTATATTACATACAATTTCTCATATTACTTTATTTTTTATAGTGCTCCTACTGTAAATATTGTGTTGTTTTTTTATATAGAGCTCTTATAGTAATACTGTAAATATTGTGTTGTTTTTTTTATTGTAAATACTGAGTACTGTTGCCCTTTGCACATTCCTGTTGAGCATTGTCACTTTTTCATTTCACTGCACACCCCGTGTGTGTATGTGACAAATAAAGTTCTTGAATCTTGAAATTGAATTGATAAAGGAGGTGCTGCAAGTTACTGATTGAAGGAGTTGACATACTTCTGGACACAGGGATATGTGAGTCTTTGTTAAATAAACAATGAACATATATCATACTTATTTGTGCATGTTCATGTCCTTTATTTGGGATATCTTCATTAAGAGTGTAGGTTTTATAAGGTTATTTTATACAGTTATTTCTCTATATGAAATAATGACCACCCCCTGTACGGTTCACCAACTTATATAGTTGTATGTAGTTATCTAATCGTACAGACAGAAATAGTAAATGGAAGCTGCAGAGGAAAAAGGCAAACAAGAACATTTTAGATCTTGTCAGAAGGGGTTGTGTGTTTACCTGTGCATCTCCTGCTCGCCCCTCATCTTCTCCACTTTGAACAACAGATCATCCACCTTGGAGCTCTTCCTGAAGATGCAGACACAGCTCAGTGAGCGACTAGAGACAGATCGCGCAACAATACTGACCTACTGGCAGATTAATAGATCACCACACAAAAGGGGCAGTTTTCCACCCAAAGAAAGTCGGAGCCAATTCGGTCCTTCTTTCAACTGGAGTTATTATCAATAGCCTCAACCTGCTGGCCTAAAAGTCATCATCTGAAAAGATGCTTTTGATCGCCGCCTTTTCTCAACAGGTCAACTATGTTGTAGCTCCTGGTTTTCCAGGAATAACATCTGTTGTATGACAGTGTGACCTGAACCCCTTTGATCTGACAAATGCAGAGGTAATCCACAAACTAGAAAACACAATATCTTTACTGTACAAGTCTGGGCCTATACAAAATATATGACACCCCTCGAGGATAGAACACTAGTAAACACAGTGTAGGCTGTAGATGTACAGGAAAGCCACTTAAAAGACAGAAGAAATTGTGCACTGCTCTTGTTCTGCTTGCACAGAGCCAATTTAGGTCACAGGGCTTTAAAAAGAGACTGAACATTGTCTTGCTTTATGCATGGCAAATTCATTACTTTCTGAGGAAAGCTAGTAAATAATGCCGCACAAGCTTGATTTTAGTTTCCAGTCGAATAATTCAACAATATGAAGAACGTTTCATTTAATTTATAAAATCCACTGGATCAAAGCAAGTACTTTCACTTATGGTCCTCGGCTATTCACAGTAAGCTCTGTGAACAAGGCATGGAGTACTCAGTGTGGAGCTTATTCATTTCAACTCACGTCCACCGGTTCATGTGACTAAAGCATGCGTGAGCACAGCAGAAAGTGAAACTGAGCTAAGCAGTGCAGCAAAAGCAAGTCATGTACTACTTCAGTACCAATCAGGAATAACCAGAGACCGGAAGTTTTGCTGCCATTTTCAGCCCTCAGTTAAGAACAGGGACATTTTACAACAGGACTCCCTATCCTCGGGCTCCCACAGGTAGAGAGAAATCACAGTAGCAACCCCAAGGAAAGTTTAGGTCTGATAGTTTCATGTCCAAATAAATACCATACTAAGGTTGAAAACAGAAGGACAATGTTAAAAAGAAAATGGTGAATGGTATTTAACAAAAATACCTTTTAACACTTTTAATACTTTAGCCTCAACATAACCTCCACATGACACTACTCGATGAGGCCCTGAATTCATCTCTCACCACAACATTTCTATGCAGGCTGAGCCACAAGCAGCAGCACGTGCATCAGAGGAATCTCTGTAGTTCTGCACAGCCTCTGTATGCAAAACAGCCTAACTGAAATGCCTCCTATCTCTACTTTAACTGATCCAGCAGGCATTGTGTCAGTTAGCTTCCACTTCAGATAACAGTCAACCTGTTTACTAAAGCTTTACAAGCTACTTGGGCTGATCCGTGTTCCACTGCTGCCGTCCAACAGCGCTCGATGGTAAACCTTCAATCACAGGAGGCATCAGTTTCATTTGAGTTTTTATCACTGTATGTTATGCACCGATGAGCGCACATGCACAGCTCCACGCCTAATGAAAAAAAAAGTCTTGAGTCTTCTTGAGTTTTTTCATTATATTTTGGACACATGAAGCAAAACAAAGAGTCAAACCATATGATGCTAAGTTTCAGTCCGTCTCATAAGTATCAGACCTGCTGTAGGAGGTCAGGGAGACGATACGCCCTGATCCAAGACGTGATAGGTCTGCTTAGCCCAAAAGGTTTTGAAAACACCAGCCTAACTTAAGAAGGTGAATTTTATTTCCTCCATCAAGACAATCTGAAAAACATTGTGAATTGATAAACCTGGCTGTTTGAAAACACGCCACACTTTTTACCTTTTGGCGTTATTCCTTGAGTTTCTGTGGGACATGTAGGTGAGTGTCCTGTGCAAGAAGATAGGCTGAAAAAAAACAGGGAAACATCAAAACCATGTTACAGCTCTATGGCAACTCGCTGAGAGCTACACAAATGTTTCCTCTTATATCAAATGATCTTCACCATGTGACTATTCAAGGAAAGACAACACTCACAGCTATCAAGTTCCTGGTGCGGAGGAACCGGTAGATTTGGGTTGGTTCTGTAAATGGATATAGAGTTACATCATCAGCATGTTATTTGACTTTATATGGGGCACTGCCTCTCTAAATCCTAGATCCTGCTTGCTTTTAATGGCAGAGTACATATTTTCTTCCACTTCATTTAGTGGGCTTTAGAAGGTCCCCAGCATACAAGTACGCACTGTAATTTGACAGTCGGGTCTACATTTGATTTGAGTTGTTGAGTTATGCAATGCAAAAATGACAATGTGCCTGGATTCATGCTGAGTTTAACCACATAAAACCTTTGGCTGGATGGGTCTACGCTGGACTGATGGTTTTAAAAGGGAATCGATACAAAAATCAAAACCATGTTACAAAAGCCATACCATTTGGGAGACAGGAAAACACGTGGCTGCACTGTAGCAATAGATTGTTCAAATTATTTATCAATATATATATTTTATATACACAAAATCCATCTGCCAGAATACAAAAGCTGATATAAGCTCCCATTCAGTTGAAAAGTGCAGAGAATTGCACCATTCAGCTGCAAAAACATGCATGTCTGTCAAGTCTTAAACATTAGCTCTTAAGTGTGACAGGATTATTCACTGGCTACATTATGGACACTAGCCATTACTGAAACATACATGTATAATATTAACAAGGACTTGTCTACCTTAATTAAAGTAGATCAACTACAGCTGTGAAATGGTCTGTCCTAGTAGCAACCCTTCGCCTAACCATTTCAGGTTCATCGCTAAGCTCTCAGTGACATGAACTTGAACATTAATATCCTAAATAGGCAAGTTGATGACAGCGACTCACTCTCGAAGGCCTGCAGGAACAACTCGTGGTCGGCTTGAATGAGTTGCATACTGGGCTTCTTGGCTGTAGCCATCGCAGCAGAGGATTGATATAACCCACCATTGGCTTTTCCTCCTCCAGAACCAAAACCCACCGGGCCCGAACCAGCGTGACTTCCACCAGAGGAGCCCTGCTTATGGGGAGCCATTTCCAAAGTTAGCCAGAGAAAACTGTCCCACCACCGGTGCCAGAGATGTGGAGTAAAAACTCAGCTCCTCTTTTCTTTGTCAAAACAAAAGAACTGCGTTTTGCAGTAAAGCAGACAGTTAGGAGAAATAATGTTGACTCTTCATTTCAGAAGCGATTTATCCAAGTTTCAATGGTTCATATTTGTCATATATATATAGAGTCTATCTGATTCCTTTCTACAATCGTTTAACAGTCAGAGAGGTCGTTGAACGGACTGGAAATGCGCGAAACGAGAGAACAGCCTCCGGGAAGATACCGCGGCTTGCTAGCTGGCTGGCTAACACTTCCTTAGCCAGCTAGCATCAACTCCAGGCTAGCTAGATAGCATTGTCCGGTATTTTGGCTTCGCTAAAAAAAAAAAACAGGGAGACTCATCCCTGGCGACGACGACCCACACAAATGACATATATTATCATTGGTTTTGCTGCAATTTTACCTGAATAATTCACATTAGCTATCGCTGCTGGCAGGTTCAGGTAGTGGCAATTTACGAGGGTCAAGACTGCCACAGTAACGAATACGACTTCCGGTGAAAATCTTCAAAATTCTAACCGTAGCAACGAACCTTGAGACGTCTTTTGAGTAATACAAAACAACATGAAAATAAAGACAAGATTAAATGAAGTTTACTTAATAAAGTAAATAGAATAGATTTAATAATAGATTAATAGATTAATCTAATAGATTTCCCCAAAACGTTCTGTACACCCAACAATGATTTATTTTTTTAATTGACAAATTGTATTTTTATTTTGAAGGTAAAATCGCTTTTCGTTCTGGTCTTATTCGGACTAACCGTGACAACTTGACACCGCTTGGTAGCGCCTTCTTTGATTTGCGTTGAAAGAATCCGCCTTCGAACAATCTTATCCAATCAGAGTGCTTGTTTGTAAAAGAGAACGTAATCATTGGTAGAAATATTCACTGGTCTCATTCCCGAACGGAAAGCTAAAGGTTTGGTAGAGGCGCATTTGCCGCTTGCAGCGGGCATGACTTTATCCTTTAAACCCTGGTTTGAAAATGGTTTTCAATAAGATTAAAATATTAGACCACCTAGTATTCTATATTAGATCTATTACACCCAGCTATTATTATTTATTAGATCACCGAGCTATCAGTTTAGATGTAACACTGGTCCTGAATGCTTACTGATGTATTTTTTTTCCTGTTAGATATGCCTTCCAAATACTTTTCTGCCGATTTCTGATCATTTTACTGTCCATTATGATAACTACAAGATGAAATTTGGACTTCATTTGGATATGATTGCGGAGTGCCACACCTTACCATACCCAAGTGACACCCATGTTATCACCTTCCATGCAATTTTGACAGACCACACACTCTATTCATTCATTTTCATGATATAAATAACTCATCTTTGCCATGGCTCTAAAGTACAAATAAAAACTACCAAAAAAACAATGGTTGTTTAAAGAAAATGTCCCTGTGGCCAAGTGAGACCGTGCACATAACCTTTCCTGATATATTTTATTGAGAGACCAGATACTCTCACACTGCATGCACAGCAGTGAAGTACACTCACTGACCCCAAAGCATAATGAGGACTAAAATAGCAAATGAGCACACAGTACTCAAGCTTGCACAGCATTGCTATTATTTTTTCCACTGTGTTTCTCAGCTGGCTCGATTGCAGCGGAATAGTTAAGATATCCCTTGGGCCTACTCCTCAGTTGGAAAACGAAGCAAAACACTGAAAGTGCAGCTGGGTGGGGGAAAAGTATGGCTGGATATCAAGAAACAATAGTCTGCCTATCGTTACCATACCGGTTTTTGGTTCAGTATTGATTTTAAGATGTTATAAGGTATCCAAAGGCTTTGAAGTGTGGGATGATTTTTACAAGAGGAAAATATAAGATTTAAGAAATAAGATTTAGAATAAAAATTCTTCTATTGCAGGGACGTAATTATAATATATTTTGGGGGGGACACATCGCCTGCTATGCTATGACCACCACGCACCGCCGTCCGAAATAATCATTAGCAAATGTAATCATAATCATAACTAAACGTAACAAATTGCAATTATTATTACTACTGGTTCTAGTATTACGTTGTACTGCAGTTCTGCATGTGGTTTGTCCAAGTGGTGTTGCGTACCCCAGCGGAAGCCATTGCTCGACTGCTGTGGGTAGGTACAATCAATGTAAAACACTGTACTGTCTCTCCATTTCATTACTTCCAAATGTATTAAATTAGTTTTCAATAACGCCCCCACCCCCCGCAGATTTGTTCCCCCCCCACGTTGACTCCATGGCTACGGCCTTGTTCTATTGTGTATAGATTTTTACTAAGGAAATCCTGTATTACATGCCTTAAATTCATGTTTCCTTCATATTCTTCTATTCTTCTGACTTGTTACATATTGCATATATATTTTTATATTTTTAACTTACCCCTATACTACATATAGGCTATTTTTATATTTTTCTTTGTCTCAGTGCATTGTACTGCTATTTTGCACACCTTCAAAATACTGGAATTCATTTTCCACCTATTTGCTACTGCAACAACCCAATCATTTTATTTTCATCTTACATTAATAGAACAAAGTATGTTTAGGAAAGCATATGGCAGAAACAAATGTACAATGATTAAATAATTCACAAATTCACTAATAATTCATTCATTTCATCATGAAGTGTGCTTTCATTTAACCAAGGAGCAATAAATGGTTTTTTTTGACTCAATGAATTGTTTTTCAAAAATGGGGCATCGCTCATGCTCTTCCCATTTAGGATTGCCTATGTTACACCAATAACCTCTTTATTCACCATTAAAAGGGAAATAAAATGTTGCTTAAGCAGTGAAGAAAAAAAGTTTAGAATGAATATCATGATTTATTATTCAAACATGTTGTATTCCCTTTTACTATAGCCATGGTAGTGGTTTGTCAAAGTAGCCTGCAGTAGCACATACAATGGCAATAAACATAAAAGCTACAGGAGTAATTGTTCAAACAACAGGAAAAATATTAAAACTGATATTAGACATCCATTTGAATGTGACAAAAATGTGAAATGGACAAATTTGCACAAAAAACAAGTGAATCACATACTAAGGATGAATTAAATTAAATTAGCAGTGTTTAAATATCTAAACAGTGTTATGTTTTGTTCCTATTCCAGGTCTGTGTGACCATCAAGGCATCCACCCAGGACAATTAAAGACCAAGAGGAGCACTCAGCCAAAGGCATGTGTGAGTTTCCAGGTCTTTGCATTGCTTACAACCTCCACCGTAAGTGTGCAAAACATAATTTCCAAACATCAAATTGACTCTAACGCAGCACAGACAGCACTGCTTTCCCATCACCTGAAGTGTTCAATTCAACGCAGTCTGTCGTTGTCACACCCATCATTAACCACAAGCTGAACTGAACTTCCCACCGAAGCACCGGTGCTGCTGTTCCGCCATGGATGGAAAATTCATTCTAAAAACTCAAATACCATTTTGTGCGAGTTCCCTCAGCCTTAATTGTTTGGTGTCAGTGTGGAAGATAGTTTGCAGGCCTTGGACAGCCACACACACACACACACGGTTGGAACAGCCAGGTTTCAATGTTTTCTCCACAGTATGTAGGTCATGAGCAGGACCAGGCCTGCCGACAGGGCCGCAATCACACACTGGTGGATAGAGAGGACGTTCTCCAGTGCGTGGATCCTCTCCTCCATGGCGCTGGTGTGGAAGTAGTCGTAGATGCCGGCACTGATGCTCCACACCGCCCACACGGCGTCTACCAGCAGCGGCATGGCAGAGCAGCGAGGGAGGTAGACAGGCTCCGTCAAAGGCTGTGAAAGGCAGAAAGGAGAGGGTATAGACTACGTTTTCTAGTAATTTCTAACCCAGGCTCAGGAACAGCTTCTTCCCATCAACTGTCACCTTGCTGAACTTGTGATAGCAGCCCCCCCCGCCAGTACTTGTACTCTGTGTGATGACAATAAAGTTGAATCTAATCTAATTGTGCATTATGAATTGCACAGCCTTTGAATCAGTTTAATATATTGGGAAGAAGGCAGAGACGATGCCACACAGAAAATCGTTTCAACTGTGACCAGTGACAAAGAAAAGGACGAAAAAATGAATTCAAAGTCTGGGCTTGAATGGTATGTGTTTCTCCCATGGCGGGTGTGGAAGTGCCGTTTTGTGGGCGTATCCAAATATAGCGCATTCATTTCACTGTTCATACTGTCCATATTGTAAATAGCATATTCATATCTTCCCATATCACTGTTTATATTATATTTAATATTTATCTTTATTTATCTAATATATATATATGAACATACTCTGCACTTTACTGCTATTTGCACTTCTGGTTAGATGCCAAACTGCATTTCGCTGTCTGTACTTGTACTCTGTGCAATGACAATAAAGTTGAATCTAATCTAATTCCTATGTTTGGATAAAACCTAGTTTGTGACACATGGACAGGCCAGCTATGTCATACAGCCATAAGAACAATCCGTTGAACATAGTGATATATTGGAATTGTACTAATTATACGTGCTGTATCGGTTTATCCCAACCACGGTGTGGCAATATGTTTTGAAGCACATATTGAAGTAGCTAGCTGGGATGCTGCTAACATGACGAACATTACGCGATTTAATGCTGTCTTGCTTATCGGCAAAGGAACACGACTTGCAAAACGATTTACGACTTTTTCCAAATCATTAGGGTCTTCTGGTTAATTCGGTTTACAGATAATCCACTAGTTGCTTGACACTGTTAGCTACCACCGTCGACTGTGTATTTTGTATGTTTGGGAGGATCTACATGTTTTGGTAGAAGATGATTGTGGAAATAAAAGGGCATATCAATACTACAATGTTTGTTTTTTATTTTTTATTTAAGTAAGTGCTGTTTTGTGCATTTGGGTGTATTCCGAATTGAAGAGTGGCTCTCACTACGTTGTAACTATGCTCTACCAACTATGTTAGCTTGCCGATAAGTGAGTTTGGCGTAACGTGTCGGGCTGGCTGAGATGCTGCCGAGTACGCCAACGCGAAGCAATCGGATCGGTTGAAGTTTGAAACAGTTGCAGGGCCAGCTGAATTTATAAATAACTACTGTACCTAACAGAGAAACTATCATTATTGCGAAGCGACGCTGCTAGCAAGCTAACGTCCGGGATTTGTTGCATGCTGTTCTCATCTAACCTAGAACGGCACCCAGCACCCGTTAGCATTGAGCTTTTTTGACGAAATATAAGAAAATCTCACTTACCCCATCATTTCTGCAATACACAAAAACACGTTTCCCACATCGGATATATTAATCTGCGAGCGTCATGTCAGTCGGGTTTCATTCGAAAACACATCTGTCACCCACTCTACTTCCGGGTGTGACGTAGTTCTCCGTTCTCTGTAGTACGTAGAGAAAAGTTACGCCAATGTCGATTAAAAAAATGGGGAAATTCAGTGTGGCCTTCCTTATCGGCAAACATTGACATGACTGGTGCATTACACGTTATCCACATAGCAGCACTTTATTTTAATAAAATCGGAACTTTTAGAATTAGTTCACACTGGTCGCTTTATGTATTCTGCTGAACGAACGTTGTAAGAAAACACCCGAACACATTTTAAAGGTGGGTATTTTATTGAAATGCTTAGTGCTTAGTGTATTCAATGTATGCCGAAAGGAATTGTGGCTCCTTCCGAGACACATAATACTTATTTCGTGTTGCACGAGGCGTGTAAATTTGCCACAAGCAAGGCAACTTTTTGGAGATACAAGAAAGAACGAAACGTATCGCGACTACTCAATGTCATGATCATATGAAGGCGGTTTACTAAGCGGTATACTAATAAAGTACTATATTTAAAAACGATCTAGCGCAACACAAAACCCATTCGAATAACCATGTTTACCTACTGCAACATCACTGGGCGCGGTGGCCAAGTGGTAAGGCGTCGGTCTCGTAAACCGAAGATCGCGGGTTCGAACCCCGTCCGTGCCTTTGTGGCTTACGGTGATAAATACTTTTCATCATCGAATCCACGGTATGCATTCTCTAGTAGTAGTAACCTTAATACATTAGAGAACGCACTGATGAAGAACTGTTTGTAGTAATTCCAACGCAAATGTTATCGTATGTATATTGCCCGGGTGTTCCAGTTTTAAAACGTGACAAAAGAAAAACAGAAATCCCCGAGATAATTGATACCTTTGCCGATTATTCCATAGTGAACCAGAACCATGCTGCGGCCACCTCACGAAACTGCTCCTCTGTTCGAGCAGGTTCCTTAAACCTTCACTAGAGGGGGCTGAAATGACACGTGCATACACATATACACTTGGTCAGTAAAGAGGCATTTCGTATCTAAACGGTCTGCACGTTTACACCACATATAACGAGTTTGTACCCCCCCCCCCATATTCAGTCTCTTCTAATTAACTTAAGGGGGAACACCTGAGATGCAATATTGCCCTCAGAGATAATGTTATTCAGACATATCCACTTGATCAGGGCATATTATATGGTGAGGTGTGGCACTCTCCTTACCTTATCTTAAATGAGTCCAACTTTTATCTTGTGGTTTTCATCATTAAAATGGAAAGCAAAGATCAAGCAAAAACAAATGTATTTGGAAGCCATATCTAAAAGAAAGAAACTGCACATCAGGAGAGCATTCAGGACCAATGTTACCTCTAAACTGATAGGTTGGTGTCCTACATCTAATAATTTACCACGGTGTCCAAATACTAGTCAGTCATCAGCCAGAAATTAAGTCTATTTTGGAGGTTTTGGTGATAAATGGTAGTAGTAGTAGTAATACCAGTAGTAGTAGTAGTAGTGGTACTAGTCATAATAGTAGTAGCAGATAAATTATATTAGATGCAGGGACCTTGCCATATCTTAGGATTTAGTGGCGCATCCTTTATAAGACAGTTAATGTTGAAATATAAAATATATATATTTTTTATATTCAACAACTAACATTAGGCCTATTTCTACACTTGTTAGCAATAGTTTTTTTTAATATATATATATTTTTTAACTGAAATTACTTAATAGTAATAGTAGCAGTAGTAGTAGCAATAGTAGTAATAGTAGTAGGCTAGTAGTGTTAATAGTGGTGGTAGTAGTAGTAGTAATAATAAGTAGTAATAGTAGTAGTAGTAGTAATATTGCATGCCTGAGCCCGAGCTCATCCAGTTCCATGTTTGGGAGGACCAGTGTCAAGTCCACCAGAATAAAAAAAAAAGTTCCTCCTGTGAAAATGTTCAAAATAAAACACATATTGAAATACAATGCACCATGATACAGTACAATGTTATTAATGTCTAATTATTCAGCTGTAGGTTCACTCCATATAAATACTAATATATACTAATGCTAATAAATTGAAACTGATAGATCGGTCTAACCCTAATTGTGCGCGCCCCAAAACTTTATTTTGATCTTATTTTGATCTTATGTGACGATTTTATGCTTTTACTCTGAAGGTAAAATGACCACATGTCCGGTCTTATCCTGTGTGACTCTGGCTGACTTGACTCAGCACGGAGGAGGAGGCTGCTGACAGTCCTGCTGTCCGTGCTGTTTGTAGCGCCGGTCACAGACTGAAGTGGCGGACTAACCGCTCGGGTGCCAGTCATGAAAGAAGCAGGCGGACATCTGGATAATAAAATCTAGAGAGGCAGGAAGTGACAGCTGCCGTGCATTATACCTGGAATAGTCGAGAAGTTTGCAATCAACAGGTGAGTGCAAACAGTCCCATGCAATGACGTGCTACGGCGGACTGCGGATCAATGACATTTAACTTAGAACTGCCATCTCATTAGGTTTTGTTGAATGTACTTCCTTTCGTTACATTTGTGTCTCTCTTGCATGATAAACTGTCCCTTTCCACAGCACCTAACTTTGTGTTCTATACGCAGTTGTAGGGTTCGACCGATATTAGTTTTTTTTAAAGGCGACACCAAGGGCCGATATTTTGTGTTATTTAATATATTTACTTTTGACCATTTTCATGCCACCCATCGCGCCACACACTCCCATTACCTGGAGTGGTGGTGAATAACTTCTCCCAGGGAGTAATAATACATAAAGTAATAATTTTGAACTGAGGAATATAATAAAAGGAGTAACAATCCCTGGTAATCAATCGAATTGCATCATATCCACCACACTGGAGGCAGGCAACACTGACTAGACCACATCCCAATATATCGGTCTAACCCTACAAAGCCCACCTCATAAGAAGCTGTGTTGTTGTTGTTACTGATCGTGATGAGTATGGTGTGTCAGAGAGTGGGCCTTTGCTGGCAAGGTGAGTTGTGTGAAAGCCTTTCAACTGGCCTACAAAGTCCCAGTTTCTGGCTCACTGGATCTCCCAGTTCTTCGTGTGACCCCCCCCCCCCACTTTGGATCAGTGCCTTCACCCTTCATTCCAGCTTGGGTAACTGAATGGGTAACGTGTGTGTGTGTGTGTGCGTGCATGGTGGCTGAGGTCAGTGACTATATCTGGTGTGTAGTCTTGACAAACATCTGAGCTCACGGTCTTTCACACCTTGCCTAGAAATACTTGGTTAATTTGTAACGGGAAGCCCAGCACATCGCGGCTAGAACCTACGTGCGCGGCTCCACAAATCACCTGCACTGGCAGGTGTCCTCGTCCACCTTTTGGGAAGGAAAATTGGGAAGGAAAGTAACAGGGATCAACTGATATGCTTTTCTCAAGGCCAACAAAATCCAAAATATCACAGCTATTAAGTGTCTCGCCCCCCCCCCCCCCCCCCCCGAAACAGCATTTAGACCATCATGGGACACTGAAACTCTCCATTGAAAGCCAGCCAAATAGTTCTGGCTCCTTGTTAACTCTGGATTTGAGGGGAAAGTGTCACTTTTCCTGTTGTTGAGTTTGGACAATTCCCTCACCAGTCAGGGTTGCTTGTGGGGGAAAGTGGGTCCTGGCTGGTAGAGTGAACAGGAGAGCAGCTATTAGCCGCCGCTGGGTTCTGGATGGAAACCAGCCCTACTGATTACAACGGTAATGCTAAACAGAGGAGCAGCAGGCCCTGCTCCATCATGCCAACTGTGTCCTTAGGAATGTCTAGCAGATACTCGTGGTATGCTGACTCATACACTCTCCTGCCAGGCCAGGATGTGAAGTGTGATGCAAGGAGGATAAGGCTAATGCTAACGATAAGGCTATAGGCTCCCATCAGCCAAAAGGAAGTTGACTTTTGCCTTTAGGCATTCAGCAAACGCTCTTATCCAGGGCGTCTACGAGAAGGCCGACAAGCTGTCAATTAAGGTTATTATAGTTAAAAAATACTATGTCCTCGGGTGATCACTAGTTTATACAAAAATGCATCCAGGAAAAGTCATTATTATGTAAGCCAAGGTATTTTGATTGGTTGACCGTGGCTCCTCCTTCCTGGTGTGGGAGGAGGTACATAGAGCTAGACTGATATATATCAGGATCAGATCTGGTCCAGCCAGTGTCGTCCACCTCTGACATGATGAATATGATGCAGTTTGATTGACATCTGATAGGCAGCAGTTCCTCATACATGTAAAGCCTAGCATAACAAAATGAAGCGAGGGCAAACCGCAGTCTGGACTGACAGTCTATTGGCAGCTTTAATCCAAAAATGTCAGTGTCAGTGTTCAAAAAACCCCTATCAATTGAATGCTGGTCGAGTGGTCATTCTACCATCGGTGAGGCAGGAGGGAGAAGAGTGGAGCGAAGACCAGAAAAGGCTTGACACTGGTGTGAAAACAACTCATCGCCTTGTGGCACAGATTCACAGATGTGTGTAGGCAGTTTTGGTTTATTTCTTTGAGTGAGCACGGTGCACAATGGACAGATGGAGCAAGGCTGAAGTTTGCCCAAAGAATCTGGAGGCTGTCCAGGAGACTGCCTGCTCAATAAGAGCATTGACGATGGGACAGGAATGGTTTGCTAGTGACACTGACCTACAGCCGAGCTGGAGTTTATGTTCAGCGCAAATGCTAAACAGAGGAGAAAGGCTCTGTTACGTGGTGCTGAACCCATTCACCCCTTTAAAAAAAAAAGGCCCCAAACCCATTTTTGTGTTTTTATTAGGGCAATTTAAAATCCCCCTGTATTTTGGATTGAAAGGAGACAACCCCCCCTCCCCTTCACTCTCTACTTCACATGCCTCTTTCCTCCCATCATCTCTCTCTCTCTCTCTCTCACTCTTTCTTTTCATTTTCTTTTTACCACCCTCACTCCTCTCTGCCTCCTTCTATGTGTTCTTATATTCCCCCCGCCTCTCTCTTTCTCTCACTTCACCTCCTCTCTTTTCTCCATTTGCCTTTCCTGTCTTTAAATCTAACTACCAGAACTGGTAGCCTTAAAGGAATACACCAAATTTGTGGGAGTTTGGCCCGCTGCTCAACTTCATTAAGTGATGAGAACATAGATACCAAAATCATCCATGTGTTCACAGTAGATTGTTGGCTCCGGTGCCCCATGCTAACACTTTAGCTTACACTATGTTGAAGCGGACCTATTATTGAAAACGGCTTATTCCTGGCCCTTATACATGTTCCATACGTTATCACTGACTTTAGTAGCCGTTTCCTTTTTCAAAAAAACAGTCCAAAAAACAGGCTGTTTTGAAAAGTCCCGTTTAGATGTCATAACAGGCCACTATTAGCATAATCCAACCCCTCGCAGAGCATGCCCACCCCCAGGTGAATAACCACTCCCATTTACCTTGTCTCAAAATGCAGCTCCTGGCAGTGCCGCAAGCCATTGGTGTACACGGTGTGCAATGCTATATTGCTGTGATGTCAGATATGTTTATATCGGCGAACTTGGGCCACTTGTATCTTGCCAGAGTTTCCAACTGGGAATTCCGACTTGAATGACTGTTCTATTGCACTTTTCTGTGTCGGAGGTTGTTTTTTTTCGAGTTCCCAGTACAATGGAATGCACCATTACTTTACCAACAGTGGAGCTACAACGACAACATGTCTACGGCCAGATCCCAACACTACAGTTGTTCTGTTGTAGGATGCAGGTAACAAGATAGATCCCTGCAGTCTCCAGTCTGCATGGAGCAATATTCGACTGCATTCAACTAGCAGGGCTAGCTACGGGCTCATCATAAAGTTATTTATTTGAGTTAGTTATTTATGTCCTGCTCGGTAAACTTTAGCCACCATTAATACGCCTCTTATGATTATTTGCGCTGCGCTGTTTGGATGCAAATAGGTTGCATCCAATAATATATTTGCTAACTAGCTCAACAAAAATGTCAATCCTAGCATGTCTGCAAGTTGTATTCAATAAGCTTATGGACATGAGCTATAAACAGACTGGCTACAGCAGAGAGCATCGCTCACACACTCACATACACACAAACACAAGGCAAGTACAATATTACACGGAATTGTTATCATTGAGAAACGTTCTGCTGGGTTCTCCTAAGTGGAACCGCTCAGCTGCCTTTTCCCATTCTGGGTCAGACTCCGGCCCAAACATGTACAGTCTCAGTGTTGGTTCGGGAGCGGCCGCCATGGTTACGGTAAATTACAGCGTCAAGCTTGTTTACCTTGAGCAGCATGGGAGCTCTGCGCTCCGCCTCCGCCAGGCGATTGGCCACCTCAGTCCGCGCTCTGATTGGCCGCCTCATGGCAGCAGAGCAATGTTCATTTACATACCCCTCCACGCCCTCAAAACAGCCTGTTCTTTACAATGGAGAAAATGAAAGACTGAAACACACACCACAGAAGCTGGTTTTAGGATTTTTTTTATTTAGACTTCACAAACGTCTTGTAAAGACCCTAGGGAACAGTTTTTTAAATAGCCAAAAAGAGTAAAATATGTCCCCTTTAAGTGATAGTGGGCTCATGCTAACACTTTAGCATACACTGTGTTGAGTGAGAAGACAGGCCTTTTAGTAATAAAAAATTGTTAGTGGTTCTTATTATTATTATATGGCCCGTAGTTTTATAAATTTCATTAACTCAATGTAGCTAATGTAGACAGGTTTACTTTTGGAGTATTTCAGGTGAGCAGGGGCATAGCTAGGAGTTATGGGCCCTCCAGACACTTTAGGGGCCCTTCCTGAACATGGGGCTCTGAGTAGTCAGTACTCCTTTTACCCCCACTATGGCGCCCCAGCAGGTCAAGAACCACATATTCATCCGCTGCACAGTGATTTTTAGCTGTACAGTCTCCCATCACCCACCACCTTCACTTCCTATGGAAACAAGGAAAGTCCCTGCTAGTTCAGAAAAATAATATATAGTGTGAATTTTACCAATCTCCTACACAGAACACCCAGATTTGGCCACATGATTATTTAGTTGACCATCCTTCTGGACCAACCTCTCGAAAACTTGGTGTATTCCTTTTAAGTGACCTCCAGCCTCTAGGTTTCAGTGTTTCTGTCAAGGATCTAAAGAGTCTGCAGGTTTTCTTTCCAACCAAACACTACCATAGCTCATTTCACGCTTTGGTTTAAATCGTGTCTACACGGTCACGGCTTTTCTCTGTTCTTGCCCCATAGTGGTGGAATGAACTCCCCACTGATGTCAGGACAGCAGAGTTGCTGCCCATCTTTTGCCGCAGGCTGAAAATCCACCTCTTCAGGAAACACTACCCTGACCCTTCCTCTTAGTCTTGCCTATTTGTCTTCAATTATTTGTATGAGCTCTTGTTTATTGGCTCTTGTTTATTTGATACACTTATTTGTCTTAGCTCTTGCTCATTTGATTTTCTCATTTGTCTCATTTGTTTAAGAAAGTAGGTAGCTAACTTATTACACTTTTACCTTAACACTAGTTATGCTCTTAGTTGCTTGTTTAGGAAGGAAATGCACTTACGATTTCTGGTGACTAGTAGTTTTCTTGCCTACCTATGTTGAATGCACTCATTGTAAGTCGCTTTGGATAAAAGCGTCTGCTAAATGCCTGTAATGTAACGTAATCTTTGAGATGAACTGGAGTAGTTTTTTGGGTGAGAACGAAAACCTGCAGACTCTCGGACTTGCGATGGCACTGGGAAGCGATATCTAGCCATCTTGTTCCTCATTCCTCCTTCGCTTGTTTTTGGGGTTGCAAGATCACAAGTGCTCCCTGAAATGTTCACCATACGATAGCTCAACAATAGAGATGTCCATTCAAGCCACTGACAAAAACCACTCGCACCCACACTCATAATGTACCCAATATAGTCTGGAGCTGGTGAAGGGAATGAAGAGGAACCATAAGACGGCAAGAAAAGTGAGGGACTTTTAGGGGCAGCTGTGTTTTATTAACTCAGTCATAATGCCCCTAAAAATCCTTATTGCTCTTGCAATTTCCGACTGGGCTCTGGGGGGGGAGACGATACCAGTGTCAGCTGTGCTATAAGGGGCTCCACCTTCTTGACGTGGTAATCCGAAGGTGCTCTTTGGTTTGCTTTCAATGAAACAGAAGGACGTCCAATGTGTTCATTGAGCAAAAACAGATTCAAGGGCGCGTTGACAACCAAGCATGTTTTGAGTGGTTTATTTCAACTCTGTTTTGCTGTGTGTGTGTGTGTGTGTGTGTGTGTGTGTGTGTGTGTGTGTGAGAGAGACTTTGTCAGTAGGTGGCATATATCGATTGGCTAAGACCCTGGGAGCCTGCAGCCGATTGGCGTCTTGACAGCAGGAGCAGCCTTTTTTCCTTCCTCCTTTTTACATATACCTATGTGACAGTGGGGAGTGGGGAAGAAAGGGTACCCACTCTTATGTTCCTATTCCTAGGAAGGGGTTGTAACAGCACCAAGATGCCTGAAAATGTGGGTCTTCAAAGCTAACTGTGGCTCAGTTCGTCGGGAGCGAGAACATAGTCCAAACCAACTACAGGAAACACCCCCAAAGTCAAGGGTTGATTGGCATAAGGAGACAGATTTTTACATCTTCACGTCTTCTCACTTGTGCCTGATAGATGTATTTTTATCGGCCGATACCATTGGTCGATATAAGCCTTTTAAAAGTACTACCGATGGGGTAGTGCCCGTGGCAGTGAGCAGGTTCAGGCAGTAAAGACGTTTGTCCAGCGGAGGATGCTGTTCACTCAGTAGACCCCCAGTAAACAAAAGCCGCAATGGGTCTATGCAAGTTGATGAGCCAAAGCCAATCCCAGCCTCCACCCATTCGAATGTAGGTAGATTGAAAATTCGTTCAACAAATGGGTCGACTTGATAACGGAAGGTAATTGTTAACTTTTTTCTCAAATATTGAACTTGGGATGCTATTCGTGAAGTGACGTTACCACAGCTGCTAGCGGAGTCTATATATTCAACAAGTCACGTAATCATACATCGAGTGGAAAATGAATTTTCTCCCGTGCATTGAACATCAGATGAGCATTGAAAAGTATTTCACAAGGAAAAGACCTTGAGAGGAGGAAGAAAGGGAAGTCTGAACCTGAGGTAGATATATGCAGGTTAAACCTGACAGGAAAAGCTCTGAATCCCATAGCTTTAACGATATCTGTTATTATCACAATGGGAAGTGAATGCATTCAAATAAAATGTTTGAACTCAATCTAAGCTGTTAATTTTGCAGGAATTGGAATTATTCTGTTTGTTGATTTGTTTTGTTTGGGTAGTAGCAGGTTGGGAAGCCCTTCATGGGATAAGAAAGCTGAAACTTGAAGGGCAGCCCTTCATTCCACATGCTCAACAAGACCTTGTGCTGGGTAAGACCACCGCCACACTGTGTGTGTGTGTATTTGGTATGGCGTGTGTGTGACAGGGATTCAATCCCTGCCTGAGATGATTATGTGCATCTGCTATTCATTGTTTACACTGAGAGGGAACCTCCCTAAAGGGGCAGTGGCCACTTCCATCCACATCCATGAAATCTGATCCAGACGCCTAGCTCTGTGCCACTTTTATCTGCTTATATGCTGCTTATTATTAGATTCAAATGTGTTGTTAGAACAGTTTTACACTAACTACACATTGACTATGTTTACATCCTGCATGATAATCTGTTTAAAATACCTATTTTCTGTGGTTAAACTTTATTGTAGAATTGATCAATACCACACTGTTATCTATGGGAAGCCTTTAAACTGATTTAAAGGCTTATAATGGAACATTGATAAGATTCCGGTATGCATGAATATGTTTGCAATACTACTATTGCTAATAACAATAATAACAATAATAATAATAATAATAATAGTCATCATCATCCTGGAGTTCAATGGAGAGTTGGTGTCTAAATGCTGTTCAAGAGGCTTTTCCATCCCAAGAATATTATCTGGGAAAAACTGAATCCTTAGTTTTTGGAATTTTTGGATAAAGATATTAAATATGATCTCAAAATATCAACTATTGGCAGCTTCAATTACTGGGGAAAAAAACGGAATTAATGCTACTAATACAAAACTTTTTTGTTGAACAGTTGGGGAACAGTTAGGTAGACAGTCCAGTTGCAGTGTGCATGTAGTTTGGGTTAATGGGTGCTGGGTTTTTGTTTTGCCTCAAGTAAGCAATGTATGTGTGTACCCTGTACGCCAGTGTCAACAAATCTAACCAATGTGAACTTGAAAGTTGTTTTTGGTTGATGTTCTGTGTATTTTTCACTATGTTTACAGACAGGCTGAACTAAATTACCCACCCAACCCAAATCAAAAATAGGCTCTTGGACGGTTTAACTGTTGATATGCACAAGAGAATCATGCTCATTGAAGGGTAATTCCAGTATTTTTAAACCTGGGCTCTATTTGTACATATTACTAATTTAGACTCCAAAATAGGTACAAAAACTTTTGGAATTGCTCCAGTAGATCACCTCAGCCAGCAGTCGTGAAACGGGCTGCAAAGGCTGCAACGTAATCCGCAGGGGCAAGTGTGCCAATCAAAGTACGTCCACTAAAAGTGCTTGTTTTTGCCACTGACAGGCTCAGATTGTTATTGGAAGTGTCTGGCAACATTACGGAAAGGATCCCTACAGAGATAGACCTTTGTTTAACCATGTCAGTCTGTGATCCTGTATGTTCATGCCTAAGTCCCCCTGTTTCTCTGAAATTGGCTTTTCAATGCTGCTGGGGGCGTTTCAGGGCGTATACCATTACCTGGGGGTGTGGCCAGTGGTGAGCTGTGTTGTAGCAAGGTGAATCACAGCAGCAACAACACAGGAGGAAAAAAAGTTCCCATTCAAAAGCACGGTCAACATCAATCAGCATTGCTTTTTTTTTTTTTTTAAAGGTGCGCTATGTAAGATGTATGTAAAAGCACAAACAGAGGAAACCCCCACCTCCCAAACAGTGCTGCATACACCCCCCCTCACAGAGAGAAATAAATGCAATCGACTCTCAAACAGTTCAACACTGATTGTGATCACTTCTAACAACACAAGTCATTTAGGAGTAGTACATTTACGATAGGATCTGCAGAAATGACTCATGGCGTTACTCGAAACATTGCACAGTGCAACACAGCTAACAGAAACACAGTAATGGTGGGGATAAGCGAGGGTTACGTGCTGTGTTAGGTAACTGCTCTCTGTACAATAGTCCAGGTAACACTGAGCATTGAGTTCTTTGGTCCTCCGCCATATTTTGCACTTTGTACCTGTCGTTGGGGGAGGCAGAGCTGGTTAAGCCTCGACGGTTATAAGGGATGGGAGGGGCTCCAGCTATAGGGGAGAAGCTTTTTTACAGCCCATAAAAATACATAGAGCTGAATACAGCAACAACAACAAACTAAATGGGGAATAAATAAATTAGAAGTTCATCCCTGCATCATATGTTTTGACCTAGTGACCTACTGTAGGCTTGATTAAAGTGAAAATCGTACATAGACGGAGTAAAAATTGCAGATTGTCTGCGTTCGCCGCCACCCATCAGTGGACCTGATCAGGCTAATAATAAATTACACTACTTTAAAATGAAAGACTGAGAAAAATCAAGTTGACTTGAATTGTGGTGAGAGAAGATGTCACTGGCTTGTCAATGTTGTTAGTTTGGCGGCGCTCCTTGCTTTTCGGAGAGAAATGCTGACTATGCTAAAAATGTTAAGTGAAAACCAAAGGACAAATATAGAAACCGTTTCCCAGACAAGGAGACTACAACTCAGAATGACGAGGTATCCCTGAATGCAACAGTCAGGACTATTTTTCATTCAGACGGATAGGTAGATAATCCAGTTTACAGCCCTGCGTGTGAATGTAGTCGCCGTTTGTCAGACGTGTTGATGGAGAGGGGATCGCTGTGACCACTTCTATTCCTGGTGGCTTGGTTCACCGCGCTAACCATCTGGCAGGCCGCCACACTGTTCACGAAGGAGGTGGCCGGACTCTCAAAGCCCAAAACAGAACATTTAATGGGAAAAATAATCTTGACTTGATCTTGAAAAACATTTTACATCCTGACAGCAAGCTGTTAACGCATCTCTCTGCCTCCGATCATATTGAAATGGCTGTGAAATGGAGTATGTGATCTCTTATATTGCGTTGTCTGAGGACTGTGCAGCTGCTCCTTGTAGGTGGAGCTCATGTTGTTTACATAGAAATAATTTGAAATTGACATTTAAATTACATATTTCCAAACTCTTCCCAAGCCAATTTTACATCATCAGCCCTTGGGGGCCTAGTTGAGGTGCCATAAATGTGGCCGTCTACTGGTTGGGATGCGGCACAGCCATCACGAAATTGTCAATGTGCCATTGTGTGAGCCCACTGCTTTTAAAGGGGATGAAATTAGCTCATTTTATTGGCCAGAATTGAAGCCGGCCCTCGTCACACCTACTGATAATGTCTTCCTCTTAATCCAACCTCTTTGACCAACGCATCACAGTTGTGCCTCTGGTCACCAAAATAGACTGGACACGCCCACTTTCAGACTTTAGATCTGCGCATTGATTCATGAAAATAGAGCCCCGAGTGTTTGATGGCTTAGGCCATCAGGTAAAACTTGGCCAGGTTGGAAAATCTGATGGATTGCTTTACGGCACAAAACAGGAAGAGGGCGCTGTTCTTCCAGCACTAACGGTGATAAAGCTAAAGAGTTTCTGGCAAGGGCAGATGGTGGAAGGAGAGAAAGCAAGACGGAAAAATCAATTCCAACATGTAGATCCTGTTCAAAGCCAAAGACGCCAGAGAGGGCCTGCCTTACATACGGCTATATTATATTATACTATACTATTATATTATTATGTTATACTATATGGGCCCAGGCTGACCATGGACACTGACCCATTTATTGAAATTGATAAACAGAACTATATGGCCTGCACTATATTCTGTCCTGTCATCTAATGAACACTCCACCATCCTGGTGGGAGGAGCCTATTTGAATTGCTCTGCCCAGGTTTCTTCCATTTTTTTTCTCCTATAGGGTTTCTCTGGAAGTTCTTTCTTGTCTCCATAGAGGCCTTACGCTGGTGGTGCCGGACATAATTGTCATAATTTGGTTTTCATAAACTTGACTTGAGGCGGAGAGTGGACCCAGAAGTAACCGGGTTTATGGGCAATGTGGTCTTAATTTTGAGAAACACTAGCTCTACCACTGGTGTGTGATCTCACTTGTTTATGGTACTAATATCACAATTAATTTGACAATGACATATTGATGTTTAAAATGGATACATTTTAGCACCTTTAAGTCAGGAGTTCTCAAAATTTCAGAGACCTCAAATAGACCAGAGATAATAGTGGTGAGAGTGAAACCTACTGCTGGAATAGTCATTCTTATACAGTCTCTAAGTGTGATCATTTCTGATGTACTAAACTCTAATGAAATCCTCTGCCGGGACCCCTGGGTGGGACCCCGGGGCCCAGCACTCAGTATATGCCCTAACGTTTGAATAAAAAGCACCTACTGAGCAGGCACAATGTTAGTTCTGGTGTCAGCTCTCACCGAACATATCATTAGCTCGGTAAACGCCTGGCTGCCCCACGCTCAGCTCTGCTGCGTGGAAATCACCGTCCACTTTGGTTTTCCTGGACACCAGTTACCGGGTGCAGGGGAGGCTGTCAGTCACCACACAGAGATGACTTCTCACCGTACTGGTCATGAGCCGCTTTTTCCTTCACGTTTGCCACCGACTAGAGTCTTTTTCAGCCCAGCTATACACCTTTATAGGAACATTCTTGCTTTCTGCCAGTGAGGCAGTGCTCTGGCATTGCTCTGTTCTCATAGTCTCACATAGCCCCTTTTCCTTTCATTAGCCTTTCGCCTCCCCCGCCCCTTCACTTGGTTGGTGGAAATATTGTATTTCCCAGTGGTGTCAGGGGCCACTATTGTGTGTGTGTGTGTGTGTGTGTGTGTGTGTGAGTGAGTGAGTGCGTGCGTGCGTGCAAAGGCAAGCCATAGTGTTTTTTTTGCAGGGGCGGAATGGGATCAGAGCACACTCTATAGAGCACAGTGATGGCCTCATAATATCTTGCTCAACCGTGCATGGAATCTACTTAAGACTTTACTTACTACTTACTATTACTTGATACCCCCCGTTAACCATTTTCACCCACTGGAATCACAGAGGATGTGGATTCCAAATTTGAGATAAGAAAGACATGACTAATCCCTGTGGGGAAAATGGGGAAAACATTATTCCTTCATAGGGTTTTAAATAGGGTTAGACGGATATATCGCACTGATATTGTCAATGGAGAGTGTCCCATGATGGTCTAAATCAGTGGTTCTCAATCCAGTCCTCAAGGACTCCCTTGTCCTGCAGGTTTTAGCTCCAGTTCTACTCAGGCACACCCGAACCAATTAAGGTATCATGAAAACCGGAAGCCTCTAGTTGGTTCAGGTGTGCCTGAGTAGAGCTGGAGCTAAAACCTGCAGGACAAGGGGGTCCTTGAGGACTGGATTGAGAACCACTGGTCTAAATGCTGTTTCAGGCTTTTCCACCCTGAAAGAATAAAGTTCTGAGAGAAACACTGAATACTGATAATTTGGGGGAAATGTTTAGCTTCGCTGTTCTTCCCTTCCTTACTGCCCTCCTCCATTGTTCTTGCTGCGATGACTAGCCTCACACCAATGGCCACGCCCACACACAAATGGGACACGTCCCCAAAATGTCCCAAGCACCATTGGAAAAAGCCAATTTCAGGCAAACGGGGGCATTTAGGCACGAACACACAAGGTTACAGACAGTCTGATAATGTAGAATATATCCTATTAATTTATTGAAAATAGTTGCAATGTCGCAGCTTTAAAAGCGGCCGGACGCTCAATGCTGTTTTTAAAGAACCACGTGATCGACAGGGCTGACAGGCCAATAACGAGCCTCTCCGTTAATCATCGCTCCTAAGTGGCAGCTGAGGAACGGGTCATATGGGGTCAGAGCAACCGGAGACCCCAGCTTAAGTAGCGATTTAGGTTTTGGGTTTCGGAGCAGTCCTCGTGCCGCTCCGAGGCCCCGAGCATGCAGCCCAAGGGATATTTTACAGCCTCGTAATATCTTCATAGTTTGTTCATTCCGTTCAGTCATTCTGTGGAGGAACGGTCAAGGTAACGGACTCAAATCATTCTAGCAGAGGTGAAAATAGATTTGTCCAATTGAGTTGGAATGGCACATACACGTAGCTGTACACACACACACACACACACACATCTCCCACCAAGGTGGTGTAATAGCATATGAGGGATACAAACTACTTGTGTCTCAGTGAAATCCATTTATAGTACTTCACGTCACTCTGCTCCACTGGGGTTTCATTGACTGTGCGTGTGTGTGTGTGTGTGTGTGTGTGTACCCACGTGTGTTTCAGTTTACTGCTGAGCAAATTTGAAAGTGTAATTTTAGCACGTTTAGTGAATTGCGCTAACCTCTGATAAGACGCAGCATGCAGAACAGCATTCTGCCTTATTTGGACTCAGTGGAGAAGAAGCTGCCCACGCCACTGCTCAACAAAGCTGCCATTTCAACAGTGTATGTGGAAAAAAGAAATCTGATAAAACATCACTTTTTAATTGTACATTTTCATGACAAATGGCAATTGAAGGTCTCAAATGATTGTTCTTGACGAGAGGGTTGAGTTGTTGCAGGAAGAGGACGGTTGATACGTGAGTCGGAGAGACGAGTTTTGAGTTTACGTAGAGGAACTGCTAGAACTTGCAGCAGCTGGTTCACCCTCTCGCTTTCATAAACTATCTTTGTATCCTTTTCACCGTCTTCATTTTCCGAGCTGTTTCTGTAGCGACCCTTTCCATAATGTTGTCAGACATTTGGATAATAACACGAATAACAATCTGAGCCCGTCCGTGACAAAAACAAGCACTTTTAGTGGACGTACTTTGACCGGCCGTCTATGCCCTTATGGATTACGTTGCCGCCATTGAGCCGCCGTTACGCGACTGCCGGTTGAGCCGATGGACCGGAGAAACTCAGAAACATCTGGGATCTACTTAAAGGTATGAAAAGCGATTTTGTGGACATAGAGGCCAGGTTGAAAAATCCTGGAATTACCCTTTAAACAAAGGTTTCTGGTTTAAAAAAAGGTCTATTGGTAGCGATTCTTTCCCTAATGTTGTCAGACACTTCCAATAACAATCTGAACCTGTCAGTAAAAACAAGCACTTTTAGTGGACGTACTTTGATTGCGCGCAGTTTCCTTAGTGGCCATAGCAGCCCGTTTTGTACATATAGAGCCCAGGTTTAAAAAAAACTGGAGCCCTTTAAAAATTATTCTGTCCCAGTCAATAACCTTGCCTGTTGGTACCTGCGCCTCAGAATACATGGCTTTGATTGAGCCGGGCATGAGGGCAGAGTCCCACATGTTAACGTCACTGATCTCCCCGACAAAGCTCTGCTTGGCATCAAAATCGCCCGGGAAACTGTCCGGGTCTTGTCCGAGGACAATCCTCCCGGGTGCACTGCGTGGCCCTTCTTGTAGATCTTGGTCAGGCTTTTCTTCCTGTCCAGGTAGAAGGTGACTACACCCGTAATGGAATCCCAGGTGACGCACAGGTGGGTTTCAAGCGCACCGAGTTCTGTGATTTGGAAAATATCACCCTCTCCGGCCAGGTAGAGGGGCAGTCTACATTTGTACACACACACACACACACACACACACGGCATACTGATTGAATGTTCTCTAATACGTTTCACAAGCAGACTGAAAAGAACAAAAGTGTAAGGCAACTTTTTTTTTTTTATTTACAGTACTGTGCAAAAGTCTTGGGCACATGTTAAAAAAAAATCTGTAAAGCGAAGATGCTGCGGATTACGTTGCAGCCATAGCAGCCCGTTTCGGGACTGCTGACAGAGGTGATCTACCGCAACAATTCCAAAACTATTTGTACCCATTTTGGGGTATAAATGACGAATTTGTACAAAGAGTCATTCAGAATCGCGTCATAACCGCCACCTTACCTGCCGTCCATGTTCACGCCAGAGATTCAGCTCGTCGAAGTCCTGAGTCCAGTACGCAAAGAGGATGAATTTGCGCTCCCCGCTCAGCTCCGTGGCAACGTGCATACACAGGGTAAACGCCCTCATGTCCAACGGCTTCTGAGGGGTCATCTCAACATAGCTGTTATCGTCTCTGTGGGGAACACCAAGGACCTGTGCACCAGATCCACTGAAAGAAAGAAGGGCAGAGAATTTAATACTAATATATATATAATAATAAAATGCACACAAAAAATTATCAAATTGGCAGCAAAGGCAACGAAAACAAGGCATGGTAAGTTTATAAAAAACGGAGTTGGTTGAACTTTAATTGTCTTAATTCACTTTAATTCAGATGTATATAAAGTTCCCAATGAGGCTGTGAAACACTTGAGATGATCTTAACTTGACAGTTTATACTCCCGTTTCTTTTTGCAGAATACTTTTTAGGCTGACACAAATGTCAGACGTCAATTCAGACATTCGTGAATTCAGACATGCACACACAAGACACAAAGGGAAGGATAATTAAACGCTTACTGGCCAAGGCCAGGGAGAGGAAGACAACGGCGCTGAAGAAAAGAGTAGCCAAGAGTCTCATGTTGTCCAAGCAAACCTGCACAAAATGGGACAATTCAACCAACACCTCATTACACACACATGGTCAGAATTGAATTTGATATTTTGTGCACAGTGTAAACATTGTCAGTAGCTTTTGCTTTTATAACACTGGTGATAGAGATAGTGTTAAAAAAAACAAACATAGTATGAAGCTGTATACACACCATGTTCCTCCTGCTGAGTAAAATCCAGATGGAGGGTTTTATAGCTTGCTTCTCCAAACTCCTCCCTGTTTCAAAGCATTGATCTCTGCGGATATCAGCTTTTTTCCACCCTATGCTTATTTAATGATGTGCAGTAATGAACATTGTGTTGCTGAATGCTCCATATATCAGGGATCAGGGTGCACGTTCCTGATGGAGGGGTTGCTTAAACTGAAGGCTAATAACCTCTGATGTTCATTTGCAGTGTTACTGCTGAAGTCCATGATATAGTACTATAAAGAACACATTATTTCATTCGATTTAATAGTTTTGACAAGCACAAAAACATTTTCTATATTTTATTAAGGAACAGTGTGGAAGAATTGACAAAGTATACCCTGATCCATTGAATAAAACAGTCTTCATTTCCACAAAAGCTTGTGGAAAGCCTTCCGAGAAGAGTGGCGGCTTCAACAGCAGGGGAGCAGGGGGGTCCAACTCTATATTAATGCCCATGGTTTTACAATGGGATGTCCAGCAAACTCATAGGTGTGATGGTCAGGTGTCCACTGACTTTTGTGTACCTGTACCTGTCTTTAACAAAGTATAAAAGTGTATTTGTGCATAGGAGATGGAGCGCCACCCACCGCCATGAAAGTAGACAAGTGAAGGATTACGGACATCTGTTTAGGTAAGTGAAATTGGACGTATTGGTTTCGTTATCGGGCTCACTGACTTTTGCGCGGTAAAAAGTCAATGGAGCAATACAGGACCCTTTGGGAGAGGTAAACGGCTATATGATGAAAGACTCCCAAAGGGTCCTGTAGTGTGCGACTAGCATTACCTCTAAAGTGCAAGATGAGAACTCCTAGTAGCTCTAAAGCTAAATGGTAAGCCACTTAAATGACAGGCGGTCAAGTCTGTCAGTTTTATGTGGGATGGGGAAAATTGACACAAAATATGCTAAAGAAAAATAACATAATAATAATAATGAATTAGCAGGGACTACTTTCCCTGTTTCCATAGGAAGTGAACTTGGTGGGTGATGGGAGATTGTAGCCTAAAGCTAAAAATAACTGCAGCGGAGGAATATGTGGTTGCTCACCTGAAATAGTTCCAAAAATAAACCTGGCTATATCAGCTACATTGAGTTATTGATATTTCATTTTTAAAATGTATGCAGCTACAGACCAGATAATAAAAATCACTAACGACTTTTTACTATTAAAAGTCTTTTTACTATTAAGTCAGTCTTATTACTTTCCATAATTCTAGCTGCCTACTATTTAGTGTTAGCATGGAGCGGATCACCTACTGGGGTCAATGGATGATTTTGGTGTCTCTTCTGTTGTTTATTTATTTATTTATTTTTAGCTTATTTATCTTTAACTTCTGCTGTCTGCTTTGCGGATGCTGGTTACCTCAGGCTAGATGCCGTTTCAAGGTAGACAGCTCATCAGGATGAGTGACAAGTGTTGGGGTGTAAATTTGACCAACTAAGGGGCAGGAGGGCGGGACTAACAATACCAAATGTTGTATAATGAAACCAAATGTTGCATAATGTATATTGCATATTGTGGCTGTGCAAACAGCTGCAGATTTCCTCCACACCTAAAGGTAAACTAAAGACAATAAGGCAACAGTAAACAAGTTGTCGCCCGCAAATGATGCAGGGTCATTCCATATCAAATCAACCAATGGGGTGTGCATCATAGTCTCAGAATTGCTTGATTTTTTTTCTTAGGTAGATAAACTTAATTCATGGGGAAATCCAAAGTTTTAGTCTTTAAGGTCTCTTAGTTCCAATTATAAACATTTCTGAAGGAGGGTGGGGTCCCTTTTAAAAATCCTCGCCTGTAATTTTTGGCCATTTTCAACCCTTAATTTTTCAAGAAGTATTTGAGATATCATCTCAAAATCTTCAGGATCAAATGACTGTATATAATTGCAAATTTAGCATTATGAAAATGGCAGATGTGAGTTCCCCTTTTTACTTCATTTGAGACTAAAAACTAGGAAAAAAAAATCCAAAAAGGCATTAATTATACAGCCTTCTTTGACCTTTTTTGGAGAAAAAATGTATCAATAATAATTAAAATCTTTAGAGTTGGACTTCTAGTATATAACTGAGACAAAATAAGTAACCTGCAGTACCCTAGGGCCTGCTGTGAGTCTTAAATAAATGGAATTCCATGTTTTCAAGCTAAAATTGCTACATGTGTACAAGTCAAGTCAAGTCAAGAGTTTTATTTGTCACATACATATACATGCAGTGAAATGCAAAGTGGCAATGCTCACGGGAATGTGCAAAAGGGCATATTACAAAATATTTAACATTAAAAAACCAGCACAATATTTACAGTGCAAGAAATATAAAAAATACAATAATTACAGTAGAGCTCTTATATAAAACAACACACAATATGTACAATAAGAGCACTTAATAAAATATAAAATAAGTGTAAAATATAAAATAAGAGGTAGATGGGGGGACCTAACCTAAGTGTGTGTGTGTGTGTGTGTATGTGTATAAGAGGGGCAGTGTGTAGGTCTATGTGGGGGCCCTGGTGAGGTCGGAGTTCACAGTCCTGATGGCCTGAGGAAAGAAACTCCGTCTCAGTCTCTCTGTTTTAGCAGCGTGACTACGGAGGCGCTTGCCTGACCGCAGCAGCTGAAACAGTCCGTTGTTGGGGTGGTGAGGATCCTTCATGATCCTGCAGGCTCTGGTTCTGCACCTCCTGGTGTACAAGTCCTGCAGGGTGGGGAGTGTAATTCCAATAGTACGTTCAGCCGAACGCACTACTCTCTGCAGAGCCTTCCTGTCCTGAGCGGAGCTGTTGCCAAACCAGGCAGTGATGCTCCCAGTCAGGATGCTCTCTACAGCCCCAGAGTAGAAGGACTGAAGGATCCTCCGGGAGACCTTAAATTTCCTCAGTTGCCTGAGGTGGTAAAGGCGCTGCCTCGCCTTCCTCACCAGAGTGTCCGTGTGTGAAGTCCATGTCAGATCCTCGGAGATGTGGACTCCCAGGTATTTATACCTGCTCACCCTCTCCACAGTCGTCCCATTAATCCCCAGTGGTGAATACGTCCTCTGTGGATGTCGTGCCCTCCTAAAGTCCACGATCAGCTCCTTGGTTTTGCTGACGTTCAGGAGGAGGCTGTTGTCCTGGCACCAGAGTGTCAGATCGGCAACTTCCTCCAGGTAGGCCTTCTCATCGCTGTCGGAGATCAGGCCCACCACCACTGTGTCATCAGCAAACTTCACGATGGTGTTGGAGCTGTACCTGGCCACACAGTCATGTGTGTACAGGGAGTACAGTAGGGGGCTGAGGACGCAATCCTGTGTTCAGGGTGAGGGGGTTGGAGATGTGTCTGCCCACCCTGACCACCTGGGGTCTGGCGGTCAGGAAGTCCAGGATCCAGGCACACAGGGGGGTGTTCAGTCCCAGCTCACTCAACTTTCCAGCCAGTCTGGAGGGGACTATGGTATTGAAGGCTGAACTATAATCAATGAACAGCAGTCTCACATAGCCCCCCCTCTGGCTGTCCAGATGAGAGAGTGTGGTGTGCAGTACCTGGGAGACAGCATCATCCTTGGATCTATTTGGACGATAGGCAAACTGCAGCGGGTCCATGGGGGGGGGGGGAGGAAGGCGCAGATGAAGTCCTTAATCAGCCTCTCGAAAGCATTTCATGACCACCGAGGTGAGGGCCACCGGCCGGTAGTCATTCAGACATGCTGGAGAAGCATTCTTGGGCACAAGGGACAATAGTGGATCTTTTGAAGCAGGCGGGGACCACAGACTCAGCCAGGGAGATGTTGAAGATTGTGGTGAACACTGGAGCTAGCTGATTAGCACAGGTCTTCAGTACTCGCCCAGATATGCCATCTGGACCAGCAGCTTTCCTAGTGTTCACCTTCATCAGAGCCCTCCTCACGTTGTGCTCGGTCACAGAGAGCGTGCGTTCATCCCCAGCGGTAGAACTCACTCCAGTTGCGCTAACGATGGTGTTGTTAGCTGGCGAGCTAGCGCTGTTGTTGCTAGCCTCAAACCGAGCGTAGAATGCGTTCAGTTCGTCCGCTAGGGATGCGTCGGCACTCACAATTGCGGGGGGTCTGCCCTGGTAGTCCGTAATAGTTCGTAGTCCCTGCCAAAGGCGTCTGGTGTCGCGCTGCTCCATCTGCGACTCCACTCTGTCCTTGTACCTCCTCTTGGCTTCCTTCACCGCCTTCCTCAGTCCATAGGACGCTGCCTTGTGCTCGTCCATGTTGCCGGAAACAAGACCGGAGTTGTAGGCAGCAGTGCGGGCGTTCAAAGCGTCGCGGATGGATCTATCAACCCACGGTTTCTGGTTAGGAAAGGACCTAACTTTTACCGTGGGGACGATGGTGTCCACTAGCGTTGCAATGAAGCTCGTAACTGCTTCCGTAAACTCACTGACGTCTCTGGAACTGGATTGGAACATGTCCCAGTCGACGTCACGCAGAGTGTCTTGTAGCACAGCCTCTGATTGGTCGGAGTAGTAGCATCTCCTTGAAACTTTGAGGACATCAAGTTGGATGTATGAGCAGTTGAATGCACCTAGTTTGAGTAATGCTCAGCTCTCTACACTTTCTATATCTAATGCCAAAGTAGTGGTCTTTTTCTTTTTTAGCTTGGTGGTCTGCCTGGTCTACTGATTGCTGGTTTTGGTGAAACTATTAAACTCTTTTTTGCTACCAAACCACAGAGAAACAACAAGCTTACAGACTGAATGTCTTCAGTGTTGAAATATATAAGAAGAACAGCATTAGAATGGACTATGTTGGTGCAAAGTTGGTGTTTCATTAACTTCACAAGAAAGTGGTTTCATTCATGTACAAGTCCAAGGTAGCTTGATAGTTAGCAGTTGTCAAAACCCCATCAGTTTGACCATTGGTAGTACACATTATTTTATAGAACATGTTTAAGTAGTTTCTTCTATAATGTTCCTATCAGGTTTGACATTTGCACAAGGTGTGTGGTGTCCAGACTTGGACTGAAATCAGCGAACAAGCACCATATCGTATATGTATACATGCAGATGGAAGCACACAATGCTTGACAAAAGTTGCAGTTTAGTCCCTGAACAGTTGGAACCAGCTAATTAATGCATTTAGAAACTCATTAACATGTATCAACCTGGTTTCTCTGCTTTTGGAATGGGATCCCTACTCAAAAAATCCTATGGGAATTTTAAGGGATAAATCCCATAGACATCCTGTGGGAGAATTTTTCTTCTCTTTTTGCAGGTGGAAACCACACTTGAGATAAGTCCTGGCAAGTATGTAGCTTGTCTGTATGATGGGTACTGGTGGATAGCAAATATCATTTCAGTCTCCTCTGAAGCTGAATATGATGACTTTGAAGCAAGGTTCCTTCACCCTCATGGCCCAGCAAAGTCATTCTACTGGCCAAGGGAAGAGGATAAGTGTTGGGTGCCAAGACAGCATGTGCTGTGCATTGTTCCTGTGCCTGATACCAGTGGTTTAGGCCGTCGTTATAGATTTAGTGATGCTAACGTTTTAACATTGATTGATCAAAAGTGGAAATCCAAGGTCTAGAATGTGACTAGCTATTATTTGTACATTTTCTGTCATGTGGTAACCTAGGGTATTATAAAGGCAATCATAGGTTGAACTGTTAAAATGGTAACTCTGTTATAAGGCATAAAGCTGAATTTTTTTAATTGTCTGGACACACGCATTTCGAACCTAATTTTGAAGTAGTTACCAAGCCAGAGCAAAAACGTTTTTTGTTGCAAATGAAAGCTAAGATATCAGTTCTTCCACAGTTAAAGTGACAAGTACCTGCAACCTTGTACACATGTTGTATTTTATTTTTGAAAATCGTGAATTTTAGCATTTTGCTCATGTTCAGAAGTATCCTGAGAGGACAGTGTCTATGTCTGATTCATCATACTGGCAAAGCATTTAATATACACTATATTGCCAAAAGTATTCACTCACCCATCCAAATAATTGAAATCAGGTGTTCCAATCACTTCCATGGCCACGGGTGTATAAAATCAAGCACCAAGGCATGCAGACTGTTTCTACAAACATTTGTGAAAGAATGGGTCGCTCTCGGGAGCTCAGTGAAATCCAGTGTGGTACTGTGATAGGATGCCACCTGTGCAACAAGTCCAGTCGTGAAATTTCCTCACTCCTAAATATTCCACAGTCAACTGTCAGTGGTATTATAACAAAGTGGAAGCGATTGGGAACGACAGCAACTCAGCCACGAAGTGGTAGGCCACGTAAAATGACGGAGCGGGGTCAGCGGATGCTGAGGCGCATAGTGCGCAGAGGTCGCCAACTTTCTGCAGAGTCAATCGCTACAGACCTCCAAACTTCATGTGGCCTTCAGATTAGCTCAAGAACAGTGCGTAGAGAGCTTCATGGAATGGGTTTCCATGGCCGAGCAGCTGCATCCAAGCCATACATCACCAAGTGCAATGCAAAGCGTCGGATGCAGTGGTGTAAAGCACGCCGCCACTGGACTCTAGAGCAGTGGAGGCGCGTTCTCTGGAGTGACGAATCGCGCTTCACCATCTGACGATCTGATGGACGAGTCTGGGTTTGGCGGTTGCCAGGAGAACGGTACTTGTCTGACTGCATTGTGCCAAGTGTAAAGTTTGGTGGAGGGGGGATTATGGTGTGGGGTTGTTTTTCAGGAGCTGGGCTTGGCCCCTTAGTTCCAGTGAAAGGAACTCTGAATGCTTCAGCATACCAAGTGATTTTAGACAATTCCATGCTCCCAACTTTGTGGGAACAGTTTGGGGATGGCCCCTTCCTGTTCCAACATGACTGTGCACCAGTGCACAAAGCAAGGTCCATAAAGACATGGATGAGAGAGTTTGGTGTGGATGAACTTGACTGGCCTGCACAGAGTCCTGACCTCAACCCGATAGAACACCTTTGGGATGAATTAGAGCGGAGACTGAGAGCCAGGCCTTCTCGTCCAACATCAGTGTGTGACCTCACAAATGCGCTTCTGGAAGAATGGTCAAAAATTCCCATAAACACACTCCTAAACCTTGTGGAAAGCCTTCCCAGAAGAGTTTAAGCTGTTATAGCTGCAAAGGGTGGACCGACGTCATATTAAACCCTATGGATTAAGAATGGGATGTCACTTAAGTTCATATGCGAGTCAAGGCAGGTGAGCCAATACTTTTGGCAATATAGTGTATGTGTATTTCTTTCAGAATAAACCATTTCTGGTGCTTCAGTACTTTAATAATGGTAAAATTAATCCATTTTAAAACTGCGACTTGGTTAATTCTATTAAATTTTTAGAGCTCCACCAGAAGAAGATTATTCCTCTGATTGTACATTCTCTAAGTTAGTAATTAGGTACTATTTCAACATTTTGGAACCTGAAAATTTGAGGAAGATATCTTCAATAGTTTTTGAGCAATAAGGCTGTGAACTTGAGAAAAAAATTACAGGCGGAATTTAAAAAATGACACCCCACCCCCTTTGTAGGCCCTTAACATGTCAACTACAAGGTTAAGAAGGTTATAATTTTGGATTTCCCACTCAAATAAGCCAAGGAATGCATCAAATAAAAATCAGGTCAATCTGAGATTCAAGTGCAACCACTTTTCTGAATTTTGGTCCATTTCATATGGAATGACCCTGCAGTCTGATGCAGTCCAATCAGTGCCATTTTTAACATGCCAGAAAGCAGTAGCAGATCCGTCATTCCCAATGCTCAGCAAAATTGGACATGTGACAGACCGACAAGACAGATGAGCCAACAACACAAAACTGAATGCAATGAAAACAGTTCCTACCCATTTTCTCATTTCAAAATGAAAATGAATAATAAAGTGTTTGTCCAGACAGAAAGTGAAAATTGTAAGAGACAGACCAATGAGAAATACATTTATAAATTCATTAATTTATTATTGATTAAAGACAGATATATGAAAATGAATTAGAATTGATTAATTTAGCAACTATTTTATGATTTGTTTTATAAAGTTATATTAATTGTCCTTGTTTTATTAATCTCCTATAGTCCATAATAAATAATCACTTAAATAGTCTAATTATACCACAGAATCCAAGCCAGTCGGTTCAGGTCTCCACATTCAGACCTTCAACAACAGTGAGACACATTGAGAGTATACTATATAGATACACTATTACTACTACAACTACCACTACTACTACTACAACTACTGAAAGTCAATTTCTGTCATGCTGTGACTGGATATGATAAATAAACTATGAAATCAATAATTCCAGAAGAACAGGAAGTCCTCTTCGTCCTCTTCTTCAACGCCCACTGGGACCCCTCTGCACCAATGACAGCAGAGTCTCATGAAGCAGCTACCTTGATTCCTTTCAAATGAACTGCTCATACTAGTAAATGAATCATTCTACAGACAATAGTGCCTCACGTACACTGTCATCTGTGTGATTGGCCCACAGAAAACCCCCAGAATGGCCCTATATTTACACTGTTGTCCCTCAGACCTCTCAGGTTATATGGGAAATACCAACGCATTTCAAGTCCTGACCAATAGTTCAAGAAACTAAACTAGTTTGTTAATTTTCAAATATTTCACGGTTTAACTTGTAGTATTTGGAAAGGGGTCATGGCAGGTCAAGCCAGCTCAGATCTCTTGTCATGTCCCCATGCAAGTTGGGACAGTGGGAACATAAAAGCACACAGCCATAACAGTTAATTCAGGATTCCTGTTCGACTCTTAACCATGTGGCGTCACGCATCAACAAGAACTTTGCTGCCACGCATCCTTGTCCAGCACTGATCTGGTGTCAGGACATTAGATTTATGTGGAGAACCAGATTTGTGACAACTGGAGAGCAAAAAAATACCTATAAAATATGTAAATGGCTGCATTTATATAGTGCTTTTATCCAAAGCACTTTACAGTATATGCCTCTCATTCACCCATTCACACACACACTCACACCGATGGCAGCGATGCATGGTAATGCAAGGTGCTGGCCTGACCATCGGGAGCAAATTGGGGTTCAGTGTCTTGCCCAAGGACACTTCGACATGCAGACTGGAGGAGCCGGGGATCGAACCTCTGATCTTCTGATTAGAGGACGACCCGCTCTACCTCCTGAGCCCACTTACAAAGAAATGAGTGGTCTATAATTTTAATGGTAGGTTTATTTGAACAGTGAGAGATAGAATATCACCAAAAAAATCCAGAAAAACACATTAAATTATAGTTATAAGTTGATTTGCATTTAATCGAGGAAAATAAGTATTTGACCCCCTACTGACCAGCAAGAATTCTGGCTCCCACAGACGGGTTATGTGCCCACGAGGCTTTCCTGGTCTTGTAGCCCACTCCAGCCTTGTGCAGGTCTACAATCTTGTCCCTGACGTCCTAAAACAGATCTTTGGCCTTGCCCATGGTGGTGAGGTTGAAGATACGAAGTGTGTTTCTTTGGGCAGGATTCGTGCATACACGTAACCAGTTGAGATTAGGAGTACTTTCTTAAACTGAGAGGAAAGCCGAGAGGACTAATGTGCCTCGTGGGCACATAACCCAGCCTCAGGTACAGACAGACAGGATCTTGTTAAACAGAAGTAGATTTCTGTTTCACTTTTACTGATAACCTCTGTTTCTCTCTCCAACAGCTGAAAAAGAAAAAGAAGTCTGGATTCCTGGCTGCGTTGTTCGGCAGGAAACAGAGAAAGCACCTTTTCCCAACAAAACATTTTCAATATTGATTGTCATTTTCCCATAATTAAAATGCATCATTCTGACATTGGTGTTGTTTTTGTTATATTTAAAGGGGCAATTAGTGATATGCGTTACCTGAATCAAAACAAAGTTGAGGCTTTGAACACCTCCACCTCCCCTTGCTCACACCTACCAGTTTAAGGTGGTCTGCAAGGGACAAAAGGCATAAAGACAGTTTTAATCTGTTCAACTGCATAGTAACCTAAATCCTTCTATCACTGTTAGCACCAAAACCCTCAGGACACCATGTTTTGATTAGAATAGTACTACTTTGTATTTACTACTACTACTCATGTATGCAGAGATGAAGAAGAGAGGGTCATCAGCAGGTGCTTGTAAAACGACAGTACCACCTTCCAGTTTAGGTGTGCAGCATTCAAAATAAACATGTTTAAACATGTAAAAATACAGATTTAACTTAATTTCTTCTTAGTTATTAATCAACCCCAATAAGGGAGAACTCAGATCATTGTTTCATGTCATGTGACATTTGTTTTGTCCTTTTGAAACCATTTTATTACTGCTGTTTGTTTTCCTTTCAAATCCCAGTGGGGTCTCCCTTTTCTTAATAAAAGCTTGTATTTCCAATTAAGATGAAGCCTTAACCTCTCCAGTATCAACACATCAGTCATTACAGTCTGATAGATTGTGGTTGGACCATGGTAGCCTTCCTTGCTAGCAATAGAATGGATGCATTATCTCTTGATATTTACCTAGTGAACCCAGTATAACTCCATGTACGTTAAGCAGTCAAAATATTTCCAATCAAGATATTCTCCTCATGTAGTAGGCCCTTCACCAGATCATTATATGTGATCATGCCTCTCTTAATTGTGGAGTCAGGTGAGAGATAGATCTGGCGACTTGATATTGTACTACTAAGCCCTGATTTCCTAATGAAAAATACAACCTATAGTAATTGGATTTATGATATTTCAATACTTTATGAGGCCTTTAACTCAGATGATTCATTGTTAGAATGGGTCAGACCTTTTGAGGCCCCATGGATACCCTGTATATGAAATAATGGGAAGGAAATGGGACAGAGAGAAAGGAGATCATGGAGCCTTATTGTGAAAAGGCTGGTATTAGAGTACCACCTAGTGGGACTTCAGCAGAAATGCATCAGAGACCTCACAGGGACACTGGAATCCATGCTTTTCTCCTGAAGCCTCCCTGGATGACTTACTTTTGAAGTCGGAGTGCTTCCATGAGCTCAAAGTGTTCTTCCTTCCTGGTTTGTTGATGTTTTTTCTAAAGGGGTCTGGTTTCCACTGAAAATCATCGAATGCAAGCAATGTGGGTAACAAGTTGGAAAATACATTCTGCTATATTCCTATCATCCAATTCCCAGACTTTCCTTGTCTGGAATATGGTCTGCACTTATATAGTGCTTTTCTAGTCATTTCTGACCACTCAAAGTGCATTACACTACATCCACATTCACCCAATCACACACATTCATATACTGATGGCAAGGCGCTACCATGTAAGGTGCCAACCTGCACATCAGGGGACTCTAACCATTCATACACGGAAGGCGCAGCTTCGGGGGCAACTTGGGGTTTCGACATGTGGACTGGAGGAGCCTGGGATTGAACTGCCGATCTTCTGATTAGCGGACGACCCGCTCTACCTCCTGAGCCGCAGCCGCCGCTACACTTCTGGAATACACTTCTTCAATGAAATTCCATAACGGTGGGAACGCTGCATGATCCACTGATTCTACTGTCAATAACATCTGAATTCCCCTGTTACGTTGGAGAATTTGCATCAACTAACGGCAGTGATGCCAAACAGTAATGACATTTGGGAGTGAAGACTCAGACAAACTGACATTTAAAAAAAAAAAGGTTTGTTTTTATTGAGAGTAAAAGGTTCAGACAGCATAAGTTAGAGTGGACAATGAAACTGTTGGTCAGCAACCGCAGCTGCCGGTGGACTTCTTGCTGGGTAGAGTGGAAGATCCAGTAGGGGGCACAGTGCCCCAGTGGCTAAAAGAACATCAAAGTAGGCTCCGCACCGCCTATGAGGGGGCGAGGCAGCGTGTGCAGGAGGCCACAACCCGTCGACGAGAGAAACATAATCAGAACGTGGATGAGGTGGGGTTGAGGGTCGACCAATTAGTCTACCTGAGGGACCATAGTGTAAGGGGTAGGAACAAAATCCAGGACCAGTGGAACCCCACAGTCTATAAAATCCTGAGGGCTCCCGCTGACAACGGGGCCGTCTACACTGTTGCTCCCATTGATAACCTGGAGAAGGTAAAGCAGGTGCATCGAGCAATGTTAAGGCCGGTCCATACTAACCCTCCCCCTGACCTGTCTCCTAGGCGCGAACCGGCTGACGCCAGGCCCAGGGGACCAGCAGAGGAAGAGGATGACGAGGCTGGAGAGGTCTGGGTATGGAGAGAGACGCCAGGACTCCAGCTACCCAGTGCACCAGACGCCCCCGGCCCGAACATTCCCGCGGAGGGCGCTGGTGCCAAACATGCTACCAGACCATCAGAGACACCCCCCACGACCCCTCCCCCACTCCGACCTACGACCCCCTCCCAAGACTTAGACCTAGGCCCTGAGGACTGCCCACCCCGAGGGCAGCCATCGGCAGATGGGCCTGCAGAGGAGCCTCCCCCCTGCGGCAGAGACGCCTGCGCCCACAGCAGCGAGGAGGACTGGGCAACTGATGGCGTCAACCAGGAGGAGGAGAGGGGCCTCTCCCCCTCCAGCCATCAGTAGCCAGATGTCTGTACTGTTTAGGCCCTGGCATTAAGTATCATCGGGCGATGATAAAAATTGGGGGGGGTAGATTGTAGCCAGTTAGACCAGCTGTGGATAGTTGGGGGCGGACCAATCACAGGCTGTGATGCAGGGACGTACAGGTATATAGTTGACACACAGTGATTCGGAGCTCTGTTGGCGTGGGTGATACTGGCTTGCTGGCTTCGAAGGTAACTTAACCAAAATATCAAATAAGCATTTAGATGTTAGTTTCATACTACTTGAGTTCTGCTGATCACTCTGGTTTATGTTTGTAGGCTCGCGGGTTGTATGATAGCCGGTCTCTTAAGCCAGGATTGCTAAACTGCTGCTTTGCTCCGAGTTACAGTTTGGGCCTAGTCCCTGTTTTATTAGCCTAGATTTGGGCAATTACCCTTTGTTTTTGTGAACCAGCTGATCAGTCCTGGTGTCTTTGGACATTGTTTCTTTTTGGGTGGCGGCGTCAAGGAGGTAATCAATTAGCCGGGCATAAGGCTCCTTGCTTGCACTGGGTGGCGTGTTATGTTTGCTGTGCGTGTGTTGCGTGTGTGTGAGACTAGTTTAATTGGTTGCAGTGTGCTTTGCGGTGTCTAGTGTGGGGCTGCTTCCCCCGAATCACGGTGTGCCTTTTCCCCTAGAGATACCTAGCCGGGTAATAGTATCCTCCTATAGCCAGCCGCCTTGTTCCCTTAATGACTTTTTAAATGCTCTAAGCTACCTGAGGTTTAGCCAATGTGTTTTTAAGTGATTGTATATTTTTCTGAATGTAAAATAAAACTATTTTTATATATTTTATAAGTTGGTTCCACGTCTCCTCATATTTGAACCTGAGTGTCCTAAATATTTGTTTAGTCCCGAGGACCCCCCCTCGAGTATAAAAAAGGTGGCGTTGTCTGCAGTGTTCAAGTTCTAGCTCTATAGTCCTAGGCCGCTACATATATAAAAAGGCACTGCTTTTATCCGCGAGATTGAGATTTTCATGGCATATTTTGCACCACATCTCTGTGCGGTCGTCATCTGTTTGGAGCCAGGCTACCTCCTGCAGCCACTTTTCTGTGTTTGTTTTTTACGTTCACGTTCAGGCTGCCGTTTCTTTGAAGGTGGTGGAATACTACCAAAGTAATTAGTGGGATTGCTGTTACACAACAAACCCACTATTGTAATCTTGCAGGCTTATTATTCTTTTTGCTCACCTGCAGCGCGAAATCCGCTTGTGGTTCGAAATGTGCGGAATTATGCGACTCGGGTTGCATTTTAGAAACTAATGCAGAAATTCCACGATTCACAAGTTATCGCAGGTAAACTCTTTGCGGTTGAAGTGTATCTCCTCCTGCAGTTTTCAAGCTACATGCCCGTGTCATATGTCAAACTGTCTGGAATTGTTGGGGGAGGTGTGCTGTCTTTTATAAGAGGTACTAGTAGTACTTTAGGAATTATGAAGTACTTTGTACTCCCCATAGACTTCCATGTATTTGAACTCTCCATAGACTTCAATGTATTTGTAATGCAACTGCATTCAACTTCATACAACTTTCAAGTACTACTACTAGTACTACTACAGATGCTGCCATTTTGGATCCAGACAGCCATTTTGGATCCAGCTAGAACACATTAGAAATCACATAGACATCAATGTATTTGCAATGCAACTGCATTCAACTTCATACACCCTGACCCTAACCCTGACCACCCAGTACAACAGTAATATATACAGTACTTTGCAGTTTGCCCATACAGCAATCCCACGCATTTTCCACGGGAAATGCATTTCTAGTTACTTAATGTGACTTGCTTCTTGGACATTTTGATGAATGGATGAAAATCCTAAAACCAGAGAAAAATGTAAGCCAGTTGTAATGTAAACTAGTTGTAATGAAAGCTAACTATTTGCTGGAGCTAAAGGTTTAACCTTGCTAACTTGGAAAAAAACCCACTTAAGAATGAAGGCTAAAAGTTACATGATTAACAACTGATTATTAACGCTTGCTATAATGGCTATCTTACCAGTGATGTATGGAGAAAATCCTGATGTTTCAGTATGTAACTGTGTCCCAAAAATGTTGGTACGCAAAAGCGCCTTTCCGTATTATCTGCTGCGCATTTATTTTGACCACGCATGCACACCTGCACACCAGTTATGTGCACACCTGGGTATAAGGTGGACACCATACCATTAGATTCTCTTTTCGTAACAATCAACTCATGAAGTGGATGTATGGGCAAGAGGTACCCAATACCCAAATGGGAATATTTGCAGGCACCACCTTAACGTGGTGGGGGGGGGTTTGGGTGCCCCAATGAACCTGGGAGCTGTGTTGTCTGGGGCAATAGCCCCTGGTAGGGTCTCCCAAGGCAAAGTGGTCCCAGGGGAGAGGCCAGACAAAGAGCGGTTCACAAAAACCTCTATGAAATGGCGAAACGACAAACTGGAGGAACCTCGCCCGGAACAGGGAAACCGGGGCCCCCTCCTGGAGCCAGGCCCGGGAGGGGAGTTGGTCGGCGAGCGCCTGGTGGTCGGGCCCGCCACGGGGCCCGGCCGGGCTCAGCCCGAAGAGGCCACGTGGAGCCGCCTTCCTGTGGGCCCACCACCTGCAGGAAGAAACATAGGGGTCGGGTGCAGATGAGACCGGGCGGTGGGCAAAAGCGGGGCCCTGGGCGTACGGGCCCCCAGTGCCGGCGTCTAGTTCTCGGGACGTGGAACGTCACATCGTTAGCGGGGAAAGAGCCGGAGCTGGTGCGGGAGGTGGAGCGTTACCAACTAGATATAGTTGGTCTCACGTCCACGCACAGCGTCGGCTCTGGAACCAGGCTTCTGGAGAGGGGTTGGACTTTCTCCTTTTCCGGAGTTGCCCAGGGTGTGAGGCGCCAGGCGGGTGTGGGGATACTCACAAGTCCCCGGCTGAGCGCCGCGGTGTTGGAGTTCTGCCCGGTGAACGAGAGGGTCGCCTCCATGCGACTGCAAGTCGCTGGGGGGAAGGCTCTGACTGTGGCGTGTGCGTACGCGCCGAACCGCAGTTCAGAGTATCCGGCCTTCTTGGAGTCCTTGGGAGGTGTCCTGGAAAGGGTGCCCCCCGGGGACTCCATAGTTCTACTGGGGGACTTCAATGCCCACGTGGGCAATGACGGGGAAACGTGGAGGGGTGTGATTGGGAAGAACGGCCTGCCCAATCTGAACCCGAGTGGTGTTTTGTTATTGGACTTCTGTGCTAGCCATGGATTGTCTATAACAAACACCATGTTCGAGCATAGGGTGGCTCACCAGTGTACCTGGTACCAGAGCACCCTAGGCCAAAGGTCTATGATCGACTTTGTAGTCGTATCAGCAGACCTGCGGCTGTATGTCTTGGACACTCGGGTAAAGAGAGGAGCAGAGCTGTCAACTGATCACCACCTGGTGGTGAGTTGGATCAGGTGGCGCAGGAGGCTGCTGGACAGACCCGGCAAACCCAAACGAGTAGTGCGGGTGAACTGGGAACGTCTGGCGGAGTCCCCTGTCCATGTGGTCTTCAACTCCCACCTCCGGAAGAATTTCTCTCGCATCCCGGGGGAGGCTGGAGACGTGGAGTCCGAGTGGACCATGTTTAAGGCCGCCATTGTGGAGGCGGCTGTGAGAGGTTGCGGCCAGAAGGCTGTCGGTGCCTGTCGAGGCGGCAACCGGAGAACCCGCTGGTGGACACCAGCGGTCAGGGAGGCCGTCAGGCTGAAGAAGGAGGCCTTTCGGGCTTGGTTGGCCGGGGGGTCTCCTGAAACAGCAGACAGGTACCGGGCAGCCAAAAGGGCTGCGGCTTCGGCGGTCGTCGAAGCAAAAAACCGGGTGTGGGAGGAGTTCGGAGAGGCCATGGAGGAAGACTTTCGGTTGGCCTCAAGGCTATTCTGGAGAACCGTCCGACGACTCAGGAAGGGGAGGCAGGGCTTGACCCAGGCTGTGCTCGGCCGAGGGGGAGACCTGCTAACCCGGACTGAGGAGGTCGTTGGACGGTGGAAGGAATACTTTGAGGACCTCCTTAACCCGACCAACACGCCCTCTGTTGAAGAGGCAGAGCCTGAGGCCTTGGGGGAAGCCTCGCCCATATCCTTGGCGGAGGTCACCGAGGTGGTTGAGAAGCTCTTCGGTGGCAAGGCGCCAGGTGTGGATGAGATTCGCTGAAGGCTCTGGACACTGTTGGGCTGTCGTGGCTGACACGCCTATGCAGTGTTGCGTGGAGGACGGGGTCAGTGCCTCTGGAGTGGCAGACCGGGGTGGTGGTCCCCATTTTTAAAAAGGGGGACCGGAGGGTGTGTTCCAACTATCGGGGGATCACACTACTCAGCCTCCCCGGGAAGGTCTACTCCAGGGTGCTGGAAAGGAGGCTCCGGCCGATTGTCGAACCTCAGATACAGGAGGAGCAATGCAGCTTTCGTCCTGGCCGTGGGACGGCGGACCAGCTCTTCACCCTTGCAGGGCTGCTGGAGGGGGCATGGGAGTTCGCCCAACCAGTCTACATGTGTTTTGTAGACTTGGAGAAGGCTTATGACCGTGTCCCCCGAGGTGTCTTGTGGGGGGTACTGAGGGAGTATGGGGTACCGTGGTCGCTGTTGCGGGCTATCCGGTCCCTATACAACCAAAGTGAGAGCTGTCTCCGCATTCTCGGCACGAGGTCAGACTCGTTTCCGGTGCGTGTTGGGCTACGCCAAGGCTGCCCGTTGTCACCAGTCCTGTTCGTGGTTTTCATGGACAGGATCTCAAGGCGCAGTCGAGGTGAGGAGAGTGTACGGTTTGGGGACCTCAGGGTTGCATCCCTGCTTTTTGCAGACGATGTGGTTCTGATGGCTCCATCAGACCGAGACCTCCAGCATGTGCTGGGGCGGTTCGTGGCTGAGTGTGAAGCGGTTGGGATGAGAGTCAGCACCTCCAAGTCTGAGGCCATGGTTCTCTCACGGAAAACGGTGGAGTGCTCCCTTCGGGTTGGGGAGGAAGTGCTTCCTCAAGTGAAGGAGTTCAAGTATCTCGGGGTCTTGTTCACGAGTGAGGGTGGAATGGGGCGGGAGATGGACAGACGGATAGGTGCGGCGTCTGCAGTAATGCGGACGTTGTACCGGTCCATTGTGGTGAAGAGCGATTTACTGGTCCATCTACGTCCCAACCCTCACCTATGGTCACGAGCTCTGGGTAGTGACCGAAAGAACAAGATCGCGGATACAAGCGGCCGAAATGAGCTTCCTCCGTAGGGTGGCTGGCCTCACCCTTAGAGATAGGGTGAGGAGCACGGACATCCGGGAGGAGCTCGGAGTAGAGCCGCTGCTCCTTCACGTCGAAAGGAGCCAGCTGAGGTGGTTCGGACATCTGATTAGGATGTCCCCCGGGCGCCTCCCTTTGGAGGTGTTCCGGGCACGCCCAACTGGGAGGAGACCTCGGGGCAGACCTAGAGCCCGTTGGAGGGATTATATTTCCCTTCTGGCCTGGGAACGCCTCGGGATCCCCCAGGGAGAGCTGGAGGGCGTGGCCGGGGTGCAGGACGTCTGGAGATCCCTGCTGAGCCTACTGCCTCCGCGACCCGGCCCCGGATAAGCGGCTTGAAAATGGATGGATGGATGGATGGAGATAGTCTTGGCAGCCTTGTTTAATGGCAAAAGGGCAGATTTTGACCAATTGACTTGGAATCCCGATAAAGCCCCAAACTCATCTAACATTGATAAAAGTGGGTAGATTGTGATGGATCTTCGAGGAAAAACTAGTACGTCGTTGGCATAAAGCGCCAGGTGATGTTGAGTGCCTTGAATAGAGATGGGTTTTGTTGCCTGGGGATCTATATGGAATCACCAGTTATGACCCTCTCACTAAGGTGGACGATATTCTGCTTGCCTACCCAATTTAGCAGCACAAGATTCTGAATCCTTAAGTCAAACGTGAGGGGCACTCGTCCAGCTTCTAACTGTTTTCTATCCTGAAGCCTTCTATACTACCACCCTGTGTGCACTCTTACAGGCCTATGTAAAAATACAGCATAAGGCCGCTTCAGTTAACAACAGCTCCCCTCTAAACGCAACACTGTTGATGTGGTTGCTGGAATTTAAGCTTTTAAACAGCAAGTATACTTTTGCTGTAAAGGGAATACTTTGAGTATAGGACAACCAATTAGAACCTTCGTCTATGAACCTGACTTAGCCACACAATCACTGATTATTTTACATCACTATAAGGAGAGGCATAATACCCCCTACCGAGGCGCTACTACCCACAGCAGAAGATAAACTACTAGAGAAACAAGTACTTTAAATGCAGGTAAAGTATTTAAGCTTTAGCAGTCAATCGAGTCAAAAATAACACTGTACAAAGAATCAAATAGTAATAATTTTGGAGAGAGAGAGATAAGGTTTTTCTCACCTAACCTATTCCTCTGTACAAACCAGGAGGGTTCGGCGGGAGTGAAGCCAAACCATTCTAAGGCACGCAATAAGCGCCTCAGTCTTGATCAAATCTTCAGTGCTCTTCAGTGTTGAATGATTCCCCTTGAATGGCTCCCGGACATTTTGTCATTTTGCCTCTATCTTTATACTATTTCTCTTTCCCTCCTACATGACATTCACCAATCATGTTACAACAAATCACCGATCAATCATCAGTTCACCAATCATATTACAATCCTGTCAGTGATATAATTTCTAGTTACATGTGCATTCGTCTTCTCCTAATTTGGTCTTCCTCTTCCCGATCACGTCGATTGCAGGTTACTCCCCAAGTCCAGATTTCCCAAGACTTGTCGATCAGCTCTTTTACTTGATCATGCTGACACGGCTCTTCATCTTGTGACTTTTATGCTTAGCTCATGGTTCAGTAAATTTCCACTTGGTGGTGGCCTTAGAGGCCCTGTCCCTAAAATCACACAATATAATCATTATTCTCTAAACATTTGTTGCATATCTGTCAGTATCATGATTTGTTACATTTCTATTATAACACCATTAAATATATTGTATTCAATACTGTTGATTAGGTAGAACATAGTGTAGGAGCCAAATGTGTTGTTATTGGTTTCTGATTTAAAGTGTAGTTCACGCTGTGTGTGTGGGGTGTCGCTGTGCTGTCACCTAGGGGCTCAGGTGTGTATTTAAGAAGCAACGTCACTGTTGTCGTCAGGTGTTTGACCCGGAAGGGCAAAAGGTTTTTGACCGCTGTGGCACTAAGACGCTGGTCATGCAGGAGTTGGAATAAATAGTCACAATGATACATAAGAACATCGTCTGGACTTTTAATCAACACAACAAGAGAGCGAAGAATAGCGAGAGGCGCGTCAACCAGGTTAATCCTCGGTCAAATATCTCAGTAGCTTCAGTAATAGACTAAGCTCCTTTAATACATAGTGTCACACTATATGCTTTAGCTGTTTATGGCATTCTTTCCTTTACTCTGATTTAAGCATCCTTGTCTTTGCCCTTTCAACCACGCTTTGGTTCATTCTTAAGGTGCTCGTCATCATCTTCTTCCTCTGATATTTCAATTCATAATCACCTTCTTTGATGAATGCTTGTGTGACTGGGGCACCTATACCCCAGACTACAAGGACCCAGTGGTGTAGTCTACGTGATACGCAGGTATACGCCGTATACCCACTAGAAAAGGTCAATGATTTGCGTATACCCAGTGGTTTAGTCTACGTGATACGCAGGTATACGCCCTATACTCACTAGAAAATGTTTATGATTTCCATATACCTACTTGATGCGCGAGGATACGTTACACAGTTTTATTCTCGTAAGCAGCGTCACCCGAAGCGGCTGTGGGTGCAGTGGCACGCTTTACTGGGAGTGGAGTAAGTGTCGTCTGGCGTTGTTTTCGCTTCATCTCTTTGTAATTAACTTTCTGATTTTTACCTTTGTGCTGAGAATTCCCGCGGAAGAAATCTGTTGTTGTTCGTCACAGGCGACGGAAGCCTCAGAGGTTCAAAAGTCATGTGAACACAGACTGGGTTAATTTAATGAATTAACCAACGTGTGAAAGCTGTCACAAAATTATCTTTTAAAACTTTCTTTTATCTTTTAAATAACAGATTCAGAGGTTTTCTCAGTACATGAATAAAAAACCTTTGAATCTGAATCCCATTCACTAATGCCCAGCCTACAGTATACATCTTGAGAGCATTCTTAAAGACTGGTTATGTTATCAACATGTTAGGAGGCAGCATCAGACACAAGGTGGTGATGGTGCTTATGAGGTGTTGCTCCAAGATGGCTGTTGTTCTGAGACGCGTTGCTCTGGGACGGGTGAGTATGAGTATAGACAGTATACCCACTACAAAAAAATAGACTACACCACTGCAAGGACCCAACTACGCCACTCTGGGAATTTCACCCAGAGAATGCCCAATAAATCCACAAGTTCTTTAATAAAGAGGGAGCAGAGACATGAGTTTCCAGTTCCAAAACAGATATGTTTTATTAAAAGTCACCTGGGTAATTTGGATGTAGTAAATGAGGCTAAAGATAAAAGCAGCATTTCTTTATTACAAAATATACATATTCTAAAATATTACATGCGGGCACGTTACCAGTACAGGGGGAAGGGAGTGAGGGGAAGAAGGTAAAAGCTTCACCACCACCACTATGAAACACACACAGTTGTTTGCACTCACTGCAAAACAGAAAGCACATGGGATCGACCGACTGACCGAAATCGAAACCTCTTCTGGTTGGGCCTGCTGCTCTACCACCCTTTTTGCCTGAAACATTACCTCCACGAGAGTAGCCATGCCTTTTGCTGCTTCTCCAATTGGATCCACACTACTTCTTTTGAGGTCACTTCTTTTTACAACCATTGTAAAGGACCTTGTCGCCTTTATGGGGATCTTCCCGCTTGGCCCCGAGCACTCCTTACTTGGACTTGAAGTTTCATGGCTGAAGGGTGGCACTTGCCTTATAGGTGCTGATGCTGGTCATTGAAGTGCTATGTATTTAGGGGGTACAACCACTGGGGGTTTGTTGGGCTGTGGTACCGAGAGATCCCAGCTATTTTTCGGGGCGACCGGCACTGGTAAGACCACCAGGTGGCGTTCTTTCTCCATTGGTGATCTCACAGCCAACCCTTGTTTTGAGTTGTGGAATGGAGAGGTCCCAGCTTCAACCCGAATTGGTTGGATTGGTTTAGCTGGGACGTCCGTTTTATCGTTTTAATAACAGAAGAATGCCGGATCATCTGGGCCAAGGGCTCGAGTGAGAGTGCAAAGAGCCCTGGACGTAAAGGGCAGCCTTGACGAGAGGATCTATAAACTGGGAAAAGAGGGGAACAATTTTTACCTGTACCATTGCTGAGGGATTTGAATACAGAACCTTTATCAATTGGATAAAACCTTCACCAAACCCCATCGTCTCCAAAACAGACCATAGATAGGGCCATTCAAGTTGGTTGAATGCCTTCATTGCGTCAAGAAATAAAACTGCTGGGGCCTTGACGTCTATTGCTGCATTGATTATATGAAGCAATCGTCTGACATTGTCAGAGGCTAGACGCGACTTTATAAAGCCGGTCTGGTCGCAGTGAACCAGCGATCACATATGGATGTGCCATATGTTTTAATGATCATATCTGGTAACACAGAACAATGTCTTCAACAAGGCAAAATGTGTTGTGTAATTCATGGAGGCGTCACAAGATGGCACCAGTGATTATACTTAGCTTGGCCATAGCTATATAAGGCTACAGTGTTAGTAGAATGCCAGAATGCATCAGTGAATTGGCAAGTTGTTTTTACATTTGTTTTTAATGTATCAATTGTTTGTGTGGTTTTACAATTTTAATGGTGCTGTTAAAAATAGGACCCTTTTCCCTAAATGATTAAACTCAGAATTGGAAGTGGAGCTGCTATGTTACTCTACATGCACCTTATCCTGAAGTCACTTCATCACCATCATGTGCTTTGCCAATGCTATCTGTATTGGTAATTCAAAAACATACTCTTGATCTAGACAGAGGAGGATATCTTATTTTACATAAAACTCCATCTGAAAAAGTTGTCAGTTATGTTCCATACTCCATAGTTCAGAGGTAATTACGCAACATTCATGCATGAATGCATCATGCCATTTATTCCAGATAAAGCTCACTCCTGATTGTATGTGCAAACGTCCGTGTAAACATGCCTTTTTTATAGGCTTGGTTAAATTAAATTATATTACATATGATGACAGGTACTTTTAAGTCCTTATATACACTATATGGCCAAAAGTCAGTGGACACCCCTACTAATTATTGAGTTCAGGTGTTTCAGCAAAGCGAGGTCCATAAAGACACGGTTAGACAAGTTTGGTGTGGAGGAACTTGATTGGCCTGCACAGAGCCCTGACCCCAACCCCATTGAACACCTTTGGGAGGAATTAGAACGCCGATCGCAAGCCAGGCCTTCTCATCCAACATCACTGCCTGGAAGACTGGCAGCTTTGGTGCTCCGCGACTGACCTGCCGGGACAGAGGGGAGGGAAAGCGACCGTCACCAGCAGCGACGACCGACCAAGGTCCGTGGAGGATGCAGCTACCTAGTCGGAGTTGGAGCGGGAAGCTCCTGGAAGCCTGGCAGACTGGCAGGCCGTCAAGACCAGGTCAAATTTTTCTGCTGTGTGCAAATTTGTGTGGTTGCTTGTGTATACATTTCACTATAGTGAATACACAAATATAATGTGAAAGTGTGGTATTTGATATAAACATTATTTATTATCTATTATCTAATATTAAGTATTAGATATACATATTAACAGTATTAATAATACATATTAATATGAAATATGATAAACGTAGTGATTACAATGAGGTAGAGAATAATAATAATAAGTTTAGGTAGGATATAACCCAGCAGTATTTTCACTTTACATAGGTGAAATTATCAAAATCCATTTGATCATACATGGCTATAGAAATGGACTGCAAGACTAAATGTGAGGCTAAGCCATCTGTATGAGAGAGACCAAGACAAGAAGAGAGAGTTAGTCTATATCCATCCGTGTGTGTGTGTGTGTGTGTGTGTGTGTGTGTGTGTGTGTGTGTGTGTGTGTGTGTGTGTGTGTGTGTGTTTGTGTCGGTGGCCATCAGAAACAAAGGATTAGGTTCAGAGTCGCTTCAGCAGAGCACAGCGCATTACAGAGGAGGCCAAATCAGTTTGGGCTAATTCCAGTCTGAAAACTCATTATGATTATGGTCCAAACCTGAAACAATTAGGTATTTCCACCCTTCCATTAATTCCAGTTTCTCTCACTAGCAGTTACAGTGTGGGCTGTAATAGAGGGACATAAACGCTGGTGGCTGGGTTTTAATCGAAACGACTGGCTGTTTCATGTCTTGCTTGGGTTTGGCCGTTGTTTCAGAAGATTGCAAAATGTCTGGAGGATGGAGGTATGGAGGAAAGTACCAAACAGTTTTCATTGAGGGTAAACTAAGCAATGGTTTGTCCCTAGACGAATAGTTGTAAGATTTCTCCACTAAGTGAAATATGTATAATGCATGAAAAATGAGCTCATACATTCAAAGTATGGCTTCTCCAGACCTAATGTTTATCAAATTGCAATTGTTTTAGCCAACTACTTGAGTTTGGGAGGCCCTACTTACTAGAAGTTAGTAATAAGAGTAGATTGGGTTAGTCATCCTGTAGAAAACACACTTTACTGTATTTTTGCAAATACATTTTATTAGTTTTTTCAAAAGTAGATTAAAGGCTGTCATTAAAAGTGTCAGTGTTAGTCATGTTGTTTACTAGGGGTGCAACGATTCAGCTCATGGTTCAGTATGATACACAGGGTTCACGGTTCGATACAGTCACAATATTTTTTGCTTAGTTTAAATGAGAAGAAATTATGATTGTAGAAGAGAATTCCTTCTTTATTGCTTAATAGAATGTGCAAAAACAATATTTTCAACTTGAACCATTTCTTATAGTTTTTATAATGGTTGTGTGACAGAAGGGGGTGTGTGTGGGTGAGCCCTTGGCTGGATGCATGAGGGAATCAGGCTGGTAGGCTGGTTCTCCTCACATCCGACAGCGATTGCAGCCTGCACTGATGTAACAATGTGTGTATTTTTCCAGTACAAGAGTGCAAGCACAGTGGCCTGAGTTGATTCATGATTTTGAGTTTAAATTAAACGGTGAACCTATATTTCCCTGTATCCTGTCTCTGACTGTCAAGACCTGAAGTAGCAAGTTTGTTTCCCATCTATCAAATTGATGCTCCGTGCAAACAGTTGTTTTACAAAGGACTTTACATCTAGTAGTGTAATTTTATAGTAATTATAGTAATATGTGAATTTATGTTCAAACTAGCTTGTTTGAATTTTCACTGATGCAACAGGCCGCTGGTCTTGTTTTCAAATTCATGCAAATTAGCAAAATAAACCAAATATCCATCTTTTTTTCGACTGTTAAACTTAATTCAACTGTTTGATGAAAGAAGAGGGTAATGTTAATGAGTTTGATGCATTTAAGTGTCATATTCATAAGAAAAATAGTCTAGTGCTGAAGCCAGTCTTTGTGAATTTAAGCAATACAGCACCATTTTAGGTTCTATAAAAAAATTGAAATGTCAAAGGCTAAATTTTGTAAAGTTTGTAAATGAAGTTCATTGAAGAAAAAAAGCATGCTGGAGGCGTGGCGTGTCAGGGGCTTGTCTCCGGGGCTGCAGCTGTATACAATTGACTGAATGTTATGCCTCGTACCGGATAGTGTCAAAAAGGGCATAGCACAAGTTGGATCCTCCATTTCCAGCTCCCAAAACCAACCACAAACACTGAATTATAGCAGAAAAAGGGTCCGTGTATGAAGTATAATTCATCTGCAGTTGTTCAAGTTGTGTAATGAGGAATGCCAGTTTAGGGGGTATTGCCTAATTTCATTGTCCTGCTTGTACTAATGCAAATGTATGTTGACTCGTTCTTCGATAGCCGATGCTGCCTAAACGCTGTTAACGCTTTGCCCGTGTTATTGTCGCATTGAATGAAAACGTGCAATGCAATTCAGCGCACCAAAGCGTCACCTTGTTCCTTTATCCAACTTGTACAATGAAAATTGAACAAGGAAGTCGAGAGCCGCAACCAGAGACAGCTCGCCTTCAAAATAAAAGTTGCGCATTTTGCGTGTTGGCTGCAGCAGCGGTCAATTTAAAGGGTAATTCCGGGATTTTTCAACCCGGTCTCTATGTCCACAAAATTGCCTAGTTTACCGCATAATAGATCCCCGAAGTTTGGGAGTTGCTCCGGTAGATCGGCTCAGCCGGCAGTCGCGTAAAGGGCTCAACGTAATCCGTAAGGGCATAGACGGCCGGTCAAAGTACGTCCACTAAAAGTGCTTGTTTTTGTCACGGACGGGCTCAGATTGTTATTCGTGTTATTATCCAAATGTCTGACAACATTATGGAAACATGGAAACAGCCCGGAAAACGAAACTCTCACTCGAGGCGAAGTCTCAGGAAGAGGACGGTGAAAAGGATACAAAGATAGTTTATGAAAGCGAGAGGGTTGAGTTGTTGCAGGAAGAGGACGGTTGATACATGAGTTGGAGAGACGAGTTTTGAGTTTATGTAGAGGAACTGCTAGAACTTGCAGCAGCTGGTTCACCCTCCTCTGCCTGTTGCTCCTCTCCATCTCTCCTACTTCTCTCCTATTTCTAGGAGCTCTTCATCCGTATACTCTGGCTCAAATAAATAGGGACGGCTATCGAATTCAAATGCCTCATCTACATTCTCGAAATCAGCTAAATATTCAGCCATGAATTTGGAAATAAATTATTTCTAGCAGTTCCTCTACGTAAACTCAAAACTCGTCTCTCCGACTCACATATCAACCGTCCTCTTCCTGCAACAACTCAACCCCCTCGCGGGATTTCAGAGCAAGACTTCGCCTCGAGCGAGAGTTTCGTTTTCCGGGCTGTTTCTGTAGCGACCCTTTCCATAATGTTGTCAGACATTTGGATAATAACACGAATAACAATCTGAGCCCGTCCGTGACAAAAACAAGCACTTTTAGTGGACGTACTTTGACCGGCCGTCTATGCCCTTATGGATTACGTTGCCGCCATTGAGCCCGTTACGCGACTGCCGGCTGAGCCGATCTACTGGAGCAACTCCCAAACTTCGGGGATCTATTATGCGGTAAGCTAGGCAATTTTGTGGACATAGAGACCAGGTTGAAAAATCCCGGAATTACCCTTTAAGGAGAGCTAAATAAATAAACAAATAGCCTAAAGACTGAATTCATTTATGTATGTAATGATTCATTTATATATTTAACAACGTATTTATTTGATTAAGGCTACTTAATCTGTTACTTTGGGTGAACGTTAACGGCTATATATAGTGTTGTGGCCTGTGGTGAGTCTGACTGGTAGAAAGACTTGATTTACCTTGAACTTTGACTTTATTTCTGGCTGTTGTCATGACAATAATGCCACTAAGCTATCCGATGAAAAAAATATATATATTTCAAGTGTATTTACTGTTCTCTCTCTTAACTAGGCTACATAAATACGTTCTTTTGGTGGATTATCCTCTGGCCTGTATAATAAAACAAAAGGAATGCAGTGGTAAGTAAAGAGCACTACATTATAATCAAACACATCAGCTTTGTACAAGCACCATCTACTTTTCCACTTAAAAATGAGGGGTGACTAGCCTTAATTTAAAGAGCGTTTTCAATACGAAAGTTTCGTCCATGGTGCTCATGTGTCATCTGTATTACAATGGTTATTAACAATAGTAATAATATACAAAAGAATGTTTTCACTTTTCAAACTGCTTTACTTTTTAAGAAATTACAGATTTTTCTACCCGTGCCTGCTGCCCATTGGCATTGTGGGTAACATGGATTTCAAGCCAGCCAATCAGCTCTTTCCCATCGAGTAACCCGCGTTTGGGTGCTTCAGTCGGAGCAAAAATGAATTCTTTCAATGATTCATGTGACTTGATGTCACAGCAAGGGATTTACATTATCTGTACATCACTTATCAAGGTATTCAAGTGGACATAACTCTTATATTTTTCAACCACTTCATAGAGGATAAAACTTTATTTCAGTCTCATTTGTCATGTATTAAGTAGTACTAATAATCGTTATTATTGCTGCTTCTTTGTTAAATGACATTTCATTTTTTCAGTGTAGACTACACAGATACACTGCACACATGAAAAGCAAAATGAAGTTGTGTAATAATTTTATGAGAGCAAAATTAGATCTGCTGGCTCTATGACCTCGGTATTTGCCCCCAATTGCATGTGCTCACCCAAAAGCCCTAGCAAATTATATTATTGAAACCCATGCCCACTTGAACACTGTGTATACAATATGTCAAGCTGTCACAATATTTGACAAAGCTTAAATTTCTTAGTAGTGTGGCTTATGTAGTTTCAACCACATGGACAGCTACCTGAAGCCAACACATTGGGAATCCATCTGCCTGCAATATGTTGCAGTCCTACTGACCAGAAGCTAAGCCTGCCCAAAGTGCAGGACTCCAATTAGCCAGGACAGGACTGTTGCTGTATTTAGGGGCCTTCATGGAAGGAAATAGGGAGGATCTGAAACAGGTGCAGAAGGAACTGAAGGTGAAGATCAGGGAGAGCAAAGACACCTACAGGAGGAAGATGGAACACACGCTGCAGCAGCATGAGAGAGGTTGGTCTGGCATGAAAACCATCACAGGCTATAATGTGTGTGATTCTCAACCCCAACACAGCCACACATCATCATCACATCTGACCAGGTGAAGAGGCAGCTGAAGACGCTCTATGCAGGGAAGGCAGCAGGCCCTGATGGGATCAAACCAGGCCTCCTCAAGGCATGTGGAGTCCTCCAGCACATCTTCAACCTGAGCCTGGAAAGACTCCCACTGTTGTGGAAGACTTCCTGCCTTGTTCCTGTGCCTAAGAAATGGTGTCTCAGTGTCTTGAATGATTACAGACCTGTGTCGTTGACTTCTCACATCATGAAGATCCTTGAAAGGCTTGTGCTGGCTCACCTCAGACCCCTGGCGAAAGAACGACTGGACCCCCTACAGTTTGCCTACCAGGCTAACATTGGAGTAGAGGATGCCATCATCTACCTGCTTCATTGAGCCCACTCCCATCTGGACAGGGCGGCAGCACTGTGAGGATCATGTTTTTTCTCCAGTGCTTTTAACACCATTGAGCCCACACTCCTGGGAGGTAAGCTTTGGACAATGCAAGTGGTTGGCCTCTTGGTGACCTGGATTCTAGACTACCTAACTGGCAGACCACAGTATGTGAGGCTGCAGGGCTGTGTATCAGATCTGATGGTCAGTAGTACAGGGGCCCCCCAGCGGACCGTCCTGGCTCCTTTCCTGTTCACTCTCTACACATCCGACTTTAGGTACGACACAGAGTCATGCCACATGATAGACAATCTGCTGAGGAAGGCGGGGTCTGTCCTGGGGGCCAGCCTGGACCCAGTGAGGTAGTGGCTGAGAGGACAAAGTTGGTCAAACTGCTGGCCATCATGGACAACGTCTCTCACCCACTTCACAACACTCTGGCCAGGCAGAGGAGACGTTCAGCAGCAGACTCATGCCTTGGTGTACCACGGAGCCACCGCCCACCGCCCACCGCCATCAGACTATACAACTCATCCCTGGACTAACCATCAACCCCCCCCCCCACACACACCCTCAGAACTACAACTGCACATTCTCACTATTTGCACATTTCACTTTTTGTAAATCGTTTGACTTTTGCATAACTTTGTATAGCTTTTATATTTTTAATTCGTCCTTGTTATTTTATTATTTCCATTGTAGTTTTTTTCCCCTCAAATCTGTTTCTCTATTTCTTGTGTTATTCTATGTCTGGCTGCTGTAACAAAGACATTTCCTCCTGGGAATCAATAAAATACCTACCTACGTGAAAATCGGTCAGTAAAATAGGTGAAATTAAGTTTTATGCTCTATGAAGTGGTTAATGAAAACAAAAAGTCCACTTGAATACCTTGATAAGTTATGTACAGATAATGTAAATCCCTTGTGCTGTGACATTAAGTCACACAAATAATAATAAATTATAATAATACATTGCACTTATATAGCGCTTTTCTAAGTACCCAAAGACGCTTTACATGGAGGGCAGAACAAACAAAACAAAAACATAAAGAAAGAGCAAACAAAACAAAACAAACAGAACATTTTAGTCAAAAAGAAAACTAGACAAGCTGTACGGAACAAGTTATGGAATGGAGGGAAGGGAGAGAAAGGGAACAGGGATTAGCAGGTGAAAGCGAGTTTGAAGAGGTGGGTTTTGAGGGCTTGTTTGAACGATGGAAAGAATAAATGTTTGCTCTGAGTGAAGCACCAGCACGTGCTTTACTCGATGGTAAAGAGCTGATTGTGGCAGGCTTGAAATCCATGTTACCCACAATGCCAATGGGCAGCAGGCACAGGTAGAAAAATCTGTAATTTCTTAAAACATAAAGCAATTTGAAAAGTGAAAACATTATTTTGTATCTTGCTAGTATTATTGATAACCATTGTAATACAGACCCGTGTTGTGAGCAGATGACATAAGAGCACCATGGAAGAGACTGTTGTAGTAAAATGCTATTTAAATAAAGGCTAGTCACATTTGTCATACAGGTGAAAATCAAGACTGTGCTTGTTTAATGCTGGTACATATTATTATGTTGTATTGTTCTTTACTTACTACAGCATTCATTTTGTTTTTTTCCATGTATTTATTTATTTTAATTGATGTAGCCTAGTTAAGAGAGAGAACAGTAAATACACTTGAAGGATTTTTACATCGGATAGCTGTTGTCATGACAACAGAGTCAAAGTTCAAGGTAAATCAAGTCTTTCTACCAGTCAGACTCATCACAGGTCGCAAGACTTTATAAAGCCTTTAACATTCACCCAAAGTAACAGATTAAGTAGCCTTAATCAAATAAATACGTTGATGAATATATATACATGAATCATTACATACATAAATGAATTCAGTCTTTAGGCTATTTGTTTATTTATTTAGTTTAGCTCTCCTTAAATTGACCGCTGCTGCAGCCAACACGCTTCAAAACGCGCAACTTTTATGGTTGCGGCTCTCGACTTCCTTGTTCAATTTTCATTGTACAAGTTGGATAAAGGAACAAGGTGACGCTTTGGTGCGCTGAATTGCATTGCACGTCTTCATTCAATGCGACAATAACACAGGCAAAGCGTTAACAGCGTTTAGGCAGCATCGGCTATCGAAGAACGAGTCAACATACATTTGCATTAGTACAAGTAGGACAATGAAATTAGGCAATACCCCCTGAAATGGGATTCCTCATTACACAACTTGAACAACTGCAAACAAATTATACTTCATACACGGACCAAAAAGGTGATATTTAATAATGAACCAAGGCCAAAACAATAAACCAAACCAAGCTGCTAGAGGTAAATTCTAACTAAACTATCCAAAAACAAAGAATGGAACAACTAAAAAACAGAGGGCTATGTCTACCTCCTTCACTAAATCAAAATACAGGAGAAAACAAGTTACAAAGAAAATAGCATTCCACCCCTACAGCTGCCAAACAGAAAATATGCCACACTTAATACTTAAACAAAATTCACTGAAAATGCACACAGAGCTATTGTGGACAGGTGATGGACAACGGTGCAATCCATTTGGATGTGAGGTGATCTACTTGGAGATCCTAGTCCTAGATTCCCTCATCTCTTTCCTCTTCAACTGGCCCACTGTCAGCATCGGAACCTCCAAGGTTATAATAATCCAGCTCAATGTTCTCTTCTCTTCCTGGCTTCTGCCCCCTGGTGGCCTGGAGAGACATGGCAGCAACAGTGGATCACAACTGTGGTAGACAACACCACAGTCAACAGCAGTGCGACTGATCTGATGATGACCTCTATTGGAAAGGCTGAAACAGATTCAGAATCATCACATCAGATCAACTAACGTCATGAGTTGAACAGTTCTTGTTAAATGGTGGTAAATTGATGTTGGACAAAACCACCCCTGCAGAAAGTCAGTTTTCAGTTTTCAGTTTGATTCTCCTTCAGGTTATCTGAGACAGTGAGAGAGAGAGAGAGAGAGAGAGCCAGGCATGGGTTATGGAAGAAAAGTTATGGGAGAAAACAAAGATGTGATAAACACAGCTGTAGTTCCATTGGTTGGCGTAGTCTGCAGCAGGAAACAGGAAGTGTGCAGAGTGATTAACAGCTGGCTGGATGTCGTTTGTTGTGTTGGAGCCAGTGAAGGTGAGGTGGAAGCAGCCTCCTGGGTACTGTGGCTGACTGGAGCAGCTGATGGTGAAGATGGAGCCCTTGAACACGTGAAGCCCCTGCTGCTGGGCCTCAAAGACCCCGTCCATGGAGGGAGAGAGGCTGAACCAGCAGATCTGTGAACACAGAGGGAGATGGCAAAAACTTGAGAATACATGTTAACAATATCCTAATGCCCTTCTTCATCAATGACCAGATATAGGATTGTTTCCTCCCCATCTGTCAAAGTGATGAACGCTGACAGTTGAGAGACATCAGGAGATCCTACATTCAGATGTAATGCTGAGGAGTCAGACGGCAGCCTGTCAGTGTGAAAGCAGTTGAGAAAATGTGACGCCATTGTTCAGTATTATCTAAGCAGATCAACTCCTGACTGGAGGGACTATTATTCAAGACTCAAGATTCAAGAACTTTATTTGTCACATACACACACAGGGTGTGCAGTGAAATGAAGATGAACCCCACATTGTTACACACTCCCTCAGTGCAGACTCATATCCATCACAGTGAGGTTCAATCAGCCATACAGTTTGTTCTGTAAAACCTCTTCTCTCTTCTGCTGAAACAGCACATCCCCAGTCCAGCTGTCTGCACAATACAGCTCCAGGTCCCAGTCAGAGTACCAGACATCGGGTGGATTCCAGTCTCCCTGGTGTTTCATCTCCAGTCCACCAGCACAGTGACTGACTCCTCCCACCAACCTGACGTCATCATTAGACTCTGAAAAGAGACAATAGAGTAAATACTGAAAGTTAAAGTTACTTTCATTTGAAAAGAAACCGAGCCAAATCAAAGCTGCAGTTTCAATTTTAAATTCTCCATTTCTAATTAATTCATGTATTTATGTATTTTATTTCAGCCTGGAGTTCTGAAGACAAAAAGCATAAAATCTACGAATATCATGATTTGACCGGATAAAATATTTTGCATTGACATGGATTTTCCAGCACCTCCAGGGTTTTGAAACCATCTCACTGAAAATGCACACAGATTATGGACTGAACTCTCTCTTGAATAATTAGTTCACTGTAAATCACATTACTAATTTGACAAGTTTATTGTAAGCCACATTAATAATTAGAATAGTTCAGTACAAAACACATTGATCATTTGACTGGTTCACTGTAAGTCAAAAAATAAATTCACTAGTTGATTGTAAGTAACATGTTAATAATTTGACTGGTTCAGTATTAATCACATTTTAATAATTAGACTAGTTCAGTGTAAACCGTAATGCTTTGGAATGGGAAAGTATGGCCAATGAATCAATGAATTTGACAGGGAAGATTTATGTTTGTTGCAGGACTATGTGACCGTGTGTATTCACATTGCAGCACTTCTGAAAGCCACTACTGACTGTAGTTGCAATTGAGCATATTCTGGGCAAACTTTTGTAAATTTGTCATTATGCACGGCATTGTCTTTGCAGCATATTTTAATACACTAGAGAGGAATTGAGAATGTGACTCTGATTAAATGACAATTTAAATATTTAACAAATAATTGTCTTATACTGCGCACAATCACATATGCTACCTGAGAATGTAAACAATGCATGAAAAATGTACATTATTTGAAGATGCTAACATGTAACATATATAATGGTAATAGGCTCCTAATATGGCTGCTGCCCCCATGGTTTCAATAGGAAAATGCAGCAGGATGTTGTTGGGAATTGAATATTTGGCCAAGGTAAGATTGTCTTGCTTTGGCCAGACACTAAATTACAATATACTAAGGCCGTCTGAGGCCTCTTATACAACACAATGCAGGCCCTTTTGGTTGCCATTGATCAATTGGAAATTAGCACAGGAGACGGTGTTCCCAGGTCTAGAGGAAAGGGGGGACAGAGCTACGCCCACAGTACTCAATTAGCACACATAACAGACAAAAGGTTGAGGGGGGGATGTAAGGGACAATGCTAATAATCACATGGTCAAACTGTATAAATGAACTATATCATTGTAATGTTCTTCAGAATATCTTCACAGGCAGAGATGCTGCCCAATATTTCTCCCTTTCAGCGCTGAATTGTATTAAATACTCATTCAATCCTCGGACGTAGTTTGTTGCTGCTTTCTTCTTACGTTCATCACCACGACCAAGAAATAATTCCTAACAATGTGAAAACTGTTTGAGAAGAAGCATTCACATCGTAGGAGACATAATCATATTGATTTTTCTTAGAGAGTTAAATGGCACTTATTTCAGATCATTTGAAGATCTGTTGTTTTGATCAGAGTGAGATAAATAGCAGTTTATATGTGGTTGTTTCTCTTGAGTTGAATTTGAGAAATAGGAGAAAATGCCTTTAGTCTCATCTTGGTTTTAAAAGAACTCATTTGAGTCTAGGAGAAATACAAGATGCAAATATGAGAGCTCTTCTTTGATTTTGCTTTCCTATGGGTATTTTGTCATTGACCAATGGGACAATCTACTAAAATCTCACTGTAATTCTTTAACCTCAATGCTAAATCAAGCTGGATTAAATGGTCACCCAGACGCAGCTCGTGTCACCAGAAACCACTGACCATACAGACAATTCTGTCCTTTCCACTTTGGCCTTCTAGAGAACATCTTGGGTAAATGACAAATAAGCTGACCCTATTGGGTCAGAATGGGTGTTGGTGTGAGAGAGAGAGAGAGAGAGAGAGAGAGAGAGAGAGAGAGAGAGAGAGAGAGAGAGAGAGAGAGAGAGAGAGAGAGAGAGAGAGAGAGAGAGAGAGAGAGAGAGAGAGAGAGAGAGAGAGAGAGAGAGAGCGCGCTGATAAGGACTGACACTACCTGCTGGAGTGGAATTCATCTCTAGTAGTGTGTTGTTATCTCTAACCATCACTTCTTCTAACTTCTCTCTTCCATCCATATTTCTCTCTCTGCTGCCAAGTCTATAGTCTTCACAGTCCTGTTATTGGAGCCTTTGGATGAATGAGGTTAAAGAAAAAATATATAAAAACAATTAACATCAAAAGGGAAAGTGGGAGAAGAGGCCAAAAGTAATAGAGAAGAGTAAGGACAGGATGAAATTAGGAAAATAGAGAAGGAATAAGCCATACTGGTTGAAAGGACTAAGAGAAAAAACAAGGGTTTGAGTCAAATTCACAGGACATAAAAGCCAATGTACTTGGGGAGAGAAAGATGAAGACTAGCATGTTATTGGCATTCTGGTATAAAAAGCAGATACGTATTCCAGTTTTAACCACTGAAATGCCTGCTGAGAGCTGCATTTGGTGTGAATGCTGACATTTTTGGCTGCTGACACATCCAACTGAGCAATTTCATGTTGATTAGCCATTTAAAAAGACATCTAAATGGTTTATAGCCATCTCGGCTTAAATTGGGCTACAAAGGGTTTAAAAGTGAAGGTTTAGTAGATGTCTATGAAGATTAAAGCATTATCTTGTACATATGGACTTATTTTGTTTATATTTAGAGCTGTTAATGCATTGTTTGTAATAGTGTACAATACAAAAAAGGAGGTGAGGTGATTCTTATTGCAGGATAGTCCTTGCCTTTTCGGACCTGATCAGTCCCTTGACCGACCTGACTTGAAAGGGTGCTCCAGATCTGAGCAGTGCCAGCAGGCATTTGAGAGGGTAAACAAGGTTCTCTGTGGGAAGCTGCTTCTCTTTACCCCTGACCTTTCTCTCTTTTTGCCTCCACACTGACACATCGAACAGAGGGCTGGGGCCGCTTTGTACCAGGAGGCGGAGGGTACTGACTGCCTGCTACTCTACATCACCCGGAAACGGACGAAGCGGGAGACCAAGTACAGTACGGTGGAGAATGAGTACTTGGACATCCGCTGGACGGGTGGTACTCTCCGCTATTACCTCCTGGGGTGACCATTCGCTCCGTTCCACCGCATGAAGGATGCCAATGCGCCGATCACCCATGGGTATCTCACTTTCCAGCCATACAAAGTCAAGGTGATCCATAGGCCGGTGCTGCAGATGTTCAGGGCAGACAACCTCTTCTGTTGCCCATTTGGAGCAGGGGTGGCTGTCAGCCAGTTGGCTTCTATGGTGCAGCGGGGCAAGGTTTTGGCTGCCGGCTGGATGTGGAAGACCAGGAGACAGCAGACACAGCTGCAATAACTTAGTGATTACTCAGGTATATAGGCTCTCTCTTACAGTGAGGCTGGGTCAGATGGTGCTCCAATACCCAGGAAAACTTCTAGATGTGTGACTGTACTAATAAAGACTGTGTAAAGTCTTCCATCCATTCCCTTCTTACAATCCCCAAACAAATGTTTACTTACAAGTCATTGCTGCTAAAGGAGGAGCCACAAGTTCACATATTTTTTTGCATATTTCTGAGTTTTTGTAAATGTAGTTAAAAAAACATGCAAGTATATCATTTATTTATTTGTTCTTTATTTGGGATAACTTAAATTTTGAGGTATTGAAGTTGTTTTTTTTAAAGTTTCGTCCTCTATAATATATGAAATTATGATGATGAAGATCATGGTATGTGTCGGTATTAATGCATGTTTAATGTAATATTGGATGTTTTGGGTATGGGATTGTAACCACCTGGACAAAGGCAACATGGTCAAAATGTTGGCGCATTACATCTTTATGGAGTTGTTTTTTTTTGAGTATGCAGTATTTTTTACTTTTATATATTATTTGTTCATTTAATTGGTCAGTTATGTTTTTTGTAAGTGAATTCTTCATTTAAAAGTATTAATGTATCCCAGAGATTCCCTACCATTGAATAAGTAGGTGGGTCAGCCTGCCTTATGTAGTTGCTAACCCTATATTTACACTCACTGGCCACTTTATTAGGCACTCCTGCTCATTAACACAAATAGCCTGCTCCTCCAAACAGTGAATCGTGTGGCTGCCACTCAATATATAAAGCATGCAGACATAGTGAAGTGGTTTAGCTTTTTGTTGTTTACAGAGAATGGTGGAGAAACAGAAACACCTTGTTAGTGAGAGAAGTCAGAGGAGAATGGGCAGACTGGTACAACCTAACAGAAAGGCCACAAATGGTCAAATAACAGCTCTTTACAACAGTGGTGTGCAGAGGGTCACTTTGTTCAATCCATGCCGCCGAAATTTCAGGCTGTTCTGGAGGCAAAAGCTGGTCCTACCCGGTACTCGATAGGTGTACCCAATAAAGTGGACGGTGAGTGTATATCACAGTTGAAAAATATGTGCATCCAAAAATCACCTTGCAGCAACTATAAAGGTGAGCAGAGAAAGAACTTGATGCTTGTGCCCCAGCATTTATTGATTCAAACAATAGTGGTTGTGGAGAAAAGTAGCACCCACATCGTGATCACGTTTGTGTGTTTCTGTTTTCTCTCTGTCAGGACCAATCTCCAGCAACTCAATGTATTAGTCTGAAAGTGAGAGATAAAGAACAAGAAACAAAGATAGAGATAATTACTATTTCCATTTTGTTCCATTCTATTCCAACTGTATCACATCACTATTGCATTAATTTTTGTTGAACTGAACTGTTGTCCACTGGAGGGCAGTACAGGTTGGGTGTTTTTTCATTCTGTACCATAGAAACAGAAGGAAATAATAGAAAAGGCCAAAATAATTGTCACTGCTTTGAGAGAGCTAGGCAAATTCTAATCATTAATAACATCATTACATTACTCTAAACATAATTTCATGATGCATTTCTTTCTTGATGAGGAATTGTAAATATCCAAAATCTGTTCAGTATATATACTGTGCAATCCAAACAATTTGTACTATCCAAACAAATCATATTGTACACTCTACAAATGACCTGTTGACCTCCTGTTCTTTATAATGTTCATTATCTTTCTTCTCTTATAACTATAAGATTATAATTTATTCATGACCCTGAACTGTTAATCATGTTTGTAAAATGCTTTGGGTTACATTACTGTAATGTATAATATGCCATATAAATATAAATATTTGATTGAACTGCATTGGTGTGGCTTGTCACGCTGTAAAAGTACAAACTTCAGAACAACAATATGTTCAATTGAAACTGCCTAAACCATTTGTAGATTCAGTACACTGAAAAAGTGTAGTGCTCAGCAGGTACGAAGTATCTTCGAGATGAAATATTGTCATTCATGTACCATTGTGACCCAAGAGTTGGCAGGTCATTATAGAAACTTATAGAAGGCATGTTTTATCACAAAAATGATACACACTGACAGTGAGTCAAATCCTCACAAAACATGGTTCATATGTACAGAACAAATGACCAAAGTGGCACCACAGAACCCAAAAATGTGTATCTCCTTGTCTGTTCAATCAAATTTCAGAAAGTTTGGTACATATGCTCCAGGAACAAGAAGTAGTCAAGTTAAGCCCCTGTCTGGTGGCTGCCTGTGCTGCTGCTCTTTGTGCTCTGCGCTCTCTCTCTCACAGGTGGATTGGTGACAGGTGTGTGAGGTGGGGCTGATTGGCTTGAGGAGTCTAGTGTCTCCCCCTCCCTCTCAGTACCAAGCAGTTCTTCTTAGTTATAGTCTGCCTTGAGCCAAGGGTTTGTAACAGTCAAAATATGAATTTTGGTTGCAATTGTTGCATGTGGGCATGTTAATTTTTTCTAACAATTTACCACTAAGACACTGATTAGTTTAACCTCTTTATAGTTACAGACAGTTCTGTGCAAAGGATATCCTGAATCAATTTGATATGATTCCATTTCAAAAGTTATTGATTTAGTGTCTCAATGGCACCAAACTGTGGGAGCGCCGTGGCTTAGTGTGTCAGAGTAACTGTCTAGTTACCATTGACATGACCCTGGGTGGGACTCAAACCCCCAACCTTTGAATTGCTTAGTGAGCACATCTAGGAGTCCAAAGTGCTTTCCATTGCCCCACAGCAATTCAAAGGTTGTGGGTTTGAGTCTCACCATAGGCGCAACCACCCACTGATGCAAAATGTCTCTTTTTTGCTTATTGAAATGTCCCTGCTTCAGCCTTCATCTGGCTTTACAGTCATCACTTGCTGTTCTGTCTCAAGTCTCCTGTAGTTCTGCAATCCGCACTGATGCTGCCAAAAGTAAAGTGACTCTTTAGCAAGTCCTCTGTTATTGGTCATTTGTTCTCTGTTCTCCTGTCCTTCACCTCACTCTTCTTTCTGTTGTTCTCCTGGGGTTCGGACAGCTTCAATTATGCTACGAGCTGAGTCCATTTGATATGATTCCATTTCAAAAGTTTTTGAGTTCCTGTCTAAATGGAATACAGCGTGGCCGTGCTGTGGCTTAGTTGGTCTAAGTGCCTGTCTAGTAAACAGGAGATCCTGGGTTCATATCCCAGCGGTGCCTGCTCCAAGTCTGTAGATAACGGGTCTGTTAAACACAAATCACTGTAATCCTTGTTTTCGGGGAATTGCACAGTTAAATTTGATTGGCTTGTGGGCTACTGATTGCTATGAGGACATGCCTCTGTGGCGCGATGGAGAGCGCATTAGACTTCTAGATGTGCTCACTAAGCAATTCAAAGTTTGTGCTTTCGAGTCGCAACCGTAAACTGTCCCTTTTTTGCTTTTCGAAATCTAGATTGTCTGCAGCGATTGCAGAGAAGGCCATGTCTTTCAGATGTCCAGCAGTAGGTTACAGCAAAGGTCTCTGTGGCGCAATCGGCCAGTGCTCCCAGCTGTTAATCGAGAGGTTGGTGATTCGAGCCCACCAGGGATGTGGTAATGCCTCTTCATTTGGAGGTTTGAATTTCTAGTCATTGTTCCTGCAATCAGTCTGCTGTCTGTCAAACCTCACCATCGACCGGCACTTCGTTGGTCACGTTTGCACCACCTCTCTCGTTTCCCTGCTTCTGGCTTTGCTGTTCTGTCTCAAGTCTCCTGTATTTCTGCAATCCTCACTGATGCTGCCAAAAGTAAAGTGACTCTTTAGCAAGTCCTCTGTTATTGGTCATCTGTTCTCTGTTCTCCTGTCCTTCACCTCACTCTTCTTTCTCTTGTCCTCCTGGGGTTCGGACAGCTTCATTTATGCCACTATCTGAGTCCGTTTGATATGATTCCATTTCAAAGGCTTTTGAGTTCCTGTCTCAATGGAATACAGCGTGGCGGCGCCGTGGCTTAGTTGGTCAAAGTGCCTGTCTAGTAGAGAGTTCGTGGGAGAACTCGTGGTAGGAAGAGAGTGAGCCCAAGAGCCAAGGGCTCAGGGGGCTTTATAGTAAATCAGGCAAATGGGTGTTTCCCCTATTTGCATGCATTCAGATTTATGGCCTGGGGCTCAGTGATTAGTATTCGCCAAAAACTGCATTTCCACCTAGGTTTGAAAACATTGTTTTTCTTGTCCCTTTTGGGATACAAGTGACATATTTAATCACCTTACCACAAATGGGTCAGTATGATACCAAACATGACCGTCTTAGCACAAAACACTGGTGCGTACAACAAACATCTTAATAACGCATGCTGTGTGCTTTGACTAAGCAAGATAATACATTGGGAAGTAGGGTACATCATCTGCCACAGGATGTGTTATTCAAATCTAATAAGACATATAAAGAAAGTCCATTTTTGATGCACATTCCAGAGTTTCTTTGTTCTCTTAGTGTGATTCACTTGGTGATATGGTTGAGTGCAACTTACTCGGCACTTATCAGTGACCCCCGGTGCCACGTGGTTTAACCGGCCCTGGAAAGTGCTACTTTTAGCGGTTTTATGGAGAGAGCCCCCTTGGATGAGAGGGGGGGGGGGTTCCTTGGGACTGTCACGAGTTCGGCAGGGGTCCTGACCTGGCCTGAGGCCTTGGGAGGGGAATGTGTTAGTCTTTGTCTTGTCGTTGTGCATCCTGTCTCGTGAGAGAGGAAGAGTGAGGAAGATGATGTCTCCTGCACACACTACATATCCCCCACTTCGTAGCAATGGTACCTCCTAGAACCATTGGGACGACAAAACAACAGGTGACATCACGATACCAGGTTAGCAACACAACAATCCTGCTTCTGCACGGGAATTGATGCATCCCTACCAAAGGTGAGAAGTGATAGAGAAAGGGAGGAAGAAAACATAAGCATTACCCTATACTAGAGGAGAAATTCCTACTCCTAACCTAATTGGTCATACTAATACTAAAGGTATTATCCAGGGTACTATGGCTGACTAACTTCATCTGTGGGCTGGTTTACGCCCAGTTCCTACTGGACTGCAGGGGATTCCCTTGACAGCTAGATTGGCAAGAAACAGCTAAAACTGGTCTTGGACGTTTGCATCATGTCTACTTCTAAAGATTTGTGGGCAACTCTTAGTGTTGCATGCTTCGCTTGCATCTATAAAAGAAGGTAGCAATACAAACGTCAATAGATAACCTAGGGTAACCCTGGCACCTAAAATACTGTCAGCTGAAAACCAAGCCTGGGTCAGAGAGTTGTCAGGTTCTCTACTTTGGGATTCAATGACTTGGAGTCCCGTCTTGATGGGACTTAAGTCAATAATAAAGATAAGCAAAAAAAATAAATCCAGAATTGCATCGCTGGGGACATTGACCCAAAGTGTTTGGTTGTAACCCGTTCAACTCAACAAAGTGGAGCTGTTGTAGCATAAGGGTAATGTCACTTCAGCATGCATCCGTGTATCTTGGGTCCAACTATAACCTGCCTAACTGGTTAGAGGCAATAGTAGTGACATGCTTCTGGGACACTTCGTAGGTGCTGAGTCTTATAAACACTCTTTGTGGGTGTGTCCGGCAGTTAGTGATCAGTAGCCCGGGTTGATCTCTTAGTGCACTGCATGACCTAGGGCCTGGTGACTGATCTCTGGTTGAGCTGCTATTGTAATAATGATGAGAATCAAAATAAACTGCAGCGTTTGGATTCTAGCAACACATACAAGGAATGTACCAAACATCAGTAACTCGACAGGTATTGCATTACTGCACCCCCACTTGCAACTAAATTTGTTTCCTTCACGGTGTTGAGAAAACTAAAAGAAACACAACTTCTTATAATCCACTAAATCAGCAAGACAACATTTGCCAGCTTAGTGCACTTGCTGGGTTTTTCACTTGACTTACTTGGGTACTTGGTTGTCTCCTACAAGTCAAGATATTGTTTTAATCTAATTTAGGTGGATCGAGAAACAAAAACAAAACAAAAAAAATAATACCACCCCTTGTCCCCCACTTGGAACTCATCTTGGGACGACTTTTGGTCATAGTATGACTTTCTATCCTCAGCTGTTCTTGCTAGGTATTTCTGGTCAAAAACAAACATGGATCATGGGCCAAGGGAAAGAGGTTCCCTTGCATTGTAAGTGGGCCCTGTGATTTGGGTTTGAGGGCTAAGATTGGCAACATACAAGCGTGGATGTATTCCGCTACATCATGCTGCATGTGCGGCCAACAGACTATCTGGCTGAGTGTATCGCCTGTTGATTTGATGCACATGGTGTGTCCTGGGCAGGCATGATCCTCACCCCCCTTTGGCTCTGATGACCTACAAACCGAGGTGAAGTGCGGTCGTCAGAGACAAGGACAAGAAGACCCGGTTCCAGGCACACACCGTGCTTTGCCATGAAAAAGATGTTGTAAATTACCAGAAAGATTAAGGTCTGCGGCAACGTGTTGCTGATGGATAGCATCCATCAAGCAAAGGACCATCATATAAATGAAGGATCCTGTGAAGCAAGGGGAACGGGGGTCAGAGTGAGGCTGGGCGCTGGGCGAAAGTGCAGACCGAGTGGGTGGGAGTGGTGGGCTTTGCTTGCCTTTCTACTCAGTCCTTGCCCTTTGGCGTCTTCAGCTGTAACCTCTGTCTTGAGAGCATCTATCTGAGTTCCTATTTCCATTATTACCGTGAGGACACTGCTCAGCTGCTGCTTACAGATATACTGTAACTAGCTACTTGCCTTCTCAGAGTCAACTAGTTGATCAGGGATCAGGTAACTCTTATGTGTGGTTCCATAAGTGGAGTAAATAGATGTGTTGACTATGACTTGACTATGCCTTCAGTGACCATGAATACTTTGAAAACTTTACACATAGGTTAGGAGGTTCTTAAACTAAAAAAATTCTAAAATGAGAATCAAAGAATTGAATTAGTCTTAAAAAAAATCCAACCATTGTAATATATATTCAAATTCCCAAAAAGCTCAAATGTTGCATTTGCATTCAACTGTATAGATTAATTGCCAATGAGTTTGATCCACTAAATTGAATTTCAAAAATGTAATTAGATTGAGATTCAAACAGGCAAATTAATGATTGGAAACTGATGCATATTCCAATGAACTATAAAGTTAAAATCAGGAAGAAAAGTAGAAATTATTCCAATTAATTGGATGCAAAATGCATAATTTCTAAATTGTAATAAACAATTGAATAAGGATGATTAAGCTAAACCCAATTTGAAAATAAGCATGAATTAAACATGGAAAAGCCAATCGATATTGTAGTCCAAATCCTTTCCAAACCTACTTCAATTACAAGTCCGGAGAGCGGAGAGTCGAACAATTCACAGAACACCCCAGAGCATCGTGGGCAGTGTCTGAATTATTCTGAAGGCCTTATGACAAAACTAAAGGTAGTTTTGCCTTTCTCTAAACAGCGATTTCTTCGTCTGTAGAGTCAGCTGAGAACAGTTTTACTTTTCCATGGGCAGCGATTTTTTTACGTCTGCACGCATCCAAGTCTATTAACTGTATATATATTACTGCATAGAGGCGTGTTTAGAGAGACTCGTCTAAAACATCCCCTTGCACTCTCTCCTATTGTTCCGCAACAATTTCTCAAATTGAAAATAAGCATGAAATAAACATGGAAAAGCCAATCAATATTGTAGTCCAAATCTTTCCAAACCTATTTCAATTACAAGTCCAGCATTCACTACCAATTCTTAAAAGCTTTTAAAATGGTCACTGAGTATGAAGGCATGTCATTATATTACTTTAGCGTTTGATTCTAAAATGGTCATTAGTTATCCACATAAACTGTGTCCCACGCATCAATAGGCCTTGGTCAAGCACTGGTTGTGTTTGGATAAAGCTAGTCGTAGCAACTTTGTGTCACTAGGGGACCTCCTCACTTTATCCGACAGTGACTCACTGACATAAGGGAAACAGTAGGGCCTATATGTCCTGCCTGTGTAACAAGTCAAACTTGAGGCTAATAGCGTGTGTCTGAACAGGAACAATTCAATCAATATTAGCCGTCAGGCTAACAACCAAAGCGACCGTCTAGGTCAATGAAGTTAACAGCTAAGCTAACTTTATGGTGCTAGTACTGCTGGACTGCAGATACCAGCAACTACCATGGGCTTCCAATTACGGCTTCTCCGTACCTGAGCTCCAGCAGCATGCCATGCACGTCACCGGCTCGTAAGGTTAGCCGTCACAGCCCACAAAATGGCGATTACTTGTAACAAAGGATTATTTGGCGCCGACAACGCCCTTCTTCAACTCCTTTTTTACGCTACACTATGCACAGACCGCTCTGTTGCACAATGTACGCATTGTTTACATTCACCACTATATTTACTGCATAGGAGGTTAGTTAGAGACTATCGTCTGGACTATACCTTTCCCTAAAAGGCAGCTTGCCTTTCTCTGAACAGAGATTTCTTACTCTGTAGAGTCGGCTGAGAACAGTTATACTCTATGGGACAGGTATTCCTTCTTCTGCCCGCACACAAGTCTATTAACTGTATAGAGGGGTATTTAGAGAAACTCGTCTAAATTCCCTTGTTTCAACAAGTGCAGATTTCTTCTGCAAATACCGACATGTATTTCATTCACACGGGTATATTTACTGCATAGGAGGTTAGTCAGAGACTATCGTCTGGACTATACCTTTCCCTAAAAGGCAGCTTGCCTTTCTCTGAACAGAGATTTCTTACTCTGTAGAGTCGGCTGAGAACAGTTATACTCTATGGGACAGGTATTCCTTCTTCTGCCCGCACACAAGTTTATTAACTGTATAGAGGGGTATTTAGAGAAACTCGTCTAAATTCCCTTGTTTCAACAAGTGCAGATTTCTTCTGCAATACCGACGTGTATTTCATTCACACGGGTATATTTACTGCATAGGAGGTTAGTTAGAGACTATCGTCTGGACTATACCTTTCCTTAAAAGGCAGCTTGCCTTTCTCCGAACAGAGATTTCTTACTCTGTAGAGTCGGCTGAGAACAGTTATACTCTATGGGACAGGTATTCCTTCTTCTGCCCGCACACAAGTTTATTAACTGTATAGAGGGGTATTTAGAGAAACTCGTCTAAATTCCCTTGTTTCAACAAGTGCAGATTTCTTCTGCAATACCGACGTGTATTTCATTCACACGGGTATATTTACTGCATAGGAGGTTAGTTAGAGACTATCGTCTGGACTATACCTTTCCTTAAAAGGCAGCTTGCCTTTCTCCGAACAGAGATTTCTTCGTCTGTAGAGTCGGCTGAGAACAGTTCTACTTTTCTATGGGCAGGCATTTTTTTCTTCTGCACTCACACAAGTTTATTAACTGTATATATTTATTGCATAGAGGTGTGTTTTAGAGAAACTCGTCTAAAACATCCCCTTGCACTCTCTCCTATTGTTCCACAACAATTTCTCCTAACTCAGGTAGCTAATCTGAGTTTAGATGAGAGCGGAGAGTCGAATAATTCACAGAACACCCCAGAGCATCGTGGGCAGTGTCTTGAATTACTCTGAAGGCCTTATAACAAAAGTGTGTCGGACTCCGCCGGCACTGGTGCACACAAAATTGGCCAGGCTTCAAAAAACCTTCTCTCTAAGGGCCACTGGTAATTACCACAAGCGTTCCAAAACGCATTCACTGGTTTCTTGTTAAAAACTCGACGTCTTAACGTCGGGACGTAACACTTACTACTCACTAATGTTCACTATTTACTTGGCAACTCTTTCTCTCAAGTATGTATCAGACTATGTGTAACTCGCTCACAGATTGCTCCGTCTTCTGAGACTTCGTGCTACTGAAAAACCTCTACTGTTAACAAGCCACTATTTCAAGTTTCATATGCATTGATATATATTGGACATGAGTATCAAGGTAGACAATTTGAATTCTCCTCACATGGGGCACCAAAATATGTAGCGTGTTGAGCTTCGTTATGAACGATGAGACTATTTAGTCAATTCTAACAATTGACAACTATTGAAGTTATTCTTCGTAATTAATATCTTATCAATTAACACTCTTGGGGCACCACCAGTTTACACTGGAATAGTCTCTTTATAAGGATATCAGTCTAATAATCAAAAGAAGTGAGCTCTAGATTACAGTGATTTTCTACCTTCATGTCCAGGATATATCAATGACACATAAAAACCAGTTCTTTATAAATGCAAAGATTTTATTAATTATGCAAATAAAACACCAATAAAATGAATAAATGTATACTAAACTAAAACAGATAATGGCAGTAAAACGGACAAATAAAGTAGGAAGTAAAACAGTGGCAGAGGATATATCAAATAAGAATGGCACATGATATTGGGATCAAAGATGGCAAGGAAGTTGGCACAGACAAAACGACCTGAGCTGTAATACGTCTAATTGCGGCAATGTGGCAACAGCGAAAGATGGCTTGGAGGACAGCTGACAGTTTCTGGGAGACTTGGGACAGAAGGACAGAGAACAGTGGAGAGAGAGAGAGAGAGTATTCTAACCTCACTTTCACAGTTCAACACTACCTTGGCATCACCCGTGCATCAACAAGAAAGTTGGTTACCGTCTGGTTTGCAGGGTGTCAGCGGCGTCCTCGTACCCGTGATAACCGTTGTGCAGTCGCAGTAGCCAGGTAAACACACGCACGTGTTGGGCTGGGCCGGTCGATTTCAGGAGGGCCGATGTGGAGAGCGGTCCGGGGCCGTGGTTCGTCAGGGTAGTCGTGCCAACAGTTCACCTCAGTGAAGATAGAGGGAAGGGTCGATGTGTTGGCACACGTCGTTCAGGTAGCAGAGTAGCGGAGCGGCTGGCTTCTGATTTGGTTGCGTAGTCTTCTGGCTCAGGTTGGGTGAATTCGAGCGGACGTCACGTCGATATTCACCGTAGAGCTGATCTGGTAGTTGAGCTTGGAGAAGAGCTTGGAGCCAGGTTCAAACTTAGTTTCAGGACGGGCTGCGGGACGGGCTGCAGGATGGTGGAGTTCTGTTTCTTGATGTTTCTTGATGTCCTTCCGCCTGAGTTTTTGCCCGTCCGCCCGTTGCAGGAGTTGTCCTGCTTTCTTCGTTGGTGAGATTTCGAGAGAGAGTGAGCCCAAGAGCCAAGGGCTCAGGGGGCTTTATAGTAAATCAGGCAAATGGGTGTTTCCCCTATTTGCATGCATTCAGATTTATGGCCTGGGGCTCAGTGATTAGCATTCGCCAAAAACTGCATTTCCACCTAGGTTTGAAAACATTGTTTTTCTTGTCCCTTTTGGGATACAAGTGACATATTTAATCACCTTACCACAAATGGGTCAGTATGATACCAAACATGACCGTCTTACCACAAAACACTGGTGCGTACAACAAACATCTTAATAACGCATGCTGTGTGCTTTGACTAAGCAAGATAATACATTGGGAAGTAGGGTACATCATCTGCCACAGGATGTGTTATTCAAATCTAATAAGACATATAAAGAAAGTCCATTTTTGATGCACATTCCAGAGTTTCTTTGTTCTCTTAGTGTGATTCACTTGGTGATATGGTTGAGTGCAACTTACTCGGCACTTATCAGTGACCCCCGGTGCCACGTGGTTTAACCGGCCCTGGAAAGTGCTACTTTTAGCGGTTTTATGGAGAGAGCCCCCCTTGGATGAGAGGGGGGGGGGGGTTCCTTGGGACTGTCACGAGTTCGGCAGGGGTCCTGACCTGGCCTGAGGCCTTGGGAGGGGAATGTGTTAGTCTTTGTCTTGTCGTTGTGCATCCTGTCTCGTGAGAGAGGAAGAGTGAGGAAGATGATGTCTCCTGCACACACTACAGGACAGAAAAATAATAATAAAAATAATGATATTATGACAAATGTGGGTTGTAAACGTAACGCAACCCAGCAATCATGTTGACGTTGAATAGATGTCAATATGACCTCTGTAAATAAAAAATATCTTTGATATCACATCAAGATATTTATTTTTTTTTGGTGTGAAAATGTTGCTGCCATCTGTCAAAAGCTTGCTGGAAGCTGTACAAATGGAACACATTTTTAAAAATTAATCACAGCATTATGATGGTGTACAAAACAGGAGTAGAACATATGGAGACAAAGGAAAAAATGAATGAAAAACATGAAATATGAAATGAAAGTGAAGTGTATGCAGGAGACGGCCTCCCCCCCTCTTCGGACCATACAAAATACACAGCAACACCCAAAGACTAACACATTCCTCTCCCAGGGTCTTCCTATGAGGTCAAGACCCCTGCTGTGCTCCCAGGAACCCAACGAACCCCCTTTCCAGCAAAAGGTGGATTTCCCCCATAAAGCTGCCAAAAAGTAACACTTTGCAGGTTTGACTAGCCCACTCTGGTGCCATTAGGAGATGGGAGTGATGATAAGGGCCGGAGAAATGGCCTTCCAAGGGAGACACAGAATAAGAGAACAAATGTGCTTTCTGTATATGTTTATTAGATTTAAACTTCACACCCTGTGGCAGATGATGTACCCTACTCCCCAATGTCGTATCTTGGTTATTCAAGGCACACAGAATGTGTTATCAGGACTTTTGGTTTACTCGCCAGTATTTTGTGGTAAGACAGTGATGTTTGGTGTCATTCAAACCCATTTGTTGTTAGGTGATTAAATATGTCACTTGCATCCCCAAAGGATCAAGAAAAATTATGTTTTCCAAACCTGAGCTGGAAATGCAGTTTTAGGGGATGGCGATCACAAGTCATCAAGTTGTAAATCTGATGCATGCAAATGAGGGAAACACCTACCACTCCTGACATACCATAAAAGCCTGTCAGCCCTTGACCCTTGGGCTGGGCTCAGAACACACACGAAATCTCACAAACTCAAACAAACAAAGGAGGACAACTCCTGCAGGCGGACAGGCAAGAACTCAGGTGGAAAGACATCAAGAAACATCAAGGAACATCAAGAAACTCAACTCAACCGTCCTGCAGCCCGTCCCGCAGCCCGTCCTGTAACTAAGTTTGAACCTGGCTTAAAGCTCTTCTCTCAGCTCAAGTACCAGACCAGTTCCAGAGTGAATCTTGCCGAGACAGCCGATTGAGTTCACTCAACCTGATCCAGAAGACTACGAAACCACGTCAGAAGCCAGCCGCTACTCTACTAACACATCGACCTATCCCTCTATATCTACCGAGGTGAACTGTTGGCATGACGACTCCGGACTCGCACTCCACAACGGCCCTCCTGACGTCGACTGGTCCAGACCAACACAAGTGTGTGTTTACCTGTCCACTGAGACTGTGCAACGGTTACAACGGAAACGCCGCTGACACCCTGCAAACCAGACGGTAACCAACTTTCTTGTTGATGCACGGGTGATGCAAAGGCAGTGTTGAACTGTGAAAGTGAGGTTAGAATACTCTCTCTCTCTCTCTCTCCACTATTCTCTGTCCTTCTGTCCCAAGTCTCTAAGAAACTGTCAGCTGTCCTGGACCCTGTGAGGTGAGGGGTAATACTATGTGGGATCATTGCAATACCAAGAGGAGAAATATATGTATTGTGTAAGGTTCGACCAGAATGGGAAATCTCCATCATACCAGAGGAGGAGGATTGATTGGCCAAAATCCAATACCGACTTTAGCCCTAGTACTGGAGGATGGAGAGACAGATATGGATTTTCAGATTCAACTTTTGTTCTCTCATTTGTCCCCGAGGATAAAATCTGGGGGCGTGGATGGTTTATCGGTCTCCTTCTATTCATTTGTTCGTTCATTGGTTCATTTGTCTGCTCAACCATGTGTCACAGGCGATAGCTCAGACGCCACTGATCATGTTTGGACAAAATTTCAGGGAATGATGCATCTCATCTTAAAGGTGCGATATGTGATGTTTTTGACTCTTATTTGATAATATATTTTAAAACCATATGCTATCTGAGGATACAGCTGTAATGTTTGTTGTCAAAAACAGACCTGTGCCCCGCCCAGCTCTCTGGACCCCCTCCAGAACTTTATAAAAGGGCTGAAAACAAACAGTTAGCATCTGCTGGTTAGTGCTGTACTGGATGATACTGTATGATAACATTGGATCAGGCCCAGCGGAAACGCTCAACTGAAGCCAAAAGCCATTGTGGAGAGCACCGAGAGCTGCCCAGTCGTTCCTTGCTGTCACTCGTTGCCTAGCCCTGATACAGGACCCTTTAGGAGTCTTTCATCGTATGGGTTTTTTACTTCTCCCAAAGGGCCCTGTCCAGCCCTATTGACCTTTTCCCCTACGAGCAAGCTCTATAATGAAAAAACTATGTTGAATTTCGCTTAACCAAACAGATGTCCGTAATCCTTCACAATTCTTCACAAGTAGACAGACATCTCCTATTACCCAGGGGGCAAAGGAGTTTTACAGACATGGAATGTTGTAAAAGGTTGTGCACCAGAAATCTAGGACCTTTTAGGATCATAACCTGGGTGGACAACCTGGTCAACTAGCTACTGGAAAGCTACAGGCAGCGAAAATTGCAAATCGCTGCCCGATTTTCGTGCCACCCTTTAATTGAAGATATTCCGTGTTGTAGGTCAAACCAAACTGATTTAAACTTATCTGGGAGTTGAAATGTTAAACTGTTTTTTGCCAAATTAATACCCTGCTATTATTTGAGCAAATCAATGTCTCTGGTTTTATGAAAAATATCCTATTTTGATAATGAAAGAAACAAAATTCCTGGCGGCAAAACATTTATTTCACTTTAATACTCTCTTTGACACATCCACATGAGATTGTCTTGTTCATCGACACAGGCCAGGCTGGCTGTGTAGATGGAACTGCATGCCCAAATTCTGTGCATAAGGGGATTTCTGGCTTGGCGATGTGTGCATTTTTGTCAATGATGGTTGCCAGAGCAGCCCTTTTCAGGTGCAGGAGAAATGCGTTCTCTGTTGGGGGTAGTAGTAGCTTTAAGAGCATTGATCTGTTGTTCAGGAACTTGTATGCTCTCAGTTTGCCCAGATTAGAATCCTCAAAGTGATCAGCTGTGGTGGTGCTATGGTGAGGTCTCGTGCCTGGTTGAGGAGGTCAACTGTTATGGCATCAGCGGGGTTCTCACCAAACTCAGTGCAGGTGTGTCCAGACTCATGCTGCTCTTGAACCATGCCTTCTTTCCAGTGAAATATGGATAACTAGTGGTATCTCTACCACTCAGACTGTGGACGAAGGGCATGGCACAACACTGTGAAGGTCCCAGTGCCACAACCATTTCATGTATTTTTTAGAAGATTACTTTATTTGCAACTCAGGGTGCACACACGCACAACAGGGGAAGTGGCCGCCGAACACAACACACACACGCAGGATAGGGTGTCCGTTGAATGAGGTCTCTGCATTTCCCCATCCCCGCCGACCTTCCTCCAGGGACAGCCAGGGAGCAGTCTCCAATACGAGCACTCAGGACCAATTCCAGGTGTACGTCCTCATCTTGGTCAGGGACAGGACAGGATGTTGCATGTTTTTAGAGGAGGTTCTTTTATAGGAGGAGACCCATGTGAGCACGGGGAGAACATGCAAACTCCACAAAGAAAGGCCCGGGAGATAACCCACCTGGGCACCCCACAGTCAACAGCGGAATCGAACCCAGAAGCTTCTTGCTGTGAGGTAGCAGTGCAAGCACTGTGCCACCGTGCCATTGCATTCTGAGCTGTTCTCACCCACAGTTCTGGTAGATCGCTGAGGTGCGTTGCACCATAGTACAGGCACATGGTAATGATGTCAGTGTCATTGGCATGGATGACAACTCTGTCAACTCCTTCATTCTGGACACTGTAGAGGGTGTGGAGTATTATCCTAGTATTAGCCTCCTGCTGTGTGGATTCCAGAGCAGAAACATCCATAACAGACCCTTCTGTGAGCACCACGCTCTTCGTGTCTTCTTTGAATCCACCACCCAGGTAGAGATGAGTTGGGCCAAGAGCAGGCTCCAGTTGTTCATTCTCACACCATTTCTCACAGAGGAAGCTCAGAAGGTTTGCTTTGTTAGCTGACACTGCAAAAAAAACTCTGTGTACTGCTCACTGACTTCATATACTTTGGCTGGTTTTGATCGGGTGTATCTCTGTTCCTGTTCAGCTGACTTAAGGCTGGGTCCACTGTACCTGTCACAACAGAAGTGTATTATCTAAGTGCCGGCACATCATTCAGCAGCAGGTTTTTGAAAGATTTGGAACCATCGTTGAGAGATATCTCAGCAATGGTTCCAAATCTTTCACCTTTGTGAAAAGACCAGTGTTGTATGGCACACATCAATGACTACTGCTGTCTTTTTGTCATCTTGAGGCAGATCAGGGATGCTGGTCACTTTGGTCTCCTCTTTCAGGATCTTAACTAGGCTTGCCTTGGTACCAGTTCTCATACTGCCATCTTCTTGGAAGAGGGATGGGGGGAAGTCACTGCACTCGTGGTTGCCTATGAAGTCAACAATGTTGATTTCTCCACCACTGGCAATAATCTGTGTCATGTGCAGAAGGGCAGTAACTTCATTGGTCTTGCCAGGTGCAGAAGTTTTCCCCCCGGACTTCTTTGGTTTTATGTTTTGTATGTGGAAGGTGTTAAGCTTCACAATATTTGTCTTCTTCTGATCACTGGACAGTGACTCAGACAGTGCCTTCAGACCCAGTACTTTCACGCTCGTCACGTTATCCTTGACTGTGGAATCTGCACACTGTCCAGTTGATATGCTGATCAGGGATGGTGTGGCTGCTGTGAACAGGTTGGTCTCTACTGCTGCCATGACCTTGACTACCATCTCTGCATCCCTGGTGACACGACTCCAACCAGATTCATGGTGTGGGTTGGAGGAATGGAGGTGCAGCATAGACTTGAGCTCTGCAGAGATAGCTGCAGTGAGTGATTTTGTGTAGACCCACTTCATCCGGGCAGCAGAGTTGAGTGTAATGCCATCCAGACCACTCTGCATTATAGTAAGTTATATAAGTCTGCTCCAGAAGCATGTCAGGAGAGACACCATTGTGGTTGCCATCTGCTCTCCTCCCAACAAATGCACCCGCCATCAGTGCTTCATGTACCTCTGGGGCTGTTTCTGGCAGTTTCTTCATCTCAGCCAAATACAGAGGCAAAGACTGCTGCCCATATTTGTAGTGGCCTGCTGCAGTGAGGTAGGGTAGCATTCACGCTGTCGTGCTGATTCACAGACATGTCCTACCCAGTCACCTTCCTGTTGGTAGTAGATAAACCTGTGGAGAATGTCTGACATCTCCAGGAAGATTGACCAGAAAACTGCTGTTGGTTGCTCATTCAGTGATTCCTGGAAAAGCAACATCTGCTCTCGTAGGACTGATAACTGTGGACATGACATCTGGATGATCTCTAACTTCTGAGTGGCAGTGGTGTCTTTCTCAAACAAAATCTTCAGGACATTTTCTACCTGTGACTGCCAGTGTTCTGTTTCTCTGTCTGCTGCCCATGCTTCAAATGCTTCCCAGTACATGCGCCACATGGCCTCACTGAGGATCCTGAGGGCATGTATGGTTTGGTAGTAGTCAGCCTTCTCACCAAACATCTTCTTGGCAGTCCCTTCCTGACACAGACCAGCTGCGACAATTAGATCCTTTGCACCTGCATCCCTGATGATCTTGCAAACAGCCTTCATGTAGTTGTGAGCTTGGTGAAAGCCCCCCAGCAGCAAGACTACACTGCAGAACTCTGTGCTGATGTACCGATGTGGGAACATGCTTAACCGTGCATTGGCAGGCATCATCTGAAAGCTTATATTCTGCCCTTTCAATAGGGTTCAGTTTATTTCTAGTATGAACTATCACGGAGATATTCAATCAGAAAGAGAACGATGGAATCTGATCACGGCAGCGTAATTGGCGCTATTGTTCTCTATCGGACTTCGAACCGTTCGATGTCCGAGAACGAGAGAGCTGATGAACCGTTCAGTCTCTATTGGACTTCTCGGACATCGGACATCTCGCGAACCGAGAGAGCAGATGTCCGAGAAGTCCGATAGAGACTGAACGGTTCGCGAGCAGCTCAGAGCAGCCGCTCAGTCTCTCATAGCAGGCAACGTGAGCGGGCGTGGGCAGTGTGAGTAGGGATTCATGAGCAGTCGGTCCGTTCGATTTGCTAAACCGGTACGTACCGGACACTAAAAAGATTTTTTCTGCCCATCTGCATGAGTAGTGGGGTTGGTTGAGCATGAGTAGTGGGGTTGGTTGTATGAAGTACGTAAACTTTAACTTATTTCACCTTAGCAGTCCACCAAAATCTGTTTCTGAACAATTTTGAGGCGAGAAATAAGCTATCCAGTCCAATCTTCACTCATATTAAATCTACAAGTCAATAGAAATAAAAAAAAATCCTAAAACCAGCTTCTGTGGTGTGTTTCAGTCTCTCATTTTCTCCATTGTAAAGAACAGGCTGTTTTGAGACTTTACATGTCTGTTTAGACGGTACATGTCTAACCCAGAATGGTCACTTAGTTTCTCAATGATAACAATTCTGTGTAATATTGTACTTTCGTGCCTTGTGTTTGTGTATGTGGGTGTGTGAGCGACACTCTCTGCTGTAGCCGGTCTGTTTATGGCTCATATCCATAAGCTTATTGAATACAACTTGCAGACAACTACACACAAAGAATAAGTGGTTCTATATAGAACCTTTAAGGGTTCTATAGCTTGGCACATATTTGGCACCGTCAAAAGGTTCTATATAGAACCATTTCAGAGGGTTCATTTAAAAGAACCCTTGGGGTTCTTTGATGCTAAACAAAATGGTTCTATATAGAACCTTTTAAAGGTTCAATCAATATCCCAAACCTTTTATTGCCTCATTGCCTTGGTTGGCCACATATTTTTAATAATTCTACAGAATTACCTGACATGAAGTTAATTTAACTACTACTACTAATTTAAAGGTCCCATATTATGGAAAACGGTTTATTCCTGGCGCTTATACATGTTCCACAGGAAATTACTTCCCTAAGCAACTGAGAAAATTTGAAATCTGGAAGTCAACCTGTTTTTCTGTATTTTCCTTTTTCCAAAAACGGTGTCAAAGATAGGAGAAAAACAGCCCGTTTCAGAAAGTGGTTCCTTTGGACGTCATAATCCAGCCCCTCTCAGAGCACGCCCACGCCCAGGTGAAAAACCAAACCCATTTATGTCGTCACAAAAAGCAGCTCACGGCAGTGCCGCAAGCAGTTGCTTATGGTGCATTCCATTGTACTCGGAAATTGATATTTCCAAGTCGGCATTACTAACTTCCAATCTAAATGTGTTCCAGTGCATCTTCTCGGGAAAACATAATTGCCCGCAGCAAACTCATGTCTGTATGGTAAGTCTCAGAATGTTACAAGCATCTAAACTCAACATCAACTACTACAGCGCCATTAGTGAATAGAATCGGCACATATCACATTTGGACGCCGTTTTTTCCGAGTACACTGGAATGCACCATTACTTTGCGACAAGTGAAGCTAAAACAACATATCTACGGCGATATATCAACTCTCCAGTTATTATTTTGTAGGATGCAGGCAGCAACATAGATCCCTGCACAGTCTCCCAACACGCAAAAATGCCAGGACAGAGTGGATAAATTTTATTTTTAACGGCAACGGCTACATTTTTTTCTGTGTGTGATGATCACTCCTCAGACTGCTTGAGCAACGGCAGGATTAGCATCTAAATTCAAGCTTAAAGATGGAGCAATTCATAAGGTTTGTGACCCAGCTGCAAAATTGGAATCTAAGTGTCACCATGTTTTGATGTAATTTACCAAATTAGTCTGGTTAGTATATTCACTGCTGGTTAGCTAACGAGCTAGTGGGGCTAGCCACGGGCTTGTGGAAGAAGTAAGAAAACTAAAGCTGGAGTGATTTAAAGTAAAGTAAAGTAAAAGTAAAGTTATTGGTTGGAGTCAGGACTCATCTTTAAGTTATTTGTTGGGACCAGTGTCTGTTTTATAAGTCTATCGAACGTGTCAGGCTTGGTAAACTTTAGCCACCATTAGTACAATCGTGTTTGGTTGTTTGGCTGCGCTGTTTGGATGCAAATAGATTGCACAAATAGACTAGCTCAACAAAATTGTCAATCCTAGCTTGTCTGCAAGTTGTATTCAATAAGCTTATGGACATGAGCCATAAACAGACCGGCTACAGCAGAGAGTGTCACTCACACATCCACATACACATACACAAGGCACGAAAGTACAATATTACACAGAATTGTTATCATTGAGAAAAGTGACCATTCTGGGTCAGACTCCAGCTCAAACATGTACAGTCTAAGTGTTGGTTCTGGAGCGGCCGCCATGGTTATGGTAAATTTCGGCATCAAGCTTATTTGTTTACCATGAGCAGCATGAGTGCTCTGCTCTCCGCCTCCGCCAGGCGTGGAGATTGTATGTAATGAGCACTGCTCTGATTGGCCGCCTCACACCTCACTCACAGGGAAGAGAGTCCAACTCCATGAAACAAACTTGTCAACAATAAAAAAAACTCTTCCACACAACAAAAATGTTACCAGAACAGTTTGGGGCGGATCTACTAAGATCCCAAATAAAGGGTACTAATTTGCGTGTGCATTCTAAAAGTTTGCGCTTGTGGTTGATGGACGTTTTGCCGGGTGATTTACTAAGAATGATTGCGTAAATGACAACAGGTGCAAAAGTGGTGGAGACAGCAGTATTTAAATGAGGGTTTTGCGTGTTTAATGTTTTGCACCATGGAGAGTTTGGATGGGCAACAGAACCGCAAGCGCAAAATGAAATTTGAGCCTATGGAATTAGAGGTGTTAGTGGAAGAGACAAATAAACATTTGGATGAGCTACAGCAAAAAAATCTGAATATAACAAAAAAGAACGCTATATGGGAGATCATCTGTGAGAAAGTAAATGCCGTTGGTAAAACAAGAAGAACAACGGATGAAATTAAGAGAAGATGGCAAGATATAAGACGAAGAACAAAAGAAAAATTGGCTTATAATAAAACCTCAGCAAAGAAAACAGGTGGGGGCACGGTGGAAGAGATGCCTCTAACTAACATTGAGCAACAAGTGCAGTTCACTTTCTGCGACGAGCAAGTGACTGGAATAGCCGGGTATGACACCCTGGAGCCAATTGCAGAACAAGGTAGGCGCACAATAAGACACACATTTTATTTCCTGAAAATATGTAATTTATTTACTAAATCAAAAATGAATGTGCCTTCTGTGGCAACTTTTTGCTGTCTTTCAAATTAAATCCCTAACTAAAAAACATTTGTCTTTTTTATGTGGAGAATCTTCAACAGAAGTTCGGCCATTCCCTACCCAATCCGCCCAAAGCAGCAGCCACCCCTGCAGAGTCTCGAAAGGGCCCAGTTAATGAGGACATTGATCAGGAGTTGCTGCAGGAACAAAAAAAACTGTCTGCAGCCCTTGAAGTTGGGTTGTCATCCATTGCGCAGGAGGTGCGAGCTGCGTCCTCTTTGGCACGGACGGTCAGGCGGGACACTCGGGCCATTGCCGCACACACCAGGCAGGTAGTCAGCGCGGTATCTGGTCTGACAATGGCCATAAATGCCCTGGCAAGAGGGATCGAAGATGGGTTACAGGCAGTGGTGAGTGCCCTCAATCCAAGTGGTCTACAAGCGGGCCGGACAAATCCCTCAGCGACAGCTGGGCAGCCGGGGACTGGAGAGGGAGGAGAGGCGCACACTGAGGTACAGACGGGCAAGTTCAACCTGCGAAAAAGGAAACTGCCAGTTAAAGCAGTGTTGAAGAAAAGAGGGAAATAAGAAGACACAATTAATGTCAAGTTTGATTTTCTTTAGGCTACAGTGGCTGTGAATGTTTCGTTTGGTTCAAATAGGCTACAATAAATGTTAGAGCTGTAATAGATTGTTTTGTGACTGCAGTAATGTGTCTGAGTGATTTTGCGGGGCTTAACACAATTCGAAGTGATTGAGACTGAGTATTTCGTTGGGTAATAATATGTTTTCATGATTCATGATTTCATTCATATTCTTTCAATAAATGTTGATTTCTTTAACTGCAACGCTCTGCAATTTATTGGATCACACGAGCCAGAAGGAACAATCCTGCAGCCATTACACTCTTATTCTAATCTACAGTAGCATATGTTTAATCAAGGTGTTGTTCTGCATTACATATTATTGAATGAAAATAGAAAAATAAATGCATACCCCAAACAGCTCACGAGAAATTACTTTGAATCAGATTGATGCGTGTCTGCATCCCCGCAGCATTGGGTTGTTGCCCCACACGGGGCAGGTCGTCGTTCTCCTCCTCCATCTCCATGGCATCATGCTCCAACCCGTGTTGCTTGGCAATGTTGTGCAAAATACAACAGACCACTACAATCTGGGCCACTTTTTCTGGCCTGTACAGCAGTGCTCCTCCAGTGCGGTCCAAACAACGGAATCTGCTTTTAAGAATTCCAAAGGTGCGCTCCACAATATTTCGTGTGCGAATATGGGCCTCGTTGTACCTGTTCTCTTCGGCAGTGGTCGGGTTGAGAACAGGAGTCAGGAGGAAGGGGTGTAGGGGGTATGCACTATCACCTTAAAAAACATATGAACCAATATGACACATGCTCTTGTTTTCTTTAATGTGATGAATGATTTTACAAAGGACTTTACAAATTGACTCACCTACAAGCCAGCCATCTCCAAACTCGCCATCTCGCAACTTGGAAAACAGAACACTGTTTCTTAGAATAAAAGAATCGTGTACTGACCCGGGATATTTTGCCACAACGTTAGTTATGACGCCTTTGGTGTCACAAACGCACTGCACATTTAACGAATGCGTGTGTTTGCGATTTCTGTACACATGCTCAGTGTTTGCTGGGGGGACAAGCTGCACATGGGTGCAGTCAATCGCTCCTATTACTCTGGGAAATCCAGCTACCGCATAGAAGCCCTGTTTGGTTTCATTCAAGGAGTCCCGAGTGCGTGGAAACCTAATATACCTGCCCACCCGGCGCGACATGGCATTTAGGACTGCAGACAGCACATCTGAAAAACGGGATTGGGAGATTCCAGCAGTAGCAGCTACAGTACGCTGGAATGACCCAGATGCAAGGAAATGTAGACTTGCAAGGAGTTTTGTCATTGCGGGTATTTCGTGACTCCTTCTTGTGTCTGGCTCCAAATCCGCCCTTAGTTCCTCCAACAACTCCACAATGGCAATGCTGGATAGGCGATATGTTTTAATTACTTTTGCCTCAGTCATTCCAAAAATGTTCACACGAGGGGGGAAAATACGTTCTCTCCGTCTTCGTTCATCGTTCCTATGTCTCCTTCTCGCTACAATAACGGCAGCCATTTGTGCACAATTACGCATGCAGGGCGTTTGCACCTTCCCTTGAAAAGTATTAAATACAGACGCAGTCTCCATCATCGAAATTGCGTTCAGGTTTGATAGATCACAGTGCGTGTGCTACATTAATCTATTTACATTTTCTCCTCCCAGTATTTTGCTAAATAGCGTGTAAACGCCCCATCTTGCATATTCATTGAGGCAAAAGTACTAACTGGATAAGGCGTGTTATTTTGCACATTTGCAAGACGCAGTCCTCAGTGCGCACTGTTAGTAGATCAGTTTGTACATTTATTTGTGCGTGCTATGAGTTTGCACACATTTTACACACGCAAACCTTTAGTAGATCCGCCCCTTTGTGTGTTAAGGTATTTGCAGGTTTGCATTAAATGGTAAAAAAAAAAAAGTAGTTATTTATGTCTTTTACAAAGTAAGTTATCTATCTCTTTCTCTCAGTTTCTCTCTCTGCAGTGCACGGTTCTAACTCTGCACCTGTGCTGTAACTTTTTTTCGAGAGGACTGTCTGAGGACTGAGGACTTTCTTAACACTAGAAGCGCCAAGGCGGTCTCACAGACAGTTTGGGGGTTTCTGTTGCAAATATCTCTGTTAAAATAGGCCCCCAGTCCATGACTTTTCCTAAATATGCATTAACTTTATTTTCACAAAGTTTGAAGGTTCTAAATCAAAAGACAAAAGATTTAAGAGCATTTATACCTAGGAACGCCATAGCGGTCAGATTGATATGTATGTCCATACATCGCTACATTGCAATGTATTGTTTTTCAAATTTTGCGCGGTTTCATTTCGCACGTCTTTGATGGCTAAGCAATGTTTCTTGTTTTTCTTCAACAATACCCATTGTCTATATATAGTAAGATCTCAATCCAAAACACAGAGCAGTAGCATATTTGAGTTGAGTCAGTATTGTCTGCTATTGCCCGCTATTTGATGATCAAGAGGACGAAGAGAGAGAAGATGAAGAGAGCAAACAGAAGATTGAATGTAGAGGATGCTTTGGCATTATTTCACGAACTGGGTGAAGGGGAATCTGATGGTGGAGAAGTTTTAGACTTGAGTGATGTGGACTGGAGCGAGGAGGAGTGTTTGTCTGATTCCGACTATCAGCTAGAGGAACCCCAGCGTAAAGAATCCAAGCCCAACAACACTGCCCCAGTTCTGCCAGCTGCGCCATCTACTTCCACATCCACTCCATTGGTGCCAGGTAGGCATAGGTTATTATTTCTTCATAGGTCTATATTATTTCGGGCATAGAGCTAGCTTGAATTAGTTCACGGTCAATTTGATCGTGCCTCTGTATAGCCCAAGGTCCTATATATTCATGAAAGCGCAGTTGCTTCAAAGTGCAAAGTTGTAAAATCATTAAGGAATAATAAGGAATAACACTGTTATAAATGTCAACAGTGGGACAGCAGGTAGCTGTGCCATTGACACCCGCACCGGTGCCGGTACCCGGTGCTCGCTCTTCTCCAGATGCAGGTAGGCCTATTGCAGATACACTGGCTATTCTGTCTCATTTTAAAATTTTATTTCATTCAATTTTCACAACCATGTGTAGACTCAGCATATTCAAAAACAGTGTTTTTGAGCTTTATTCTATTATCCATATTTTGCAGTCCCGAGCCCAGGGCAGGAGGAGAGTGGGAGAGACGGGACCTTATGGAAAGTCATTCAGCCTGGCCCATATGGAAATGTAATATATGCCATACTGTATATGCCCCTATATCAGAGAGCGATATTGCCATATATGTTGCATATAAGGCGATTTATTATTACCACATACATACATCCTCTGGATGTATGACGATATAGGTTTTAACATATATGAAATATCCATAGTAAAATTTGTATATGTACATATATTCAAAATTTGTATTGTATGAATTTGTATTTGGTATTATATGTTGCAACCATATATGTTAACAATATATGTTTAATTTATATATGTTTATTAAAACAACATATATACAACATATATACAACATATATAACATAAACATATGCATCTCCTCATTAGTATAGTGGTTAGTATAGCAAGTAGACCGGGGTTCAATTCCCCGACAGGGAGGACTCTCTACTTATATGGGGCGGCTGTGGCTCAGGAGGTAGAGCGGGTCGACCTCCCATCAGAAGATCATAGGTTCAATCCCCGGCTCCTCCAGTCCACATGTTGAAGTGTCCTTGGGCAAGACACTGAACCCCACCTTGCATGGTAGCTCACTGTGAGTGCGAATGGGTGAATGAGAGGCATATACTGTAAAGAGCTACATAAATGCAGTCCATTGACCATATGGGCTAGACATATATGAAATTGTTCCAGTTTCATATATAGTTTGTACATATATGTTTTTCCTTCATATGTACATATATTTCATATATGGAAATTTACTATATGTACATATATTACATTTCCGTATGGGGGAGGACACCCGGGGAGTAATCCCAAAATGTGTTGACCGAGTCTGCGGGGTCAACAGTGCATGCCACGCACACAGGATCCACTGAGTGCGTTCCTCTGTATACTGGACAGGGGTATGCTGCAACACATACGCGATTGCACGGTGGATGAGGCACACCGAGTAGAGGACAGCTCGTGGGATATGTCTGTAGCGGAGCTGAAGGCATTCGCTAACAAATAACAGTGTGATCACTGTTATTTGTTAGCGGGACCTACAACAAAAACATCAAGATGGAGAGCTTTTGGTCAGAGGAATGGGGGCTGCCATTCTTCAACACTACCATGTCCAGGAACAGGTACAGGGAGATCATGCACTACCTGCACTTTGACAAGAAAGTGAGTAGGCGCCAGCGTCTCTCCACTGACAAGATTGCGTTGAAGTCTGAGGTATGGGAGAAATTCATCAACAAGAGCATCGCCTGCTATAAGCCTGGGGCCAACATCAAATCAAATCAAATCACATTTATTTGTATAGCCCTTAATCACCGTTACAGTCTCTAAGGGCTTCACAATGCCCAACATGTGAAAATAATAAATGATTAGTACACGACATCCCCCAGCCTTAGACCCTCACAGAGGACAAGGAAAAACTCCCACAAAACCTTATTGGAAAAATTGGGAGAAACCTTGGGAGGGGCTACTCAGAGAGGGATCCCCCTACCAGGACGGTTGGGCGTGCAATAGATGCCGAGTTTGGGCAAGCAGAGTATACACAATGTATGAAAGTTCATTTTGGTGGGACATCCAGATCTGATGGGGCGGCATCACAGCAACGGCAACTCAGTCAGCGTCATCATAGGACTAGGGGACCACGCAGGCGCCAACTCTGCCCAGATAGGAGAACGCAACGCCTGCTCAGTCAGCATCGTCCTAGGAGGCGGGATCAACCAGACGCCAACTCTGCTGGGCTGCAGCCTGGAACAGATAAGAGACACACCCACACACACGCTCGCACTCACACAGACAAACATGACCAGCGTCAGTGGACAGGAACAGGAAGAATAGGAGAAACAACAGGAGAATAGGACATGTAGACAGGATGCTAATATCCATCAGCAGGACCCTGAGCTAGGATGAGCTAACTGGTCTAGCCTTACTCTGAGACGAGACTGAGCCACTCCCTCAAGGCTGGTCAAATGACAGAGAGAATAAATGGGTTTTTAGCCTTGACTTAAAGACTTCGATAGAGCCTGCCTCTCTGACTGAGGCAGGCAGACTGTTCCAGAGATAGGGAGCCCAGTAAGAAAAGGCTCTGTTACCTGCAGTTTTCTTTTTGACTGCTGAGATAGACAGCTAGCCAGCGTCCTGAGATCTGAGGGCACGTGGCGGTTTATATGGTTTAATCAAATCGGATAAATAGTGCCATCCCATGTAATGATTTATATGTAAGTAAAAGCACCTTAAAGTCACACCTGGCTTGAATTGGTAGCCAGTGTAATGAGGATAGAATGGGAGTTATATGGTCGAATTTCCTAGTTTTGGTCAGGATTCTGGCAGTGGCATTCTGAACCAATTGTAGTTTGTTAGTGCGCCCAGTAGGTCAGCCCAAAAAAAGGGCATTGCAATAATCGATTCTGGATGATACAAAGGCATGTACTAAAACTTCTGCGTTTCTGCGTTTGATCTCCTTAATGTGCAACTCGAATGAGAGGGTAGGGTCGAATTTTACCCCAAGATTTTTAACGTATGGGTTTTGGGAGATTACACAACTATCAAAATTGAGAGTAGTATTCTCAAACAAGTGTCTATGTCTAGCTGGTCCTACAATCAGCATCTCAGTTTTGCTGCCATTAAGAAGTAGGAAGTTTAGGGACATCCAATATTTGACCTCTGATAGGCCTCTAGTTTTTGGAATTGGGTGTTGTTGGTTGGTTTGACTGGTATGTAGATTTGAGTGTCATCGGCGTAGCAATGGAAGTTAATGCCAAATTTGCGAATGATGCCACAAAGTGGTAGCATATAGATAGAGAATAGCAGTGGTCCTAGGACAGAGCCTTGTGGGACACCAAAGTCCATATTGCAACACTCTGAGGTCATGTTGTTGTAAAAGACGCGATGTGATCTATCAAGTAGGTAAGACCTAAACCAGGAGAGGGCTGATCCCCGGATACCAATATAATGTTCAAGACGGTTCAAGAGTATCGTATGATCAATTGTGTCGAAGGCTGCGCTCAGGTGAAGTAGCAATAGTGCTGAGGTTGAGTTGGAGTCAATAACTAACAAAAGGTCATTTACCACTCTTGTAAGTGCAGTTTCAGTCGAGTGAAAGGATCTAAAGCCAGATTGGAAGGGATCAAGTAGGTTCTTTTTTGACAAAAAATCTGTAAGTTGACTCGCTACTGTTCGTTCAAGTAATTTGGAGAGGAACAGCAGATTTGAGATTGGTCTATAGTTCTGGAGTACTTCAGGGTCAAGGTTCGGTTTTTTCAGTAGTGGCTTGATCACGGCCGCTTTAAAAGCGGAGGGCACAGTGCCAGTGGAGAGCGACTGATTGATTTTGATTTTGATTCTGTTTGCTGTTTTATCTGGACGACCTGTTTTTGCTGGCTCGCTCCAGAGAGGAAGCCGCCTTACAGTTGAAGGTGTTGGAAACCCATCTGTCGAGTCTCGGCTTTACGATAAATTGGAAAAAGAGTTCTCCTCTTCCCTCCCAGCTCGTCATCTATCTGGGAGTGGAATTGAACTCAGCCAGCATGAGAGCGCGGCTCTCACAGCAGAGAGCAGAGGCGTTGACAGCTCTTCTCCGACGCATCATGCCCCACAGTGTTGTGACAGCTCTCGCTGTCATGCAACTGCTGGGCATGATGTCAGCAGGTCACGTTGTGACTCCCCTGGGTCTGCTCCACATGAGAAGGCTGCAAAGATGGTTTATTCATTTCCGCATCGACCCCGTGCGTCAGCGGAGACGCATGGTTTCCGTCCCTCCCTCAGTGGGCTCCGATTTAGCTCATTGGAAAAATCCTCACACCCTGTCGGTGGGGGTGCCCCTGGGCAGACCTTCGTCACACATCTCAGTGTTTACAGACTCATCTCTCTCAGGGTGGGGGGGGACGTGTCTGACACGAGTGGTGGGAGGACAGTGGCCAGCTCACATGTCTCTCCACATAAACGCTCTGGAACTTCTCACAGTGTGGAAAGTAATCCAGCATTTCGCCCCGCTGCTGCAGGATCAGCACGTTCTGATTCGCACAGACAACAAGGCGACAGCAGCCTACATCAATCGCCAGGGAGGGGTGCGCTCTGCGCAGCTCTTGGACATAGCCAGACGGCTGCTGCGCTGGGCGCACACACACCTGCTCTCCATCAGAGCAACGTATATCCCCGGCGTTTTGAACAAAGGGGCGGACATTATGTCGAGGGGAGGTCCCCGACAGGGAGACTGGAGCCTCCATCCCGACCTGATTACCCAGATTTGAGACAGGTTCGGCAAAGTGGACGTGGATCTGTTTGCCGCACATGAGAACGCACAGAGCGCTCTTTGGTTTTCACTGAGCACACAAGACAATCCCCCGCTGGGAGTGGACGCGTTTGCGCATCGACCATGGCCCAGGATGTTTCTATACGCTTTTCCTCCTATCCCTCTGATCCCTCGGTTCTTGGATCGGGTTCGGGAAGAACGACTGTTGGCGATCCTGATAGCTCCGGAGCGCACAAGCACGTCATGGTTTCCGTGCCTGCAGCGGCTGATATCAGGCCGCCTGTGGGAACTCCCGTGGCGCGGGGACGCTCTCTCTCAGGCAGAGGGAGTGATCAGGAATTACCCGGTGATAGGCCAGCGTCTGTGGGTCTGGCCGCTGAACGGGAACGCTTAGAGAGGCTGGGCCTCTCTCAAGACGTTGTGCGCACTATTCAAGGCGCTAGAGCAGCGTCTACCAGAGCGTCTTACACAGCCAAATGGACCGCTTTTCAGCGTTGGTGTGTAGGAAAGAGCCTGGACCCAATCGCGTGTCCCCTGCCTCATGTGCTTTCATTCCTCCAACTGTTAGTGGACAGGAATCTGGCTTTCAGCACAGTAAAGATATACGCCGCTGCTATCTCGTCCTGTCACGAGGGTTTCGGCGACAGATCGGTGTTTAGTCACCCTTTGGTGAAACGCTTCCTGAGGGGCGTACGGAGACACAGGCCAGTGTCACGTTCCCTGGCCCCTCAGTGGGACGTTTTATGCGCGCTGGTTAAAGCTCCATTTGAACCCCTGGATCAGGTTCCGCTTAAGTTTCTGTCAGCCAAAAGGCTTTATTGTTCCCAGCCTTCACCTCATCATAGAGAATGTGTATATTCTACTATGCTGTGCTTGGGCACATATGGGGTTCTGTGGTGTGTCATTGCGCATGACACACTGGCTGGGCAGGGAATGTTTTTTGAAGTAGGTGTGTTTGCACTTATGGTACCGGACGGAACCAGTGTGGCATAGACTAAATCCTGCTTCGCTCTTAACCCACTAGCAATAGCCTTAGAGGGCAAAGCCTATATGAAATAGAACTTAAGTTACGTACTGTAACTCGGATTCTATGAATATAGGCGCAGCCCTCTAAGCTCTGGGCCCCACTGGTTCTTTAAAATGGCTGAAGAAAAAGCTGTTTTTTGGGAGCCGATTGCCAGGTCTGCACCCGAGTTATAGAGGGGGTGAGGACCTGGGTGGGGCCCACACTACAGGTGGGCGTGGACTAAAGTTCTTTCAGTACTGCGCATGCGCGCGAGGGATAAACCCACTAGCGATAGCCTTAGAGGGCGAAGCCTATATGAAATAGAACAATGACAGTTTGTCCAAACATCGCCAAACTTGGTGGACATATTTAATTAAGTTGTTGAAACATGTGCCCAAATTAGGGGGTGACAGCATTGTCGAACAAGGGCATGGACCTGGCAAATTGTACCACTAACGATAGACTTAGAGGGCTGTGCCTATATTCATAGAATTCGAGTTACAGTACGTAACTTAAGATTGAGTGATTTCAACGTGGTTCAACATTGTTATCAAACATATCCTGCAAGTTTTGTAATGATTGGACAAACAATTTCTGATTTATAGTCAGATTTGTGTTATGCCACGCCCATTGTTTGCATTTGTAGCGCCCCCTAGTGGTCGATTTCAATTAAACTTTCGGGGTGTGTTTCACGTACTTATGTGGACATATCCTGCAAGTTTTTGATTCTTGTAACATTCTGAGACTTACCATACAAACATGAGTTTGCTGCAGGCGATTATGTTTTCCCCGAGCAGATGCACTGGAACACATTTAGATTGAAAGTTAGGAATACCGACTCTGGAATGCACCATAAGCAACGGCTTGCGGCACTGCCGTGAGCTGCATTTTGCGACGACGTAAATGGGATTGGTTGTTCAACTGGGCGTGGGCATGCTCTGAGAGGGGCTGGATTTGCACCTTATGACGTCCAAAGGAACCATTTCCTGAAACGGGCCGTTTTTCTCCTATCTTTGGCACTGTTTTGGGAAAAAGGAAAATACAGAAAAACGGGTTGACTTCCAGATTTCAAATTTTCTGGGGTTCACTGGGGTTTTTGGCTGAAACTGCTGTAAAGACTGGTTTTACTTTTTCCAAACGCTCGGCTCATCCTAACAGTGTTGGTGTGGCCAGCTCTGATATCTCTCACCTGATGATAGTTATATTCATACTAGTACGCTTCTGCACCATCACCTCTTTTTTATGATTAACTAGAAACACCTACTGCAGTTTGTTTGGTTGACAAAGCAACTTGTTAACGAGTTGTTGCTATGGTTAGCTAGCTAGCAAGCAATAGCCAAGGGCTTCCAAACAAGGTGAACGCGTGAACGCTTCCAGGTTTTCTGTTCATCCGACATGATGTGAATGCTGCAGCAACAAGTTCACATCCATCCGCTTGGGCTTGTCGAAAGGCATTGTGGCAAATCATTAATAGAAGTAGAAGTTGAAAGTTGGTACAATAAAAAAAGGTAAATTACAAAACCCTTTAACTACTTGTCAAGAACCTTTTCAGTTATTCAGTATGCAATGCTTTGTTTTCTTTTCATAATTAAAATTAATTCCTCTTTGATTTTCACAAGTATTGATTTTCAAAAAGAGCTATAGCTTCACACATTTATGTCACGGTATGAGGTGACACCAAATAACTCCACCCAACACAGGGTTTGCTTTTCTCCAGCACACGCTCACACAGAAGACCAGGACAAGTGTCTAAAATAAATAGCCTTTATTAAACATAAACATGTTGACAGACACTCTCTCGCCCCCCCCCCGCAGGACCACCCCCAGCACTACCACTACCCTTCCCCTAGCTACCAGTATACAGTAGCCGTGCTGAGCCCCCTTGGGTGGGTTGACCCTCCCCCTTCTCCCCAGAAGTCCACTACAATTCCTGAATGGAACAAGCCAAGACACACGTGGTTATTAATGCACTGCACTCTGGTGCTATGGAAACTGGCACTGCACACACACTGCACTCTGGTGCTATAGAAACTGGCACTGCACACACTGCACTCTGGTGATAACACTCCCACTAAGACCCACCCTTGGCGCTGCCCTACACTGCTACCCCTCTGAAGGGACCTGTAGAGCTACTGGGATGTGAAAAGTATTGTGGGGGGGGGGGGGGGAGAGAACATACAGGACAAGACAACATGGAGGATAGAGGGTGGGGATGGGTTCTCGCTTTCCAGCGCTGCCGAGAACCCTATCCCCACAAAAAAATAAAATAAGGAAAACAGTCTCTGGTGGCCCGCACACAGGGCCCATGCCACCACCCTCGGAACGCGGCCATGATGTTGTCAATGGCTCCGCCCCCAACGGTACCGTCGGCCAGCACAAGAGAGAGACCTGTGGGGCACGGGGTTTTCAGTACTAATATAAAAAGAAAGGCAAAAGCCAGGTAGGCTACTAACAGAGTAGGAATGGGCCACGTTCCTTACTGGTTGGAGCTTAGCTCCAGTTGCGCGTCGTACAGCCTCGTTGTCTCTGGTCTCCCCACAGTCCCGACCCTCTCGGCTCGATAACCAAGCCGGCAGCCGTCGCTCTCTCCTGTACAGCCAACACACCACTCAGACAAGACGCATAGGACAGAACATAGAGGAAAACCTCCCTAATCTCTTCCCTTTGCGTCTACAAAACAAAGGGTGATCAGTTGGACAGGGTGCCGTCCTGCACCCAACAACTCCACACGCATGACACACATCCTCTTAAAAAGGAAATCCGCGCAGCTCTAGCCTGCTAATCAGTTAACTCCCTCCAGCTGTGTATCAACCCTGTCCGCGTAGCTATCCCGCTAACAAGTTAACCTACTTCAGCTGGGTCTATTAACCATGCCCGTGATTCCCCCATTCTACCACTAGGTCCCATTTCATCCCATGACATTTACATCTACCTTTAGGTTATTGCTTTTATGAGAATGAATAACGCAATAGACTGACCTTGGCCGAAACGAGCAGGGAGCTATCCCTGGTTCTTAACACAGGCCTCAGGAGAGACTGCAGACTGCGCAGCGCCTCCTTCACTGAAACATCACTGAGACTATTTATTACTTTAATTAGTACTATTTATTTCAATTCACAACTATTAGGCAATGCAGCACTGAAGTTTTAATTATATTATATAACTCTAAGGGATTCTCTACATTGTCAGCCATCCCCATTCAGAATCCACCAGTCGCTATTAAACTGTTCGGTAACTACCTACTACTATTACTCTGTCACTGATCTCTTTTATCATTATCTTGAAATACTTTCTCATTATTACAGTTTTGTTGGAGTTCAACTTCTTCCAACGTGAAGGAACAGTAGCACACACACACACACCATCTTACAGAACATGAAAAGCCTCTGTGACATTAATCTCCCCACTTCAGAGCCACAGGGCTAATGAGAGCTCAGTCCCGACCCTCAGTCCTAATGAAAGTGTGTGTGTGTGTGTGTGTGTGTGTGTGTGTGTGTGACATAGAGAGACATGAAGGAATTTTGTGAACATTAGCAGGTATGTTTTTGGAAAATAGTCCATATTTGTGGGTGTCAGAATGTAGGTACGTGTGTGTGTGTGTGTGCAGGTTGTGGCGGCTGTGGGAATTCAGTCACATGGGTTGGGCTCCCTGCTCTCTCTCTCTCTCTCTGGGGCTGTGTAATTGGCCTGTTTCCTGTGATATGCTTGATAATTCTAGACGGTGAGTCTGTGTGTGTATGTGTGTGTCCATGCGCGCTTCTACTTGCCTGAAGGAATCTCCTTACACAGTGTTTGATGTTTGTGGCAAATTTTCAGTGCCAAGGAATTCAGTGCACGCACCCCATACCAGTGCAATTTACATAGAAAGAAAATAAATGTTTCATAGACTTTATGGAACAAGGCATACGAAGCGTAACATTAGCTTAATGGTTCGACTGGTGATGCTTCATGGCCCAGCTCCTTAAAGCTGCACTGGGCAAGTTAGCACATTGACAACCCCCAAGTGGCAGCGAAAGATGAGTAGTTGAATTTTGAGGACTTTCAACACCGAGAAATCCTGTGAAGTGACATCAGTAAACTGAATGTCTTCTTCTCAGTGCATGGTGGGGTAGAGGTGGTGAAGAAGTTCAGCCATCGTTGTTGAGTCCAGCTATCGGAGCACTCAATGCTGTTTAGGAGACAGTTTGGATTTCAGTTTGGATTTGTCACTTCCAAGATTTCCTCTACCTGATATGAAAACCTGAACTAGTACAGCTTTACGGTACATAAGCATCCACTAAGGGTAATAATGATGAATTACAAACCTGGCAAAACACTCCACACGTGTAAGGACTTTGTACATATTGGAATAATTTCATGCTTCCATCCATTTATTGGGAGACCTCACAATCTGCTGCTTGTGGACTTTTCTGTTCAAGGTTTTCCATATATGAAAAAATCAACATGCAGACAGTGCTGTGTTACTTTTGGAAATGCAAAATATCACAAAGGAAATAGCATATCTACCACATCGAGATGACTTCTGAAGCAACCCGCCGCATATATCCCATTAGGGAAGCAGGAGATTCCCTGAGGCGACTGAATAAGCCCAGACCTCACAACCACAACTGTGGCAATTTTTAAAGCTTGGTAATCAAAGGCATCTTTACATTCCTTACAGTCGTATTTTGATACAGGCAATCTGAAATTAACACCTGTCAAGTGACAAATGTCGGTAAAATTAGTCTTTGCTGGTTGTTGAATTTCCTCTGTTCCCTGTATCCAAGTCCTTAACTGCTACACATTTAAACCTCTAGGGACAAGGCCAGTCACTTATTCAATACAAATAACTGGAAAAGGGCTCTAAGAAACTCTCCTTTAGCCCTAAAACAACCTTGGAATGACATACTTATGATTTTCTTTTTTCAGGTGTGCTTTGAAAACATTGGGGTACCTCGAAGACCCAAAGGTGGTTCTGAGAAGTTGCTCATTCTAAAACCATGGGCATTAATATGGCTCCGCAAAGGGGCTGGTAGGCTACAAAGCCGCCACTCTTCTGGGAAGGCTTTCCACAAGCTTTTGGAGTGTGTCTGTGGGAATTTGTGAGGTGAGGCAGTGATGTTGGACGAGAAGGCCTGGCTCGCAATCGTTCCATGGGGTTGAGGTCAGGGCTCTGTGCAGGCCAATCAAGTTCCTCCACACCAAACTCGTCTAACCATGTCTTTATGGACCTCGCTTTGTGCACAGGGGCACAGTCATGCTGGAACAGCAAAGGGCCTTCCCCAAACTGTTGCCACAAAGTTGGAAGCGCCCAATTGGCTAAAATGTCTTCGTATCCTGTAGCATTAAGATTACCCTTCACTGAAAGGGGCCATGCCCAAACCCTGAAAAACAGGGTTGCTGAAACACCTCAACTCAATAATTAGTAGGGGTGTCTACTGACCTTTGGCCATATAGTGTACTTCCGTAAAGCTGTAAGAAATGGGGGTTCTTCAAGGAACCTTTTATGCCTATTTTTTTTAGTGCTTTTTGGCTTCCCTTGGATTTTAGCATAACTCCTGTTTTTCAGATGAAGCAAAATCCCTCCCTCAATTGTTTCCTGGAGGCCACCCAAGGAGATTTGCCAGCATCACTTTCTGGGAGCCACTAAATGAGGCACGGGAACCTATCATTTAAAGACTGCACTGCTTAGGCAACAGTATATCTTCCCAGTGATCAAACTTCAATTGACCCCGAGTGTGTGTTTGGGCTAATAGCCCATTAAAATATCATTGCCAGGTTTGCACTAGCTGCCAGAGTTGTCCAAACAACTGTGGTCCAGTTTTAGTGGAGTACAGTATAACATTGTACGGCTGGCTTAATTTCCCACACTAGTAATCCTTCAGGAAATTCTCTAACTGCAACCCTACATATTTATCCTTGACTGGCACTCCAAACTCAGGCTACAGGGGTCAACGTTAAAAGTGGAATTAGGTTTACTTACCATGTGCACTAAAGGAAACATGATTTTATCCCCTAATAATGATATAAATGTTGAAATACTAAACTGACTGTGTTGAGTGTGTGTGTGTGGATTTGTTTACAAAGTATGTATGTATGTATGTGTGAATGTGTGAATGAGTCAGACTGTTTTTACGCTTAATATAATTTAAATTACAATGTACACTGTAATGTAAACTTAACACTACATTAAATTTACACTACATCTCTTTCCATTTGTGTAGAATGCTAAAAAAATAGCTTTTTCACCAGCAATAATCCAGCAATGTTTATTTGTGTTGCCTTCTTACTGGTGGCTTACATTTTAAGGCTGGAAAATGATCATCTGGGCATAGTTTTTGTATCGTGGCTCATATCCTGGCTTTGTGGCTTCGTGGCTCGTATCCTGGTTAACATCTTATTTGAGATAAGTTGTGCACATGAATCTTTAGACCTTGTTCACTCATATTCCTGCACACATGGCTATCAGCAAAAAGGGCAATTATGTGATGCATTGTCAAGATTATGACAAGGATGGATGTTACATCATAAAATTGCCATGAACATTGAAAAATTAGTTTCAAAGGTTTCATACTCCTTTAATGCAAAGTGGTGTGATTGGATGTGTAACCAAACTTGTATATTATCACCGTTAAAATTATAATCCACAACATTTTCATCTAAATAAATGTTCGTTTTGCTAATTTTGATAGCCTATTACTATAACACAATAGTAATTATTTTTCTGTTGTTTGGAATCAACAGAAGAACTGGGTAGTTAGATTAGATTCAATTTATTGTCATTGCAGAGTACAAGTACTGACATGCAGTTTGGCATCTAACAAGAAGTGCAAATAGCAGTAAAGTGCAGAGTATGTACATATGTATCATTTTAATATAATATATTAAATAACAGTAAGGGATAGATATGAATATACTAAAATATATACAGTATATATATAATATATACAGTACAGTATGGACAATATTGAAAGTATGAACAGTGTTAAATGAATACTCTAGATATGTACAGTATAAACAATAATGGCAGTATTAATAGAATGAACAAAGTGAGAATAGACTAAATATGTACAGTATAAATAATAATGATAGTAAAAACAGGGTACAAAATATGTGATGCAAGGTATGCATAGTGTTATGACCCTGAGTCATATGTATGTATATGTATGTGTATGTAAGTGTGATTGTGTCTGCTGTTGTGCTGTTTTCCCTCTCTGCCTGAGTGCGGTGCTGTTCTGTTTTGTTGTATGTTGAGTTTCAGGTGGCGGCTGGTGATTGGCTGGGAGACTGGTGGCGGCGCCCACATTAAAAGAACACCTGCCCAATGCCAGTTGGACACTCTCTCTCCCGACTCCCAACCAGACCGTGCGGTGTTGTGTTTGTGGATTGTGTTAGTAGTGTGAAGTTAGCTTTCGGATCTCTGTTCATATTGTAGTTTGTATTGTAAGTATATTAGTAAGTATTGTAGTAAGTTTTTTCTCTAAAAGCAGTCCTGGTAAGGGTAAGAAGCAGTTTTCTTTGATATTTGTTCTCATGTTTATCATAAATAGGTAGGTAAGACCCCTGTATTTTGTTTTTTTTCTTTTGACGATAGGTTAGTTAGTGTTTTGTATTATAGATTGTTTGTTTATTGTGTTGGCCGTGCCTACCCTGACGCCTATGCTACCATTCTGGTAAAGAATAAAACCATATTGTTTGGGCCGCATTCTGCTGTGGCACTGGTCCTCCTTGGGAGTGGGGAAAAGGGGAGTCTCTTTATGTTATGCTCAGGTAACTCCTAGGCCGGGCATAATAGTGCAAAAAAAAAAAAAGCCACCGTGGCAATAGCGATAGCCACCGTGGCTGAACAGACAAAGAATAGAGCGCCACCTACAGAAACTCAAACTTCATCAACGGGAAATCCTAGGAAAGATGTCATGGTACTGGATACACTAACTGATTGACGGGTGAGCACCAAAGATGGAGACAAATTTAAAAAAGCAATGATCTCGGGGATTATCACTTAAACATATTGGTGTGAACTGATTCTGGAAAAAAGCTGGGTCCGTGTTTGAGCTCAGCAGCAGACCAGATCAGCGTTGTGATTTTCTTATAAAATGCCATAGGAACATGCAAGAATCCATGCGCTTGAGGGTCCTTGAGGCCTCAATGTTATACAATGCAGGGGTTATTTGGGAGTAGTTCAGTAAGGCAAATCACCAGTGATGAATTTGTAGCAGAGCAGTGTTGCATTTTGTTTCGGTGTGTGTCTATGTCCGACAGATGACGGTAGCCTGCACCACGGTAATTACTAAAGCAAGCGCAATAAGTGATTTTGTGACAATCTTCACCTTGGTGGTATCCATTTAATTTGAGCACCCACTGGCAAAAACATCAATCAACTGCAATGCCTATGCAGTGAGGGAGGCTTCTCTTTTTACAGGCCCCTCAGACTGCAACAGATCAGTTTTATTTTATTGTTACAGAAAAACTCATTTTTTACAGTGCGGCAAAACAATAAACAGTAAGATTGGTCATATCTTTCTTTATTTGAATGAAATTCTTTTGTGAAAATTCTAGAGGTGCTGTTTTAAGGCGGTTCTCATCCTCCCCTCCAGTTTATTGGCTTTGCTGTGAATAGATAGTTACCTAAAACTAATAAACCTAAAACTAATAATAATCCTAAACCCAAATCCTTAAAGGGGACATATTTTACTCTTTTTTTTTTGGCTATTTAAAACTGTTCCCTGGGGTCTTTACGAGACGTTTGTGAAGTCTATATTAAAAAATCCTAAAACCAGCTTCTATAGTGTATTTCAGTCTCTCATTTTCTCCATTGTAAAGAACAGGCTGTTTTGAGGGCGTGGAGGGGTATGTAAATTAGCACGTAAATGAGGGTTGTGTGAGGCCGAGAGCAGAGCTCCCATGCTGCTCAAGGTAAACAAATAAGCTTGACACCGTAATTTACCGTAACGATGGCAGCCGCTCCACAACCAACACTGAGACTGTACATGTTTGAGCCTCTTTGCATCCAAACAGCGCAGCAAATAATCATAAGAGGCGATTGTACTAATGGTGGCTAAAGTTTACAGAGCCGGACACGTTTGATAGACATATAAAACAGATACTGGTCCCAACAAATAACTTTAAGATGAGCCCTGACTCCAACCAAAAACTATATACAGTATAACCAATAACAGCTTTAGTTTTCTTCCTTCTTCCTTCTTGAGACGAGGTAAATGGGAGTAGTTATTCACCAGGGGATGGGCATGCTCTGAGAGGGGTTGGATTATGGGGAGCGTGTCTATGTTCCCTCAGCCCTATGTTCCCTCAGATCAGTACCTCCGCCAATGAGGTAATGTTTTTGCCCCTGTCTGTTTGTTTATTCTTTTGTCTGTCTGTCTGTCTGTCTGTCTGTTATCGGATATTGTTAGCACAACATGGGCCAAGGAAGAACTTTTTAAAATTCCACGCCTATTTGCCAAAAGGGGGCGTGACAATGGGCATGGCATGTCATAAAAAGGCACATAACTTCCGATATCTCAAAAAGTTATGGGCGGATTTACACAGAACTTTGTGGAAAAGTTTGTCATGGGCCAAAGAAGAACTGGTTAAATTGTTATGCCAAATTGGGGCGTGGCCTATCACAAAAAAGTGCATAACTTCCCTTCGGGGGACCCCAACAGCGGGTAATGCACGTTATGGAAGGGCTGGCTTTGATGCTGAGGGAACATGGGGCTGACCCCGGATTATGCTAACAGTGACCTGTTATGACGTCTAAACAGGGGCCTTTTTCAAAATGGCCTGTTTTTTGAAAAAGGAAACTACAGAAAAAGGTGGTGACTTCCAGATTTCACATTTTCACATTTTCTCAGCTACCAAGGTCAATTGTAACACGTGGAATAATCCATTTTCCATAATTTAAACCTTAACCTAATCCTAAACTAGCTGCTTGTAGAAATGGTAAATGGTCTGTACTTATATAGTGCTTTTCTAGTCTTTTCTGACCACTCAAAGCACTTTATGCTACATTCACATTCATCCTGTTCACACACACTGATGGCAGGGTGCTACCATGTAAGGTGCCAACCTGCACATCAGGGGAAACAAAGCATTCATACACATACTGAAGGTGCAGCTTTGGGAGCAATTTGGGGTTCAGTGTCTTGCCCAAGGACACTTTGACATGCGGACTGGAGGAGCCTGGGATAGAACCGCTGATCTTCTGTTTAGTGGACAACCCGCTCTACCTCCTGAGCCACAGCCGCCCCGCTTAGAAGTGAAGACGTCCAAAATATCCTCACTTTGGAGGATTTCCCTCATCTTTCTATCTTTATTGGGACATTTGGTATAGAAATGCACACACACATGCACACGACAAGTGATTCCCTTCCCTCTCTGTCCTTCCCAGGAGGAGACACGTAACCTCATCTCTCCAGCAGGTTAGGTCAGGCAAGGTGGACAGTGGGTAACCTTTGACCTTTGCCTTCAGGTGCCTGCGGGCTCAGCCTGGAGAGGCTCTGTGGCCAGGTATGCGGCATGTCCCAACCTCTGATCTCTGACCCCCTGGAGACAACCACCTGAAAAGAAGTCAAAAGCACAAGACCTGGTCACACACACACACGCACACACATAGTAACAAATGAAACAGGAGCAAGACATATTGAATATTTGTAATACATAATACATAACGCCAACAGCTACTATGTCTGCAATTAAATAGAATTTTATTTGCAAATATTTACAGTACCTGCATGATCACCAAGATGCTGGGACACTGTTATTGTTGTGCCAGCTAGTGGGGAAGACGTCTTAGCTGTTCTTAGAGGTACATTCTCCTCTTGGTGGCAGGGGAGTCTCCAGCTCTCTCAGAGGTGGCCTTTCCTTTGCCCCCCTTCACACACTGGCTTTCCGATAGTATCCGATAGTCAGCTGCTTCTTGTCGCCATTGTACACTGTGACCTTCCATAGCCCTGGTGACGAAGATGACATCCCACTCCAAAAAGCAAGTCGTGCCAACGTACAAATGGATTAAGTTGACGTTGATGTGCACGGGGTGGATGGGAAGCTGCTCAGTGTTGAATGCAATATTGAATTTAGCAGCAGCAGTTCCATTTTTGGAAAGTGCTGTGTTGTATTGGCTACCACATTTACTTCACGCCCGAAAGGTCCTCTTTTTGAAGCTGGCCAGGTCCATTATAGATTTGTCTGTTGTTCTGAACTTCAAGAACATTAGGAAGTTGGGCAATTAGTTGTCATACTCATTGTTGGCTGTCCATCAACAAAGCAAGGTTTTTCTGTAGTGTAGTGGCCAGCACTTGAGAAGAAGTGAAAAGAAGAAAATGTTTTTGTCAAGACCAATAAAGTACCAGAAGCGGGATAATCCTAACATTTGTTTTGACTTTGACTTGTGGTGGTTTAATCTGTCAAAGTGTCAACTCATTAACTGTCCCCCTCTCCATCTCTTGTCTATCTAGTAAAATGTATGAAATAAAACCATGCATAGTGAAATATATGAAATCAGAAAACATCTTTTATACAGTCACAATGACACATAAATTGTATATGAAATGTTATAATTATTTTTGTCATTGACAAATAAATCTTGTGAAAAAAATCATTTTTCTCTTTATGTTCATTGCAAAATATACAGTACCTATTTATATAACAATAACTGCACTATCTGTACTAAAGTATATGGAGAAGAAACATTGACACTGATTTGTACAGAAGCGTAATAAAAAAGTAGGAAACATGCCCTGCAGAAAGTGGGTCAAATTAACATGACGGGCAACAGTGTCAACAGTCAAAATTATGGCATCAGCAGGTAATGTTCATTAGCTACCATAAGCTAGCACATAATGAGTTAGTTTGTGGACTCACAACTGTAGACTACATATAGAGTAACTAATTTAAAGGGGGGGTATTGTACTCATTTTGGGCTATTTAAACTGTTCCTGGGGGTCTTTACAAGACGTTTGTGAAGTCTATATCGAAGAAAATCCTAAAACCAGCTTCTGTGGTGTGTGTTTCAGTCTCTCATTTTCTCCATTGTAAAGAACAGGCTGTTTTGTATGGGGGCCCATATGTGACACTCAATAATCAATTGGTCAATAGATAAATCAATTGATAAATCAAGAATCAATCAATTAATAAATAAATACATTTTCAAATACATGCATAAATAGATAAAACAATAGACAAATGAATCAACAATTTGATAATCAAAAAATGAATTGATAAGTGAAAGTATAAATAGATGAACAAATTGAGAAGATAATATTTAATTCACCATTTGATAAATTAATTGATAATTACATTTTTGATTGTTGTATTATCTATTGATGCTTTATCTATTGATGGACTGATTATCTAATGAACCACTGTCGGGAGGTGGGACCCAAACTGCTGTCAATCATTTTATGTTACAGAAGCTGTCATTGGTCAAAGCTCTCTAGCTGGATCAGAGAGGGTCAAATGGTTTGGTAGTTCTATTTCATATAGGCTTCGCCCTCTAAGGCTATCGCTATTGGGTTTATCCCTCGCGCGCATGCGCAGCACTGAAAGAACTTTAGTCCACGCCCACCTGTAGTGTGGGCCCCACGCAGGTCCGCACCTCCTCTATAGCTCGGGTGCGGACCTGACAATCGGCTCCCATTTTTCTTCAGCAAGCATTGAAGCAACAACTGATTGAACGAAAGTAACAAGATGACTTCATTCAACGCCGGAGTCCGAATCTGCCCGATCTGCCAGACGGGCTATATCATGGATTTCGACCTCCACGGCCGGTGTGAGGCATGCCTGGGACCAGAGCACGCCGACCTGGCCATCTCACCGCAAGCCTCCTGTCCATACTGCGCCTTTCTTCCCTCCGTCGAGAGACAACGGCGAGTGGATTTTTTCGCCGTAACGTCGGAGGAGGTGTGGCCGGTCAAGGACCGGTACACCATTTACGAGGCTGCGGATATCCTGGACAACGAGGAACCGGAGTCCGACGATTCCGCTTTCTCCGCCCATGGATCTCCATGTGGGTCTCATGTAACCCCTCTCCTCCGGCTGGAGGAACAGGAGTTAGATGACGGACCACTGGGGGCACGCTCAGGAAATCCTGAAGTCCCCGTTCCTGTTACAGGCGTCCCCGTCTCCGCTGTAACCGCGCTGCCGGCAATAGGCGGACTTCTTCGGGAACTTCCTGCCATCATTGAGAGGGCAGCGGCATATAAGAATCTCGTCGTCCCACCGGCACAAGCTTCTGCACTCCCGGACGACATGAGCGGCGAGTTTTCTTCCACCCATACGGTGATACGGGACCCGGTATGGCCACGTTTCCCGGCCATAATCAAGTACCAGTCGGGGGCGGCGCTGGAACCTGGCAAATTAAGATCACCCGTCTCCACCTACGCTCCTCTGACCAAGGTAGAGGGTTTTTCCGACCACGGGTTTCCTCCAGTTCCCCCGTTGGAGGCGAAGCTGACGACGTTCAGCTTCGTGGCCGGACAGTGTCCGGCCCCTCCCTCCATGAAGGACCAATTAGCAAATAGGCTTCAGGACCGGTCCCACCAATGCGCCTACCAGGCATCGGCGGCAGCTAACAACATCAGCCTCCTGGCGTATTCCTTATCGAAGATGGCGATACAGCCTACTCCTCTAACGACGGAGTTAGAGGAGTCCGCATCGACCCCGTGCGTCAGCGGAGACGCATGGTTTCCGTCCCTCCCTCAGTGGGCTCCAATTTAGCTCACTGGAAAAATCCTCACACCCTGTCGGTGGGGGTGCCCCTGGGCAGAGCTACGTCACACACCTCAGTGTTTACAGACGCATCTCTCTCAGGGTGGGGGGGGACGTGTCTGACACAAGTGGTGGGAGGACAGTGGCCAGCTCACGTCTCTCCACATAAATGCTCTGGAACTTCTGACGGTGTGGAAAGTAATCCAGCATTTCGCCCCGCTGCTGCAGGATCAGCACGTTCTGATCCGCACAGACAACAAGGCGACAGCAGCCTACATCAATCGCCAGGGAGGGGTGCGCTCTGCGCAGCTCTTGGACATAGCCAGACAGCTGCTACGCTGGGCGCACACACACCTGCTCTCCATCAGAGCAGTGTATATCCCCGGCATTTTGAACAAAGGGGCGGACATTATGTCGAGGGGAGGTCCCTGTCAGGGAGACTGGAGCCTCCACCCAGACCTGATTACCCAGATTTGGGACAGGTTCGGCAAAGCGGACGTGGATCTGTTTGCCGCACGCGAGAACGCACAGTGCGCTCTTTGGTTCTCACTGAGCACACGAGACAATTCCCCGCTGGGAGTGGACGCGTTTGCGCATCGGCCATGGCCCAGGATGTTGCTATACGCTTTCCCCACCTGTCCCTCTGATCCCTCGGTTCTTGGATCGGGTTCGGGAAGAACGACTGTTGGCGATCCTGATAGCTCCGGAGCGCACAGGCACGTCATGGTTTCCGTGCCTACAGCGGCTGATATCAGGCCGCCCGTGGGAACTCCCGTGGCGCGGGGACGCTCTCTCTCAGGCAGAGGGAGCGATCAGGAATTACCCGGTGATAGGCCAGCGTCTGTGGGCCTGGCCGCTGAACGGGAACGCTTAGAGAGGCTGGGCCTCTCTCAAGACGTTGTGCGCACTATTCAAGGCGCTAGAGCAGCGTCTACCAGAGCGTCTTACACAGCCAAATGGACCGCTTTTCAGCGTTGGTGTGTAGGAAAGAGCCTGGATCCAATTGCGTGTCCCCTGCCTCATGTGCTTTCATTCCTCCAACTGTTAGTGGACAGGAATTTGGCTTTCAGCACAGTAAAGATATACGCCGCTGCTATCTCGTCCTGTCACGAGGGTTTCGGCGACAGATCGGTGTTTAGTCACCCTTTGGTGAAACGCTTCCTGAGGGGCGTACGGAGACACAGGCCGGTGTCACGTTCCCTGGCCCCTCAGTGGGACTTAGCGCTGGTTTTACGCGCGCTGGTCAAAGCTCCATTTGAACCCCTGGATCAGGTTCCGCTTAAGTTTCTGTCAGCCAAGACAGCGCTGCTGTTGGCTCTGACGTCTGCGAAGAGAGTCAGTGATTTGTCTGCTCTCTCTGTGGCTCCTTCATGTCTCAGGATCCAAGGAGATGGCAGCTCGGCTATTTTGCGCCCTAACCCGGCGTTTACGCCTAAGAGCATCACTAGCTCCTTCAGATCTAGAGTGATAACTTTGGATGGGTTCTTTCCTCCTCCTCACAACTCTGAGGAGGAAGCCACGTCTCATCTCCTGTGCCCGGTGCGCGCACTATCCTGTTACGTTGCGCGCACGGGAGCCTTGCGCCGCTCTCAGTGCTTATTCGTGCACTACAGAGAGCAGTCTCAGGGGCATCCCCTGTCTGCACAGCGGCTGTCACACTGGCTGTGTGAGGCTGTTTCACAGGCGTATGTCTCCTCGGGGTTGGACCCCCCGCAGGGCATCAGAGCGCACTCTACCAGAGGAATTTCATCCTCCGCGGCTCTGCACGGAGGGATGACGGTGGAAGACATTTGCACTGCGGCTTCTTGGTCTTCCCCCTGCTCCTTCATTCGTTTCTATCTACGGGACGTTTCCCGTTTCTCCATGACTCACTCTGTACTGAGTGTTTTGTCAGAGTGATCAGATAGAGCGCTATCCCCCCCTGCCGGTCGGCTCACGGGGGATGTCTTTTCCCTACTCTGCTCCGCGCTGGACTGTTACGGTATGTAACCTCGTCTCCGCTTCTTGCAGCAGTAGGCTTTATTGTTCCCAGCCTTCACCTCATCATAGAGAATGTGTATATTCTACTATGTGGGGTTCTGTGGTGTGTCATTGGGTATGACATTGTGTGTGTCATTGGGTATGACACACTGGCTGGGCATGGAATGTTTTTTGAAGTAGGTGTGTTTGTGCTTATGGTACCAGACGGAACCAGTGTGGCATAGACTAAATCCTGCTTTGCCCTTAACCCAATAGCGATAGCCTTAGAGGGCGAAGCCTATATGAAATAGAACTTAAGTTACGTACTGTAACTACGATTCTATGAATATAGGCGCAGCCCTCTAAGCTCTGGGCCCCACTGGTTCTTGAAATAGCTGAAGAAAAAGCTGTTTTATGGGAGCCGATTGTCAGGTCCGCACCCGAGTTATAGAGGGGATGCGGACCTGCGTGGGGCCCACACTACAGGTGGGCGTAGACTAAAGTTCTTTCAGTGCTGCGCATGCGCGCGAGGGATAAACCCAATAGCGATAGCCTTAGAGGGCTGCGCCTATATTCATAGAATCGTAGTTACAGTACGTGACTTAAGGTATTCCACAAAGCAGGCTTAGAAAAGCGGCGATTAACCTCGCAAGCCTGGTTTCATTTAACCTAACAAATCAATCGGGGCTAAAGCGGTTCCATGAAGCCCAAGTCAAGCTACCGTGATCGGGCTAAACCGAGCCAGGCTCAAGCAATCCAGATAATTGTGCCTGCACATTTCTACACAGTTTATTTAAGCAGCCCAAGAGGTCGATCGTGGATCTGATTGATTCATCATGGCGAAAAATTACGGTAAAGACAGAGCCACAATGTTCACGGCCACTGAACAGCGACTTTTAGTGGAGGTGTATGGAGAATTCAGCCATATTACAATGAAAAGGGAAATACGATTGCCATAAATAAAGGGGGAGAGAGAAAGATTGGCAACAAATTGCTGCTAGATTGAATGTAAGTAATTGTTGAATTAAAAACGAACAAATTGTGTAGACCTTATTAAATATGTGTTCCAACAATATTAAAGAACTGAAAAGCTGTGCTAAAAAATATTATAAATGAAACCATGCCGTATATGAAACCTCAAGACTGTAAATGTACTATCTATCGTCATAAATGATGTAGTAAAGGCTGTACGTAAGGTTTCATCTTACTACATTACAATCATCATACTGTACTGGACCCTATATGGGGATCAAACTCACAACCTTAAGACTGAGAGTCCCATGCTCTACTGACTGAGCTGTTCGGGCTGGTTCTTACTTTTATTATATTTTCATGAAATCGGTTGTTTTTGTTGAAAGCGTGTTCTACAGTGACTGTAAATCCCATACAGTAACAGTGAATGCGTCTCCTAGCAACCGTGGAAACATCTTGACATATATTCAAGGTACTTTAATATTTCAATGAATTTGTTAAATAAAATAATATTGTGTCATCACATAATTATTCCTATAAGTTGTAACTGTTTTCTAAAAGCAATACTGCACTTGAGGTCTCGCTGGACACTCATGGTTAAATGGGGTTGCCTAACAACGCTCTGAACCGTGACTGTATCCCCAATACAGCCTACATCATGTTATATTTTTTATTTTCTATTAACGTTACATTTTATGTCTGATAGTGTAGGGTCTAGGGTAATAGTGTTGAACATTAGGATGGCGGAACCTTGTTTGAAAAGCATTGCGTTTCAGTCGGACCAGTGTTACGGGAGTACCGATTAAGCTTCAATTGTGGTTTAGCCTGATATCTAGCCTGCCCCAAAGCAGGCTAGTTTGGAAGCATAAGTTGCCACAGCAACTTGGCTTGAACTATGCTGAGCTTACTTTGTGGAACCGAATAAACCTGAAAATGAGCCAGACTAAGCGTAATAAGCCTGGAGTCATTAAAAGTAAAGTTATTGGTTGGAGTCAGCACTCATCTTAAAGTTATTTGTTGGGACCAGTGTCTGTTTTATAAGTCTGTCGAACTTGTCAGGCTTGGTAAACTTTAACCACCATTAATACAATCGTGTTTGGTTGTTTGGCTGCGCTGTTTGGATGCAAATAGGTTGCATCCAATAATATATTGGTTAACTAGCAAAAACAAAATTGTCAATCTAGCTTGTCTGCAAGTTGTATTCAATAAGCTTATGGACATGAGCCATAAACAGACTGGCTACAGCAGAGAGTGTTGCTCACACATCCACATTGCGGCCAATCAGAGCAGTGCTCATTACATACAACCTCCACGCCCTCAAAACAGCCTGTTCTTTACAATGGAGAAAATGATTCAAGATTCAAGATTCAAGAGTTTTATTTGTCACATGCACATACATGCAGTGAAATGAAAAGTGGCAATGCTCACGGGAATGTGCAAAGAGCATTATACAAAGTATTTAACAGTAGAAAACCAGCGCAATATTTACAGTATGAAAAAAATATAAAAATTACAATAATTACAGTAGAGCTCTTATATAAAGCAACACAATATGTACAGTAGGAGCACTTAATAGAATATAAAATAAAATATAAAATAAGAGGTAGATGGGGGAAATGTGTGAATGTAATGAGCTATAAACTATGTGTAGTCGTTACCTAAGTGTGTGTGTGTGTGTGTGTGTGTGTGTGTGTATAAGAGGGGCAGTGTGTGGGTCTTGGTGGGGGCCCTGGTGAGGTCAAAGTTCACAGTCCTGATGGCCTGAGGAAAGAAACTCCGTCTCAGTCTCTCTGTTTTAGCAGCGGGACTACGGAGGCGCTTGCCTGACCGCAGCAGCTGAAACAGTCCGTTGTTGGGGTGGTGAGGATCCTTCATGATCCTGCAGGCTCTGGTTCTGCACCTCCTGGTGTACAAGTTCTGCAGGGTGGGGAGTGTAGTTCCAATAGTGTGTTCAGCCGAACGCACTACTCTCTGCAGAGCCTTCCTGTCCTGAGTGGAGCTGTTGCCAAATCAGGCAGTGATGCTCCCAGTCAGGATGCTCTCTACAGCCCCAGAGTAGAAGGATAGAAGGATCCTCCGGGAGACCTTGAATTTCCTCAGTTGCCTGAGGTGGTAAAGGCGCTGCCTCGCCTTCCTCACTAGAGTGTCCGTGTATGTAGTCCATGTGAGATCCTCGGAGATGTGGACTCCCAGGTATTTATACCTGCTCACCCTCTCCACAGAAGTCCCATTAATCCACAGTGGTGAGTACGTCCTCTGTTGTTGTGCCCTCCTAAAGTCCACAATCAGCTCCTTAGTTTTGGTGACATTCAGGAGGAGGCTGTTGTCCTGGCACCAGAGTGTCAGATCGGCAACTTCCTCCAGGTAGGCCTTCTCATCATTGTCCGAGATCAGGCCCACCACCACACAGATTTTTTTTTATATAGACTTCACAAACGTCTTGTAAAGACCCCCAGGAACAGTTTAAATAGCCCAAAATGAGTACAATACCCCCCCCTTTAAGACTGAATAAAATTTATGTTTGAAAAATACTGTGTAGTTCATGTTTGAAATTATACTTTTCTGAAGTACAACTAAGCTTAATTACAGTATTTCAAGCATATTTTCTGAAAAAAAGATGCTGTAATGAAAAATATGTAAAAATCAAAATATATATATAGAAGAAGTCATACTTCTCAAAAGTAGACTGAAGCACATGTTCATTACATAATTATTTAAAGTATATTTTGGTACTCATTGAAGCAAAAATGGTATAAATATATTCATAACACTCTAAAAATTATTTGACAATGTTCTTACACAAAGTAAAACTAAATAGTACTATAAGTAAGAGTGAAATTAATGTTTTGGGTAAATACACTAAAATCCTGCAAATATGCTTACATTTTATCATATTTCGTAAAAGCATAATTAAGTATATATTAATTACACAAGTATTCAAAGTATACTTTTGACTAGTATGTTAAAGTGCAAGAGTATATATCTTTAATGCACTTCAAGTAAGCACATTATGAATACAAATGTACTATAAACATATGTGAATTTCCAGTACATAATGCAATTAAGAGCACTTATTTTCAACCTGGGTGTGCATGAAAGGAAGGACATTATTAAAGGGAAATTTGGAGTTGGGATAATGTGGGGAAAATATATGCTTGCAAATAAATTCTGCTTTCCCACTTCTGTCCAGAGCTACCCATGACTGTGAAAAGCGCTGGTGTTACGATCGTGTACAGGACCCAAGTGCAAACCACAGAACAACAGAGGAACAAAACCAGGTTTTACTGGGAGACAGTTCACACAGGATGGTAATGCAGGGATGGCAAGGGGAAGCAGGGCTGGAGCAGGAGCGGGGAGCAGAGTAGGGAGGCAGGCAGGCAAATAGGTGACAAGCAGGGATCCAGGAGACAGACAGACAGGCAGGGTAGACGGACGGTGTTGAGGTCGGCAGACGGGCGTAGGGAAGGAGACTGGATCTGAATAGAGGATATAAGGATTAGTAGGCAAGAAGGGGACTCTGAGAGAAACTCTGCAAAGCGGCCGAGAAACGAGACTGAGTAGTACAAACAACGATGATGATGGATAGCAGGTGTGCAGTGTAGCGCAGGTGATCGGGATGAGGTGATGATGCAGGGAGGAGCCGGAGACTGGAGCCACGCCCGCCAACACATACACACACAAAGACAGAGACAGACAGGTAGAGACTGCTAGGAGTCAGAGGTGGAGGGCGTGACAGCTGGTATTCTTTGCAGTCTCAGGCAAGGGCAGAGATTGCAGAATTCAAGCAAGAAACAACCGCCACAGGTAATAGGACGTTAGGCCAATTATTTTCAACTACACTAGACCACAATGTTTTATTCTCTATCATTCAATGTATTTAGCCTATATAGAAATGAACATAAATGAACCTCGCTATACATGTCATTGCAGATTATATTAACATGTAATCTATAATTCAAAATATTTATTGCATTTATTAGGAGGAGGCTCAGCACCCAAGGCTCTATCGCCTATTGCCTCAGTGGTGTACAGTGTTCTTGGGCACTCAGACACCAACATAGGATTGTTTGTTGTGCTAGCCTATTAGCTTACTACTATAATTTCCCATAGAGGTTAGCGAGTTAGCTAATGTAAGGTTTAGAAGTTAAGTTAGTTCATATATTTGAGTTAATTCACTAAAAATATATTTACAATATTTAGTTATTATTTACATATTTACATGTTTAAATATTTACATCAGCATCTTTAAAACAGTTAAAATAATCTCCTGAATCTACCTCTGTGGTTTTCCTCACATTTTCCTCAGTCTGAGTCCTTCTAGCTTATGATTGGTTAGTTCAGCCACATGTGAGTTAGGGAGAAGGAAGTGTTGTGGTTGTGGGACTGATGAAGTGGAAAGAACAGTAAAGTGCTGCTTAAGAAAGTTATCCGTCTCCATCCTGCTGTTGCTTCTCATTAAGTGTGATCCAACCACCACATATCAAGCCCTCACGTTACACTAACATAAGCCAATAGAACAGTCACAATTACCTTTGCATACATTTTTACTTCATATGTAGTTTTTGTTATGAAAACATGTTGAAACAACTTTGTAGTTTACATTTGTAACATAATTCGGTTGATTTGTGCTCAACGTTATTAGTGGTCCTGGAGCAGTTCCTGGGCGGGCTCCTGCCCCACACGGCTGCCTGGGTCCGCTGCCACTGGCCGGGCAGCCTGGCCACCGCCATCACCCTGGCAGAGGACCACCTCGCCACCCATAGTGGAGACCCGGGGGGAGCTCCTCCCCGTCCAGCCCCAGGGCCAGCGCGGGATGTGGCAGGACCCGCCCTGCCCCGGCTCCCCGGAGGAGGCCCTTCATCCCAGTTCCAGTTCCCCGGCCCCTCCCCGAGCCCAGTTGGCACTCTACTAACCCATTCCTGTCCTCTTTGTCTCCACAGGTTCCCACTCACGGGGTCGGGGCGGGCCCAGAGACGGTGACTCAGGCACCTGGGCAGGAGTGTTGGCGGTGCGGACGGCTCGGACACTTCCACGGGGAGTGCCCCCTGATGGAGGTGGGACAGATACCGGATCCCGGTAAGGATCCAAGGGGGTAGACACCAGGCTTTGCTGGATTCTTCTGAGCAGCACATTTAACAATGGCTAATTCTGAGGGGAGCAGAATAGCCTCAAGAAGATTTTTGATGAGCATGTTAATGTTGTATGGGCTTACCGGACGACGTGAGGAGGCGCTCTTTTGACAGTTATGTGAAGTGCAGAAAGAATGATGGCTTCGTATCCAGAACGTCTGGAGGCAGTGAAATGCTGAGTGGCTGCAGATTGTAACAAGTGTACCACAGAGTGTGGGGCAAAGACAACACAGTCGTGAGCCAGAATAATGGGGGCTGACTTTTCAATCATTTCAGCAACAGCAGCAATAGATCTGAGACACGCTGGCATACCACAAACTACCGGAGAGAGCTTAGAAGAGTAGTAGGCAACCGGCCTGTAATGAGAACCATGTTTTTGGACAAGGATAGCATTGACAAACCCACCGGCTTCGTGCACATAGAGATGGAATGGCTGAGTGTAGTCTGGCAACCCAAGCGTCGGTGCTGACATCAGAGCCTGTTTGAGCTGTGTGAATGCATCATGCATTTCAGGGGTCCACACAATGGCTTTGGGGGCATCCGCCACGGTCGAAGCACGTAGGACAGAGTCCATTGATCTGTAATCATAGATCCAATGTCTGCAATAGTTAGTCATTCCCAGAAAAGACAACATTTCAGTCTTAGTGCGAGGAGGGGTGGCTGCACAAATAGCCTTGACTCTGTCAGGAGAGAGGAGTCTAGAGCCATGGGAGAGACGGTATCCCAGATAAGCAACAGAGGGAAGACAAAACAGCAACTTCGCCAAGGAGGCTTTGTGTCCCTTCTCTGCCAGATGGATAAGCAGAGTGATGGAGTCAGTTTCACAGGCTTCCTTTGAGGGAGAGGCAATCAACAGATCATCAGCATACTGCAACAATGTGCTCCCACCTGGGAGAGTCAATGCATCCAAGTCACGCTTAACAGCAATAGAATAGACTGTAGGGCTGTCGGTGTAACCTTGAGGTAGGCGTGTCCAGATGTATTGCTTACCGTTATAGGTGAAGGTAAAGAGGTATCTACTGTCTTCATCTAACGGGATGGAAAAGAGTGCTGCACACAGATCAACAACAGTGTAGTGTGTGGAGTTAGCAGGCAAACTTGCCAGAATAGAATTGGTATCTGCCACAAGAGGGGTCATAGGGACCACGATGTCGTTCACTGCCCTCAGATCCTGAACAAAGCGCCATTCATCTGCACAACCTGGTTTGGGGACCGGACGAATAGGGGTGTTACATGGACTGTTTGTTTCAACTAGAACTCCCTGTTCCAACAAAGATTCAATGACAGGCCTGATACCGGAAATGGCAGCAGTAGACAAGGAATATTGCCGAATACATGGAAGTACTGCAGAGTTTTTCAGTGTCACCACGTGAGGTGGAGCTGAAGCGACAAAACCTACGTGATTCTTGTGGAGTGCCCACAATCCAGAGGGGACCACCCTCGATATTGTCTGTTAGCAGTTGAAGTTTCTTTGGGGCAAATGATCCGCCTAGTGACCATTTCCCCCCTGTCCATGTACACATGTCATATGTAAACGGTACAGCAAAGATGAGATCTTTTTCTTTGGCCACGATCTCGGCTGTGGAACCCTCGGGTACGAGGCTTTTCTTCCATTTTTGCATGTCTTTAAGTCTGCAGCTTATGGCCTTACTACATTTATAAAGTTGCTGGTTCTCAGGTGTCGTTTTTGAAAATGCACTGCCCATTTTGCGAGTTTACAAGCAAACACTTTACTGGAAAAGGAAAACAGCTTTCTTACCTTTGCGCTGCTGTGGTTGTCTTAAGAGTGTCTGTGTGTCTTATCTTTCGCTCCTGTTGGCTTCTGTGTCTGCTGACTGCAAGGACCGGTCAAGCTCTGACCTTCGCCTCCTCAGCTCACTTTTCCTCCCACGGAGAGGTATCTGTTATCTGGAGGGACTGGTCAGGCCCTGGAAGAAACTCCCTACTTTTTTTACTTACCTTCAAATTAGTTTAGACACACATGCATACATGCAATGTTTCAAGATGACATTTAAGACAATTCACTCAAATAATTGTGCTCAATACATGAAATTTCAAAACTTTTGAATTCCAGCAGTGTTATTGGGTGTGTGGCTCTCTCACACATACACTACAACCTTGTAGTGCCTGTAAACGTTTAAAACTCATCCATTCAAGGTATCTTGACTTGACGACTTAGCAGTCTGCTAACGCCCTAGCAGTAACCCGACAGTATTCGACCAATACTGTCGTTGCCTAACAGTCACAGAGTGATATTTCAACTCCGATATCTGTGTCAGGTCTAAACCAATGCATCGCCTTCAGCTCCAAGTTTTGTTGCTGAAATATCAGCCAGGTAGCCAATCTGTTAAAAGGACTTGTTTGACTATTCAGGTTCGTTTTGGATCTCGTCAAGGCACACTTACGTGGGGGGTTCATAATAAAGAAATTATGTACTCACCCCTTTAGCAGTCTGTATTGAGATCCTGTTTGTGACGCCAGTTTGTTGAATAAACTTAGATCTAGACAGGAGTCCTTGAAATCAATTATGAATTACATGAGCACATTTATTAGCACACAGAAGACAATGCAATACAATACAATACTATACTATGCTATACAATACAATACTGAGCGCTCAGGAGAGATACACACACATGGGTATGGTATGTGAATCTCTGCCAGAGGAGCTTCAGGACAGAGTTTATATAAAGCATAAGGAAAACAAAAATAGGAGGGTGGTTTCTAACACACTATGCAAAGCACTACCTAATAAGGGGGAGGAATAGGTGCTGTCGTAGCACTTACACAATCAGTGAGGCCAATGTGGTTATTACGGTACAAGGCGTACATATTTGGGAACATTCTGGGTAAAGGCAGGTTGGGGCCCTAGGGATGGAGCCATCCTTCAAGCGAACCAGGCCATAGTCTGACCTATGGCCTGCACTCCGGGGCTCCAGTTGCTATCCTTCAAAGATGGTTTTATGCTTAACGTGACCTTTAGCCGATAGTATGTGCTTTTGACAGTGTCAGTACCACGACATCTTGACGCCACACCATTTGTGCAGTGTAAGTCTACAGAAGCAGCGTAAGCAGGAATACAGGGGATAAGATTATTATTATTAAACCTTTATTTTAGCTCGTTGGTCACTGAGGTTTCCCTCATTTACAGGGATGACGAGATACATTTATCAGTAAGATACCTAAGGTTACATAAGTAAATTCTTCCACACATGTAATCAAGAAAAAAATATATGTGGACATAGAACTGTTTCTATGGATCACTGTAAGAGATCTTTAAACTGTTTTTGTCTTGTAGACCATGGCAAGAGTGCACTACTGGGAGCTGAGTAGGTAAAAAGCAACCTCCACCGGCTGAAAGGAAAAGTACAAGAACCTCCCTATCTCATGTTGGGACTGACACATCAAAAGGAAGTCAAGGAAAAACTTCTTCAGGCACACAACGAAGACCACAAGGAATTGATGGAGAATTTTTAGTTTGTGTTCGATTGTCAAGATGACTACATTTACAAGCCCAGGTTTCAGGCCAGTGTTGAAGGCCAGTGTTGAAGACCGGACCTCCCCGCCAACACTTAATCTTATTCACGATTCTGTAGTTACTGGAGTCTCAAACAGGTTCAAATAAGTCACTGGAGATGATCAGAGTTCAATGCATTCGAGTTTTATTCTTCGACAGAGACAAAACCTGAGTTGGTTCCGGAACCAGACTGAAGTACAACTGTCTGTGCATGATCTTATATAGCCCAAGAACTGGGTGGAGAATACTGACTTCTACGCCCAGTTTTTCCCAAATTTAGCTTTGTTTTGCCCTGAAAATAATGGTGTCAACACCCGAATTTGGTCTTATGGGGGGTCTTTGTGAGCATGTAGGCGGTCCCGTTTTACACCATTATGTAAGCGTCAAACCTGGAGTTTTAGATACTTTCCCATTCACCATTATGTAATGGCCACCTGGGCCTCTCCTATCTGCGCATGCCCCGCCTGTCTTTTTCTTATCAAAATGGGGCCTGTGCAGTGGACACCCTTATTGCGAGATGGCTTCAAGGTTACATGCTTAATCAAAACACACTCTTTATATTTATGATCTTCAGGTTACATGCCTATTCAAACACACTCTATATCTATGCAGACCTAATACTTTGACATTGACAAAATTGCTTAATACAAAGCACATAATTATTTACAACAGTCTGAAGTCCGAGACACTCTTGAAATTCCTGTGTGCGCAAGTTTCAAGAAACCTTGAGAAATGGTGAAATAAAATAATTACCCTACCTACTGTGTTGTGAATGTTTTCTCTTTTTCAATCACCGCCTGCAGATACACTGGAATTTGTAATTTTTTTAATCTGATAGGTTTTACATAACTGGAGTGACAATTATCAATTTAATATTTGTAATATATATCACAGTATATAATCTTCATATTTATAGACTTCTGAAAGAAAATACAATACTAATATTGATCTAGGTTAATATACAGTGTATATATAGTCTTCATATATTTATAGACTTCTGAAAGAAAATACAGTACTAATATTGATGTAGGTTAATATTTGTAATATATATCAGTGTATATAGTCTTCATATATTTATAGACTTCTGAAAGAAAATACAATACTAATATTGATGTAGTTTAATATACAGTATATATAGTCTTCATATATTTATAGACTTCTGAAAGAAAATACAATACAGTATATATAGTGAGGGGCCTGAGGCCAGAGGTGGGTGGAGCTCTGAGGGGCCTGAGGTCTGCAGTTGGACCCTTTTGGGACTAACCGTTTTTGAGTAGATTTTATTATGTTTTTTTATGTTGCAATTGTTACTCTTAAAAAATAGGTAGTGTAGGTAGAATTTACCCATTATTATATATTTAACTTGCTGACTAATATACCTTAATTAAAATGTAAACGATTTGCATGGGTTGTATTTACCACCCTCCAAAATCCTTTTTTACAGTGCATATTTAGAATTTGTTAGCATTTCTGTAACTTAACAGTTAACATTACTGTTGTTAAATCTGATCTTTATGGATTTTATGTAACATTATAAGGGTACATGTTGTGTGAAGTGTTTTTCAATAACAGTTTTTAAGCATTGTTATTTTGCCTTTGACAGCAGGACACACCAGGGCAGAGAGGGGAAATGACAGGACAGCCACATGCCAGCACAGTTCATGTTTATTATTAATGTTAATGTTCAAGTTCATTTTATTTGTTAATAAAATTAGTTCCTTTAACTCTAGACTGTTTTTTTATTGTGTCCCCACATATGAATTTAACATTTTAAAAGTTTTTTATAAGTGTCCAGCCAGGGACAATAATGTTGACTTTCCTGGCAAATATTGGCACAATATGTGTTGTTAGTAACACAGTAAGTTAACGTTATGGCTTGAAAAGTTAATACAAATGTGTGCTGTCCCTAACCAGATACACAGATGTGTTAAAATAAGTTTAAAACAGCCATTTTAAGAGTGAGGTGTTGTTTCAGTGTTGGTCAGGTGATAACTTAACATTACGCCGTTGGCGCTCACATTCACGTCGGACAATGTGCCTCTAAGGCCAAATCCCAATGCTTATTTGTATTTGTATTGTATTTGTATTTGGCTAGAAAATATCTCCCTAAGTATTGGGATCGCACTTCGACGCTGAAACGTCATCGGGACGAGTTTGTTGTCGGAGATTACTATGGCAACAATGGTATTATCACAGTGACATTTGCCGTTCATCTGATGGAGATAGAAAAGCATGGACGCTCGCGATTCGTTCACAATTTATACCTTTCACGCTACTAATCGATCAAACAAGTCATCAAATAAAAAAGACCACTGCTTCATTACCAGTCCACTCATGACAGAATAGCGTTAGCGGTGCTCTGTAGTCTAGCAAGCCGCTCCTAACGTTACCCTGCCAGTCTGCACTGATATTAGAGGAGCCGTAACAAGTGCAGCAACTTCGCTAATGGACTTTAGTTATATTTCATCATATGCCAGCAAAGGGGGAAATGCGACATGTAAATATGTCAAAATGCGGGACTGTCATGCACAAATCAGCCTAAAACAATGTTGTAACGTAACTAACGAAGTAGAGACATCGGCATATTAGCGATTTTTTTTGTTATGCTTGTTGTAAAGAAACGGTCCATAATACATTGAAACGACATTAAACTAAGATAATAACACGGTTGGAATATTTTTTTAATCTTTATTAACGAAGAAAATACTACATTTGTGGTTCACTTTGGATGGTAGTGTAGCGGTCGCCATGATCTTCCTGTTACTTCCAGAGATTCGCAGGGCATTCTGGGTAGCCCTTGGTTTGAAGTGTGCCTCTGAAAAATCTCCGTTTCGAGGGGTATCCAGCCCTCGCTCTTGGCCCTACGCCTCGGTCAATAGAGTATTGGGACAGCCCTACCCCAGAGGGGTAGGGCCAAGGGGTGAATTGGGATTCGGCCTAAATGTATGTATCCCTTCAAAAAGTCAAAATATATAACTTAAGCCTTAAGACCATAAGAACGTTTCTTAAGACCTTAACAACGTCATTTTGCTGGTGGGTGATGATGTTTTAAAACCGGTACTTTGCACACATATCCATCCATCCATCCATTTTCGACCGCTTATCCGGATCGCGGTGGCAGCAGGCTCAGCAGAGTGTCCCAGACATCCCTTTCCCCAGCCACAGTCACCAGCTCATGCTGGGGGATCCCAAGGCGTTCCCATGCCAGGCAGGATATATAATCCCTTCACCGGGTCCTGGGTCTGCCCCAAGGCCTCCTCCCCACTGGACGTGCCCTGAATACCTCCACAGGGAGGCGTCCGGGAGGCATCCTGACCAGATGCCCGAACCACCTCAACTGGCTCCTCTCCACGCGAAGGAGCAGCAGCTCTACTCTGAGTCCCCCCCGGACATCCTCACCCTATCCCTAAGGGTGAGTCCAGATATCCTACGAAGGAAACTCATTTCGGCCACTTGTATTCGCAATCTTGTCCTTTTAGTCACTACCCAGAGCTCATGGCCATAGGTCAGGGTTGGAACAAAGATTGCCTGGTAAATTGACTACGACAGTCCGGTCGCAAAACTGCACTCGCTGCATCGATCCGCCTGTCAATCTCATGCTCCATTTTACCCTCACTCGTGAACAAGACCCTGAGATATTTGAACTCCTTCACTTGGGGCAAAGACTCACTCCCCACCCGGAGGGGACAATCCACCGCTGTCCTGCAGAGCACCATGGCCTCAGACTTGGAGGTGCTGACTCTCATCCCGGCCGCTTCACCCTCAGCTGCAAACCGCCCCAGCGCCTGCTGGAGTTCACAGCTCGATGAAGCCATCAGGACTAAATCATCCGCAAAAAGCAGAGATGCTATCCTGAGGTCACTGAACTGGACACCCTCCACACTCCTGGCTGCACCTTGAAATCCTGTCCATGAAAATCACAAACAGGATAGGTGACAAGGGACAGCCCTGGCGGAGGCCAACACGCACTGGGAACAAGCTCGACTTAGTGCTGAGAATGCGGACACAACTCTCGCTTTGGTTGTACAGAGATCGGATGGCTCGAATTAACGACCCCGACACCCCATACTCCCGCAGCACCCCCCACAGGATATCTCGAGGGACACGATCGTAAGCCTTCTCCAAGTCCACAAAACACATGAAGACTGGATGAGCAAACTCCCATGCCCCCTCGAAAATCCTTGCAAGGGTAAAGAGTTGGTCCACTGTTCCACGGCCAGGATGGAATCTGCCTTGTTCCTCCTGAATCTGAGGTTCAACAATTGGTCGCACTCTCCTTTCCAGCACCCTGGAATAGGCTTTCCCAGGGAGGCTGAGCAGTGTGACTCCCCGGTAGTTGGAGCACACCCTCCGGTCCCCCTTTTTAAAAATGGGAACTACCACCCCTGTCTGCCACTCCTTAGGCACTGTTCCCGACCTCCACGCTACATTGAAAAGGCGTGTCAGCCACGACAGCCCTACAACATCCAGGGCCTTTAGCATTTCCGGGCGAATCGCGTCGACCCCTAGGGCTTTGCCACTACGGAGTTTTTTGACTACCTCAGTGACTTCCCCCAGTGTGATGGACAACGACCCCCCGGAATCTTCAGGCCCTGCCTCCATGGAGGGCGTGTCCATCGGGTTTAGGAGTTCCTCAAAGTGCTCCTTCCACCGCTCGACTATAGCCCCAGCCAAGGTCAGCACCTCCCCACCCTTACTGAAAACAGCTTGGGTGGGCCCCTGCTTCCCCCTCCTAAGGCGCTGAATGGTTTGCCAGATTCTCTTTGAGGCCGACCTAAAGTCCTTCTCCATGGCTTCTCCGAACTCCTCCCATGCCCGTTTTTTCGCCTCTGCCACTGCCAGAGCCGCTGCCGTTCGTGCCCGCCGGTACCTCTCAGCTGAATCAGGAGTCCCCCTGGCCAACACATATGCCTCTCCCAGCCCTTGACAATAAGCTTTTTAAGTTGGTGGCCCACAGGGCCAGTAGATTTGAGAAGTTGGTGGCCCTGCTCAAAAGTTGGTGGCCCTGCTCTAAAACCAGGTGTGCGGATACCGTTTCTTTTTGCGAATCGAAATATCATTATTTCCGTTCATGTAACCCGCCATATTGATAGTGCATGCACTTCATATAGCTTGCTTTTATGTGCTAGCTTGCTTTCAGTAGTTTAGACATGGCTTTTTGTGATTGTCTCTTTGTGACAATCTCTTTCCTCTGTTCATCATCCATCTTCCTCTTCTTCTTACCCCCGGGCGACTGTCCGGGAGCAGGAGGCTTCAGGCGAAAAGCCATGTCTAATTACTTAATTGTGAATGAATTCTCTTCTTAATAGTACATGTATACGGGCAGTGGTCAAGGGTGGTCAAGTGTGTAATGAGGCGGGATGCTGATGGTCACCTATTACGTAAGTTTGGTCCTCCAGCAATGTATAGTGTAAACGAGCGGTTTGTCCTACTGTCCAAAGTGTGCATACATTTGATTTCCGAATGCACGCTCTGTCAGCGACCATTTAATGCGTTTGCCCAGTTGTTCCCACTGTCGGAGTGTGCGTAAAAATCGATTTTCCGAAGTTAGCCGAGCGGACACGAACTGAATCAAAATGGCGGATTGAAAGAAAGTTTACCGATTTCGACATGAAGATTTTCATTATTTGAGCATCGATAAGGTAGGAAAAAGTGTATAAAGTAATTTAAAATGTGGTGACCGGGCCATCGAATTAGGAAGTTTACTGGCCCGGACTGGCCCGGACCGCTCAAAACACCTCCGGGCCACCGGGCCAGTGCTTATTGTCGAGGGCTGCTCTCCCCAACCACCCCTCCATAAATGATGAGTTTCACCCTCTGTACAGTGAATTTCGGCTTCTCCCTTCTGGGTGTAGATTTGCCATCCCAAAGTGCAGAACTAAGCGCTATAGAAAAACTTTGTTCCAGCAGCCATTATTGAGTGGAACAAGTCGGAGCATCGATAAGCTTTTCTACTGTACAATGTGTCTATTCTGTATGATGTGTCTATTCTGTGTATTCTCTTTATCCACTGGAAACTGGAACCCCTGAGCACTTTTCGCACTCTGTACTTTTCATGTTTGTCTGTATTTTATGTGTTATTTTACGTATTGTTTAAGTCTGTGATTCTCCCTGCAAACAAATTTACCTACGGGTACCAATAAAGTAACTTGAACTTGAACTTGAACTCCTAAGTCTCTCACACAACTTCTCAAAAAGTCCCAATTTCCTTTTAGACATAGGCTGCTGATTTTTGCAGAAGTTGAACAGTGCTAGTCTGTCACCATATGAGGGAATGTAATTTGCAAGATCTCCATCTTCCATGACATCTAATCAGAAACTAAATCCAGTTGTTAAAGACGTCACCATTGCTTTTATCTACGAGACCCTCTGCAGGACTAGATTACGGTTGTATCTTTCCTCTCATCCCAAGCAGGAGTTGCACAATGAGTGTGAAAATGAATCCTATGGCAACAACAACGAAAATGATCAAGAGGAGGATGATGGTACTTACGAGCACAAGGCCGACAATGCTCAAGAAGATCACAACATTCTGGAAATGAAATTAAATAGTGAACATGAGGACAATGATCTTTAGATGGCCCATCTGCACCAGTCATTTCTGATGCTAATGTGATCACAGATGGACACTTCATAACTGGTCGATACCACTCACTATCATTGAGATTGATTTGTCTGATTTACAGGTTACATTCAGGCCATACCTTCAAGAGGAAACCTGTAGCAGTGACAATGACACACTGCCTTATATCCCCACTGATGTGTCCCAAGAACAGCGACCTTTGATTAGACCACTTTTTGTGCTATGTCTTCATAACGTTTTATAACCTCAGGTGAGGTCATCCGACAAGCCCTTGTAGATTTCACCTACATTGACTTCCAAGAGGTTGTGGAAGTCCTTGACAACTACGATTGTAGAAGGAGAGTCACTGCAGAGAATCTCCCAGACATCCTGATGGAAATTGCCCACAAAGAGCTTGCTCAAAAGCCCATGTATATGATAGACTGTTGGAGAGAAGTTACTCAGAGCCAGTTTGCCTTGAATCGTGAGGAACATTTGGAGATGTATGCAAACCTCAAACCAGCACCTAAAAAAGTACTGGGACTACTGCATCTCCCAGCAGATATGAGTACAAAACAGAAGGAAGTAAGGCATCATCTGAAACATTACGTCAGAGAGATGGACAAAGATAAACTACGCAGGTTTCCTAGATTCACCACAGGATCAAATTTGATCACGAGTATACTTGTGCAGTATTCACAGATAGGCCAATAGGACACACGTTGTAGGGTTTTAGAATTAGCCGACTGCTATGAAAATTTCCCAGACTTCCGGGCTGAATTCAATGCAGTCCTTGACAGCAACATTTGGGTCATGGACATTGTTTAATTCTAGGTATATTACAGGCGTCTCAACTATGTAACTTATTACGAACGCCTGGTCAATTTTGTCATTGATAAACAGTCTAGATACATGCACAATTTAATCCACTGCACAGCAGCTAAAACCATTCTGTAAACACAATTTGTTTACATTGATGTAATTTTTAGTTTCATACCCAATTTAAATTTAAAAGTGCCTCTGGACCTTAAGTAGTTTTCATTTAGTGCTTGTAAGCCCTGGGACTTGAGGGTTTAGTGATCAGAAATATTGTCTTGTAATGCTCCAAACAGGCATATGTTAGGTGTATCTGTTAGGATTGACTGAAGCCTGAATCCATAAATTGATCATAGTACAGGTGACCACAGAGTTTAACTGCACATTACTACAAATTCCCCTTGGGTAACACATAGATACACCCAGTGATGAAAAATGCATTGGATCATATCATATCAAATGTTCCTCTGTGACAGTCTCAGAGAAAGGGTATTAACTTGTTTTTTGTAGTGTAGACCTAAATCCTGGACGCATAACAGCTGAAGCCATTGATGGATCCAGTGATCCCTCTCCTGTGTTATCATAAAAGTCCATATAACAGTGCTATGCTCTTAAGTGTTCGTATGACACATTATTACACACTACACTGTATTTTACTTTGCTGCTTGTATGTGCTGCTGAACCAGTTTATTGAAAGAAATACTTAAATTTCACATTAAGTGACATTTAGTGAAGGATTCTCTGTCACCCAATGGCAAGTGTCAACATGACACAGTACGATAGAATGTTTGTAGTTATATTTAAATAGTAAAGTTGGAGCAGTTCTATTTCTCGTAGGCTTCGCCGTTTAGGCTTCACCTTATGGGCTGTGCTCGTGCACGTGAGCGCGAGCACTGAAAATTCAACGATACAACTATCAGCTACCAAGCACCTGTATATAATGCCGTGCTTACCGGCATTCGTCCTCCTTTTTCTTTCAGCGAACACTCAGCTTAAGATGATGGAAACCTACCTCAATGAATCAACGGCCCTTTTCAGGGCCAAGAGCTTTCTTTCTTGCCCGGCGGATCTTCTGCCGGAAGACGGCCACCCTGCTTGCTTCCGCTGCCTTGGCGCGGAACACGCTAGGGCCGCCGTAGAGGGAACGGCAGACTGTTCCACTTGTCTGTCCCTTCCCAGGGATAAGCTTGCAGCCAGACACCGCCACTTCCTTCCACACACTCCTCTGCAGGAGGCGATCAACATCTTCGATGCTTGCAGACGTCTTCGGGGAGATCATCACCTCCGCAGCGAGCATCAAAGGGCTGACCATGCCGGAGGTCCCACCAGTCACTGCTCCGAATGAGATGCTGGGGGATTTTTTTAAGCCCCCACCCTCATCCTGTCCGCCGATCTCCTGCCTGCTGTTTCCACCAGTCCAGCCGTGTCTAAACGGAGCAGTACAGAGCCCGGCAGCGCTCAGAGCCCCAGTCAAGGCATTTTCCGACCTGACCAGGGTGGAGGGTTGGAGCACTCAACAGGCGAGGGGGATACCTCGCTTGGAGTCTCTCCTGGCGGCTCTTCTCTGTCCGGGCGCTGGATGGCGTCCAGACGAGAAACCGCTGCCTCCCTCCCGTCTCCATAAGCAGCTGGCTGCTCTGGCTGATAAGAGCTATGTCTGTTCGGCCCAGAGCGCTGCCGCTGTGAATAACATCACTTTGCTGGCTTCTGCTCTGTCATCATTGACAGTCAGCAAGGAGTCTTTTGGAGCTGATGAGGTGGAGACGAAATTCACCGGCGCCATCCTCCAACTCTCTCTGCCGGTGGCAGCGGGGTTTGGATGGTGCACTATGGCTCAGCGGGCCATGTGGCTGTCAGATGCCTCCTTGCCGGAGCAGGAGAGGCTCCATCTGATCAATGGTCCCCTCTCCCCAGATGGTTTGTTCGGCCCCAGACTCAACAAGGTTTTGGCCTCAGTCCAGGCAATGGACGAGGATCGTGCCCGCCTGGAGTGCCATTTTGGCACAGACCATCCAGCTCTGGGAGCCGGAGACGGTGGAGACAGCCCCGCAGCAGCACACCGGCATCAACCCACGAGTCAGTGCCCCGCCCCCTACACCGTCGGCGAGAGAACAGCAGCAGCGACATGCCGGTGACCGCTCAGCTGCCAGAGAAGCTTCACGTCAGCCCAGGAAGCAGAGGAGGCTGGCTCCTTCCTGGGACCCACCCAAGCCAATAAAACTAAACGTTCAAATGAACGACCTTAATTGCTCTCGTCCATGGTCTCCTGATATTTTATCAGTGAAACCTGAGACTCCAAAAACAGTGAGAAGGGCTCTACTCTCTCACTCTTCCATGCCGTTGGCTCACTATAGCCCACGGCTTTCTCCAGAACAGTTGGATGAGTGTCTGAGAAGACATAAAAGGCCAGGGGCGGACATAGCCCTGGCCAGACCGGCCAAAAGGACATTTGTTCCTCAAGCCCTTGAATGGCTAGACCCACACTTCTCTTCCCACCAGCCTGAGGGCTGTCTGGGAGAAAGTAAGCAGCCAGGGCCAGACATAGCCCCCCTGAGGGGCCCTCCCTTTTGGGGGGCCTTCCCCAGAGGACCCCCATTTATACCTACGTTTCTCTTCCCAGCAGTTTGTTTGTTTGTTTGTTGTCTGATCAATGGTCCCCTCTCATGGCATAATACACACAACACAGCCTATACGTATAATAATGCCATACCACCCAATCATTCAATCTTACAGTTATACTACATCCACGCCAATATACCATATATAAAAATCTTCAATTCAGGTTACCTAAAAAATACATAGCAATACATTGTCAATACAAGTACAAATATTAGGAATATGTAAATATTGGAATATAGAATATTAGACACAATTTCCTATGCCTAATGTACCATGACAAATACCTAGACCTTATAGAGTTACCTATACCCACAATTAAAAGTGACAATTTACATGATCATACTGAGCTTAGTTTACTTCCAATGTTCTTTAAAAATGCATTTTATGTTTTGTTTGAATTGGTTTTTTGGTAAGCTCCTAATGGGATCAGGTAAACCATTCCACAGCTTGACAGCACAATAAGAAAACATTCTTTTACCAGCTATAAGTCTAATCCTGGGTAGTACATAATCACTTGTGTTAGCTGCTCTTGTGTTAACTAAATGTCTATCCTTCACTTGCTGGAATCTGCTTTTCAACAGTTTTGGCCTCTTTTTGGCCTGCAAGTTATAAAATGAATGAAGAACACTTATGGCTATTATATCCTTAATGGGTGACCATGCCAGTATTTTATGTTGTTCTTCAACAGGGGTGTCCCTCGGACATCTAAGAATAATTCTTGCAGCCTTATTTTGTGCAATTTGGAGCCTACTGATTTCTCCAACTCCAGCATTACCCCAAGTGGCAGCACAATAATTCACCTGACTACCAATTAGAGCATGGGTCACTTGTCTTAGTATTTTTATGGGTAAATATTCAGCTATTCTACTAACCATGCCAGCAATCCTAACCAGCTTCTTACATAGATAAGATATATGTGATGTCCAAGACAGGCAACTATCAAGTTGGACACCTAACAGTCTGTTCTCATCTACTTGTTCAATCATTACACCATCTGCCATGAGCTGCAAGCAGAGGTGTGTTAATTTGTGATTGGATTAGTGCACACGAAATATCATTTATATCAAATAAAGGAGAGGCCCAAGACAACTGCCTTGAGGCACTCCGCACTCTATATTCAAAGGAAAAGAGAAAGATCCATTTATATAAACAGATTGTGTTCTTTCAGATAAATAGGAATTAACCCAATCGTGAGCGGTTTGTTGGAACCCATAATGAAAGAGCTTTTTCAGTAATATACTATGATCTACCAAATCAAATGCTGCACTAAAATCCAAAAATAATACACCAACATATTTTCCCAAATCATCCCTAACCATTGATCTGTCATTTCGATAAGGGCTGTCCCTGTGGAATGGTCCTTGCGGTACGCATGCTGATTAACAGAAATTAAATCATTAGTTTCCATATATGACCAAATCTGTTTACTAATTATACTTTCCAATATTTTACTAAGTGTAGGTAAAAGACTAATGGGGCGACTGTTCTCTGGTGAGAAGGGTTCTTTGCTATTTTTTGGAATTGGACATAGCTTAGCTTCCTTCCATACCCTAGGGAACTGCCCCATTCCAATCGACCAATTATACAAATACCTCAATGGGGCAGCAATCTGAGGAGCAGCATACCTCAATAACATGTTGTCCCTTAAATCATAGCCTGTAGCTTTTCCGTCAGGAAGTGACTCTAGCAATTTCATAACCACTTCAGTTGTTACCAAGGATATGGAAAATGAACATATTTTATTTAACATGATATTATTGTCAATCAGATTAATGAGAGATTCTTTAGAGTTAGAAGAATCAAACATTTTCCTCAATCTGTTGATCTTGCTTTCAAAATAAGTGGCATAATGATTGGCAATGTCAGCAGTCTTTGTGATTATTCTTCCATTCTCTTCAACAAATGATGGGTATTGTGCAACATTTGTTCCCAGCAAGCCCCTAACTGTGTTCCATGTTTCCACATGTCATTTCCACACTCCATAAATGCCATTTTATAAAATGAAGCCTTCTTATTTCGATTCAATTTCAATGCATAGTTACGTAGTTTTCTATAGATCTGTTGGTCACATTCTAGCTTTGATCTTAAAGATACAGCTTTTGCCTCATTTCTCTCCATAAATACTTTATTAAGTTCCTCATCTATCCATGGAGCAGAACAGGCCTTAACAGTTCGTTTCTTAACTGGAGCATGCCGATTCATCACTTCGGTTAGAAGTTTTGTGAAGCATTCATAGGCATGGTCTAAGTTCTCCTCTAAATATATTAATTCCCAGGGAATTATAGCTAAATCTCTCTTGAAATCCTCACAATTGAATCCTTTAAAACTCCTCTTTACTATTACTCTGGGTGGTCTTTTTGGAATCTTAGTTATTTTAGTTATAAATACAATATCATGGTCCGACCAGCTAACAGGAAACACACAAGCACTTGAACACTGTTGTGGTACACTAGTAAAAATCAGATCAATGCACGTCTCAGTACATACACCATTCCTTATTGAAGATCTTGTTGCATTTCTTACCATCTGTTTCATATTGCATCCCTCTGTAAATCTCAGTAATTTTGTTTTGTTAGTATTCTTGTTATCACTCCAATTAATATTCAGATCACCCATAAAAAACACTTCCTTATTGTCATCAGTTGCATTATCTAGACTAGTACATAAATCATCTAAATAGTTCACATTTGAGCTCAGGGGTCGATATGCACATCCAATTATTAGAGGTTTTTGATAAGGTAGATGCATCTGTACCCATATAGCCTCAAGGTAACTCATTGTTAGATCATCCCTCCTTTTGAAAGGCAAATGATTTTGAATATACATTGCCACACCTCCCCCACTCCAATTCCTATCCTTTCTTATGAGATTGTACCCATTAACATGGATTTGCCCATCAGTAATAGAACTGTCTAGATGTGACTCAGTGATTGCTAGAACATGAATATTATTGGTATTTAACATATTACAAATTTCATTCATCTTATTTGGCAAACTACAAACATTTATATGAGCAATATGTAACCCTTTCTTAGGCAATTGTAGATTAACAGAACCGGCTTGAATCATTTGATTTTCGACAGTTCGAATGTTGACATCAAATATCTATCATCATCAAAATAACCAGGGAGTTGTTTTGGAGTCACGATACAGTTGATTGTTTATGTACAATTTGTCGGTCACTAAAGTGACACGATCATTCAGAAGCCTATGTTCTTTCATTATAGGATAGAGTATCTTCCTCCTATTAATGATTTCATGGGGAAATTGATCACTTACTCCAAACTTTGTGCCCTTAAGTTCTTTTCCTCGACTCTTAACAAGTTCTTTGTGCTTAAAATGTTCAAAATTGGCAACAATTGCTCTTGGTCTATCCTTCAATACCTTACCCATTCTGTGGACTCGGGAGAAAGCAACATTTTTTATCACTTCACTTGGCAGTTTTAGCTGTTCAGTCATGAAGGTCTTCACAACAGTCTCACAGTCAACACTGTCCTCTTCGGCAATTCCTGAGAAAACCAAGTTGTCCCTCATAGAACGACATTGTTGGTCAAGCAAGGTTTCTTTCAGGCGCTTGTTCTCCCTTTCAAGCACATCAACCCTACTTTCCATATTTTGCACAGATTGCTTGAGGTTCCTATTATCACTCAACAATTCATCAATTTGCCATTGACTGTATTCAAGGCTTGCTTTGAGTTGATTCAAGTCTTTCATCATAACCTCCAACACATTCAGTTTAGCATCAGTCTATTATCAATTGACTTCAGCAGCCCAATCTCAACCTCCATTACCTCTTCATCTTCATGCTCCTCACTTTCTGCTTCAGAGCGTGCTCTCTTTGGGGATGGTTTGGTCTCCTCAGCTGCAACACCTTGCCATCTTTGCTTAGTTTCCTTCTTCTTCCCAGTACGCTTAATGGATGCCTTACTTGGTGAGCTTGCTTGTGACATTTCCAGTTGAGCAAGTTGGTATCTCTCCTTAAAATTGCTCAAGGGTTTCAATTGTTTCAGATGAATCCAGTTTGCCACAACAAGGAATCTTCACAAAGTCCAGGCCTTGCTTAGAACTAGGCCTCACCCCACATACAGGGGAGCAGCCCAGGCTTAATACAATCTATCAAAAATCTCCAAAAGCAAAACTCATCCACAACACTTGGTCTTCTAAAAACACTATACAATCATCTGTATCTGTATCATCTGCAAACGTCAGGAGCTCAAGTTAGATGCAGTAGATTTGAAGATGTAGTGTGTAGCTGTGAATCTAATCTACTGTGCCTCTGCTTCTCTGGGTTACTTTTTGAAAGATAGCAATCGATAGACGCCTCTAGTCGATGCAGAGGACAGATGCAGTTTGATGGCTGTCTGAAAAAAAGTAAGCAGCCAGGGCCGGACATAGCCTCCCAAGGGGCCCACCCTTATGGGGTGAACCCCCTTTAATCCCACGCTTCTCTTCCCAGCAGCCTGGCGGTTGTCTGGTTGACAGCAAGTGACCAAAGCCAGACATATCCCCTCGATGGGCCCCCCTTGGATGGCGGTAGGGGCCAGAGAATACAGAGTGTTCATAGACAACGCTCCCCAACTGCCTGCCCGCCCTCACTCAGAGCGCCATGCATTCTGGCTAGAGAGATTCTAGCGGTTCCCAAGTGGTTGAACAGTACATTGAGGGAGGGACACCCCCTCATGTTCAAACGCCGTCCACCGCTTTTCAGGTCTGGTGTCAGTGAGCGGGGAATGGATAACATTCTGCGCTTGTGACGCCTGGGGTCCAATTTTTGGTCAGCAAACCATCTTTGCAGTCTGCGCATGAAGAACAGACCCAGGGGAACCACTGGGTGAGCTGCTGCCATGAGCCTTAGGAGACGCATAACCGACAGGGCCGTCACGACCCTGTGGGGCTAGGGAATAGCCGAAGGGGAGGTATTGGTACTCATACACTCTGCCCTGAAAGGCCTCGTCAGCCGAGGCTGAGCTCACGGTAGGATCACTCAGCCTTGTCTCTAATATGAAGGCAATAGTGGACAATCCTGACGCAACTCAAATAGACTACTGCTCTGTGTTTCGGATTGAGATTGTTTTGGTGTGCTAGTGCGAAATGGCCTAACATGGTTCAAATATTACCTAGCTAACTTTTCTAGCTGTGTAAATAAAACATTGTTAGCAAAATCAGGTGATCATAACTCAAATGTATTCAATCACGAGCGACCAGGGATTTATTGGCTAAACGTGTTATGTTTAATTTACACTTGGAGTACTGCTACCGGACGCGAAACTTGGGATTAGGGACATTGAACGCAGCATTGAAATCACACACTGGTTTGATTGGCTGAACTTGAAAGAGACGTCTGATAGGCTACAGAGAAAGGCCCTTTAGAAAAAATGCATTTGTGAATCTAACCACGTCAGGAAACTCTCAAAAATCCACACACAAATGCAACGAGGTTCACAACTCATCTGGAGGTTTCTAAACACAGATTCGACAATCTGTATATAAATGTAACAACATTTAAATATGTTTTAGATGAACACTGCAGCTGTACAAAGTATATTTGTGGATTTGTTTTACATTTTTATAAAACGAGACCTATTTGTGTGTGCATCGGAAACAGACATTTGTGAACACTAATTTATTTGTGAACCTGTCATTTATATATATATATATATATATTTTTTATTTTTTTATTTTTTTTATTTTTTTTACATTTATATGAAATGATACACATTTGTGTGTACATTGAAAATATATTCGTGAACATATATTTGTGAATCGTATGTATTCATTTGTGACTATTGAGTGTTAACTGACTCCATATAAAGGAGCCATATCCATGTAAGTTTGTGTATAACACAAGGAGACGGACAGAGCAGTGTAAAGTAGGACTGCCTTATTCATTTTGTCTCTTTGTCCCACTTTTTGGTTTGAATGATATTTGTCTATCACCTTAACACTAGTCTAATCTTAGCTCTTTTTTTGAGCAGCCACCAGTGTGCCTAAGAAGAGGCTTGACGATAAACTCGTCCGTATGATCATGAAGGATATGCAGCCATATCGAGTGGTTGAAGATAAAGGCTTCCGAGATTTTGTTGCTACTCTAGACCCAAGATATAAACTGCCATCAAGGCCCACAGTGGTCAGAAAAATTGAGGATCTGTATCTGAACACCAGAGATGATCTGATGACAAAACTGAACATATGTATAGATTATTAGATGTCAACATTTCACTCACTTTCTCTTGTACTATAATTTTAACATTTTACACCTGTCCCGTGAGCAAACAGTCATACTGTCTACTGTCTAAGTGCACTGAATTTTAAACACACTGCACACTGTTGAGTGCCCACTGTTCAGTGCATGAAAAAAATCTACATGCCTGAGATGCACTGACGATGTGTTGGTAGATTACATCAGTGGAGTACATGGTGGAGCATCACACAGTTTTGACGTATCATGGATCAGGCTGTGATGCTTTTGTCATGTATTGTGACATTTTTTCTGATTGATCTGTTAATTAGGCAGCCATTTTATCTGTGGTGGCCTGTTTCTTATTGGTCTGTTGCTTATTAGGTGGCCATTTTAGTGCAGTTTTATTTTAAAAATTTTTCTTCCCCAGGAAGTGGAGCATATTTCCATTACCACAGATATATGGACATGAATACCTGAATAGCGAGACATACTTGTCTGTTACTGCACACTTCATTTTGGAAGACAGCCTTCAGTCCTGCCTCTTGGAAGTGCATAGGTAAGCCATTATTGTCACTAATTAATTACATTGGATGTGTTATGAATTCCTCAGTGAAATGACCATGACATGACTTGGGAACAATAAATGCCAACACAATCTGAATGCATTCTGGACTCAAGGACTCTTTAATGGGAGTGTTATGATGGTCAACATCACCAGCCTTGATATCTGCAGCACTGAAATTGCTGCTATTCTCACTGCTGCAGATATCAAGGCTGGTGATGCAAAGGGTTTCCAGTCCTTCTCTCTCAGTGTTCATCTCCTTGTGAGTATGTTGAAGAGCCTGGAGGGCCCTACAGGCTATGAGTTGAACTGCTGCTCCCACGTTGATCGCCTTTTGAGTAAGCTGCCCAGGTACTTGAGGGATAGCTTTATTGAGTTTCTGCAAACCGAAGGTAAACTCAATTCTGCAAGCCTCAACCCCTACAACTTACAGGACCTGTCAGAATGGCTACAGGCTAAGGCCCAGCAACAGAGGTTGTCAAACAAGCTAGTTCAACGATACCACAATGAAGATAGTAGTAGAACTAACAAGGTTCCCCTTAACAAGGTGCAGAAACACAAAGGCTATGCCACCATTTATCATGGTGCTGAGCCCCAGAATCAGAGACCCACAGCAGTGGACCTACCTGCACCAAAGGTACAGAGGGACAGTAGTGCTCGTAGAAGTAATAATATCCACTGTATCTTCTGTCACAGCCATGAGCATTACATAACCAGATGTCCTGGTCTCAAATCTCAGTCCAGAGAGAGAATAAAGGACTGGATCAAGGAGGGCAATAGATGTTGGAGGTGTGGCCGCACATCACATTCCTCGACTGACTGCACATTGAGGAAGCCATGTGGTGATTGTGGTGAGATGCATCTGCAGATTTTGCATCGTACGGCTCAAAGAGACTCCCCTGACAAGACTAAAGCTCCAGCTAGCAAGGTATATTTTGCCCACTCTAGCACTTCTGACCGTGTTCTCCTAAAAGTGGCCCCAGTGATAATCAGGAATGGACCACAGACCCTAAAAACATATGCCATTCTTGATGATGGAGCTGTACGGACTATGTTGTTGCCCGCAGCTGCCCAGCAACTGGAAGTGACAGGAGAGGAGGAGACCCTCACCCTCCGTACAGTCTGACCCGACATCACTCACCTCCAAGGAACAACCGTTGGCTTTGAAATATCTCCCCTCCTTAGGCCAAAGGTTAAATTCACCATTCATGGTGCTTTCACTGCCCCAGGAATAGATCTCATTGATCAGACATATTCTGTAAGGTCCCTCCAACAACGTTATGAACATCTGAAGGGTCTCCCTTTGCAGTCTTTCCAGAAGGTTCAACCGCTATTACTGATCGGATCAGACAATTCCCACCTGATTCAGCCCATCGAACCTGTGCGTCGGGGAACAAGAGGAGGTCCAACAGCAGTGCACACTCAACTAGGATGGACACTCCAGGGTCATGAGGGCCTTTTCAGCTGTCCGAACCAAGCGCAACAATGCCTGTTCACATCTGTAAATGACTCTCTGTATGGTCAGGTGGAGAAACTGTGGCAATTGGACGTGCTTCCATTTAGAAATGAGAAACTTGTCACTCGCTCCATACAAGATAAAGAGGCCATACAGATACTGGAGACAAAGACAGAAAGGGTAACAGTCGATGGTGTTCAGCGTTATGCCACCCCCCTTCTTCGACTTCACAATGCCCCTCGCCTGACAGCACCAATGGAAGCAGTCATGTCCAACCTTAGGAGTACTGAGAGGAGACTCCTTAAAAACCCTGAGTGGGCTTCTGTCTACGCTGCTGAGGTCTTGAAGCTGGAGGAAGCTGGCTATGTTATACAGCTGTCGCCTGATGCTGTCAATGACTCAGCTGAGTCATGGTACCTGCCACACCATCTTGTATACCACAATAACAAGGCTAGACTGGTGTTTAACTGCTCCTTCCGCTATGACAACATGTGCCTCAATGACCAGCTCTTACCGGGTCCCACTCTTGGCCCTTCATTAATAGGAGTCCTCCTCCGATTCCGACAACATCCAGTGGCCATAAGTGGTGATATAAAAGGTATGTTCCACCAGATCAGACTACTGCCTCAAGATAGACCATTGTTGAGATTTCTGTGGAGGAACATGAGGAGAGAAGAGGTGCCGAATGTGTATGAATGGCAGGTTTTACCATTTGGCACTACGTGCAGCCCCTGCTGTGCAATCTTTGCTGTGCAAAAGCACGTCTGTGATCACCAGGAAGGATATGAGGAGGTGAGAAGGTCTGTGGAGGAAAGCTTCTATGTGGATAACTGTCTCACCAGTCTACCGACCACCCATGAAGCTAAACAACTGCTCGATCGGACAAGGGAACTGCTGGCCTCAGGAGGCTTTGATGCAAGACAGTGGGCAAGTAACGAGCGATCCGTCGTGGCCCACCTACCCACAGAAGCTAAATCGAATAGCCTTGAGCTTTGGCTGACTCAGGACCGTGCTGACACTGAAGAGTCCACACTTGGCCTAAGATGGCACTTCTCATCTGACATCTTGGGCTATCGGTATAAGCCTCTAGAACCAACAGCACTGACCATGAGGAGGATATATAGAGTACTTGCCAGTCAGTATGATCCTTTGCGGTTCATTTCCCCATATACAACCAGGGCAAAAATGATGATAAGACAGCTCTGGTCAAGGAAACGGGACTGGGATGACCCTGACCTTCCAACTGACCTTTGTGAGGCCTGGCAAACATGGGAAGCCGAGCTGCCCGGGCTTCAAGGAGTTTCTATTCCTCGCTGCTACACCCCTCCAGGGAAGGACAGTACGACAGCTCACCACCTCCATGTATTCTGTGACGCTTCAGAACAGGCTTACGGAGCTGTTGCTTACCTCACAAGTGAGCATTATGGTGAACACAACACTGCCTTTGTAATGGCCAGGTCCAGAATTGCGCCCCGTAAACAGCAATCCATGCCCCAATTGGAACTCTGTGGAGCTCTGGCTGGAGCTCAGTTGGCACGACTCCTCCAGAAAGAGTTAACCATCCATCTGCATACCACCACCTTATGGACAGATTCCACCACGGTATTGGAATGGCTCCAGTCGGAATCGTGCAGATTCAAGGTGTTTGTGGGCACTAGAGTATCCGAGATACAAGATCTCACAGACCCCAAATCCTGGAGATATGTTGATTCTGCAAATAACCCTGCTGATGACATCACAAGGGGTAGAACCCTGGCTGACCTGTCCAAGCCTGATCGGTGGAGTCAAGGGCTTTCATTCCTTAAACAATCTCTTGAACAGTGGCCCGAGAGACCAAAGGCACATCTTCAACCTGACCTAACTGAGATGAAAGGTCTCACATTTTGTTCTCTGGTCACTGTAGACCATCCCAGTCCACTCCTTGGTTCAGACAAGGATACTTTCTGGAAGGAAGTATTGGAAGCCACCCTCAAGGACCTTCAGGAGTCAGCAATGCCGGGCACCCCTCTGCCAGCACCAACATGGGGAGAGGTGAAAATCAACCTCTTGAAGAAATGTCAAGCTGATGCTTTCCCAGAGGAACTGGCTGCTCTAAGGGCAAAGAAAATGATTCCATCAAATAGTAGACTCCGAACACTAGCTCCCGAACTGGATACAACTGGGCTCATCCGAGTTGGTGGGAGACTCCGTCGCCTTCAGGGGTACAGTGTAGATGAGATCCATCCAGTGGTCTTAGACCCCCATCACTATCTGACTAAGCTGCTTATTAAGGATTTCGATAACCGACTTCTACACCCAGGCTCAGAACGAGTTTTTTCAGAAATCCGTCGCCATTACTGGATACTAAGAGGGAGACAAGCAGTCAAACGCCATCAGTCAGCTTGTCCAGAGTGTCATAAATGGCGTGCACAGCCCAAAGTTCCTTTAATGGCCGATTTGCCACCAGCTCGTCTCAGATTATTACGTCCTCCCTTCTACTCTACAGGAGTTGATTGTTTTGGTCCTTTTATAGTCAAGACTGGACGCCGAAATGAGAAGCGCTGGGGAGTTATCTTTAAATGTCTCACAACACGAGCAGTTCATCTTGACCTCCTTAGCTCAATGGATTCCGATGCATTCCTATTGGCTCTGCGCAGGTTTATTGCTCATCGAGGCAAGCCAGCTGAACTCTTGTCTGACAGAGGAACTAACTTCCGGGGAGCAAGCAGAGAGCTCCAGGAGGCATTCCAGGCGTTGGAGCCTGAGCTACAACAGAAGCTCTGTGAGTATCAGTTGACCTTCCAGTTCAATCCACCAAACGCCCCCCATTTCGGAGGAGTATGGGAGAGAGAAATAAGATCTGTCAAAAATGCTCTCCACGTGGCTATTGGTAGTCAATCAGTACCGGAGGAGGTCCTGTCTACCGTACTTGTGGAGGTGGAGGGCATTCTTAACTCTAAACCACTGGGATACGCCTCATCTGATGTGGCAAACATTGACCCAATCACTCCTAATATGCTTCTGATGGGGCGGCGGGATGCTGCTCTGCCTCAGGTTTCCTACACTCCAGAGTCTATGGGGCGGCGAAGATGGCATCACAGCCAAGTTCTGGCTGACAGATTCTGGTCCCACTTCATCAGAGATTATCTGCCCACATTACAGGTACGACAAAAATGGCAAACCCAGGCGGACAACCTGACTTTGGATTCTATTGTCTTAGTGATGGATCCTCAGCTACCAAGGGCCCAGTGGCCAGTTGGCCGGGTAGTCAAACTGGTCCCTAGTCCAGATGGAAAAATCAGAGCTGCTGATGTCCTGATCCAAACCAGAACCTACACCCGGCCAGTAGCACGCTTAATCCCACTACCTGCACTGCCACAGAGTAGCACTTGAGGAAATCACCTGATCATTCACACAGTCACTGTATTCCTGTTATGAATTCCTCAGTGAAATCAGACTGCCAAACTGCCCCTAGAGGCTTGGGAGTGTACTTGGTCTGATTTGACTAGACCCTAATCAGGACCAAGTGTGCTCACCTGTGTTCACCTCACAATGAGGAGCAGTAGGTTTGTCTCTATTGTTCTCTCTTACCCTCACACCAGAACCCATGGGTAACCAGCTTGTTTCTCAAGACTGTCATGCGTCAATACTGATGTAAGTTATTGTTTGAATGTTACTTATGTTTAGTAATTGGTTGCTTAGTCATTGGTTTATGGTTTGTTGTCACATTTCTTTGAATGGTAATTAGTTATTGTTTGGAATATGTTTGGATTGATATAAGTTGATAATTTAGTTGAAGTAGCCTACATTCTTTACATGTCTTGTATTGTTTGTTTATTATTTACTGATATCATCTCATTGATTGTTTTACTGCAGTAACCATGACATGACTTGGGAACAATAAATGCCAACACAATCTGAATGCATTCTGGACTCAAGGACTCTTTAATGGGAGTGTTATGATGGTCAACTTCACATAAACCAAAGAATATATAATAGGATGCTTTCCTAAACATGAAATCTGATGATGAATTGCAACTTTTCAAAGATTTGTTGTAAATTTGTTTTTAACTTCAGATTCCCAGAGAGGCACACATCAGATGAAATTGCGGTCGCACTTAACAAGATTTTTGAAGACTTTAACATCCGGTCAAAAGTACAGTGCATTGTAACAGACAACACAAGTAATGGGGCAGCGGTGAAAAGGTTGGGGATCTGGCACATGCCTTGCTTCGCCCATACCATCAACTTGATAGTGCAGGATAGTTTGGCTGCTGTGGATGTGAATACAGAGAGAAGGTGCGGAAAATTGTGAACCACTTCAAAAGCAGCTGTGTAGCAAAAGAAATGCTTGCAAAATTCCAACGGGACATGAAACAACCTGAACATAAGCTTATTCAAGAGGTTGCTACGTGTTGGAATGCCACATACCTAATGCTAGAGAGATTTCTCGCTGTAAGGGTGCCTCTATCTGCCACAATGTCTGCGATTGATGCGTCACTACCAGTCATCTTCAGCTCCAATTGGGAGACAATGGATTCAGCAGTCAAGGTCAAATTTAGCCAGTCAGCTCATGTTTAGCCACGTAAGTAACTTGAAATAGCCAACAGTGGGTGTACTACTACTACTACTGCTACAACAAAAGTTATTCGCGTCCATGACACTGTGTATCTTGTGTGTTAAAGCCATTCTTCACCGTGACAGAAGAGATATCCTTGGAACGCAACGTCCAAATGTATCGTCCTTGTACGAAACCTTCAGAAAGTGACTGCAAGCATGGTGCAGACACTGGAGAGAGGATCCTCAGGTCACAGCCTTGCAGAAGCCCTGATCAGCACCCTGCAACACAGATGTGGTACCTACGGGGCTTCACGGTCAGTGTCCTTACCTAGGTATATTGATATATACTCATGACATTTTGTGGGCATGATCCATATCTGAACTCAATCTCTAATAGATTATTTAGTAATGCTTGCCTTTATCTACAAAGGACTACTGATACCAGTGCTGTTATGTTTGAGATGGTATATTTCTAAGTAATGCTTGCTCTCTTCTCACCCACCTTCACTTGTACTGGCATTGCTAAATTTCTTTCAATACTTGGAAAATCACAAGTGATTATTTTTCCCTCTCTCCTTTTACCATAGTCTGTTATCAAAGGCAACTGTCCTGGATCCACATTTTAAGACGCTGGCTTTCATGAGTCAACAGAAAGCTGATGAGGCTGTGAGGAGTCTCTCAGTAGAGGGTGCTGTGTGCGTTTTGGAGGGAGCAACACCGACAGCTGCAAATTCGGCCTTCGCGACAGCATCTGATGTGTGGCAAGACCAGCGTGTAAGTAACAGTGAATGAAGGGCTGGGTTTTCAGGGACTGTTCTGTAAAGTTGAGATGGGCATGTCAATCATGTTAAGAACTCACCTATAGGAGTGTGTTACTTCTGTGTTCCAGAACAGTCAATATTTCTGAACACTCTTAAAACTAGAAAACAATGAGTGATGTCTCCTGAAAGCTAAATCTGCCGCTGACCATGAATGGAGAGGTATTAAATGTTATGTTATGTTATGTTTGTTTGTTTGCTTACTTGTTTTTAGCAAGGTTAGGTTTCTCAACAAAATCCAAATCAGGATTTTCTGACTGAATTGAAGCTTTATCTGGCGGAGCCCAATGTGTCTCGTATATTATGTCCAGTTACATACTGGTGCGATAAGGGTGTCAAGTATCCACTCCTCTGCAAACTTGCCAAGAAGTACCTGCATGTACCTGCCACCTCTGTGCCAAGTGAAAGGGTCTTTTCCAAGGCTGGGGAGCTGCTTTCCACAAAGAGATCAAGGCTGCACCCTAAGCAAATCAAAATGACGCTGTTTTTAAATTACAATCTTTTGTTAGATGGACATGTGAGTCTGACCGTTAGATTCTGACATTGATCTTTTGTTTTGTTTACTAGTGAGTGTAACATTTATTCAGCATCACTGCCACTGTTGTGGTTTAGTTCAAAGCGAACACTTCTATCAGTCTTGCAATTAAGTGAGAGTGAGAGAGAGAGAGTGAGTGTGAGTTGTATACCTGTGACAAGTCCACTGATGCAGCATGATTTTATTTACTAATCTAATTTTGTACTAGTGGACTTCTCAGGTTCAATATAATTTTCATTACTCAGCCATCATTCAAAACATATATATATATGAAATATATTAGAGTGTATGATGATAGCCTACACCTCTTTCTAACAGAATGTAACTAAATATTGCTCAATGGCACTTGGGTTGTAGTGCAAACGCAGATACTAGAATTGCTGAAAACCATTCATTGATAATACCCATTAATGCTATCAAGGTTATTAAACAAAAGTTATTTTCAAATATCAGATGGTGAGTCACTTTTTATCTGATTACTGCTGGTTGTATGTATAGCCTACCTTTTGGTTTGTGTTGTGTATTAAACTTGCAAAATAATGCACGTGGGCTCTTTAGATAAGACAGCAAAGGGTCACTTATTTTCGCCTATGATGTGTGTGCCCTCCTCATCCAGTATATTTTTTATTTTCTAAAAAACAAACCAGTTCAACCCAGGTAACCACTTTTGCTTAATTTCTTTGATGGCTCAAATGTAAGCTCTAGTAGATTTTGTGTTTTGACCATTTGTGAACTGCGTTAAACTCCGTCTCGTTTACCATGCTTTGTGGGTGTGATCATCACCATACAAGAGCACAAAATTGTTTACAAGAGCACAAATTTCTTCATAGATCTAGCCTCTTAATTTTGCTCTCAAAGTGCACCAGATTGATGTATTTAACTTTAAAATGTACAAAATCTTCTAGCCCCCTAGAGGGTCCGAGGTCCACCCACCACAATCTCACAAAATCCTGTGGGAAACACTGACACCACGGTTGCATGACTTCAATGTCACCACCACTAAAAATACTATAAATTGATAAATCTACAAGTTGGAAAGTTTGAGTTAGAATAGTTTGGAAGAGCACAAGTATAAACACAACTAGAGGCTGTAAAGGCGGACTAGTGAGTAGATGAGTTACCGTGTTCGGCGTGATGGCATTCAATGTCCCCGACAACCTCTGTAGTCTCATTTAGCCACTTGTTAGCAACCGCCTTTTTTAAGACACGTATTGTTATGTTGTAGAACAAAAAAGGTTTTCAAAAGGTGAAAACCTCTTAAGCTTGTGTTAACCACAGACCTTATTTCAGGCATCTAACCAAAAACCAATTCAAAAAACCCATAGACTTTGAGACAAGGGAACCAGAAGTGCAAAAATGCCAACTCATTTCCTGGTTTTAGGATTCATTCCTGCACCACTCTTTACGTTATGGAACGTACGTAGACCACTGCGGCCTGATGTCTCTTGACGTAGATGATCATGTCTTTAGAGGCGATGACTGTGCATGCTTGCCACGCAATACCTCATGGGAACTGAAGTTTCTCAGCAGACTCTGGGAAGAAATGATTGCCGTGAAATATGAAAATATGTTACGTCGGTAGTAGTTTAGCTACCCGTTTGTCAATGGATGCCTACACCAGTATTGCAAAGCTATGTTACATTGTAAAACTATATTGCATTACAGTGGGATCTATACAAATTCCCTTGAATATTTCTTTGTCCAATAAGTCCCTTTGTAGCGTGTTGAGCTTCGTTATGAACGATGAGACTATTTAGTCAATTCTAACAATTGACAACTATTGAAGTTATTCTTAGTAATTAATATCTTATCAATTAACACTCTTGGGGCACCACCAGTTTACACTGGAATAGTCTCTTTATAAGGATATCAGTCTAATAATCAAAAGAAGTGAGCTCTAGATTACAGTGATTTTCTACCTTCATGTCCAGGATATATCAATGACACACAAAAGCCAGTTCTTTATAAATGCAAAGATTTTATTAATTATGGAAACAAAGATTAATAAAATGAATAGATGTTCACTAAACTAAACAGAAAATGGTAATAAACTGGCAAACAAGAAAACAACAAACAGTGGCAGAGAATATATCAAACAAAGATGGCAAATGATATTGGGATCAAAGATGGCAAAGCAGTTGGCACAGACAAAACGACCTGAGCTGTAATGCGTCTACTAGTGATACCAGCGAAAGATGGCTTGGAGGACAGCTGACCGTTTCCGAGAGACTTGGGACCAAAGGAAAGGGGACAGCGAAGAGTGGAGAAAGAGAGAGAGAAAGTGTATTCTAACTTCACTTTCACAGTTCAACACTGCCTTGGCATCACCCGTGCATCAACAAGAAAGTTGGTTACCGTCTGGTTTGCAGGGTGTCCTCGTCTCCGTGGTAACCGATGCGCAGTCGCAGTGGTCAGGTAAACACACGCACGTGTTGGGCTGGGCCGGTCGATGTCCGGAGGGCAGATGTGGAGTGCGGTCCGGGGCCGTGGGTCGTCAGGGTAGTCGTGCCAACAGTTCACCTCAGTGAAGACAGAGGGAAGGGTCGATGTGTTGGCACACGTCGTTCAGGTAGCAGAGTTGCGGAGCGGCGTGGCTTCTGATTTGGTTGCGTAGTCTTCTGGATCAGGTTGGGTGAATTCGAGCGGGCGTTACGTCGATATTCACCGTAGAGCTGATCTGGTAGTTGAGCTTGGAGAAGAGCTTGGAGCCAGGTTCAAACTTAGTTTCGTAGTTTCTTGGTTCGTGAGATTTTCGTGAGAGAGGTGAGAGAGAGAGCCAAGGGCTCAGCGGGCTTTATAGCAAGTCGGGAACGTAGGTGTTTCCCTCATTTGCATGCATTCAGATTTATGGCCTGATGCTCAGTGATTAACATTCGCCAAAAACTGCATTTCCACCTAGGTTTGGAAACATTGTTTTTCTTGATCCTTTTGGGATGCAAGTGACATATTTAATCACCTTACCACAAATGTGTCAGTATGATACCAAACATTACCGTCTTACCACAAAACCCTGATGAGTAAAACAAACATCTTAATAACACATGCTGTGTGCTTTGAATAGGCAAGATAATACATTGGGACATAGGGTATATCATCTGCCACAGGATGTGTTATTCAAATCTAATAAAACATATAAGGAAAGTTCATTTTTGCTACACATCCCAGAGTTTCTTTGTTCTCTTAGTGTGTCCCCCACTTTGGGATGCAGGTTAAGTCCACTTCCCCGGCCCTTATCTTCCAAATGGCACCAGAGCGGCTACACGGCCCTGCCAAGTGTTACTTTTGGCGGTTTCATGGGGAGAGCCACCCTTTTGTTGAGAGAGGGGGGTTCCTTGGGACCCTAGGAGCCCGGCGGGGGTCCTGACCTGATCAAAAGGCCTTGGGGGAAGGAATGTGTTAGTCTTTGAGGTGTCGCTAGGTATCCTGTCTGGTCCAGAGAGGAAGAGTGAGGAAGATGATGTCTCCTGCACACACTACACTTTATATGTGTTTTATTCTCAACTTTTTACCCTCAGCCTGGACATGTGTGAAGGACCTGTAGGTCAGAATTGCACTTCATAGACTTAAATTATATTTCTTTCAAGAAATCAACTCTCAAGGATTGAGAGATTGAGAGATTGTATTCAAAGACATAACAAACAGCAAAGATTAAGAACAAATTGAAACAATGAACAATGATCACAAAATAACTGATTACATTTCATTTAGATGCACACTACTGATTTCGCCGTCCGTGTATTTCAATATGGCCCGGCAAGGGATTTTTTCCAGGCCATCCGGGAAGGCTTCCTCCCAGACTTCTGCGGGGTGGTGACAACGGAGTTGTTGATCAGGAGGACCTTGTCACCATTGGCCAGGTCCATGGTTCCCCATATTTCCACTGCCGTGCAGCTCATGTTTATTGCATGCTATTGAAAGCAAACATTGTTGTCAGTCAGGATTTTTGCATACACAGATGCATAAGCAACCGTTTTTAAATGGAAAATAAAAATGGCCTGTAATTTACCAATGGATAACGTTCAATAAGTCAACAGTTAATAATTTATGCAGCATCCACTGTCTATGCTGCCACACAGCTAGGGGCAAGTCCCTTCACTAGATTTTAATGGGATCTTAGGGTATAGCATGGACTCTACATCAGAATACACAGTATGGGATATATATATTTATGGATGACATTGCAGTCCAGGAGCCTCATTTATAAAACCTTTTTGTAGATTCCATCCTGAAACATTGCGTACGCACAAACCTCAGAATCTACTAACGCAAGAAAATATTCAGATTTATAAAACGGTGCAGGCACACACCTGTACGCAGTCTTGGGCAATGCTAATAGCTAATATGCCGACGTTGTTAAGGAGCCTTTGTTGGACTCTCAATGAGGGAAAGACTGAGAGACGCCAGCTGCAAGAAAGCCTGAAATTTGCGGAGTGCGAGATCGAGGTGCTCATCAGTGAGGTTGAGCACCATAAAGGTGTAATGTTTGGGGGCTCAGTAGAGGATCTGTGCCACATTGTGGAGAATCGCACAAGCTCTAATAATCCGACACACCTTAATAATAATAGAAATAAACTTTTGTTATATAGCACTTTTGTAACTAACAAAGTTACAAAGTGCTTTAGAAGACAAAATAAAAATGGGAGACAAACTGATGATGAACAAAATGACAAAAACAATTTAAAAACAGTTTAAAAGTTATACAACATTGAGCATAAGGAGCTACATAAGAAAGAGTCAAATATGCTTAGCCCCTTAGTTGTATTTTTTGCCCCCTCTGTTTAAGCTTTATGTATCTGCTTGCTTTTCGTGGTGATAAATACAACTTTCAGCCCTAATTCCATTTCCCCCGTTGTAGAGGGAGAGGGAGCGAGAGAGAGGGAGAGGGAGCGAGAGAGAGAGAGAGCGAGAGAGAAGGAGAGAGAGAGAGAGAGATGCAAGCCGCAAACTGCGGTTTCTACGCGCCTCCGCCTGCTGATTTTGACAGAGAATCGTTATCGTTCATAAATTCTCTGCAGTGCTCCGTTCTTATGTGAGTCTCTGATTAATAAATGTATTCTTTGATTTTGAACAGTAGCATTATGTTGTTGTTATTTAGCCTTTCTGAGGCTATTGCATGGTTAAATCAATGAGTTTTATTTCACTTCATCCTGGCGCCGCCTGGTAAAATAATCAATAAAATAAGAGTTAAGAGAATGCCTTTGTATAAAAATAGGTTTTAAGTCGTGACTTAACAGATATGACAGACCACAAACCCTGTGAAAGCACACTTATAAAACTATGTTTTTAAGAGGACTGAGCTTTATTTTGTGATCTCCCCATCGGGCGTCGCTGATTCCCGTGTCTGAAAAACTTTGCGGTGAGCTCTACGCATGGGTGAAAGGATGCGTAGAAGTGCGCACCTTTTACCGCATAGAATTTTTCTATAAATCCCGAAGTTTGCGATAAAATATGCGTACGCACATTTCACCCCCGTTAACGCCACTTTTTTTGTGCGTAGCAATCTTTATAAATGAGGCCCCAGGTCTAAATTCAGAGAAAAGATAAATCATCATCCTCCCATTGCTGTTTGTGAAAAGACAGAAGGTGAAATAGTTCTGACCAATTTTTGCATTGATTTCTGTAATAAAAATGGACATGAAAACCCCACTGAAAGTGCACCTTCTGGATTTTCAACCACAATGATTGTAAATTGATGAGTTATATTTATTTATTTATTTATATTTGTTTAAACTTTCAAACCAGGTATATTACTTGGTGAATAAACAGGCAAGACAAACAGGCCGTCAAAATTAATAATCAACAAATTACATGGAAACATAAGTTATTGATGCTGTCTGAACCGTGTGAGGACACCTGTTAGGTTGTTTATCATGACTGGCCCTGGAAGGAGGTGTTCGTTAAGGCTTGTGCCACTATACTTTGCAGAACAGTCGAACACGACACGCAGTTTGCCAGGCTTTTTAGGATGGTAGATGCCATGATGAGGAATGTACCATTGTTCACCGTGAGTTCCTTCTTCATGTACCTTTTCAACATCACCTCTCTCAATGACATCTTCCATGTATGCAGTGTAGTCCATCTTATATTTCTTATCCCTGTAAAACCTCCGTTGTAGATGACTGAGCCTGATTTCAGCGAGCTTCCTGTTTTCAGGTAAGTGTGGCCGTTCCTTAAAGGGCAGAGGCATCTCATAATGTCCTTGGTCATTTTTCCTTATGCCTTCTTTGAGTTTGTCCAGGAAAATGAGATCCTCTTGTGAAACAGTCTTGTCATCTCCTTTAGTATCCTTAAAGTCTGACTCCAGGACGCTTATCACATCCATTGGCGTTACTGGAGGGCGTTCCTTTACAGTGACTCTGTGACACAAGCTGGGTGCAGATTCAGGTATGGTGTTGAGCAGCTGACAATGCTCCACCCCAAATCTGTCAGGATGGCATAGGGCTCATTGTCTTTTCCTGCTACTACCTGTCTGGGTGTTAGTGTTCTTGGACAGTTGTACCCAATTAAGAGTCCTACATCACAGCTAGGGAGAGGTGGCATCTTATTGGTGATTGCTGTTAAGTGAGGCCATCGTTTTGCCGTTTCATGGGTGGGTATTTGATCACGGTTCACGGGAATGCAGTCTTTTGTGTATGAAGGGGGAAGGTTGATGTGAACGGATGAATTGTAGCCCCTCACACGGAGTCCAGATACCCTCTCAGACTTCATGATCATGTTCTCTCCCAGCATAGTGGTAAGTTTCAGTTTCACAGGGTAAGTGTCTGCTTGTAGTTGGTTGCTTACCTCCTTGTCAATGAACGTGCTGTCACTTTGGGTGTCTAATAATGCATAGACAAGCTGTTCTTTGGATGGGTTTTTCGCTGAGGACACCCACACAAGGACAATCATGGAGGTGTTGCATGACTGACCCACTCTGGTAACGTTGAGTGCCATGACTACCGTGGTTTCGTTTGAAGTGTTTGGAGCTGTGTTTACAATGGATACAGGCCTTTCCTTACTTCTACTTCTTCCATAGTTTTCATCATGGAGACAGGTAGGGTGTCTTCTCTTGCATACATCACAAGTGTGGCGGTAATGACATTCCTTTGTGCTGTGACCTGGTTTTACACATCCATAACACAGCCTATTATCCTTCACGTATATTGGTCGATCCTCAAGGGGCTTTTTCATGAAATCTGGGGACTTGATGAGTATTATCTTTGCATAACATGCAGGGGGGGCCTTGGTTTTCCATTGCTTGATATTTGATTATCACTATTTACTGCAGTTTGAGTGTTGAAGAGTTTATTTCCTTTTATTTCCTTTGTGCTTCCAGATAGGACACGTCAGTAGGGGGAGCTGGTGTGACAATTAAGGGGTTTCGGTGGTTTACAGGTGGGTTAGAAGTGACCTGTCTGTAGTTTTGCTGTATGGACTGTCTATCAGTTTCCTGTATGATTTCTCTGTCATAGATCTCCAGTTTGGCACGAACAGCATCCATGTCCCCCTCTGCTTGTAGACGCTCTAATTCAGACCTCTGCATGTCTAGTTCCTTCCTATGTTGTTCTGCCAAAATTCTTATTTTTTCGTTTTGCTTTATTTTTTCTTGCATTATTTTGAATTGAGCCTCCTTTGCGGCAAGCTCTGCGGCTGTCGGCCCTTTTGGCAGCTATGCATGAGGATTCAGAGTGGTGACTGGCATCTGACTGAAAGGCAGTACCATATATAGAGTAAGCATAGTCATGGGCTAGTAGCTGACGGAGACAGTGCCTTTCGTGCTCTGCATCAAAATCACCATCTATTGCTGATAACCGTTCATAGACTATTTTCATAATGTCTTTAGTTACAGCCTCACATGCATCAATTTTGCATCTCAGTTCTGTGGATGGTGTTGTGTGCTCTCTTATTTCACTATAAGCTCTCATGAGGTCATTCTTTCCATTTTCAAGCATGTCTGGCATTGTAGCCAATTCCATCTTTAAATTTTCTCTGCATGTTTTAATTTTAGTTTTCCATTGTTCATACAGGCTCAGTAGTCTTTTTTCCTTTTTAATCAGGTCCTCACTTTGATAGGCAATCATTTTCTCTGTGGGCACTCTTGGACGTTCTGAGTGTCGTGGAAATGTTAACCCTTCAATGTCATTCTTTCTAAGTTGAAGCTCCGCTAGTTGTTTTTCCTTACATTCAATTGTGTCCTTTAATTCCTGTGTTGATATGCCTTCATTATCCTCTTGAATTAGTAAGCCTCTACTTTCTTGTATTTCCGTTTGTAGTTTTTGTATCTGATCCTTTATGTCATCCATTCTGAGTGCAATATTATACCTTGCCATTGACCATCACGCTAGCTACTGCTACTCGCTGCTTTGTGAACCATACTGTGCCATTACTGTGAATTCCGTAGTGCAGTGTAGCAGGGGAAGGTGAAGCTCTTATCCCGCCGAAAGATGGTCTGACACTTGAACTTGAATTAATGATTTTAGCTTTATTGAAATCGGTGGGCGCTAAAACCGTTACACTCCTATACAACTTCCTATTCCCGAGTTGTTTCAAAATAAAAGCCCTACTCAAACAGGAAATAACTAAAACAAGAAATAACTCTCTCTAGGGCAGAACATATTTGGGTTATTTACAGCTAGTGTTTTGAATAACTCTGTACCTCAGTCACTGTTATGTTCCTCACGGGGTAGTGCATGCCCTGTTCCCCTGTTTCCGTACGGAATCCATCTAAATGTGTTAGAAATTGAGAAAATGAGGCACACCATGACTAGATTTAACAGTTGTTTGGTGGGAGTGCATATTATACAATACTATACTTAGTTATGATGCACATTCATAAAGTATTAAACTAGGTGTATTGCCTGATTACTGTGTTAACTTACAGCACTTATCTGTCCCTGAATCGTCTGGAATTCCAGGGACATGCTCACACTCCTCACTGGCGTCAAGGGAGAGGGGGGATCCAGGAGGGTGTGGCACGTTTTCTCCAATTCTGGGGAAAGCTTCAGGGACACAGTGGCATAAAATACCGTCTCTTTCCAGCACTGGATGGAGGCTGCCCCCCGATGGTAATCTGATCACATATGTTTTCCCACACTTAACATGGCCGGCAGCGTCTCCAAATAGAGTGAATTTTGTCACACTGTGACCGTCCAATGCTGCCACCACCGTATTTGTGTCGGACGCAACAGCCGTTGCATCCTCCTCCGTAAAAGCCCAATGGGCCACCCTCACCACTTCCTTCATCCCCACAATCGCCAGTGGTATCGGTGGAAGATGCATGTGGAGATCATTACTTATTCTAATGCCATTCTGAAAAGACGAAAAAAAGTTTTTTATAATAATCCAAAACCTATTGGGATAAAGCATGTTCATTTCATTTCAGGGACAGTGTCTACGTTCAATATTTTAGGTTATTTTATGCTAAAATATATTAACTAAAATATAGCCGCAAGTGGCAATTCGCAAGTTCAAACCATTTTGTTATGGCAAACTGCATGCAGAGTGACAGAAGAAGATAAATTCCACAAATAAATACATGCAGTTAACTGTATGTTTAAGTAAGCAAGGCCACCAGGACAGAGGCTTCCATTCTCAAACAAAGCCCAGTTTAAACATAAAGGCCCCAGAATAATACTATACTGTAAGCCCATGTAGCACTTGTGTCACTGTATCCACAGCTTAAGTATACGACTGGACTAGTTCTAGGTTCGTGGGAGTGGTGATGATAATATAATAAATCAGACAAGAGACACAGAGCTTTAAATATAACAGCCGACAATTTAGTGATTGGAAAGGTAACAAACAAACAAAAATAACACTTATCATACAATAGAGTCTAACCAAACCTTTTTTGTTTCTCTTTTAAGTTTCCAATAGTTAGTCTACTCAGTTTAAGTCAGTTTAGCCTTTCAGGTAAAGTTCGAAGTTCCGGATTTCACTGCATGTGTGAATGCAAATGTCCGAATCAGTTAGTCTGGAAATTAAACAGACTTTACCTACCCAGCACTCTAGTCTAGATTCCGATTTATCACCGAGTGAGCCCAAGTGTGAATGGAGCAGAACTGGTATAATACAAACATCCAATGGTGAGGAAGAAGGCAAAGAACAAACAACACAGACGCCAGAGAAAATGTCTAATTGGAAAGATGAAGAAATCAGGGAACTGCTGTCTGTTAGGGCAGAGGCAGAAATCATTAAACAAATAAAGGCATGGCAAGAAACTCGGTTGTGTACGACCAAATTATTAAGAGGCCATAAGTCCGCCATCTTCGTGCTGTAAACACAACACTGTGATTTCCGCAGCGTACTTTTTGCACCTGAGGTGTCTTGTGGGGGGTACTGAGGGAGTATGGGGTACCATGGCCGCTGTTGCGGGCTATCCGTTCCCTATACAACCAAAGTGAGAGCTGTGTTCGCATTCTCGGCACGAGGTCAGGCCCGTTTCCGGTGCGTGTTGGGCTACACCAAGGCTGCCCCTTGTCACCAGTCCTGTTCGTGGTTTTCATGGACAGGATCTCAAGGCGCAGTCGAGGTGGGGAGAGTGTCCGGTTTGGGGACCTCAGGGTTGCATCTCTGCTTTTTGCGGACGATGTGGTTCTGATGGCTCCGTCAGACCGAGACCTCCAGCATGCACTGGGGCGGTTTGTGGTGTGAGTGTGAAGCGTTTGGGATGAGAGTCAGCACCTCCAAGTCTGAGGCCATGGTACTGTCACGGAAAATGGTGGAGTGCTCCCTTCGGGTTGGGGAGGAAGTACTTCCCCAAGTGAAGGAGTTCAAGTATCTCGGGGTCTTGTTCACGAGTGAGGGCAGAATGGGGCGGGAGATGGACAGACGGATAGGTGCGGCGTCTGCAGTAATGTGGACGTTGTACCGGTCCGTTGTGGTGAAGAGGGAGCTGAGCCGTAAGGCGAAGCTCTCGATTTACCGGTCCATCTTCGTTCCAACCCTCACCTATGGTCACGAGCTTTGGGTAGTGACCGAAAGAATAAGATCGCGGATACAAGCGGCCGAAATGAGCTTCCTCCGTAGGGTGGTTGGCCTCACCCTGAGAGATAGGGTGAGGAGCACGGACATCCGGGAGGAGCTCGGAGTAGCTGCTCCTTCACGTCGAAAGGAGTCAGCTGAGGTGGTTCGGACATTTGATTAGGATGTCCCCCGGGCGCCTCCCTTTGGAGGTGTTCCGGGCACGGCCAACTGGGAGGAGACCTCGGGGCAGACCTAGAGCCCGTTGGAGGGATTATATATCCCTTCTGGCCTGGGAACGCCTCGGGATCCCCCAGGGGGAACTGGAAGGTGTGGCTGGGGTGAAGGACGTCTGGAGATCCCTGCTGAGCCTACTGCCTCTGCAACCCGGCCCCGGATAAGCGGCTAGAAAATGGATGGATGGATGGATGGACTTTTTGCATCATGTCCTGTCTCCTGCATGCTCTACCCAGGTCACACCCCTTGCCTGAACTAACCGGAGTATTTTCTGTTGTTGTGAACGCATCTGAAACGGACATTCTCCGGTGGTGTGCTATATGTGTGGAAGGACAACTCCGGTTAAAGTGCGGACCCCATTCTCTGGAGAATATCCGAGGTGTATGTCTAAAAGAGGCTTCAGTCTTCAGTTTTTCAGCACAGTCTCTCCAGTCGGTGCACCTGTCTAGTTCCCACTCACTGGAAAAGGTTAAATCAGTTGGAGGCTGCAGTTGTCCAATTAGCCTTGACTTGTTGCAAGAAGAGGATCGTGTAAACAACCGTCCTCTTCCTGCTCTTGCTTTCATGCACCACCTTTGTCAGAGTTGAGAGTTGAGAGTTCAGAGTTGTTGTTAAAAAAAGGTCTATTTCTGGTTAAAAAAGGTCTATTTCTGTAGCGATCCTTTCAGTAATGTTGTCAGACACTTGTCAGACACACAAATAACAATCTGAGCCTGTCAGTGGCAAAATCAAGCACTTTTAGTGGACGTACTTTGACCGCATTGACATGCCCTTGATTACATTGCAGCAATTGAGCCGCCGTTTCACGACTGCCGGCTGAGACGATCTACCGGAGCAACTCCGAAACTTTTGGGATTTACTTAGCGGTATGATAGGCGATTTTGTGGATATAGAGACCAGGTTGAAAAATCCCGGAATTGGCCGTGAAGAAAGTAAAAAAGTTAAAAATTAAAAAGTCCCAAACCCACAATCGTACATACATTTTTTTTGGTGTTGTCAAGGTAACGCGATATGTCGCAAAGTGCTGTCCCATTTCTATTTATACAATTTCGAGCCCTTGCAGCCTCTGCACTCAAGCATTTACCAGGTAACGTCAGTTAAGTCTGTGAGGGTTCAGGGTTTAGGCTTTAGGGGGACATTGGGATTTGGCCTACTACTACTACAACTACTACCTCACCCTTAGGTTATTCTTCATGTATCAAGATGTTCTTGTTATAAAAATATCTATTTTCTCCATATTTAAATATTTTATCATTATGTTATTTTGTCGTTATACAAATTATTTCTCCTCTTAATTAAATATTTTGTTGTTATAATGAGATCTTTCTTCTCGTTATATCTGCATACTTTCTGGTTGTAATGAAATAGTGAGGAGAAAATTATAATTCCCTAGTGGCAGCAATGTCCTTGCTTACACTACAATACTGGATTTGAGCATACTGAGATAGAAATTTATCATTCCACATCCTTCAATAGTCCTTTGGCTAGCGGGGGGGTAGGGAGAGAATAGGTGTGTGTGTGTGTAGGGGGGCGAAGAAAACAAAAATGTACAGATTTTTTTTCCAGGTGTTGCCTTGCGGGTCCGCCCACCAGCCGCCCGCCCGTTCCTCTCCTCCCCTCCCCTCCGTTCCGCGCTGCAGGCAGAGGGGCAGGGCCACCAACTCGCCGACTCACCGACTCTCCTGAGCCCCTCGGATGTGAGGACACACCGCCGAAAACACGACTCTGGTCGGTCGCGGGGTTGAGCAAGAGCAGCTGGCTTCCTCCCAGCACAGACTTGGTGTTTCTGTTTATTCGCCTGCACCAGTGTAGCTGTTCTTCCATAGAGAAGTTTTGCTCTTGTTTTGATTAAGTTTTTTTTTTCTTGCCTGAATTCGAGCGGCATCCAGAGGGAGCCTTCTGTACGGACTGAGAATAAGGATGTCGGAGTTTTCCGTGAATGACCACCTCGAAGGGATATTATCAGATTTTGAAGGTATGTCGGTTGTAATATTCAGTTACTTTACTGTTGGTTATGCGTTTTCCAGGCAGGTAGGGAAATAAACGTGAGCCCCTCAACTCATAGAAAGCTCGTGCCTGCATCTAAACAGTGGTGTAGTGGCAAATAAAAAGGAAGCTAAACTTTGTTGTCTATAGTCAATTCAGTTAAATTCAACAAACGTCATACATAATATCAAATGCATATGTAATATTAAAGGCAACAGAAGCAATATTGATCACATAATGAAACAAAATCAATTATATTATCCTAAAAGTACCGTCACTTTTATACTACTTACTGTGGTGTTTACTATGAATTCACGTCCTAAATACTTTTTGTCAGTCCAAAAAAAACTGGTAAACTATATTCTGCAAATAATGAGGTGGGTGAATTAAGTTTAACCCTTCACTACATTTCTGCATCTAAAGCAGCTCTGATTTCCCATTGTCACCGATTGGTTTGGAGAACAATATTGCGAGGAAATGCGTCTTATTTTCAACGAAATGTTCTTTCAGCGAGAATTGTACATCAGTCAAGTCGGATGGCAGAGGTAAAAGGCAGTGCTGAGTGTAATAACATGGTGTAATCAAAGGCTCTCTCTGTGTGTGTGTGTGCGCGTGCGAGAGAGCGAGCGTAACTACACCCCACGGACAGACAATAGCATCTTTTAGTAGGCAGTAAATCCAAGTTTCTGAATGAGTTGGCTGTGCTTCAGAGGCTGTTACCGTAGATCCCTCCTAGTTGATCGGCGACTTGGATGATGCATGAAGTTGAAGCCCCAGGACCAAACACTGGATGACTTAAAACTGCCGCATGACTCAGTGCACTTAATGTTGAATTACTCTTAGCTGTAAGTAGTGCTAAATCTTGAGGAAGAAAGAAAGGCACTCCAAAAATCTGTTTTAACAGCCTTTTACTCCATGCATATTCTGTACATACCCTGATGAAGGTCATGGGGGTGAAACTTATAATTGGTTTGTAACTTATAATTATGACTAGCCAGATAGAATCAAGGATTTTTGGAGTGCCTTGGATTTTTGACCTAATTACTAGTGGTCCCTCTTTCAATCTTGTAGATGTGATTTTTTGTTACTTTGTTAGAAAACCTAAGAAAAGCCCTATATTATTATTGATGCACGATGATGCATCTCTCTTTATTGTTAGTTTGCTGTTCACACACCTTCAGTTTGTAGTGGCAGATGGAAAAAAAAAAAAGCTGTATGTGACTGCCTACCACCTCTCTATAGACCAGTGGTTCTCAACGGTGTACCATTGAGGGCCAAGAGTCTGTTTGCATTCCAGCCAAACACTACAGCAGCCAACTTCACTGATTAGTTCACCTCCCTGGTTGCAGGTGTGTTAATTAGTGAAATCAGCTGCTGTAGTGACTGGTTGGAATGAAAACCTGTGGACCTCTGTGGTACTTGGTTGAGAACCACTGCTGTAGAAGACCAATCATAGGTGAAATAAGACAGAGGAAGATTTAGAAATAAAGTGGGAGAGACAGTAAGAGGTAAATGAAGCTAAGATGAATGAAAAGAATGCCAAAGATGAAGGGGGAAAAAATATGAAAAACTGTAGTAGCTATTTGTTTAGCCAGTGTGGAGAGAGAGAGAGTGAGAGAGAAGGGAAATGGAAGAATGACAGAGACCTTGTTTTTTCCTAGGGGTGATCCATTATGACCTGGGACCCTGCAGGGACAGTACAACAAAAGCTGCCCTCTCTCCTCTCATTCTTCCTCTCTTTCCACATCCCTCTGTTTAGACAGGTGTTGATCTGTGGCGCTAAACAAATTAGCCTAGCCTCCGGCTCAAGGCCGCCGTTGCTGCTGCATTCGCGGGACTGCGAGGAGTGTTTTTTGTTGCCACGGGACAGTAAAAAGGTCAAGTCGCGAGCCTCGTCCTGTCATTTTGACAGGACTGTTTACAACTTTACACACAGTATTGGCAAAGTAGAAGGTGCTACAGACTACAGATTAACTTCTGCAGAGACGTTCTGCTACTTGCCTCCAACTGTCCTACATTTTTTTGAGGTGACTCTTCAAAGCTAAGGTAATGATGAGCATGATCACACTGACTGCCTTTGCGTAGGTAGAAATAATTAGCCCTAGCTAATGCTGAACTTGCATAGAGTAAACATCTTTTTGCTAGCCCTAAATCGTGGAATTAGAGAAGCACCCCAAGACCTGCCTCTTCCCCGGGCAACCAAGATCATAGGTCTTCATATGTCGAGCTCTGTCTGACAGATGGTTGCTTCCCTCAATGGGCCCCTTGAATGAGACAATAAGTTATCTCACTGTCTCCAATTATCTTTTACAAGAGGCATCAAACACAGCTCATTCAGCTGCACGGTCTGGGCCAAGAGCCCTTCTGGAGGTAAAAGATCATCTGATGCGAAGGCCCTAAATTTTATTTAGTAACAGGGGAGCGATTGTTGATGCCGGGCTGGCCAGGCATATGGAGCATGGAGCTGCAAGGTGGAGTCCGGTTTCCAGCGGGCACTTCTATTAGCTGGCCTTTCAATCAAGATTTATATGAGCCAAAGTCTAAAGGCATGTGATTTGGGGAGCGGAACCAAAGAGAAACGTTTTAGTCTTTTTGCTTATCAATGGAAGGCCGGGCCTCTGTCAGAACAGAAGGGCTAGTATTATACTGTGTGTGTGTGCGTGTGCGTGTGCGTGTGTGTTCAATTTGAGCTAAATTCCAATCTGGATGTATCACCAATCAAGAGCTCTAATAATGTTAGGGCGAGTACATGCATTTCTCAAGGATCAAAGTTGCTGTTCCGCCACTCCCATGACCAACGATGCACCAAGAATCAGTCACAGAAAAATAGTTTTCTCTCAGATACTTTATGACCTACCTTAACACCCATACGGAAATGTAATATATGACATATATGCCCCTATATCAGTGAGCAATATTGCCATATATGTTACATATAAGGCAATTTATTATTACCACATTCATACATCCTCTGGATGTATGATGATATAGGTTTTAACATATATGAAATATCCATAGTAAAATTTGTATTGTATGAATTTGTATATGGTATTATATGTTGCAACCATATATGTTAACAATATATGTTTAATTTATATATTTATATATGTTTATTAAAACAACATATATACAACATATATAACATAAACATATGCCTCTCCTCGCTAGTACAGAGACCAGGTTTCAGGATTCTCTGCTTATATGGGGCAGAATCAGGAATCAGAATTAACAGGAACAACAAAGATCATATCTGTATCACACTTTGGTCTGCTTTGAAAAGCAAGAAGCGGTGCATAATTCTCTTTACTGAACTCTGATGGTCTTGGCCAGTGCCTCCTACCCTCTCCATGATGAGCACATTCAGCACCCTGAGGTGAACCAAGGAGTATTGGTTGTGTACAATGTGTACAATGTTTCCTGCCACAATGGCCCCAACCTCAGCTCAACTAGGAGGTTGCTGTAAGCCTGGTGACATATTTATGTACATCTCTGTGCATGACCATGGCCATATTTATTGACGCATTTCCAGGGGTTCCTGCAGTGCTTTATGGTCAAGGCGAGTCGACTTAACAAAAGAGCACTCCCTAAACCAAATTGATTGTGTTTATGTTCATTGAGACTAAAGAAATTACTTTTGTTAGCCTACAAGTAAGCTGATATGAATTTGACTTTTCAAACAAACTTTAATTTGTTGTTTAATCAAGTTTATTTACCCTGCATTTCTGTAAACACATCCTCCCTGGTATAAACCAGATAATGTGATTAGCCAATTCTGTATTTTTGCCATCTGGACACATTTCTGCATTTTTTCCATCTGTAAATCTGATCAAGGGAATAGCTGCTGATGCATGTGATAGCCATATGACACATGCATACGCCTCCTTTTCAACACCAATTTAAAATACATGAATTCTTTGAAGGTTAGACTTATTGCATTACTGCGATAGTTCACAGTAGAGAGAGATGGGAAAGATGGGTGAGAGAGGGGGGGGTGACAAAGCCCAACCCATGATGTTGACTGAGCCTCCAAAATGGCCTGCAAACGTGAATTTTAACGTGAAATTGTCATGTGAAAAAAAGTTCAAAATTCAAAAACATGATTAAATTATATATTTTATTTTTTAAAAACATAATGTCAAATGTAGACCAACTAGGTATCTTTATTGACTCAACAAAGTCGGGGAAGGCAGTGCAGAAGCGGGGCTCCTGTCTCTTCCTGGATAAGATTCTGACCTTCGACTTAGAAGGTCTGAATCTTAGGAAGAGACAGGAGTCCTGAGGGCCCTTAGGGGAACATGGGAGATTAGAGGGGGGTCAAGAGGCCCCGCCCACAGCTGTCACATCCTGGTACTGCAAGCCAGGAGGGCACGAACCCTGGAAAGATCAGAGGGTCCCATGACTTACTGACCCAGTGACAATACACACACACACACACACACACACACATATATGAAATTGTTCACATACAAATGCACGCATGGACACACACACACACAGCCTGTTGTTTCGGTCATGAGAAGTGGGTACTCGATCAAACACAAATCGCTGGGTCCCCCTCCAGCATTCCAGCCTGCATTAATGCAGTGGACCACAACCACCCAGGACGTGTGTGTGTGTGTGTATATATATTTTCTGGTGTGTGTGTGTGTATTTTCTATTGAAAGCGCAGGTGTCTGAGCTATGTGACATACAGAATAAAACATTTTTGAGAACTTTGAGGTTTATACAAAGTCACGTCTACCCCCTCCCTCCACCTCCCTAACACCTCTCTCCACTTACAACCCTAAAACCCTTTAGGAAAGTCTCTATCCTGAGCCCTAACATCACTCTCTCTTTCTCTCACACACGCACACACATGCAGGTAGCACTCAGTGTGGCCAGCTGCCAAGGCACTCTTCCATAATAGAGGTGAATTTGGCAGGACATCAGTAGAGGCTGTCTGGTGCTCAGACATGTCAAGCAGTTGTCAGGCCCTTAAAACATACTGGGTCTCTTCTAATGAGCCGATGGGAGAAGGGAGACATAACCTTTACTTTAAGGAAAGTATGAAGAAAAAACATGCAATGAATTGAATTGGTTAGTGTTGGTGACACCTTCCCCTGTTTTGATGGCCAATGATCTTGTGTGAATGGCAATGTCCTTGGTTCTCTTACATTGCAATTTCATTGTGTTTCATTGAATTCATAATGACAGGAACACTTTACGATATTTTCTTTAGCACTATTGTATCCCTTGTCCATTGAAACACAGGTGTACACATTTTATTCAGTCCTATCATGGGCAGTTCAGCGTACCTACAGCAAATATACAGTTAAACCCAATTTACTGGTAATTGGGGGGAGGGGGGCGAAGAAATGGCCACCACAGCTGATGAGTATCAAATTTGAAAATGTTCAGGGCACTGCATTGTATCAGTACACCAATTTAGGTGCTGAACAATTTGATCAACCCTCCTAAAGCTCCAATATTTGCTGACATCTTATTTCCAAATGAGATTTTTTAGCTTTTTCCCAGTCTAAATAAGCCTTTTATATCAGAAAATTCTTTTTGGTACTGTCCCAGTCAGGTTCCCCTCGTTTCCACTTCATTCTCTGTAAGAACCTTGAAATCAGATTAGGAATATTGACCGAAAAGTATGTTGTTGTAGTAGAGCCTCATTAACAGATTATAGATCTCATGGATATTAATGCTAGATTCTTTCAAAATCACATTTAAAGAATTTTAATGCATCCACTATTGGACTAAAATATCAAATCAACCAGGCATCAGTATATTGGCCAAACTACATCTACATTGAATGCATGCATACAGGCTATCAACACAACATTGTTTCATCTCCCAATGAAGAGGCACACCCGCCAATACACCAGTTCGGCGAATACAATGGCCTCAGATACCTGTGTCCTCACTGTGATGAAGGTCAACCTGGAAGGGATGCATGAAAACTTGCAGGTTCTGCCTTTGCCAATTCTGATCTGATCTTGTAGCGTTATGTGAATGAATCTCCCAACCTCACAGATCTACGACAGAAGCCAATCTGAAGTGGTAATCTGGCCATGTGGTACGTCAGACCCACAACAAAAAGTAGTTCCAAGACTCTGAGAGCGCCTGAGAGTTGTCCAGTCAGATTAATGGGGGAAATATACACATTTACCAGATTTACCTTGGGAAATGTTACATTTACCACCCTGCTAAATGTGCACATGTTCCCACATGTGCTATAAATATACAAACTGAGGTGCAACCGTAGAGGAAAAACATGTTGAAATGCTGACGTTTTACGGTATACCTCTAGTCCTCAACTTAGAGAATTAACAGACTGTAACACAATGCCAATCCGATAATAAAAGACTTGTAGAGTCTACAAGTCAACAATGCAATGCTGGCATTTAAAAATTTGTGAGCACTGTCCCTTTAATAGACTCCAGATTTGAAGATTTGTTGTATTTGCAATTTGTGGCGCACACATGCACCAACACACGCAAGTGGGGAAGTGGCCGCCGAACACAACACAACACAACACACACGGTAGGGTGTCTGCATTGAACGAGTCCTCTGCATTTTCCCATCCCCGCCGACCTTCCTCCAGGGACAGCCAGGGAGCAGTGGGCAGCCTCCTTTTTCCGGCACCTGATTCCAGGTGTAGGTCCTCGTCATGGTCAGGGGACAGGACAGGATGTTTTTAGATGGGGTTCTTTTATAATAGGAGACCCATGTGAGCATGGGGAGAACATGCAAACTCCACACAGAAAAAGGCCCAGGAGATAACCCACCTGGGCACCCCAGAGTCAACAGCGCCCCAGGCGGGAATCGAACCCAGGACCTTCTTGCTGTGAGGCAGCAGTGCACCACCATGCCACTTGTAGCTTCTGTCTAATATTTTATTTCAGGCAACAGGTGCTCATGAGGCAAATAGTGGCTGGACATCTGAAACATGGTGATGTAAGCGCTAGTTTTTATGTGTGTGTGTGTGTGTGTGTGTGTGTGTGTGTGAGAGAGTCCCCAGGCACTGTTATTTTCAATTACGACATTGCAAACGGCTGCTTGGAATGCATCTTCCAGATGTGCTTTTAGTAAGTGTAAGTGGACTTCACGTGTGTGCGTGTGCGTGCGTGTGCGTGTGCGAGAGAGTGAGTCTGGCTGCGAGTGTGTATTTGCAATGATGTATTCGTTTGGATGTGTGTTTGTTCGCACGTGGCAGTGCACAGGTTCTTATCTACGTCGGGGTCGCCGGATCGCTATACCTCCAAGGAATGTGTAGCGAGGGGGTGGGGTGGGGATGTACCTGGACAAGCCCAGACTCGGCCTCCCCTCCCTGCATGTCCATAGGGCCAGCCTGGGCCTCTAATGCAACCCCAAACTCACAGTTCTTTACTGGTTTCCAAATCAATCCTTCTCACTAGCTGATTTTACTCGTGACATGATGAAATCTTCCCTTGAAATTTTTACGAATTCACCCCCCTCCCCTCAACAAGATGGAACAAAGATTAGACTTTTAAAGTCCAATAACACAGTAACACCCGGTAATGTAACATGCATCACTTCCTGTGCACCAGAGGATTTTTCCTGGGAAAGACCCACCCGACATAAATGTAAAAGCACAAACTAGCTATAGGTTGAATCACTATTAGGTTATATCAATCAATGACCAAATGTAGCAAAAGCATTTACTATATTTGTGTGAAAATGTATCGGATTAGTACTTTAAAGCTGCCTTGTGTAAAATTAGTCTGTAAAAGCACTGTAATATCGTCCTAAATCACAGCAGGGCTGCACCACAGAAGAGCATCCCATCCCCCACATAGGAAGTGACAAATCAAAACGTAAGAGTGACATCCAAAACTGTCTCCTAAACTAATGCTGGCTGAACTTTTTCACCCCCACCAAACACTAAGAAGAAGACATTTAGTTTACTGACGTCACCTTTCATGATTTCCAAAATTGCAAAATCACTCTAACCTGAAACCCAAGTGAAGACGGGCTATCTTTTGGAGAATTTCCTCATCTTTCTAACCTTTGGTCTTCATGAGGATGGAAGTACAACACACACACACACACACACACACACACACACACACACACACACACACAGCATCTATTTCCACTCAGAGGGGATGTGATTCCGACCAGCCCGACCGGGGGCCAGTTGTTCCCCTGTTGTTCCCCTTCTTCTGGGGTTCTGGCCCGTCGCCCAAAGTTGCAACAACTGCAGCGCTTCACTTTCCAATGTCAGAGACTCTGCAGGAAGAAGATAGAGAAACCGCCGGCCATGCGCTGGCAATGTCACGGGTCAGATTCCAGCTCAAAACATATTGTGTTCTCGCTCAACTTTCCTATCCATACTCCACTGTGTAACAATGCAGACAGTTTTAATATTAGAAAACCATCAGATTTAAAGGCATAAATATATTCAGTGACATCCAACATGGCCACCACAGGGCCCGTAGACCAATCAGATGCCGATATTTACCGGGTGTAGGAGGTACCATAGAGCTCCAAACTCTAATGGACATAGAATCCCACCTTACCATCAGGACCATTTATTGAAACATATAAAGGACATCTTTAAAAAGACCTTTATTTCAAAACATAGAACTGTTAATAATAAAATCATTGGGTGACCAATTACTTAGTAGAAATTAAAATTTCCTCACTTCCAAGTATTTTCTTCTCCACAAGAAACTCCACTCACAACTTGTTAGGATCTGTAAGCGTCCAATTTTGGGAAATGTGAAATGGGCCAATGACATCAAAGCTGATGTGCTTTTATGTTATTGGCCCATTTCAGAGAAAAATGAAATATCCATTGGCTCACTTTCATGTGTTTTTCCAATCATGAACCTAGAAATTGGGTTAAAATGTCACTTTAATGTTTAGCTGGTGGAACTTAATTAAGACGTTACGGTTAGACAAAATGAACCAAAGTGGAGGAAGATGAACCCCAAAGCAGGAGAATGTCAATAAGGCTGTTTTTTCAGGAAGCATGCTATCATCACACACACACACACACACACACACACACACCCCTTTCCTCGCAAACTGACCTGGCCACCGGCATGGAAGGATGTCTCACACACACACACATACACGCTGTCCCAGAAACTTGTGAATATGGCTTGTGTGTACACTGGTGTATGCTTGGGTGCACATTAGTGTGTGTGTGTGTGCGTGCGTGTGTGCGGGCGGGCGTGCGTGTGTGCATGTGCATCAGTATGTGTTTATTGGTGTTTTGTGTGTACTCTGTGCGTGAGAGAGTTTGAGTGTCTCTCTTTATCAGATTCAGGAGGCATTGTGTAAGAGGAGAGGATTCAGGTCTGCACAACTGTGAGAACAAGAGGGAGTGGAGCCAGACAGACACACACACACACACACACACACACGTACACACACACAGGTAGAACCGAGGGGAGACGGGGCGCACCATTGCCACCATAATTATTTCCCCAGTGTTTGACAGGGTGCCAGCAATTACCTGATACCAGGCCTCCTTATCTGCTGCACAGAGGGCAGGTTCACACTTGTAGTTCCAGCTAGCCCAGCCTAGTCAACCCCCCCACTACACACACACACACACACACACAGACACACACACACACACACCCCTCCCCCTTCCTCCCCAGCCTGCCTGGGGCCTCTCAAGGCCACAAGCCATTTGCCTGCCCAGCTAGCAACTGCACCAAGTTAGTTAGGATTACTATTCCAGTATTTTGCATGGTGATGTATTACGTCCTCACTAGACGTCTCTGCTGGATCTCTGCTCTAATTAGCCAGCGTACTCCTCTCTGTTGTGTAAATGGAACTTCGTTCTTTGTGTCAAATATAGGCATTTGCCGACAGATGTGATGAATGGATTCAGTCCCTATCTTCACTGTTAATAAACACTGGCAGCTCACAAATAGTTGTTTCTGCCGTTGTTATGAAATACATGTGAACTCAGACCTACGATGCAGTGTGTGCATGTACTCTCAGTCCACATTTCTGAAGCAGCTCAAATGCCACCATTATTGGTGTTAACACTGAACTCTGAATGAATGCTGTGCGTGCGTGCGTGCATACGTACGTGTGTGTGTGTGTGTGTCACTCAAAGGTCATTGGTCTGGTGATACAACATATACAGGCTGTGTTTGGGTCTTAATGGCATGAGAGGAGTCCCTGTAATCACTCCCTAGCTCTCTAAGCTGAGCAGTATGGACACACTACACACACTTCACACACACTACAGCCTATTAAGTCTGAATGCACTGCCCTTGTGTGTGAGTGTGTGTTTGTGTGTGTGTTTCAGTGCTTCTCCCTTTTTTGTAAGTCCTTGTCTGTTTGGTATGTTTATCTCCACAGACTTAAGCACTTTGGCCTGTGTGTGTGTGTGTGTGTGTGTGTGTGCGTGTGTGCGTGTGTGCGTGTGTGTGTGTACGCCACCCATGAAATGTGATTTCGTTCTGGCTTCATTTTTTGCAGTTAGTATTTGCAGTCTCAGTTAGACAAGACTCTTTGATGGAGCACACGTTGGTTAGTAGCTTCACTCCATGTAACTAAACTAGTAGTTTAGTTACATTTTGCAGTAGCTTGGTGGTAGTTAAAGTAAATTAAAATGGATGGTGTTTTTAGTACTTCATTACTATTTAACTACATTGCTTCACTTCTTCCTGCTAGTGTGGCCATGAGAAACATTCCTTCACTTTATTTCTAATAAAACACTTTTTTTTGTTACCCTCCTAATTGGGTATTTTTGCAGTCATGTGATTTTGTAATATATGGAATTGCACATGTAGATATGATATGATTTTACTACTTTTTCTCAGTAACTTTAGTTAACAAATATGTCACATGTCTCATTTAGACACACTTGCACATACAGTAAACACGCACATACACTCATCTTGTACATTCTCACAAACACACACACTCTTAAACAGTACCACACCCAGAGGCTAGCAGTGTGCTAGGCAGGCAGGAGATAGTATCTGCAGTGCTGTAGGTGATGGGCTGATAGAGTAGGACTGATAATAACTGTTTACACAGCAGAAATAGCCTAACGGCCCCAGACACAGAAAAATACCAGCAGCTCCCATAGTCTACCATCCATCACATACCAGTACCTAGCATTCAGAAAAATCATGTGGGCTGAAATGTTTCAACCAGTTGAGGAGGGATTGTGTAATTTATTAGTAGTGGGACTCTTTGTAATACTCTCTCTCTTCCTGGTTACATCCATTTGACAATCCGACATTTCTGTTGTTGACTGGAAACTGATCACTTTACCGATATACCTGATAAATTTTGGTCTTGGATAATGTCAGCTTGTTAGCTAGCAAATCATAATATCTGGTCCGCTAACCATCACTGTCTTGTTAACACATTTGATTAACACACTAGCTAACGTATCTAACGGAAGCCAGCGTTAGTAGTGGCTGCTAGTCGCATGTTAGTATGAAAATCAGTTGCTTTGTTAATTTAGCCTGCTGGCTAGTTTGCTAGCTATTGCTATTTCAATAAATACCCAGTAAACATTTGACGGACAGTAATGTAGGAGGAGGAGGTGGCTAAGGTCAACGTAAACAAGCACAAACTCTTCACAATATGATATCGCATGGTAAAAAAAATCCTCTTTAAACTGCTTTGAAAACTTGTGATATTAGAAAGATATTTAAGTCCCCATTTCACAAAGCGATGCAGGTAGCAGCTATGGGCAACCACGTCCTCTCAAATTTCATCTTTCATATTTACATGCGTTTTCAACGTTGGTTGGTTTTCAACGCAGGCCGTCATTTCATCTACTGGATATGTTTACTGGGGAAGCTTCTTTTTCGCTAATTGAGTGAAATGATGAGGCTCTAGTAGTAGCCATGGTATGGTAAACATCCATTCCATACAGCAAATTTATACTGGTGTATCTGTCATACCGTTAATACTGCCCACTGCCAGTCCAGAAAAATTAAAACCTTGCTTCTTCTGCTGTTTCCTGTATGGACCCCCCCTTTCCCCCACCACACACACACACACACAGTTCCGCCCTTCGTCCCCTTGTCTTCTAGTGAAAAGGATTGTGGGTCATGTTGCAGTGGTCCATCTGGTAACCCAAAACCCCTTTCAACACCCCGACTCCAACTCAGACCTCAATCCACCCTTTGTGTTTGCAGCAGGAAGGAACAGTGTGTGTGTGTGTGTGTGTGTGTGTGTGTGTGTGTGTGTGTGTGTGTGTGTGTATGCTGAACAGAGGAAGAGAGACACTGTTCCCATACAAAGGCAAAAATCAGCAGAGGCCAAGATTATTCAGGGCAGAGACAGAAAGAGTGAGAGATACATAGTATGTTTTTGTGAGCACACACACAAAATGGTAACCACATGGTGTAATATGTCCTTACTAGCTTTTCAATGGTTTGTATAGCAAGGTGTTCCCAATTTTGGAACTCTTATACATTATTATAGATGATGAGGATTATATACTATTGTATATATGTATGTTTTCAAACCCAATAAACATCTCAATGTGGTTTGAATGTAAAAAACATTTTGTTTGTTGGCTTTTGGAAATTAACATTTTGTGTACTGCTTCGGCAATACGGTTTCTGATAAGCACTCGTAACTAAAGTTATTCATATCATAGGGAGACTGACGCTCTTCACTGGGTGATTGTACATTTGAGAGAAAGCAAATAGCAATCATGCATTTCCTTGTCATACACACTTGGAGCAATTCTTTGGGGGAAAAATAAGTGTTTCCAATTGAATTTTGTGTTCCATACTGTTAGCAAAACCCAAGTTTTTACTCTCTCTGGCTGTGGTTGATTGGTTATTCTCACAGATTCTTTGTCACAAATCTCCTATCAACCATTTCTGCCTCCATCATGGAGGGCCATTTGAGAACTGGCTGAGCAAATAAATATCTAAATATATAACATCCAGGCTAGAGATACCTGAAAAAGATGGTTGTGGTATGGATGTAGGTCAACTAATTTTATAAGTAAAAGTGAATAGTCTGATATGGTAGATTTGTTTCCAAATTGAGAAAACTCATCTTGTCTTCAGCCAGAGTTGTAGCTGTATTTGTCTTTGTTAGCTAGCTAACTAGCCAGCAGGCTAATTTAGCAAAGCAACAGGTAGTATTTTTTTTAAAACAACTATTACCCATTATTAGCTTCTACTAGATATGTTAGCTAGTGTGAAAATCTTGTGTTTACAAGACAGTAACATCAGTAACATCTAACCAGACAGTTAGCTAACAAGCTAACAAACACAGTCAAAAACAGCACTATAAGTTAAACCAGTGTTAGAGATTGATTAGGATCAATTTCTATATATTGACCAACTTTATATAGCTCAGCATTTATTCAAATATATTTTGAACATACTGCACATGGACTGAACTAGTGTAGTGTGGAATGAAGGTGCCCTGGTCTCTGTGATGTTATGCCAGCCCCAGAGGAAGATCAAACAGCCTTCTATGTAACTGTAACAATAGGAGCAGAGCTACAGCCATAAAATAAAATAAAGCCAATAAAAATCCAAAATGAAGCATAGATACCACGTTTTTTCATATTCAAAACAATGCTTGTTGACCTGATTCCCACGGCGGCCATATTGAACTTAGGTGAGACTCGAGGATGGGCAATCTTTAATAAAGTTCATCACAGGATAGGCTGTGATTACTCACAATTTTAAAATATATTAGAATTATTAGAATAAAATTATTAGAATATTAGAATTCACTAGCATTATTTTAGTAAAATGACTGAGAATACATTTGTGGTGTTGTGGTAAGAAAGAAATATTTCACAAAATGGTTAGAGGAATCACTCAATAAGTACGTTGTGGAACAAGTTTTCTGCCCTCCTATAGCAAGTTAGAAAGGCTGGTTAGCTCATACATTAAGAAATGGCTTGCTAGTGTGGCACTGTATGAAAAAGGGATTCCTGAACTACCTATATCTAGCCTAACAGAAAGGTAATTGCAAAGGTAAGGTTAGATTTTACATTAACAGAGTCTAAAGATATAACTGTTAGGAACTGTTAGGCCTGCTGTATCAGCGGGGCCAAATTGGAACCCCAGAGAAGCACTTAGACAGGGAAATTGTAGGGCAGGTACAACAAGGGTGGGGAGGTTTAGAGCTTGGCACGGGGCAACCTTTTGTGGTGTAGGGCTACTCCAACAGTGAGAAGGGAAATGATTACAGAGCAGATACATCGACAGGAGGAAGCAGTGAGGTGTGCTAGAGCAGTTTCTCAGGCAAAGCAGTGGATGGATTGGGAAAGTGTAGAGAGGGAGACACTTGGCTGGAGGGAGTATAGAGGCATTAACATTGTTCCCTGTGGTCAGAAAAATTCACTGGATTTCACTTTTGGGAAATAAAGTTACCTGGGTGGTCTGAAAAGTTGCTAAATCTAGCAACAAGTTCAAAATGATCACTGGAAATAAAGTTGATTAACTTTGAAGTATCATAAAGCTAAAACTTTGAGTGGAAGACAATTGGACATAATACTAGATTGTATGCCATAATATTTTAATTTGCATTATTATTATACATATAGTATATTATACAATATAGTATACTGTGCATATGGTTACAACTAACTAATATTCCTAATGGCTCCCCACCTGCAGCACTGAAGCGGTCCTTCGACATTGACGATGTGGACGACATCCCGGCCTTCTCCTCTGCCTCACCTGTTTCCTCCACTATCTCACCCTCCTCCTCACACCTCTTCCTTAACCACAACAAAGCCAACGAGGGGCGAGGAGGAGGCGTCCAGTCCCCATCAGCAGCCTTCAACAACAACAACAGCCTGGGATCCGCAGGCTACCACTCCCGCATCAGCCTGGGTTCGAACCCCAGCCCGGTGATGAAGTCTCGCACCGTCGTCAGCAGCCTGTCCTTCAACCGGGGCACCATGAACAAGTCGGCCATCAACAACAACGGCACTTCGGTGACCCGAGCCGCATCCTTCCAGAACAGATTCAACCCCAATGGGTACTTCTCATCCACACTGTCCGGGCCCGGCAGCGACAACGACAGCCTCCACAGCTCCTCGTCCAGCCTGGAGTACACCGGAGGGGGCGGGGGGGTTCTCCCTCTGACCAAGCTGGGGTCCTATCCCAGCCCCCCGCCTCCAGGGGAGTACCAGAGCCTCCAGCCACGGCTCCAGCAGCAGCCAGGAATGCAGCAACAGCGCCAAGGAGCCGGGGTTGGCCTGGGAGGCAACCACGCCTTGAAGAAGTTCTCATCCCATGGAAGTGTCTTCCACTCTGAGATGGACGAGGGGCCCGGGATGGTGCTGGGGGGCATTCCTGAGCCCCGGGGGGTGAGCCATGGCTCCATGCCCAGCCTAGACCTTCAAATTGGAGATGGAGTAGGAGGGATGGTGGGTATGCGGAGAGGCGGAAGTGGAATGTCTCCAGGGTTGAGGTATGCCAATGCCAGCGCTAACTGGAATGATGGTCCTCATAATGCCAGTTCCCTTGGGGAGGAAGGCTACAGCGGCTCCAACAAACCCAACCACTGCCAGCAACAGGGGCCCCAGGCACTCCGGGCCCCCCTGCCCAATGCCAAAGAGACCCCACGTCTTAACAAGTTTCCCCTGGACCTGGACAGCTTAGTGGGCAGCACCTCAACCACTTCCACCGCCAAGCCACAAGGAGTGCCAAGCCCCAACCCTCCCAAACCTCCTCCCAGGAACACAGGAGGCCTCCAATACCCCACCAGCCCCACATCATCCTCAGCTAGCCCCTCTGTCTCCCTCAGTAGCTTGGATAGTGCCTCCGACACGCCACCCCACTCTCTCCACCACCCCCTCTCACCTTTCACCCAGGGCTCCATCCCTGTTCCAGATGTGAGCTGCTCCCCAGTGCCCCTTTCCCCAGCCCAGACACCCCATCTGGAGCTGCTCTCTGGACCCCAGGTGGTCCAAGTGGCCCATGCCCCCCCCGGTCCCTCCAGCCCCAGGGCAGTCAGGCCTCTGGGAGGTGACCCCAGTGATACAAGAGACTGTGTGGGCTCCATCTTACAAAGGATCGCCTCCTTCACCCGGCCCGCTGATATCACTCTGGCAACTGCTACCCCGCCTGCCAGGACCTTCAGCAATGGTGGGGTGTCACCCCAGCTGAGGCGTCCTGCCGAGACTGCACCCATGCCCACACCGAGAAAGGGGAAGAAGAAAGAGGAAGGTAGGAAAAAGGGGTTTCTGGGATAGAGTGTAAATGGCTGCAACAGCAGTGTTTCTTCCTGTTCTATCATCATATATAATTGTGTGTGTGTGTGTGTGTGTGTGTGTGTGTGTGTGTGTGTGTGTGTGTGTGTGTGTGTGTGTGTAAAAAAACATTTCAAAGAGCAGAGGGGTGTGCAGTAAAGTGAGAGGGAAGGAAGATGAAAGCCTGAAGTAAACACTGATAGTGAAGTGGGATTGGGGTGTGTGTGTGTGTGTGTGTGTGGATCTGCCTGCATATTTGTGTGTGTATGTCTCAGTTGTGTGCTCTGTAAAACTTCACCTATGCCTTGCAACATCTGTCCTCCTTTTACAACCACCGACACCCCACCAACCACAACACATACACACACACACATTTTGTTTATATATGCACTTATTGTAAGTCGCTTTGGATAAAAGGTCTGCTATATGACTGTAATGTAATGTAAATATTCCAAACCAATAATGTCATTGAGACCATATGGGTCATTCCCCACACAAGGAACTATTATATGAACCTATCAACTTGGATCAGCGCTGTGTGTGTGTGCGTGCAGGCGTGTGTGTGTGCATGCGTGCGTGTCTGTACTTTATGGTAGTTGAAACTAATTACACTGATTGATTATCTGAACGATTATAGCAGTGAGGCCAGAGAAGTTGGTCATGGCTGATCGGACAAGGATGATAGTGTCCAATGTATGAAGATGTAAATCACATATTTTAGATTTTATTTTCAATGGAATGTGTTTTTGAAATACAAAACGCAATAATAATACCTTTTCCCAGGATATTTATTGCCAAGATACAGTCATGTGAACTCCTAGTGCAATTGTAACTGGCCAGCAGGCCGTTTTACTTGCACACCAGCAATATAAACCCAGCCCCGGTGCTGACGGCCATGTAGAGCGCCGTCTTCCCCGGCGCACACACCTCCTCCCTCCCTCCGCTCACAGTCCGGCTTGACTCCTCCGTCTCCTGCTGACTTTCAGTCACGCTGCCAGCCTCTCACACTGGTGCTCTCTCACGCAGTCACACATCCACACGGGTAAACTCGCATATATTTGTTTTTAAAACGGCGGTATCACGGGCGATAAGCCACATACAGAACCGTGGTGGGAAAATTTCAAACTCTACAAAGGACCTCAAGAGCATGCATCAGTCTGTTGCCGGTTAGAAAGTCAAATCAAAAATCAGGCCACTGAGATAAATAATATACAAATGTGAGAGACTCTGACCAGAAGTGTACAAATATCTGAAATTTTAAAATGTCAAGAGCTACAAGAAAAACATTCAAACTAGTAGAAAACAACCCAAGAATAACATCCGTAGAGTTACAAGCCTTTATTGCTGTATTTGACTTCATTGTGCATCCATCAACAATAAAAACATTGAATAGAAATGCCATTCATGCAAGGCTAGCCAGAAAGAAGCCTCTACTGTCTAAAAAGAACAAAGCTGTCCATCTTAAATTTGCAAACGAACATCTGGACAAACGTGAAGATTTCTAGAAGTCTGATCCCAGTCCAAAACTGAACTGTTTGGTTGCAATCCAAAATGCCATGTTTGGAGACAACCCAAAACTACTGGAGTGTCATGGTCCGGGGCTGTTTTTCTTCCTCTGGACCTGGGCGACTCTACTTCATTAAGGGAACCATGAATTCTGAGGGAAACCAGAGAAGTCTTGAACAGAACATCAGGCCATCAGTCTGAAAGCTAAAGTGGTGTTCAACAAGGCGATGATCCTAAGCATTCCAGCAAATCTACAAAAGAATGGCTCAGGAAGAAGAAGTTTAGTGTATTGGACAAACTCCTGGCCTAAATCCAATTGAGATGCTTTGGCAGGAGCTGAAGCAGCTGTTCATTCAAGGCGCCCTCAAACCTCACTGAGTTAGCAGAGTTCTGTAAGGAGGAGTGGGAGAAAATCCCTCCAGGAAGATGCCAGAGACTGATCAGTGGCTGTAGGAGATGTTTACTCCAAGTCATAACTGATAAAGGAGGTGCCACAAGTTATTGACTGAAGGAGTTCACATATTTCTGCACACAGGGATATCTGAGTTTTTATTAAATATGCCAGTTTTTGTTAAATAAACAATGAAAGTACTTTATTTTGGATATCATCATTAAAACCTCAGGTCTATATAAGGTTCTTCAGCCCCTGTAGTGTTCACAAAGTTTTATACATGACCGTAATTGCATCATGTGAATCAGATACCATCCTCTTGTGTGTGCATGTTTGTGTGTGTCCATCTGTGTTCGTGTTTGTGCTTTCTAAACTGTACACTAAATTCCCAACATTAAAGGTGCATGTTGAGATTTTGTAGAGAGTATTTTGGTGACCAGACGCACAAAGAGTGGTCATAGAGGTTGGATTAAGAGGAATACATTCAATTCTGGCCAATCAAATCAGCTCATTCCATCCCCTTTAAAAGCAGTCCCAAGTCCCAATTTGTACCACCATAAAAGCTTCCTGAGGGAAGAAGAAACTGACATTCTTGTCCATAAATGAGGTGCCTTTTGGTCGGCTTGTCAGGTGATGCATTGGAAATATGTGAATTATTTAATTGACAAATGAGATTATTTGCCATTTCTATGTACACAACATGAATTAAAGAGTAGCTTCACTTACAAGGAGCATACTGATCTCCAGCACTCCTCCTTAGACAACGCGATATAAGAAATCTGCCGACTGTATATGTGCTCCTAGTTCCACCCTCTGCGTCTCACAATCACATACTCCATATCTCCTAAAGGTTGTGACCCAGCAAAGAAGGAATCATTCAAATATGATCAGAGGCAGAAAGATGATAATAAAAAAGACTGGTTTACCAGTATCGTACAGAATTTTAAGTGTTTGTTATCCCTGTCTGATATTGATTTTGAGATATTACAACCCCTGTCACCATGTTTCCCGTGCGTAATGATGTGGCTTGACTGCCTATGGTTCATACATTAATTTGTTAGTTGTGCTTAACATATTAAAAAAGGTTGCATTCAGTCCATGGGTGAAGGATTTACCTGAGTGTGGGGTAAAATATAGCCTAACATGCACAAAACCAGTTTGTGAGATTTTGGACAGGTCTATGTACGCATGCGCCAAGTCACGAAAGTAGCACTGCGTGATTGACTTGCGCTTTAGACTTCTTGGTTTTGGTCAGGCGGGAAGGTGCAGGCTGAACTTCACCCCAAAACTGACACCAAAATCCCACTGCACCAGCTGGGTTGTTGCACCAAATTACCAAACTGACGCCAGCAGGGAAAAGTTGTCATTGTGCCTCACAAAATTGCCAGTGAACATTGACTGCACCACGGTTGTGCCGGCACAAAAATAGAGCCCAGCCCTTCACTCCTTCCATCATAGGCTATTACCAGAAACTCTGAAAGCTAAATCTCTGTTTACTGTTTAATTTACTTGTTTAATGTTTAATGTGCCCTCTTCCTGTTTTGTGCCATACAGCAATATCCCTTTGTGCCATAAAGCAATCGAGCAAATTTCCTGCCAAATCTGACCCGGTGGCATACAATGTAAAATGCAGTGTAGAGGCTTCCTGTCTTCTTGGTGATGGTGTTGTGTGTTTACAGTAATTATTGTAATGTCTCAAAATGAATGTAATAATGTATTAATGTTAAAATGATACACGGAAGACCTTTAAACCAAACAGTCCTCCTAGCGCTGTGAATTTGATTACACTAGAAAACATCTATCTAGACACTCTATCTGTCTGTCCGTCTGTCCAGCAGGAAAGGCTGGTGGTTGCATGGAAATTCTGACAGACCATTGAAAAGCATGGGAAAGGAAAACATGGAAAGTACAAGTCATGACCATTGATCAAATTGTGAAACATGTTGTTAGGTTCCATTTTGTGTGTGTGTGTGTGGGGGGGGTGTTGAAAGGTGACAGGGAATTTCCTCTTGTTTTCATGGCAATGGAGGAAGAAGAGTCAAGGTTTGCAGATGAGCTGAGTAGCCACACCCACTTTAATGGTTTCCTGTCACACGGTGCGCTGTATCACACACACACACACGCAACGACACAAAAATGTATAAACACACACATGCTATTTACAGATACACACACGTATGAACACCCACGTTGTTATATGAAGAGTGATAAACTGCTAAACAGTTTGTATCTGAAGTAGGGGTGGTTATAATCGTAATCGCGATTGAATTATGTAATCGTGGCAGATTTTCAAAACCGTTCATTTCGATTGTTATTTAGGCTACAAGAACGAGGAACGTCTAGAAGCGCCAGTTAGCAAAGCAACCAGTGTGAGTGTGTGTGTGTGTGTGTGTGTGTGTGTGTGTGTGTGTGTGTGCGCGCGCGCGCATCAGACGTAACATCACTTTCCTGTGAATGAATGGGCCAAATACTTTACCCAATGCTGCGTTCATGAACTGTCCCCTTAAAAAATACTATGTCGTATTCAGTCACGTCCCTCCGCCCCGTCCAATAACGCCGTGTTCAGACAGGTTTGGACTGTTTGTTTTTGGCGAGCTGCGAGCGAATGTGTCAAGCCGGGCAGGAAGTCAGACACAGGAACGGCATAGAGCATCCGGTCAATTTCAAAATAAAACAAATTTCAAAATAAAACAAAACAAATAAAATAATCGTTCATTAATCATAATCGAGGTAAAAGTTTGAAATAATCACAATATTGATTTTTAGTCATATCGCCCACCCCTAATCTGAAGTTCATCAGTCAATATCTAGGATCCAGTCTGTAAAGGTCTGTTTCTTTGTTTTCTTTTTTACATAGGTCTTATATTCAATTCCAGGTAGAATTTGAAAAGTCTTAAATCTAGCTTTCTGAAACCTGCAAATACCCTGATCTCATTTGGAAAGAATCTCCTCATATAGGGACACATGCATATAAGTTTTATCCATGCACGTATACACAACAAGCTGTTTCGTCTTGTGTTTTTTCAGAGGGGGCTTTGAAAGGTATTTTTAGTACAGCTGGCCTCTGGCTACTGCTTCCTCCGATAACAAAGAAACTACAGGTCAACTTTTCTGCCTCAGCAGCATACATAAAGAAAAAATAAGTACTAATTTGACCACAAAAACATACATTGGAGAAAGAAAACATTACAGGGTTCCCGTGGCTCCTTAAAAAGTCTTTAAAGGTCATAAATTGTCTTAAATTTACCTTTATATTTGCAAAGGGTGCGTTTAAGGCTGATGGAAAAATTGTCGTGCACAGTAGCCTAACGTAAAACGTCCAATAGCGTGTGTATTTGTGTAAATAACTTTGTATTAGACAATGAGAGACTCTGCCATTAATAGAATGTTTACTTTGGCGTCTGGCTGCGTATCATCAAAGAGTGTCAAGGTTAAGCATGGTCATCGTAAGTCAAGGTTGCCACCTAACAAGCTATGGTATGAGCCAAGATAGGGAAATGCAAGTTTAATGACAAATGGTTGGAGCAAGATATGTTTCAGAGGTGGTTGGCGCCGGCAGGAGACCGCCATAGACCGCCATGAAGCAAGGTGCAATTTATGCTGAAAGAATTTCACATTAGAAAGTCCTTGAATCCCACATGAAATCTGAAAAGCACCAGCGGTACGCCGCAGTAACCAGTGGGGCTATGCTAATGCCTGCATTGTTTGCACGTAGCACACCCTGAAACTTCGTCTGGCTCACTCACAACTTCTCAACAGTCGGCATTGAGCAATTTGTGTCACCGCCAGAAATCACCTATGTCGCTAAATATGGCATTGCCTTGTTCATTAAAAGAGAGCTATCGTGCAAGGTTAGTGGGAAACGCTATGTTGTAATGTTCCGACGAAAGCATGAATAAAATGACTAAGAGCAAGCAAATGGATGGCCACCTGAGGTACTGGACCACTGATGAGACGGGCACCCATGTCATCTCCCGCTATTTTGGATCGCAGTTCATCGGCCACTCCAGCAATTTGAGAAGTTCCTCCTCAGCGAGGCCAAAGGGGAGGAATTAATGGCCTTCAGTGTGTCGGATGCATCAAGAGTCGACATCTTCCTCCACAAGGCCATGAATGCATATTCAGATCTTTGGAGCTTTGTGGAAAAGCTGTTGCTTCTCTCCCATGGGCAGGCAACAGTGGAACGTGGGTTCTCCACAAACAAGAAGGTGGAGATGTAATATGGACTAATCTGTGATTATGTCAGAGTGTCTGGTGGAGTGACAAAGGTGCCACTGACCAATCACTGCAACTGCACGCAACAGGTACAGGCTCCACCTGGAAGACGAGAGGAAGAAAAGGGCACAGACGGAGCAGATGGGGAAGAGAAAAAGGGCTGAGGAGGAGCTTGAAGAGCTACGGAAGAAACGCTGCACAATTGCGAATGAATGTGAAACACTTGAAAAAGATGCAGACAGACTGGCAGAGTAGGATGAGAATAGAGCCGGGACTAAAATGGCTGAAATTATCACGAATTCCAACTCTTTGAGAAAGAGGTGTAAGGACAAGAGAGGGGATGGTGGGCCTAGATCATGAGATAGCGAAGACGGCAGCAGAACTACACCACGTGTCTTGAGTCGGTGTTGAGTTCACCTGTTGAGTTCTTGAAAAGTAATGACTCAATTCATGTAATTCATGCAATTCATGTAATTATGTGATTATTGGGCATGTTATGCTTAATATCCACTGTTCCATAGTAGTCATCCAACTGGTACAATGAAGAACACACATTACATTTAGCTTTATGGATTGCTTCTAGGCCTATTCATGAAGTTGGGTAATTCCATAGTAATGATCATAATGCCTATATCCAGTTTCCCTAAATAGAAAAAAAAAGTATTTAGCAATATTATATTTGTTATATTTGTTATTATTCATGTAACAGTGTATTACTGTTCAGAATGCTAGGGCTCATTAAATTGTCTCGCTTTTCTATGAAAGAACTTTTTTCGGTCTTAAATTGTATTTAATGAGGTCTTAAAAAGCATAGAATTTGATGGTGCAGGAACCCTGCATTATTTATTTGTTTAGTTAGTTATTTTTTGGCATATCTGCTTATGAGCTGAACTCGAACCCAGGATGATGAATACATGGTACACCCCTTTGTCCACTGAACCACAACGTGCCTTAATATGGTTCATGGTTCAAGTGAAAACTAGCTTAGCGCTAGTTACATGTTTGCTAGCTGTGAGTGTTTTAGCAAATGAAAATATAACAGTGGAATAACAACAATGACTACCGTTACTTCTAACATACACTTAGCAAGTCCTAATATACTAACGTTGCATCAACAAAGGATTAAACCCCCTTACAACAAAGTCCAATAAACAATATGCAAAACCTAAACCATCTAATGTTGTAGGTATTCCAAGCTATTCCAATTCCAACTTCTGTACTACTTTAAGTTAGCCAACTTTACTAGTCTCTTGTGTCTTCCTCTGAATTACATTTTCAATGGTGGGGTGGAGGTGGTGAAGAGGTTTAGCCATTGTGGCAGACACTTGGATTTTACTTCTTTTTTACAATCTTACCTAGTGCAGCTTTAATAAGGGTGCTTGCAAAAGCCGTATTATTGTCCACATGTCAACAAAGCCACCGTCATCGCTGTTCAGATTGTAAATAAGGCTAATGTCTGGTAATGGGTGTTCGGAGTGAAATTATTGTTTTGCTATACCCCGTGTTTAACTTCAAAGCTGGTTGGTTTCCCATTAAAAAACCAACAAAAAAAACCCCCAAAAAAACAACATGAAAACAAAAAGTGACCCCGGGGCCCTTTTCCTCTACTCCCTTCCTTTTGCTCTTAGTGAAGGAGAAGCACACTGAGGAAAAGAATGAAGAGTCAGAGGTTAGAAGAAAGCAACAGAGAAGTAACTAATGAAAATCATAACAGCATATTTTAAAGTAAAAAAAAAAACAAGCTAGAACCTCATTGATGTATTCCGTCATGCAAAATCGCCAAATTATATTGTCATGATCTCATGACAGATAGTGTTACTAATATCTCTGTAGACATTTTTTCTGCGCTTTCATGTTCTTTGAAGTTCTTGAAGATATTTTAAACCAATTAGAAGAATGTTGACGGTCAGTCATGAGAAACCCATTCAATGCATTATAATCCAAGCTGCGGAAGTTGCGGATTGGATCACAAAAGGCGTCATATATTCTAATAAGATCCGACAATGGTACAGGCGAAATGGGGAATTTGCATGGTGAATTGGAGGGGAAACTGTTGCTCCTCTGTTTTACCCTCCTTACCCTTGGTCTTATTCCCTTCATCTCCTCCCTAAGAAAGTATTCTTATCTCTCCTTCCCCTTTTCAACTCAATGTCCTTGCTTCATCAGTTCTGCATTCTCTCTCTCCTCTTTCTTAATCACCCTCTGTTTATGACTGTCCCCTTCTTGCTAACTCAATTCAATAACTCTCTTGGCATGACTGTACATCAGAAACAACTTTTTTCCGTTCTTTCTTTCTGTCTTTTATTCATGTCGAGACTTGTCTAGACTAAGACTACCCCCCACCCCCCATCCCTCTCTCTTTCTTATTCTAGCTTTAATGACAGTGATTTAGGGAATAAATTCCTCCTCAGCAGATGTCTAAGCTGCCACCCCATCCCATCCTGCCCAGTATAACCCCTCTGGCTCAGGGGGGGGTGGTATGGGGGGGGGGGGGGTTGTATGGAAGGGTATGGGGTCAGGCAAGAGAGACACAGACAGACGCTAGATTTACTTGACTTGACTCTTGACTTCAAAGTCATTTGTCAGAAGGAAAAGAACACATTTCTCCCTCTTCAACTGTACATACTGGGGAGTGATATGGTTTGAAGGTCGATCTTGTATTTTTGGCATGAAAAGAGTCAAATTTAAAGATATTGAATATCCAAGTATTCAGTGTTTCACCCAGAATTGTATTTATGGTAGCGTGGGAAAACCCTCTTAAACAGTATTTGCAGCAGGACACACATACATTGAAACCCAGTATGATGATAATGATGATTATTATTTATGACATTTCATAACTAAAAACTAAAATTTGCTTGACAGTTTAATGGAAACACAAGTAATGTAAACTAGAAGGCACTCTGAGAGCACAACTTTTCTGCCAACGCGGAAATTCGTCAACTCGTCAAATCCAACTGTTCATCAAGTGTGTGTTCCCCAAATCCAACTCGTCAAGTGTGTGTTGCCCAAATCCAACTCGTCAAGTGTGTGTTCCCTGAATCCAATTTGTCAAGTGTGTGTTCCCTAAACTAGAGCTGAAACGATTACTCGAGTAACTCGAATAATTCGATTACAAAAAATGGTCGAAGCAAAATATCTGCCTCGAGGCTTCGTTTAATTCCTATCACCCGCGTTTTGTGGCCCGCTTAGCTCAGGGATAATTTTTCCACACGGACTGTTATTGCGGACGCACACCACTACGTTCAGAAATAAGTTGGCGCGATGGCGGAGAGCCAAGAAACCGTCCGTAAAAGACAGAGAATGTCCAAAGTTTGGGCTCATTTCACACTTAAAAAAGAAGACAACAAAGTGCAATGTGTCTACTGCAAAGCAGAACTGGCGTACCACAACAGCACGTCTACGATGATTCAACATCTGAACCGAAAGCATCCAGTTGTTAACTCCAGCTCACCAAGCGTCGCCGACACAAGGTAATGTAAACATTGATGTTAGCTAATTTAATGTAGCCTACCATCGCTAGTTAGAACGTATGGTATTTGTAGCGGCTGTAGCCTGATGTCGGTATGACTAGATATCATGTTAAGATGTGGAAACTAATTTGTGTTAAATTGCAAGAGAGTAATAGCCTACACCAAATAATTCCTTTTCACACACACACTCATCTCGTCTCTTTGACTCTCCCTCACGCACGCGTGCACACACAAACAAACACACTCTTACTCCCGGTGTTAGGTTACCACCACACCATATAGGCAGACATTATAAATAGGTTATTTGGTAGTAATGGTTAATGCTGCAGATGCACAAATCTATATTAAGATGTTTACTTTGAAGTGAGTATAGGGCTAGTTTACATCATGACATTTGTTATGCATATTAGGCCTAATAAATTGCTTTTTTTTTTAGCACATCACAGCGTCGCATGGACAGCTTTGTTCACCCAGCTCCGTCATGCACTGTTGAAGAAGCTGCCTTGCTAACAGAGAGCATTTTGAATATGCTGGTCACTGATATGCACCCACTGTCCATGGTGGAGGACAAGGGATTTAGAAAGATGATATCAACTTTCAACCCTAAGTACAGCATGCCATCAAGAACTTATTTCACAAATATGATGGAGAAGAAGCACCAAGAAATAACAGAGAAATTGAAAAATGTCCTTCAGGACACAGAGTGTGTTGCATTGACCACAGACATATGGACTAGTGTGGCCACAGAGGCCTATCTCGGGGTGACCTGTCACTTCTTGGGGGAAGATTGGGAGATGAAGTCCCTCTCCCTAACAACAATGCCTCTCGAAGAGAGGCACACAGCTGCCAATATTGCAGACTGGCTGGAGGAGACCACTGCCAAATTTCATATTCCATTCCCAAAGGTGAAGGCAGTTGTCCATGACAATGGGGCCAATGTAGTGGCGGCGGCAAGAATTTTGAAGGAGAGGCATGGGTGGGCTTCTGTGAGATGCTCAGGGCACACTCTGAATTTAGTTGTACAGAGCACACTTAAAAACAACAAAACCATTGCGAATTGTGTGGCTTCTGCGAGATGCCTGGTTGAACACTTTAAGAAGAGTGAACTGGCCTGTACCAAACTTAAAGAAAAGCAGCAACAAATGGGAATGCCACCACTAATGCTGATTCAGGATGTAAGTACTCGGTGGAACAGCACATTTCACATGCTGTCCAGGCTCCTTGGACAAAGATGGCCCGTGACCGCAGCTCTTTCCGATCCTGCAGTCAATCCAAGAGCCAAACACCACTACCTGGATCTAAAGCCAGAGCAGTGGAACCTCAGTGAGGAGCTGACTCAGGTACTTGGGCCATTTGAAGGAGCGACAGAGTTTCTAAGTGGGGAACAGTACGTTACTCTCTCTGCTCTTCCACAGCTGGTGCAAAACCTCAAGAAATCAACACTGAGTTCAGCATTTGAAACTGCACCAGTAAGGGCATTCCAGGCTCATGTGGCAGAACAGATAACAGAGAGATGGCAAGACCTGTTTTTATTTCAACCTGAAGCTCCTAACACTGTCCTCCTGGCTGCTGCTTTGGACCCAAGGTTTAGAAAACTGAAGTTCTTGCCTGCTGAAGAGGTGTTTAAGGTCCAAAGCACAATCCAATCAATGGCCCTAGCTGTCAAAAAGGAAGCAAGACAGTCAAATGAAAGCAGAAATGAAGCCACCATCACATTGGAAGACAGTTCAGCTACAAAAGATGGATCATTCGTCAACAGTATTCTGGGATCATCATCAGACTCCAGCACCAGTGATGATGAGGATGAGCAGCTAAGTCAAGCGGTGCAGAGGGAGGTCTTGCAGTATTTTGGAGAACATCCTCTCTCCAAGAAGGAGAATCTACTGCCATGGTGGAAAACAAATGAAGCACGATATCCAACCTTGGCAAAGCTGGCGAAGTCGTTTTTGGGTATCCCAGCAACATCGACACCCTCAGAGCGTTTGTTCTCTGCTGCTGGGAACATTGCCTCAAAGCGTAGGGCAAGCCTTAGTTCTGAGCATGTCGATATGTTGACTTTTCTCCATTGTAATCATATGCTCTTGTAAAGGCTTGCAGTTGCACACAAATGCATCTCTCTCTCTCTCTCTCTCTCTCTCTCTCTCTCTCTCTCTCTCTCTCTCTCTCTCTCTCTCTCTCTCTCCCTCCCTCCCCCCTACCTACCTCATCTAGGTACCTTTGGAAGTTTGTTTTGTGATTACAGCTACTAAGGCCAAATGGCCTGGAATTCTTATTTATATTTATATACATTTATTTTTTATAAATTGTATACCTCTTTTGTTATTTTTTATTCTTACTTTTTTGTTCATTCTTTATTCTCAGATGGGTTGTTGCAGGAGATACAATCCTTTTTCTCTTTTGTCTTAAGAAGACAAAACTAAGGCCAAATAGCCTTTACTATTCAAGTTGTATTTCATAGTTTTACATGTTATACATGTTCCACAGTAAGTTGACATAACTGTATTGTTATTTATTTGTTTCTGCAGTGTCAGTTGACACTTAAATGCACTTAATGGCTAAGTTGCAATAAATGGGCTTAGTTTTGGAGCCAAGAGTTGGAGTTGGAATAAATACCCTGCTTTTTTTCAGGAATAAAAGCCAATTGCTTGGTCTATTTAACAGGCCTGTCATTTCCGTTATGCATTATTTGGTATTGTTGTTTAATAATGCAAAATTATGTTTCATTAGATTACTCGATTAATCGATGGGATAATCGGTAGAATACTCGATTCTAAAAATATTCGATAGCTGCAGCCCTACCCTAAACCCAACTGTCCAAGTATGTGTTCCCCGAATCCAACTATTCGTCAAGTGTGCGTTCCCCGAATTCAACAGTTTGTCAAGTGCATTTTCCCCGAATCCAACTGTTTGTCAAGTGTGTGTTCCCCCGAATCCAACTGTTCGTCAAGTGTGTGTTCCCCAAATCCAGCTGCCTGTCAAATGTGTGTGCCCCAAATACAGTTGGTTATCGAGTGTGTGTTCCCAAATCAAGTGTGTGCTCTTCTACAAGTAGTTAAATGAGTAAAGGGGAGATTCAGGAATTGAGGGAGGGAGCCAATAGAACAAGAGACATATACACAAACAGATGGAGGAAACAGCCAATCAGATCTTTTCTTAAGGGAACCTCCTCTTTGCTTTGTTTGTTGGTCTTTCAGCCTGTTAGTTTGTCCTTCCCAAAGGTTCAGATTAGGGCCCCCGTTTCCTGTCCAGTTGTTTGGTGCAGGGCCCTGAAATGTGTTTCCTGCCCCAGATAAGATTAGCTTGCCCATGGAGTTAAGGCTAACTTATTATAAGGACCACAAGCCTAACCTGGTCCACACACACACACACACACACACACACACACACACACACACACACACACACACACACCAGGAAGTGACAGGCCCAGAGACAGACACTGATGAAGATATAGATACAGACAGACAAAAATGAAATCTGGCATGCGGGTCCCTTGTAAATGTCCTCACTTTGATGGTCTTAAACTCAAACTGGTTGTCACAAGGATAGCAAAACAAGAACACACACACGCATTACTTTGGTTTTCTCTTGAATTTACCGGTAACTGGTAATGAGAGAGAGAGAGAGAGAAACTGAAAGGGAGAGAGAGAGAGAGAGAGAGAAACTTAAAAGGAGAGAGAGAGAGAGAAAAAAACTGAAAGGGAGAGAGAGAGAGAGAAACTGAGGGAGAGAAAGAAGGGGAGGGTGATGACTAAATGAGGCATGTGGTTAAAAGATGAGAGACAACTGGAGGGAATGTGACACAATATTAGAAACAGAGTGAGAGCAGTAAAGTTAAGAGTCAGGAGTGAATGAGTGTGTGAGTATGCAGGCCATAAATCAGCAGATGGTGGATTAGAAGGAAGGTTTTTTAAAAGGTCTTCAAGACACTGCCGTGATGTTGAGTCACAAAGTGTGTTCGTCTCTGTGTGCATGCACCTGTATAACTGCACTCGTGAGAACCAGTTCTGAACCTAAGAGGTCAGGACTTCTTGGGAAAGTGAGGACATTTTGACCTGTCCTCATTTAGAAAAGGAGTCATTTTAGCGTCAGGGCCTGGGTTTTGGACCAGGGTTTTGACTTTGTACTGGACTGGGGATTGGATCGGGACTGGATTGGATTTTCTGTTTCAATACTTCAACCACAGTTGCATGCTAACTACCCACCAGGACGTACCAGATACTGGATGTTTAGAACAGCAAATGTAAAAGCAATTAAAATGGTGTGGATTATTACTTTAAGGTCATTATTGAGGGTTATAGAAAGATTGTATAAGTATATTTCTAGAAGATTCTAGAAGTATACAATAGCTGCTAGATATAGCTTGTATAGCCAATTGTGTCACTCACCCTACCAGGATGGAAATTTGTGCATAGATTGTTGAAGAAGACTTTGATGGTGGCTATTTCATATCAGAATATCCAAACTTCAGATCAGCAAATCACTTTTAGAATGAGTTAATCAGACAAGGAAATAACTAATATATTTTGGTGGAAATGACTAAATTACTATAATCACTGTCGTTGCAGGGGGTTGAAAGGGTTGTTGATCAATACCAGTAACTTATTGCGGGCGGGCCCAGGACAGAGCCTTGTGGCACACCTATCCAAGGGCAGGACAGCTCTGTGATTAGAAATTGTACAGCGATCACCTCTCTAATTCCAAGTGAAAGAGAACGAAGAGCCATTGGTAGGGAAATGTTCATGTGTGAGTTTTGCAACCATGCTAAATAGAAACTTTGGGCTATTTTTATTGGGACTGATTAACCTAGAGAAGTATGTAGTTTTGGCTGCTGAGAGTGGGTGTTTGTTATTTAGTCGGCTATAATTTCAAGCAAGCCAGAAAAACGGTGAGTGCCATTTGTTGTTTTCTGTGTTTAAGTGTGCGTGCAACATCAATAAACCACAGGGCTGATTTCTTAAAACTGTTTTCTTATGCTATGTAGGATAGTAATTAAATCATTAAATAAATCAGTAAATCGTTAGTAAAATGTAGGGCAACTAACCAATTATGATTTAGTTCAAAGTAAAGACCTGCAATCCTCAACTGAGAAGCAGTAGATGTTTTCATGTTTTTTTTTCAGAAAACAGAAAATCCACACACAGAAACGCCACAGCAATGAAAGTGCCAAAAATGGCAACAAAACAATAAAAAACACTACAGCAATGACCACTTTGCAACAAAGATGGAGACGAATTATCACTTTAGTGAGAATCAAAAATGAAACTGGAGTTGGCCAAATTCTCACAGTGCCCAAGCAGGAACACAAATCTTGGTGAAGTTAATAGGATTGTAGCTTTGAACCTATACACAGTGGTTAGTTCAAGCTCTGTTCAAAGTAGTGACACTATCCAACATAACAGCAGAGTATTGAGGTACATGAGTCTGAAACCTCTTGAGGGAAGCCCATGTGGACATTGACCACTCAATCACATCGCCAGTGCAGCCATGTATAACCCGATGCCACACAAGTAGGCAATTCTCTTCCCTTGTTTTCCCTATTTTACAAGTACTGTTCTGTTTGGGGAAAAACCATTAAGGGATCTCTTGTTTCATAGATATTTGCTGTGTTGCTATTTGCTTGCCAAACAGTGGGTTAGAGGCCGGTTAGTACATGTTCCATTGGTAGCTCCAATTCCTCATAGAGAATGTTCTAGACTGAAGGGTCACAAAAACACAAGGCTTGTCATGGTTGTGTCTCACTCACTCACTGCACTCATGTGTGAAGGAAGAGGGGATTTGTCTCCGTGGGCACGTACAGACCAGTCTGTGTGTGTGTGTGTGTGTGTGTGTGCGCGCGTGTGTGTGCATGTACATGAGGTAGCAGGTAAAGCAGCAGCGGGTGCCTGCAGCAGGGCTTGGCTTGTATTAGTCTGATTGCCCTTTGGCTTGTCCCTGGAAAAAAAATCCTTTGCACACCAAGAGTGTTCCTCAATGGCTGGGTCGGGACCAATCATGATTCAGAAGGAGACTAAACTGGGTCCCCATTGAGAAAATATAACCCATAATCTACTACTAAATGAATGCTAGCAAAACATTTAAACAAATGCTGTTACTTTGGCTGCCAAAATGACAATGCTGTTACAGACTTGATCATCTATATTTCAGAGGTCTGAATGGATTTATTTATTGATTGCCTTTTGGAATAGAACTCTTCCATTACATGCACTCCTTTGATAGATGCAACTAAAAGTATCCATAGTACAAATTACACTGGACGGAGCACTTCAGAATGTGTGTGTGTTTGTAGTTTCCTCCTCCCTAAAATCCAAGATGTGTTGTAGGGAGTTTGTTTAAGAGGACCCTGTGTTCTGATAAATCCACTCGCATGGTAAGGGCCGTCTGTTGCATATTAGACAAGTTTAACTAGATGTTACACATATAGAAAGGCTTGTGGTCCAGCTAGGGCCCATGGTACCTGGAGGTAGGGGCTGCTGCTTTATGTCTGGCTTTCTGCCTGAATTGGAGAGGGTCTTCTGGCTATGTTAGCTTAACATAGCAGAACAACAACAACAAAAATAATTAAAAAAAATATATATATATAAAAATTATTTTAAAAAAATGCATTGAAAAATATTTAAATGTTTATTGAAAAATGTAAAAGCTATAATTAATTATAAGGTATATTAATAGGAGACATATTCTATTCTAAAACTTTATTTATTAACATTATTTAATGCCTAACAATAAATATTTTTTTCATGTATAATAATAACAACAACCATAATAATGACACATTAATGTTTGGGTCTTACGGTTAACAAGGTGCATGATGTCAAGTGTTTTGTCTGAGTACAAGTGGAAGAACTTAGTTTTGAAGAAATGACATGCTTTAAACAGTGTGTTTGCTAGCTACCCCACACACTTTTTGTTTCGAATTACCACAGTGTACCACAAAGTACCTATTTTATTTACGGCTGCACGATATGATTAGAACACAGTTGAATATTGTGATAACGATATGACTTGCAATAAATATATATATATATAGTAGGGCTGTCAAAATTAACGCGTTAATCCAGATTAATTAATTTGCATGATTTGATTACAATTTTTACCGCAATTAACACAATGACTCAAAATCCCACAATTCCACTCACTGGCGCGGATTGGTGCTCCAACGCTATCTGGCGGCAGAACCAACTCGATAAAGATGGACTCTAAACAACATATTGGCCGTCTGAGTAGTTTGAGTACAAAAAACCCAAGACGGGACAATCGACCGACATAAAGTAGTTTGCACACAGCCCATGACAAGCTGGCACTGCTGGCTCGCAAATATCTCGCCACTCCTGCAACCACCGTTCCGTGTGACAGACTGTTCTCAGTCGCAGGTAACATTGTACATAAGAAGCGGTCAGCTCTACTCTCCGGTAATGTAAACAAGTTAGATGGCCCTCTTAGATGAGTAAGAGGGCCACATTAAAATGGATATTTGTTTGATTAAAAAAAAAAGAAAGAAAAAATGTGGTTGGTAAATATGGTGTGGTTGGTATGTTTTATTTTTTTTAATTTTTATTTTGATATCTGGACACATATCTGTTCTATAGTTTAATTAAAACACATGTTAAGTGTATATATCGCCTTCTGTCATGAGTCTTTTTGCCCCCACAAAATGAAACACAATAATGAATGGGTATTAATCGTGATTAATCTAAATTAATCCACAGCGGCCCTGTGATTAATCTGATTAAAAATTGTAATCGTTTGACAGCCCTAATATATAGATATTCAATAGACAGAGAACATAATGTGATGTGCACATTATTAAATATATTATAGGCCTATTCAAAGTCTTTTGCAATATCGCGCAAGTTCATATTGCCATATATGATGATATGATGCGATAATAAAACAATATATTGTGCAGCCTTAATTGTAACCTTAACATCTGGATCAATACTGTCTAATGTTTGCTCAATTAAAATTAGCCAGTCACAATAAATTATTTTCTTGTAGTTAACATTATTATTAAGGTAGCTAGCTAACAACTCAAGTTTTTACCACTGCTTTTAGGGGCGCAGCTGAATATAGGAAAGACATTTTCCATTGATGTCCTGAAAAGAGACAGTATATGTCACCAGGAAGACTTTTAAAGCTAGCAACACACTAGGAAAGGCACATTGCACATGCAGCCACTTGGTAACATCATTAGAGAGCACAACATAAGTTTCCATAGCTACGCAGATGATACACAGTTGTACATATCCGCAGAACCAAATGATGCTACAGCTATTAACTCTATCACCAACTGTTTACTGGCAGTAAATAAATGGATGAGCAATAATTTCCTAAAACTAAATGAGGATAAAACTGAGATCCTCCTAGTCGGCCCCAAAGCGAAAAGAGAAAAACTGCAAAATAATCTAGGGAAATTAAGCCCCTGGATTAAATCTGAAGTTAAAAGCCTTGGTATTATAATAGACTCAGATCTGAGCTTCAACTCCCACATTAGCAAGGTAACCAAAACATAATTTTTTCACCTCAGAAACATAGCAAAAGTACAGCCGCTTATAAATCAAAAAGACGCTGAGAAGCTAATCCACGCGTTTATATCAAGCCGACTGGACTACTGTAATGCACTTTTTACCGGCCTGCCAAAAAAAAACATTGAGAGGCTTCAGCTCATCCAAAATTCTGCAGCTCGGCTGCTAACCGGTACCAAAAAAAGAGAACACATTAGTCCTAGCTGCTCTACACTGGCTTCCGGTCACATTTAGAATTGATAAAAAGATCACTAGTACTCTCATTGATAAATTGTATGTTGACAGTATCTGACCTGATAAGAGTGTCAGGGGTAATAGATATATCAAACAAAACACAGAAGTGGTCAGATAAGGCAAGGTCAATTACAGAAACCTTTGAAATATTGAGACCTCTAGTGATAACTAAATCCAGTGTATGACCACTACTGTGAGTAGGTTCTTTTACATGCTGAGACAGTCCAAAAGTTAGCTACGTTATTTAGCGCCATTGTCAATAGACAAGTGTTTTTCCACCTCATAGCAACTTAACAATTTTATTGCAGTTTCCAGTTGACCAAAGTGCATAGAAAACGTGAATACTTACATATATAGAATTCTAAATTATATTAATCTGGTGTAGGGCTGGTTGTGGAAAAAATGTAGAAAAATGCAGAAAATCAAACGGGGCGAACACTTTTTCAAGGCACTGTAAATGTGTATAATGTCGAGTGTGTGTGTGTGTGTGTGCGTGCACACACACATGCTTGCTCACATGCTCACTCTAGATATGTCAAATCAACCTTGGTTATGTTCTTCGTACCCTGTGTGACCTTCAGGGAAGCTTTCCAGAGCCCACCCCACCCCAACCTACATCCCTACCAATATCCCATGCTATTATCCTTGCTTCAGTGAAGCACACACACACACACACACACACACACACGAAAACATTTCCATGATGTGCACCGACAGGTCCTTGTAATGCATTTTTTGGCCCCGGGGGGCCGGCATTCACTTATAATCCCTCTAAACTGAGGCAGAGAAAGATTAAAGAACAGAAAAGTCAGAGAGGGAGAGATAGATGTGAGAGGAAGGGAAAAAGAAGAGGAAGAAAGAGAGGAGGATAGTGAGAAGATTAGATTAGATTAGAGAAATTATTAGAAAGAGAGGGAGAAATAGAAAGGGAAATTCAATTCTGGCTTGAAAAGTATCTCCTGCCGCAGGGGGAGTAATATTCATCAAAAGTTGGCTCCAGAATGTGTGTGTGTGTGTGTGTGTGTGTGTGTGTGTATGAGATCACTTGGTTCTCATCACCACACTCACCTCTCCACGCCTTTGGAGGGTGTGATTTAACGGCGAGTGGAAAACCTGATGATTTACAATCCTCTCCACAGCCGCTTCCATCAATGACACCCACCTAATGGGCTTCAAGGAATATCAACAGCCTGTCGTGCCCTGACTAATTGCTTTTATAAGATCATAAATAGTAGCGTAAATCCCTTTTTTTGGTGGGGGGATGCCATTCGTGTTCAGAGGAGCCGCACAGGTTGCAGAAGTTAATTTAGTGCTCACCAGAACTTTTGCTCTTTTTAAACTGTACAAATTGGCAGCTCTAAATGGCAGCAAGAGTAACCGTTTGAAAAATGTGAGCATTGGTACCCAGAAATCATGTTTGCCGACCTGGCTGGTCTGTGGTGCTTCATGCCATAAGAAATCAAAAAGATTTCGATTTCGCTGTCAAATTGCAATGGAGATTTCCCACCAGTGTTCATACCCAACACCAGAATTTCATTCGGCCAAATAGGGTGAGAATCTACTGCCTCTCATTCAGTGGGGATGGGACACTTTTTCCTATTGCAGCTCCACTTCCAAAGCCTTTGCCTAATGAAGCTAACGAGCTCATCTGCTCATATTGTCAGCCACTTGACGAGTAAATTAAGGAGAAAGGGAAGCTAGTCACGTATGCATTACTTTTGGGACAGCAGAGCAGTCATCATCACATATATGGTGTGATGACTGAAATGTATGAAAATTAAATTAAATTCACAAGGAAGGGGCATTACAGTATGTGTCGTTGCAGTTGAGAAAAAAGTGATAGCTTGGAAATGTAAGATCTGCTCAGTTATTGGCCTTATTCATGTCACACCTCAATAGATTTTTATTCACTTTTATTTTTAGCTAGCTACTATCTACCGACCAGTGTGGGATAGTGTGGGATACCCCAAACAATTAAATTCTGGTCATTTTTCCAGTCTGGCCCATGTAAAACCTTCTCATGTCCCATCAGACATTGCAAACACATTTCAAACACATTTGTTTTATTTCTTGTTTTCACGAGTACCGAGGAGGATACACATTGCTGTCCTGGGGCATTCCTAATTATTTGATGTCTGGATATTCTCCAGCTCTGTGCTAAAGCTGTATGTCGGTATGTGTTAGTGTGGCTGTTTAGTTTTGTTGTGGGCCACACGGTACTGCTCGTAACTTCCCATCAACAGGAAACTGTAAAGCTTCAAGTACCATTCTCAGCCGCGCTTCAGGGCCTGACTCATCTTTAATAGACCCTCTGTCTATGTGAGTGTGTGTCTGTGTTTGTATACACATCTGCACATTTGTGTGTGTGTGTGTGTGTGTGCATTTAATGGAGGCACTGACATTGTTTGTGAAACAACCTTCTTAGTTCAGTAATGTCTGTTTCTGATTGCAGACTGTACAAAGACAGCCATTAGCAGGGAAAACCGACGCCATCCCGAAGTCCACTGCAGAGTTAACCCTTCTCCCAGGCAAAATATGGACTGCAAAAAGAAAAAGTAGCCTGTGTAGTCGTTTGTTTTTCAATCACGTGCCATTGTGGCCCAGTTCAAACACTACTCATTTCACTCAAATTAACATGATTACATGATTACCAACCCTTGGGTAACTGTGTGTGTGTGTGTGTGTGTGTGTGTGTGTGTGTGTGTGTGTGTGTGTGTGTGTGTGTGTGTGTGTGTGTGTGTGTGTGTGTGTGTGTGTGTGTGTGTGTGTGTGTGTGTGTGTGTGTGTTCAAACTCAGTCACACAGGGATGCATACACAGAAACACATACACATTCTTTTTTTCACGATTATTTTTTGTGTGCATTTTTGCCTTATTTTTTCAGTAGAGAGACAGGAAGGATTGAGAGAGGAGGGATGACTCGTCACAAAGGTCCTGGGTCAAATTCGAAACCCAGGAGAAGGAGATAGCGTTTTGTCAGGCTGAGATGACACCTGTTTTGTGTCAGTGCTCCTTCAGACAGACGGAGAAAGGAAGGGACGGGAAGAGGATGACGAAAGTGAGATATAGACCAAAAAAGTAGAAAGAGAAACATAGCGTAGACAGAGTCCTTCAACAGGTCATAAAAACTCCTTCTGACCATGGGTAAATATCCGAGATAAGACGTGAACCGTGTGTGTGTGTGTGCGTGTGTGTGCGTGTGTGTGCGTGTGTGTGTGTGTGTGTGCGCGTGTGTGTGTGCGCGCACTTGTAGGACACAGCTGCATGTGTACATACTCCCTTGCATTACCCGAGTCATGGGTGTGTCTATGTTTGTATGTGTATGTGGTAATGTGAGGTTTCCTCTATGGCCGTATCAACCCCCTGACCCTCAATACAGCCCTGTTTTTAATGCTTCTGCAGTTTTTTTTGTTTTTTTTACTGCCAACAAGGAATTCTATCCATTCCCCCCCCCCCCCCCTCTTTTTTCTGTCCTATTGACCCATTTGCTTTTTTCACACAGCAGCCATGTTTGGTTTTCATGACACCCAGGGTGGGAAACACTAGCTGAAGCAGACAGAAATGGGCAAACTCAACCGGTCTTGGGCAAAATGAATTAAAATATATACCTAAATGATCCTTAGATCTGGGGGAGAGATGAACAGAGCTGGAGACGTTTATAATGTTAGCTAATCCAGTCATGGTAACATTATATTTGTCTCCAAACCAACTAGGTCTAGTTGTGACAGCCAACAACTTTAACAGTATCAGTTTTAACCAGCTAAAGTCACCCAACACCAGTGTTAGCTAGCAGACACAGCTAGCATAAACAATGTGGTGCTAGCTGTGTGTTAGCTTGCAGACACAGCAAGCATAAACAATGTGATGCTAGCTGTGTGTTAGCTTGCAGACACAGCAAGCATAAACAATGTGATGCTAGCTGTGTGTTAGCTTGCAGACACAGCAAGCATAAACAATGTGACTGTCAAAGAGGTCACTGAGGAAATGAAGCATAAAGTTAGTGTAGCCAAGATGCTAGCCCGATTCCGCCCCCCCGCATCCAGCCAACTGCCCAACCACACCCCCGAGTCTGCCACAGTTAGTTACTAATGTTACTAATGTTACTAATACTAAAGATAAAGGCTGTTAATGCTGACAAGTAATAAGAATTAGACCTAGTTGGTTTGGAGATAAATATAATGTTAACAACACAAATTAGCTGACTGCTAACATCTGTAGACTTTGATTTGGACTAGCTCTCATCGCCCCACCAGATCCAAGCATCATTTTAGTGGATGTTGAATATATATTTCATTTTTGTCTATCAACTGGTTACGCTTTCCTCTGTTTATATCTGACATACTCCCATGGTATAAATAAAATATGGCTGTCATGTGAATAAAGCCAATTGACCTGTCTGTCCACCTGTCTTTCTGTCCAGTTTCTACCCTCCTCTCCCTCCCTGCTGCTATTGGGTAAGAAAGGATCAGGTCAATGGTTAACCTTTACAACACAACACAACGCAAATATGTAGGCTGCAACCACATTTTACTTCTGACATACCAACACATACACCACTTTAGCCTAATAGCCACACAGCAATTATACACATACTTGCATGCATTCACAGTATTACACACTATGATAAACTTAACGTGTCCCAATGAATAAGTGCTGTGTGGTGTGAGTGTGTGAGCATGGTCAAAGCTTACTGTAGCTCCAACAATAACAGGATCCCTGTCCCCTACACTCCCTAACCCACCCCTACCCCTCCTACACACACACACACACACACACACACTGCAAACATGAAGTCTTTGATAGCTTGTACAAAGCCAAGGAAACACAGGGTCATCCACCACGTGTTTCCTGGATCTGACAACAAATCCTGCATCTTTCCTCCCCCTCATTGTCCAGTCACATCCCTACTTTCCTTCTGCTGTGGACCAATCAGAGCTTCCTTTCCTTCTGCTGTGGTCCAATCAGAGTTTCCTTTCCTCCTACTGTGGTCCAATCAGATGCCTCCTTTCCCTTTGCTGTAGTCCAATCAGAGCTTCCTTTCCTCCTTGCTTTCCTCCTTCCGTAGTCCAATCAGATCCCTCCTTTCCCCAGGTAATAACATGTACCAGAGGTCACATCTCAACAGTGCCTTAACCCAGTGTCACCCCAGAAACTTTCATAATACCACTCTCCATAACTAAAGATACTGTTATAGCCTACAGCTAATAGTAAATGTGCCCAGTATAATTTCATTGTCACATTTCTATGACAATCAGGTATGTGAGGAAATATTTCTTTTTTTTCTTAAATAATAACATTTGTGCTATATCGTGGTTATTTGCACCAGTGTGCTGATACTACAACTGCAGCCTTCCGGTGCCAATAACCAGAATTAAGAATTTTTAGAATTTGTTTCCCCTAATGATTTGTATTATAGAATGCTAGGCATGTCTCCAGTGATGACTGCGGTCTCCAAAATATGTCTAGAAATATGAAGCTGACGTGTCTGCTTTCGTTGCATAATGTATTCATGTAAAGACACATGTAAATAAAGATGGAGATAAATACCACAAACTCTCACTCTCTCACACACATACAGATGCACACGTTTGCTGGGAATACCTGCATAAACTGGAGAATTCCCATTTAGGGACGTGTGACACCAGCATTAAGGAATAAACAAGCCTGAACATGTTACTATAACAGTGGGAAATATCACTACATATATGACTTTAATTAATACATTGAGTTTTTACTAGATTGAAACGTTGTTCACCTTCCCTGTTAAGTGATGAGAATATAGACAGACTCCCAAATCATCCATGTGACCCCAGTAGATCTTTGATTCCGGTGCTCCATGCTAACACTTTAGCATACATTATGTTGAGTGATAGTAGGCTCCATGCTAATACTTTAGCATACATTATGTTGAGTGATAGTAGGCTCCATGCTAATACTTGAGCATACTCTATGTGATAGTAGTGATAGTAGCGCGCCCCCCCCCCCCCCCCCCCCCCCCCCCCCCCCCATCCTCCTCCTCCAGGCCAGCTGTGGATAAGAAGGTGGAAAGCAAAATTCCACCATCAGACATTACAGTTATATACTGTTTCATCTGTGATGTTCATTGCATTCCAGGGGCCTGTTCCAAGAAGCAGGTTCAGCAAACTCTGAGTCTAACCCTGCACTCTTAGTTGATTAATTCCGAGATGGCCAAGTCTGAGTTTTTGGTTCCAGAACGGCTGATTTGAGTTAGTTCAATCAACTTTGAGTATGTTCACCTTGAGTTAAGCGCATGCGACAATAAAAAGCCATCATCAATGGAGGCCCGATACTACAATTCACCATGGCAACCGGCAAGCAAAGATCGGCGTACTTCACCCCACTGGAGTTACTGCTTCAGGTTCAGCAGAGGGAGGAGACAGGGAGAAAGTCAGGGTTTGTTCAAGAAAACCTGCCAGCGAGCAGGTTAGGTTCACAGAGTCAGTTACCATGGTAACTGAATCAGAGTGTGAGTTACCTCTCTTTCTGGAACGGAAAAGTTTCCCTCATCTCAGGGTTACCAAACTCAGAGTTTTCACTAAACCCGCTTTCTGGAACGGACCCCTGGACTTGTTTTTGTGATGAAGTGTTGTAATTGACCTTTTATGTAGTACCGACTCTCCTCGTCTACGCTTGGCCAGTTATCCGCAGGAATAGGGACAAATGCACCAAACAACAAAATGGGCCCAGAAATGCAACGTACATCACCAATAGCTTTTAATTAACATTGTTAAAAAAATGTTGAGGGGGATTTTTCCTTTTAACTAAGATTCCTTCTCGGAGGAGATCAGAAGGAGAGCGGTAAATGAAAAGCCTGTTCAGTTTGCTGTACGATTGAATTTGGGCATTTAAAAACAAATCAAATTCCCAATTCCAGTATGATTCAATGAACCATTCTTCTAAGAGAAGATCTTTTTTCTATCTGACATCTCGTTCATTGTTTATGTACGTGGCTGAGATAGTTTGTTTAGTTCTGCTTCAGAAAGTGTTTATAGTTTAGATAAAGGCCATGCACTCTTCACTCTTATTTATGGTAGTATATCTCGGCATCAATCTCTGACATTCCTCTGCTCGTGTGTGTGTGCGTGTGCGTGAGAGATTTGTGGCAGATGTGCAGTTCTATATTTCCACCACTTGGGGGCAGCACCGACACCCTCTGGCTTCTCCTACACTTTCCCCCCAGAATTTAGCAGACGTTTGCATTTAAATAGTATCTTCATCCTCTGTAGCAGTGGTTCTCAAGGTGGGGCCCTTGAGGGGGTTCCAGGAGGTCCCTCCAGCAAAATGTGGAGCAGTTTAATATCTATAATTCAAAAATAAACCAATAGAAATTAAAATCTTTGAATATGGTTCTCTGGGACTAAATCTTACTAAAATGGGGTCCATGGGGGTCCCTGCAGTCTTTTCCAACCACTATATGTATATGTGTCACAATCTAAATGCCTATTTCCCTTCATACATCTTTGAAATGTTTGCTGCATATTTTTGTATATCTATTTGACTCTTGCTGCTACAAAAGATGCCTGGACGGATGGATGGATGGAGGGATGGAGGGATGAATGGATGGAGAGAGAGTGCTGGCGTTATTCCTCTTGCTACAGCCTGCTCTTCTGTGGTTGCATGTTGACACTCGCTAGGAGGCACACACTTCAAATTCCTCCGCCTCCGTCTGTGTGTGTGTGTGTGTGTGTTGAGAGCTTTACCTGGCCTGAGGTGTCTGCAGAGTGACAGCCAGCTATTTGAGTCCTGCTGGTGGCTGTGTTTGCCCGTCGTTTCACTGCGTGTAATTAAAACAAGCACTTTTAACAACATTTTGCAGTGGCTTGGTGGTCGTTCCGCACTAATCAAATCTGGACGGTGACGCCTACTATTTTTGGCTATAAACAACAAGACAGATGTTGCAACGCTGTTTTTATTTCTTTATTTTAACATTTTTTTTCTGTGATGAGCCCTAGTTGTGTTTATTTTTTTTGCTGATTTTCTGCTGTTCAAGTAACTTTCAAAGTAGATTCCACCGTATTTAACTGTTTTACCCAGCATTGACCTCAGGACTAACAGCTTTTACTTTTAAAGACATAATTCTTAATCCGGAATTTAACAGAGACTAAAATAGGATAACAGTATTAGAAAATCTATACAGGAAATATGTCTTAATTCATCCTAGACACAGCTCTTGCTGCAGTGAAAAACAGTATATCATACAACCACACTGCAAGCCTGTTAAATGGCTGCAAAAACATTCTTTTAATAAAACTGCTGCATTGTAGCGTAGATGGGAAAAGCTCATGTATCCTCCAAGAATCCATTTTATATATGACACACTGCTAAAGTGGAGTTTGAAACTTTGCCTCAGACATTGGCTCCTACTAATTGCCGCAAAGTACCACAAACAACCATCAAGTACTACAAGCTAAGCTAAACTGAGCCCACTCTTTAAAAAACACACGTTTTATTAACTTGCGGGCATGTATTAATTATGAAATGTGCAGAATTGATCAAACTTAACAAACTTGACTTAATCAACAAGACAGGAAGTCTGTCATGTGCATGCAGTTTGATCTTGGAGAAAGAGAGAAGGAGAGATGAATATTGTGATCACGCTGTTCAGGAAATATACTGCTTTGCATATTATTTGAATTTTCACAGAATACCGCATTCAGATACTGTCGCGTGAGAAACGACGGGGAAAGCTCACTAAGACACTTTATTTCCACAGTGTGGGACGGAAGGGAGTGGGATGGGAATGTGAAATGTCTGGGAATCCTATAACACGGCAATTCCATTTCATTTGTGGGGACAAAAAAGATTTTGACCCCCCCTTTTTGGGAGGGGTCAGAATTAATACTCTAAATGAGCTGATGAAAGGAGGGCGGAGAGAAGGAGAAGACAGTCCTCAAGTCACCTCAAAACAAAACAAAATGACATAGCAAGTATTTTGGTAGATGGTGTATATTACACAGTACATTGTTATTGGAGGGAGAGACAATCAGCTGTATGTCTAGTTGAACGTCTAACCAGGAAACCGTTTTCCCCCCCACAGAACAGGAAATGCATCATCCTCTGACACACACACACACTCACTCACACACTGACACGCCCCTCCACACACTCACTCACACACACAGGCAGTGATGTGACATCCTGGCTAGTTGTATGTCTGTGTTACTGCTGACTGCTGCGTCTCCAGACCAGGTAAAGAACGTCTCTCTCCTTCCTGTTTTTCAGCGGAATACCCCTTTAAAGGGGCTTTAGGGGGGCGCACAGCCACTTTTGATATTTGGTTTGATTCTTGGTTTATTATTATGGACTGGTTGAATAAGTTAGTCAGGCACTTGTTATAATGTGGTGAAAAAAGGTTTCTGGATCAGCACAGCAAGGGCAAAATAACTTGCTTAATTTAAACTTTGGTATTTTTGGAGTTTTTTTAAGTTGTTTTTTTCAACCCTTTACGCTGATATTTTGATTATTTTGATTTCTGATTATAATGGTGGTGGTAGTCCGTCGGGGCCAGCTTATGTCATGATGCTGGAACGGTGCACTTATTTCCCTGACCACTAGGTGTCCGATATCGCGTGAGTGGATGTCCATCGAGTCAATCGGTTACGGGAGTTACATAGTTTAATTTAAAGTCTGTTTCGAGCTGTAGCGTTGAACATGTCACGCCCGAAAACATGGAAACAAACTTTTAGAGCTAGTTAGTATTGAGTATGGTGCAGGTTGTTATTGTTCTTTAGTATCACCTCATGTGGGACATATTTCATGCGTTCATCAGAAGGTGAAGTTTTTATTTGACATATCTCTTTCCGTCACTACTTATCACTGTCAAATAACTTTTCTGCCCCAAGTGGCATTTCCATTCAGCTTTTCTAATTCAACGGGTTAGCAAAGAAAAAAGCCCAGCTATTAACAGAATCTTTCCTACACTGCGCAATCAGACAAGACCAGGCATTGGTTTCCCAAGCTGGATAGTGTGTGTGTGTGTGTGTGTGTGTGTGTGTGTGTGTGTGTGTGTGTGTGAGAGAGAGAGAGAGAGAGCTTTTATCTATATAATGAAATGGAATCAAGGGGAAGGAAGAAGTGAATGTAGAGGGATGTGAAGGTGGGGGGTTGGGGGGGGGTGTTACGGGGCCATGATGGCTAGCGTCTTCAAAGACCCACAGAGTTTTATTCAACTAATTGATTTTATAGGTCAATCACTTAGCCGCCTAAAACTGCAGTCAGTCTCTCTCTCTCTCTCTCTCTCCCTCCCTCTCTCTCTCTCTCTCTCTGACTGACAGCACATCCACTGGTGTGTAAATGACTCTGATGGTGGAAGGAGGAGGAGGAGGCGTAGTCCTTCTCTTGGGGATTAGTGGAAGCTCCTTGGTCCATTTGCATGTGAATGGACCGTGGAGCTGCTTTTAGGCACCATCACCCCCCCCCCCCCTCTCTCTCTCTCTCTCTCTCTCTGTCTAACACTCCGCACAACAGGGAGATCCAGAGGGAAAGAGAGAGAGGGAGAGAGAGACACTGAAAGAGAAATAGAGGCAGAGCAGCCATCGGTGTGCAAAGGGCGCATCACAACGAATTTCGCAGAAAGAGGAGTTTAAAAAAAAACGTTTTTCTGTCCTCGTCCTTCCAGAGAGGCCTTCACTGCCAAGCAGGCAGCAAGAGAACTGGGTATTGTGAATGAGAGAAGGTAGGAATTCCGCTTTTTTCCCCCCCCTTGTCCTCCCCCGTGGGTCTTGATGGGCCACACTCAATGCTCCTTTGCTAACAATGAAACCTGACAGGACCGGTCCACTTTAGCGGTCAGAAAGGGGGGTGGTGCGTTATGCCTCGGCCTGTCTCTTTACAAAGTTGCACTTAAATGGCATCGAAAAGAGTTCTTCCACGTCTCCAGCTACTTCATACTGCATGCATATTGTTATTTTTATGTGTTCATAAATATGCTCTATTCCTCAATAAGCCCTGCTGCTGCTAGTTTGCACGTCCACTGCTGTAACCTTTCCCCTATACTTCCCCTTTGTACATTCTACTTAACATGATTTCCCTGCTGTACCCTATTACTAATTGCCGCTCAACCGTTCTTGTTTGATCTGAACAAAATGAAGCTGTGTGTTAGCTAACCGGTAAACACGTGCACATGAACATGGCACCAGTTTCACTGTGGCATTTTTCATGCAAAGCTCGGTGTTGTAAAACTGTGTGGTTTCTACCCATGAACGAGAGGAAGTCCGTTATCAAATCGCAATCTTTGTTGCTTCTCTGAAAAGTTTCAAGTATTCAGAGGGTTATGGTGCAGTAGCATTGCAGAGCTGCAGCTAGTAGATCCATGCTCTGCAGAGCATCTCTTTTAGAAACTAGATCAACAAATTGTGTCCCTCACTCGGACAAAAAGAATATGGAGTCCATTATTGGTTTGTCAGCTCAGTGTTTGTTTGTTCAGGCCAGTTCTCCGCCTGACTGTAAATCCTGTTGATGGAAGTTCTAGCCTACTTGGGTGCAGCTACAGATGTTGTCTTAATTTATCTGAATGTAAAGTGTGGTGAACACATAAATTAGGATTAACAACAGCTTTTAAGTGCATGGCTAGCTGATACTAACAGATGCCTAACTCTCATAGCAAGCCTGCTCTACTCCCTAGTAAGGATGCTATCACTGATAAAAATTGGTAGAATATCTCTTTCAACTGAGGCCCACATTCAACTAGACTGAAACTACATTCAAATTTTTTCGCCGCTGTGCACAAAGGTACCGTCTACACTTCCTGGATGACTAACTAGCGTAACGTTAGTTGAAGTGTTGTTCCCATGTGGGCACACATGGCAGGTGTGAGGCCACCAAACATGAAAAAAAATGAAGGCAAAAACAGATGCACTGTAGAAGTAATAGAGCAATAGATAAGTTTTAAATTAAAACTCTGAATCTACTCTTGTCTCCTTATTGAATGTTTCACACTATAGCTGACTCTATACAGGAAATAGCATTGAAAACAGGTAGCGGGACATGTTACATCTCCTATGCACAAATAAACTTTTAGAGTTCCTTAAAAATTCCAATGTAATAAAATCAAAGATGGCTGACAGACGCCTCAAACTCTTCGTCGGAACTCTGCTCCTGAGCAACTTGCATGCTGCTGCCACCGTGGCCGAAAGGTAGACTTCTCAATCACTTTTCTAATAACCTAAATGCGCGACTTGTATTACCTTGACAGAATCGAGTATTCATTCATTCAAAAAATCAGTTGATAAAACGTCTGTGCCAAGATGTCAGAACTGCAAAGAGGACCACCGACCGGTGCCAGGCAGCTTGCAGCTCAGAAGAAAAGTGCTGAAGAAGAATTTTGCGTCTGTAAAAAGTCAGTGGAGCAGGACAGGACCCTTTGGGAGAGGTAAACAACCCATATGATGAAACACTCCCAAAAGGGTCCTGTGTCAGGGCTACCTCCACTCCAAGTATTTTTTCAGTTTCTATATAATTTAAGGTTGTGCTGATTCCTCTGACCTTCATCGGGAACTCTCAAGTTATCCAAACAGCACCTGTACTGTTGTGTGTCACGACTCGACTTGAGTTCATGCTCAGGGTCACGTCCAACCGGGCTGTCATCGACGACGCATGAGTCAGCTGAGCTTTGCTGGGGCACGCCACGCGCTCAACCCCCTATTCAGGCAGGATTAGAATTACAGGGTAATGAAGGCAATAATATATCAGCCACACTGCTCTGTTGTTTTTCTCATCGCTCCCGCTGGATTTTAACCGATGTCAAATTATAGATGCGGGCCAGACGTTCCTGGATGACTGTTGTGCGTGAGTGTTATTATTAGATCAAAATGAGTTGTTCTGAACTGTGAGTGAGAAGTGTGTGAAAATGTTATTGGGACAGTTTAATGCTGACATTCTAAACCATATGCAGCAGCTCATTTCACCAATTAGTTCTTCCTTTCTGGTCGAAGGTGTCAATCAGTGAAGACGAGCTGCTGGAGTGATTGGTCGGAATGAAACCCTGCGAACGTCAAACCAGGGACCCGACGCACACGGTTGAGAACCACTGGCTTAACCTACAGGAAATGTGGCTTTGCTAGAAAGACATTCGATGGGTATGCTTGCATGTCTCACTTGTAATGTGGTCGCACGAACACGGTGCTGGTTAGCCTGTCGTCACAGCACTCCAAGGAGTGCGCGGCGTAGGTTGGGTCCGTGCCGGTTAAATCTCCGGTACAAGACTAGGATTATCAAACCTTATGAGTGTGCTGTGCCTTTTACACCATTTGGGCGAATACAAACGTAAAGGGAATTGTTTAGAGAGGATAATCATTCACACCTTCCCAAATGCTTCAATGTGAGCCCCGCCCCCACCCCCCCCCCCCCCCCCGCCACAGTGCTGATATTCATGAGAGCATTAGCACCTCTAAAGAATACAGTGGGCGAGGCCGCTGCTCCTCGGGTCCCTCACGGGCGATGACGTCTTGAAAACACCTCGACGTGATGCTTTGTCATCCGTAGTCATTGGATTGTTCTAAAGAGCTTTACAGGATAAAGATAGAAAAGCTATTTTCTCTGTCGCTGCTGCCATTGTTAGGGCTTACAAACACTACATTACGTTACATTTTGATTACTCGCGTTACTTTAATTAAAGCGCTCAAAGTGGGCCAACCAGCATCATCCCTCCCCAAGTTTTTGTCAAAATTGGACCAATGGACCGTCATGTTTGAGTTCTGATATGAAACTATCAATATGTATATATCACTTTACAGACACATGTAACACATATACGCTAAGCAGATTTGGATGTACACATTACTACTGTATTGGAGTCTACATATCTTCTGCTGAGTAAAAAAACATCCTGGATGGGAAAGAAAAGCTAGCCGCCGGTCAGCATCTCTCTCTCTCTCTCCCCCTCTCTCTCTCCTTTCGTTTGCCTTTCGTTCTCCCTGAACAAACGCTGCCTGGGTTCATGCATCCGTCTCCTTGTCCAGCTGTGCAACACTGTTTGCTTTTCACATGCATCTCCAGTCTCCACAAACTGTGTGTGTGTGTGTGTGTGTGTGTGTGTGTGTGTGTGGGTGGGTGTACATTTTCATTTTATTTTCACGCTTCCCCCTTTTCCTCCATCATTTCTCACTTTTTCTTTCACATCTTTTGCTGTCTCGTCTTCTCGCTACTTCTGTCCAACCCTGGGGATTGGATCCTTCGTTGGGCTGATTAAAACATTTTTGGGATGGATTTCTAAGGACCTGATTTCTCTCTCTCTTTCTCTCTCTCCTGACTCATGAGGATTAGTTCTGTTCTAGTGGTTGTAGGGTCGGATATTTATAGCTGATTAAATTAGATGGACTAGCACTAGCCAATGGGCTTTACTACTGTGTGTGTGTGTGTGTGTGTGTGTGAGAGAGAGAGAGAGACTAAGGCACAATAAAATGGCAGACAGTTAATTGTGAAGCTCGTTGGGTCATGTTATCAGTGACACACACACTCACATGGCACAGTCATAGTGGTTTCACAAGACAGTCTAGTTCAGAGATGCAGTGTTTCCAGGTCTACAGAGAGAGAGCGAGCAAGTGTGTGTGTGTGTGTGTGTGTGCGCGTGCGTGCGTGCGTGTGTGTGTGTCTACAGCTCCTAGTTCTCAGGGGGATTGCCACCACCAACCAATCCTGTAAGTCGACTCGCAAACTACACACACACACACACACACACACGAGTTAGGCCTCTATGTTACATATTGTCCAGTTAAGTGTGTGTGTGTGTGTGTGTGTGTGTGTGTGGTTGAGTTAGCCTTATATATCTGTGATCACCTGTGTGTATGACATCTCTTCCACCTGACAAGAATATGACTATACTTTTTTTCTTTCTTTAATTTTTGGGTATGAAAATATCGGCACAAAATGCTTCAGTAGCTTCAATGAATATCGTCTTCAGATGCCTCGTGTCTCTCTCTCTCTCGCCCCACAGACCCAGCTAAAGTGGAGACGGACTCGCCCACCCCGATGGAGGAGAGAGAGGGGAAGGAGAGAGGCATCATGGGAGAAGAGCGGGGAGGAGAGACCAAGAGCGAGGGACAAACGGCAGCCTGCGTGAATGCCCAGAGCTCTGCCGAAGACAAAGGTTTGGAAGTGAAAGCAGAGAAGGAGCAAGAGGAGTTGGGGACGGAAGAAGGAGGGACGAAGAAAGACACCGAGGCGAAGACAGAGGCGCGCCAGTGCATGCCAGGCCTGCCAACGGGCATCATTCGGGGCGGCGACCTGTTTGGCTATGTGGGCATCGAGGCGGTGCTGGACCAGATGCGACGCAAGACCATGAAGGTTGGCTTCGAGTTCAACATAATGGTCGTGGGTGAGTCTCACACACACACACATACACACACACACACACACACACACTGGTGGTTTCATGAACAGCAGGGTGAAGTCAGGCTCCATGGCCTCCCCAGGCAGCAGATCTAAACATCACTGAACATTTACAGGAAGTAGATTTCCTCCTCCTTCATCCCTCAAAGAACTGGAGGATGGAAAAAAAAACAAAAATTTACTTGCCAGCTGGGGATGTATAGAAAAGTGATTTAGATTTAGATTTAATTCTGACTTATAGAAAAGGGAATTTTCCAGGAATTCAGTTTGGACGCATCACGTCCATCGTACGGCTGAATTGTCTTAATGTGTCTTAATTGATTGTGTGCGTAACATCTTAAACTGTAAGGATGCTGCACTGTGTTTTCTTTCTCGAGAGGTTTGTTCTCTCAACAACAAAGAAGGGAAGATCGTTCTCAAAAGGTCACAAGTACTTCAGTCTTGGATTTGATATTTAGCCCCAGTCTACCCCCAAGAATGTAACTAATATTAACATGTAACTACTAGCCTCTAATAACACTAGCTGCTAGCTACTGTAGCTACGTAATGTTAGCTAGTGTGCTAATCAGATGTGTTAACAGCAAGACAGTGATGGTTAGCTGACCAGACACTATGCTTAGCTAGCTAACAAGCTACATTATCTAAGCACAAAATCAATCAGACCTATCAGTGATGAAATGATCAGTTTCTGGCCGCCAGTGTGTGTGTTATGTCACTTTGTTCTATCTTCTGGGTTGGCCAAGTATTTTTTTTCATGGTGTTTTTGCTGCCACTCCTGCTCATCTCCAACAGCAGACAGGGCTGAGTGCTGTCTGCTTAGATCACCTGCTGCTTTGGCTCCACACACGCATTGTCTCTCTGGTGTGTGTGTGTGTGTGCATGTGCGTGTGCGTGTGTGTGTGCGTGTGTGTGCATGTGCGTGTGTGTGCGCGCGCTTGTTGTAGGGCCAACATTCCTGGGCTTTACTTGCAGAACCTTCTCCTCTTTGATTCAAATCAGCCACCCCACTGTGCTCTGGCCAATCACAGAGCTCCACACAGAGGCCGGGCCTCAGCCTCAGCCATTCTCCATTAGCTCAACACCATGGCAATCTCAGAATTGAACCAATGGGGAGCCTCGCAGGATGGCCACCAGGTCACTGAGCCCCTGAAAGGAGGTTTACGGAGGTTTTGTTTCTTTACAACAATGTTTTTTCCTGTTTCTCTTTGGAAAAACAAGAATTATGCAAGAATTATGTTTCTTTCTCCAGCTCTGTCTAAATGTCGATTCAGTAACTTTATTAAATATTAAATTGGAAATTAAAAAAACATATTGAGTGTGAATGAATTAAGAAAGTATTTGGTGTGAAAATACTATTTAATAGTACATAATCACCAATATCTTTAATAATGTAAAACTCACAAATAATTCATAAGCCAGTCAGGGCATAACTTGTGTGTGTGTGTGTTATCTGTCTCTTTTTTTGATAAAGAACATATTTTTCGCTTTTCATATAGGAAGAGGAAGCAGACTCTTGTGAGGAGGAAGTGGTTTTGAGCTTTGGGGCTGCTTTCCTGTCACAAACACACACAAACACAGTTACACACACACACACCAATCACTGGCCCCACCCCTGTTGTTTTTAATGGGATTTTTCTCTTCCCAAAATGGCGTACAGGAACATTGTTAATTACTAGTAATTAGGATTTTTGAGTAGGTTAACCTAATGCATAATACTTGTACTCACACACTTAATGCATATGTATGTGCAGAGGCGCACACACACACTTGGCTCAGAGTTGACAGTAAAGTGAATGCAATAATAAGGTCAACATTGAGGTTTCATAGGTGTGTGTGGGGGTGGGTGTGTGTGATTCACTACAGCATCTGCCAGTGTCTAGGCCACTTCCTCACACACATACACACACACTCTGTCGACATGGTGACATTACTAATCAGGTAAAGGGGATTACCTGGTTTGGGCACCTGACACCAGAGAGCATGACCAAACCTGTGTGTGTGTGTGTGTGTGTGTGTGTGTGTGTGTGGTCTGTGTCTGGCTTATTTCTACACTGTTGCTTATTACACACTCTTTTGAACATCTTATCACCTATTCAACACATCTTGTTCATGTAAAGGGTTACTGTATAATGTCTAGTTGTCTTTGTACAGAAACGAAGCGTGCTTCCCTTTAGAGAATATGCAAACCAATGTGCAACCCACATTCGTGTCTGCGTTTGATTATGGACCCATTTACTTTTACTTACCCCGTTTACTTTGAAGCCACTGGATGCAGTTTAGCACGGAGCCATGTGTCTTATTACAGGGGATGCATTTCAAACTCATCCATTGTGATTTATATCAAAAAGGATAGTCCCGTTGGTCAACTTAGCTATTAAGTGACCACGTATCCCTGGTAGAACATGCGCTCTGGTGCTAACACTTTCGCATACACTATGTTGGGTGATATTAGGCCTTATCTCAAAAGTGAGAAAATGAGAACTTGTAAAGCTAAATGGTAATTTGTGGGACACTGGGAAAATAGATAAATATGGAACAATAACTAGCAGGGACTACTTTTGAAGGTGGTGGGCAACAGGAGACTGTGTACAGCTAAAAATCATTGCACCATGGGTGAATATGTGGTTGCTCCCCTGAAATAGTTGTACAAATAAATCTGGTTAAATCAGGTATATTGATTTAATTATATTTCATTTGTAAAATTTAGGTTAAATTTATGGTACAGGCCATAAAAACTAACTAGCAATGTTTTATTACTTAAAGGTCATTCTTCTTCACTTGGATAATGCTAGTGGCCTACTATCACTCAACATAGTGTATGCTAAAGTGTTAGTGCGGAGCACTGGGGCCAAGAATCTACCGGGGACACATGGATGATTTAGGAGTCTTTGTGTATCTCTTGAAGAATAGCCAATGAGAATACCTGATGAAATAAAAAAAACTACTAGTATCTGTCTGACAATCCATCAACATCCCTGTTGCTAGTGGCTGATTATGGACATTGTCACCATCACTCGTGTACATATGAACATGTGTCTATGTGAGTCTGCTTCTATGTCTGAGTGAGTTGAGTGAGTTGAGTGAGTGAGAAGTGAATGTGACTGTGGTCACACATAGTCACAGAGTCAAGTGGCCAGCAGGGCCGTTTTATTGTCAAACTACACTACCCGCTCCGTCTCTCCCGCTGCTGCTAGCCCCGTCTCTCCCGCTGCTGCTAGCCCCGTCTCTCCCGTTGGTGCTAGCCCCGTCTCTCCCATTGCTGCTAGCCCCGTCTCTCCCGCTGCTGCTAGCCCCGTCTCCCGCTGCTGCTAGCCCCGTCTCTCCCGCTGCTGCTAGCCCCGTCTCTCCCGCTGCTGCTAGCCCCGTCTCTCCCGCTGCTGCTAGCCCCGTCTCTCCCGTTGCTGCTAGCCCCGTCTCTCCCGTTGCTGCTAGCCCCGTCTCTCCCGCTGCTGCTAGCCCCGTCTCTCCCGTTGGTGCTAGCCCCGTCTCTCCCGCTGCTGCTAGCCCCGTCTCTCCCGCTGCTGCTAGCCCCGTCTCTCCCGTTGGTGCTAGCCCCGTCTCTCCCATTGCTGCTAGCCCCGTCTCTCCCGCTGCTGCTAGCCCCGTCTCTCCCGCTGCTGCTAGCCCCGTCTCTCCCGCTGCTGCTAGCCCCGTCTCTCCCGCTGCTGCTAGCCCCGTCTCTCCCGTTGCTGCTAGCCCCGTCTCTCCCGTTGCTGCTAGCCCCGTCTCTCCCGCTGCTGCTAGCCCCGTCTCTCCCGTTGGTGCTAGCCCCGTCTCTCCCGCTGCTGCTAGCCCCGTCTCTCCCGCTGCTGCTAGCCCCGTCTCTCCCATTGCTGCTAGCCCCGTCTCTCCCATTGCTGCTAGCCCCGTCTCTCCCACTGCTGCTAGCCCCGTCTCTCCCGTTGGTGCTAGCCCCGTCTCTCCCGTGCTGCTAGCCCGTCTCTCCGTTGCTGCTAGCCCCGTCTCTCCCGCTGCTGCTAGCCCCGTCTCTCCCGTTGGTGCTAGCCCCGTCTCTCCCGTTGGTGCTAGCCCCGTCTCTCCCGTTGGTGCTAGCCCCGTCTCTCCCGCTGCTGCTAGCCCCGTCTCTCCCGTTGGCTGCTAGCCCCGTCTCTCCCGTTGCTGCTAGCCCCGTCTCTCCCGCTGCTGCTAGCCCCGTCTCTCCCGTTGGTGCTAGCCCCGTCTCTCCCGCTGCTGCTAGCCCCGTCTCTCCCGTTGGTGCTAGCCCCGTCTCTCCCGTTGCTGCTAGCCCCGTCTCTCCCGCTGCTGCTAGCCCCGTCTCTCCTGCTGCTGCTAGCCCCGTCTCTCCCGCTGCTGCTAGCCCCGTCTCTCCCGCTGCTGCTAGCCCCGTCTCTCCCGCTGCTGCTAGCCCCGTCTCTCCCGCTGCTGCTAGCCCCGTCTCTCCCGTTGCTGCTAGCCCCGTCTCTCCGCTCCACCCCAGCCGACCGGATCCTCCGTCCCTGTCGGCTCCTCGGACACACTGCCAGTCTCTCACCCTGGCGCGCACACACTCACGCATTCACACACACGTTAAAAGCTGCAATCAGGCTCAACTGGCTGCAGCTGGTACTGAATCCAGGAAAGAAGCAGTCCACTAACTCACCTCTCTCCTGGATCCAATTAAGCCTCCCCCACCCTCCCTCCAGTCCGCCACAGTGACTCATTTAATGTCAGATAATCAGGAGAACAGCCTCTTACGTAAGACACAAAGAGAGAGAGAGAGACAGGTTGAGACAAAGCGAGAGAGGGAGAGAAGTGGTGAAATGGTGTTATATGGTAGTGCTGTATGTGAAGTATAGGAAGTTGAACTTTTGACACAATTGAACACACAGTGTATACTCGCCCCGGCTTTGCGTTTTCCGTTTATCTACATTCCCACACCAGTAGGGGGCGCATGGAGGTTAAAGAGGTAACCAAAACATTGGGAAACTGGAAAATACCAGTGGCAACAAGAACTACAGTGAAAGAGCGACAAAGGGCGGGGAATAAGGAGTTCACCACAGGACGTTGGCACGGAGATGGAAACAAAAGGCAATAACATCTGCAAATATTGGAAATGCCTCTCTTCATTTACAGCATGGGCAAAACTAGAGAATAATATCCCCATCTTGTATTGTCAACCTTTTTCAAGGACGCACATACCACCTTCTTCTCAACTTTTTTCTTTTGGTGGGGATTTGAGAATACAAAAAAAGTAGACGTTCCTCTAAAGTAGCAGTTGTTAGAGTGGGCGATGGCTTTGCTACCCCCTTGTGGATAAGTGGTTTATAGCCTCAGATGGTCGACTTGCCTGTACTATGTAAGCAGAGAGCTTGCATATGTTCGCAGACTTCATACGCGTGCCTTGTGTAAACTATGATCCATGAAGGGAAACCGCATATCTGATATATATATATATATATATATTAGTTCCACCAGGATCTCGCAGTGTTTTTTTCTGATTATTGCAGCCCAAAATGATTGAATTTGCAATATTTTTCGTGTTATCTTGTGGTAAAACAGCAGGAATTGATGAAAATGTCGAGCCCCCCATCCTCCCCAAAACATTGTAAACTGCCCACTCTGTTTTTTCAGTTGTTTTTTTAAAGTAGTAGAGTAATCGTCACACATTAATACCTTCTGGGGCCACCGGCTGAAAACTAGTTTCACTACACATGATCTCTGTCTAGTGTCTTTCTTTGTCTTTCATTCCTTTTTAATCCTAGTTTTCTTTACATTATATTTTTTTCCCCCCTTTAGGCTGCAATGCAGCATATCTACAGTTTGCCATTGTAGCACCTGTAAAAATATATTTTTTTAATACCTGCCCAATCCCTTCAATGTTTTGTTTGATAATATACTGTGGCATGTAGTTATTTGGTCAGTTCCAGGTTTATTGCACCTGCCAGTAGGTGGCGGAGTGAGCGGTTTGTAGTTCATTTTAGAAGTTTGTTCAGTTTGACATAGAAGAAGGCGAGTAGGAGTGGTTGGTCTGTGCCGATAGTGGGGGAATGTTCTGTTTCTGGTGCTACCTTATAGCCAACTTGCATGCTTTACAAAATATTGCCACGAAGTAATAAAATTAACGTTTTCTACACCACTAATGCAGTCGCTGTGTAAATGGTGTAACACCATCACATCATTAGTTGACCCGTCACGTTCCCGTCTCGCTCTAATCTGTCAGGTATGTCAGTGCTGCCAGTTTGACACAGAGAAAAGGAGAGAGAGGTCCGGAGCGGAGAACGCACATCTAACTAGTTACCGGCCCTGTTAGCAGCAAATCAACTCGAACAGTTTATAAAATGATTAGGCTACACCACGGCGCGGCGCGTCCAACCGGCCCAAAGACCGGATTCGTCCCGATTGTCCCGATTGGCTACTCCGGCATTGTCCTTGTCTGTAACCATATCAAAGGCTCAGGATAACAAGAAATCAAACAGTGCAAATTGCATATTTAAATAAAAAAACAACCTCCTGAACATGTAGGAGTGTTAATGTGGAAGCATTGTGCCAATTTGACCGTTTTATGCGGGAATATTGCAGGGTTTTGGCAAAATTGCAAGCTCTTGCAAGTATTACGGCAGTTAGTTGAACTTGCGTTAATTCTTGCGATCGCAAGATCGCAACATCCTGGAGGGACTGATGTATAGAAACACCACAACGTGAGGGACACACACACACAGATTGTAAAGCCTATGTCTTGTGTGTTTACAGGTCAGAGTGGGTTGGGGAAATCGACCTTGGTCAACACTCTGTTCAAGTCCAAAGTCAGCCGCAAGTCATGCACCCCCAGCTACGAAGAGAAGATCTCCAAAACAGTCAAACTGCAGTCAGTCAGCCACGGTGAGTCCACACACACACACACACACACGCACAGTTTCCATCCAATATTTTTTATGTCCATAAGTATCTCCATAATAAAAGTCATAGGCTACATTTTTACAGGTCAGTGGTCCAGGGGTTGGGAGTTCTCAGATCCTGCTTTCACATCACTTTTCCTCACATTGAACTGTGCTTTGACTGTGCTTCTGTGAGAACTGTTTGCTAGTTATTAAAGGGCTTTTTTGCAGCATGCAATGGCATGGTTTCTTTGTGCTGCATGTCCCCCCTTAGATTAATACAGAACAGGGTTAGTAGTACAATATGCATCCTATCTGCTTTACTAAACACAGTTGGACTTCACGTCCCGTAACATTTAATTCCTCTGGTATCCTTTTTCTTCTGCTGCCCAGCTATAGTTTCCCAACTTTCATTAGCTATGTTGTATGTCATAAAGCATTTGTTTCTTTATTTAGGTTTTTAAATTAAATAAAAAATTCAATTCCAGGTAGCATGAAAAAGGTCTTAAAAACTTACAGATACCCTGATTTGATTCCATTTTATTTTATTATACAATGGCTTATCCTCCCAAATGGACTGAATTAGGGTTATTCATTTGAGAACATTAAAGGTTATGAATGTTTGTGCTAAGGTCCACACTGAATGTTTCTGTACCAAAGTCCTAACATTGATCTCAATATAATGTACCAATGTCACAACCATCGACAGAATGAAAGAGGATTTATGATGAATGCATTGGATAGTTATTTTAGAGGAAGTTGTGGGTATTTTTCCTATTTTTGCCACACCAAATATGTTTGATATACAACAAAATGTGTTTTGTCACAAAGAAGGTTAAAGACGTGCTGCTAATCTTCAGGACCGTCTACGCGCACTCTCTGACAGAGGAATGCTCTTTGTCATTGGTCCTTCCAAGAATGTGAACCTGCAAAGCGTGACACCTTCCATAAACAGTTGCTGCTGTACTTTCACATGCGTCTCTTAGTGTGTAAACGCTCAGTCACTCTTCATAGCGCAAGAAAAGCCCAGAGAAAACCCGGTTACATTTCAGGTCGAACTCCAAAAGCCCTGTGTAAATGTCATGATGTTATAGTGTTCCGTTAAAGAAGAAACCATTGTGGTAAAAAGCCTAAATATGGTCATGATCCAGAAGCACACGGCCAGTTGTTTTTTTGGCCCTCCAGAGGATTAGAGAGGGTAATAGGGTGTTCTGTTTAGGCTCTTTTGCTACAGGAATATAATATTTGAGATAACAGGTTTATTATAAGGAACGATCATGTTGCTTATAATAAACATATCATTGAAGAATTATTTAAAGACTTTCATCAGTCTGGTTTCAATGGAGAGTTTTAGTGTCCCATGATGGTTTTCAAGCCAAACAAAGCAGTAATATTGTTTCAGTATTTTGCATGGTGATATATTACGTCTTCACTGTTGGATCTCTGCTCTAATTGGCACCTGTTACTTGTCTCTATTGTGATTACTTTCGTCAATTTTAGGCCATCGTAGTTAAAGGTTGTGTAGGAGGAGATAAGTTCAATATTGCAATTCCTACTGGTCACCAGTAGAGGTCACAGATTACTTAATGGCCCTTTAAAGTCCACATTACCTTTTTGATATGGACAGTAGTAGATTGTGGGAATGTCTCTGTTGGACTTCCCAATCATAACCAATCATCTATTGTACTTCTGGGCGGCCAGACAATCCTCTTTCCCCCTACTCGTCCATTGTGTGGCTTTTAGAAACTAGCGTACTCTGAGACCACGGTGGGGTCACAAGGAGGTCAGGAACTGAAGCTCACCTCCACATGATGGGACACTCTGAATGAAAGCAGAACCCCATATGAACCAGATCTGACATTTAGGTTCTTACAGGTGAAACATGGAAAGAGTTAAAGATTTATAGTTTAACAAAAAAAAAATGTGATGTAACAGAAAGCTAAATGCATGGTTTTTTGCAGAGTGTACGGACGGGCTTAACAATCTGTTGTACATGTTGGTATCATTGTGCACCTCAAAGTACATGTTGCAGCTTCTAGTTACATTGGGACGGTTTACATGCCTCATTTGAACCGGTGTAACTTTACAGAGACAATTTAAAGAGACTGCAGGAAATTCTTGATGTTTACCTTCACTGCTTGAGGGAAAAAGCGCCTCTGGCTACTGGCTCTCGTCTCTGAATAAAAACCTTCCCCCAAAGCTTAAGATGTAGAAGCAGATATCTACAGCTCCTGTCACTAACTCTTCAACGTTTCCCGAATACGGTTGCCATCCGGGGGTGATTCTGACCTCATTGCCTGTAAATCCAGTTGTTTTGGGGAAGTGAAAGGCAGTTTCACAACCCCACGTCCCTCCAGCTACTGTAAAGCCCACTGGAAACCTAGTAAAAACCCAGAATTCAAAGGAGCTTTAAAATAACCTCACGCAATTTGCTCTAACATTCACATTCCTATTTCTCTACATGTGTGTGAGATGTCATCTCTCTCTCACATGTTTGCTGTCCAACTCCCCCAACCAGTTGAATATAGCAGAAATGGCATATAAAACAATATTTTAGTGTGTAAGGCGATGGAAATGATGCGAGCACTGTTGAAGCATGCGCCTCATCTTCTATGATGGTTTGAACCAAAAAACATTAACATAGTGTAACCATTCTCCATTCAAACCCACAGCCACCGCTGCCTTGCTAGCTTGCAATCTTGCTAGCTTGCAGCCAGTGGGTCTTCTGGGTACCTGACTGAAAAATGCACACATGCCAAGGCAGCCGTTGCACAAAGTAGTCGAGATTAAATGTCTATGAATTGTTCAGATTTGCGCGAAAGCACCAAAATTAGTCTTTATGTACAGTTTACATTTTCAGAATTTGAGCTGGCATTTGTCATTACCAGCAAGTGGGGTTCTCTTTACATCTGTTGGACTGACCATGATAGGTCAACTTGTGTTTTGATAGCCATGTGAATTCAATCGCAATTTTAAGAGAATCGACAATATCGCCATTTTAGTATGAAAGAAAAGGAAAGAAAAGCAGCTGCCATGGCTGATCAGCACCATTTTTGCGAGGCTCCAATTCTGAAAATGCTCAGGGCATCAAAACAATGTATACTAATTGTGGTGCAATTCGGGCTATTTCTGGCCTATCTTGCCTGGACTAAAGTATATTTCCTTGTGCCACGGAGGGCCAAGCGCCTGCAGGTTTTCACTCCATCCAAACACTACAAGCAGCTGATCTCACTGACGGCACTCTCTGGTTGAAAGTGTGCCAGTGAAATAGGCCACTGACGTGATTGGTCGAACGGCACATGGCTGAGAACCACTGGTCTAGACATTCAGGAAAGCAGTATGACACACTTTATTGCAGGTTAGGAAAGAAAAACGTAATGATCGGTTTCTTGGTGGCATGTTGGCTCTCATGCTTCCGCTCGGAGGAGGATTCCTGTGTGCTTACTCAACAATGGCAATGGCCTCAAATGATAGTCTTTACACTCCTGCTCGGCTTTACTCAAACACACACACGTCGCCACAGAAGTGAGCCTAATCCCAATATTAATCTTAACTTTCAACCCACATCCAAATCCTAAACCAAATTTAACCCTTGCCATAAACTAGTCCCTTGAAGAAGCGAGGACCATCCAAAAAGACATTCTTAATGTCTAAAACTCAATCCGGTTCTCACAAAGACACGTACATGCATGTGCGTACACACACACACACACACACACACACACCTAAGACACTGGTACATTATTAAAAGCCAGAGAGAGTGTTTTGCACCAGCTGTGTTTTAACTCTGTGTGTGTCTCTGCGCAATTGTTTCCTGTTGTTTTAGTGAAACCTGTGATCTGTGTTAATGTCAAACAGATAACCCTTTAGTTGCCTCTCCCTCTCGTTTGCTTCTTTATCTCGTATGTATATTTTCCTCCCTGTTTATGGTGGAGTGGATACATCCAAGTGCAGTATGAAAACAGTGTGTTTTGCTTGCAAGCGACACAGACAGTGTCACTTGTAGTTTATTGCAGTTGCCAGCAGATTTTTTTCTATTGATTTTTATCCTTAAATTGACAATATGTTCAGTTGGGCAGAGTGCATTTTTCACTTTTGTGGCAAATCTGGTCTTCAGTTCCATTCTAAATGGCATTTAAACGTTCTTAAAATCCCTTGATTTGCCAATACCTGCAGGAGTTTCTTGCGGTTGCATAACAAAATACAGCTTTTGCTGTCCGTAAAACAAAAAGTGGAGTGAAATGTGAAAAGTGCTATCTGTGAGCATCTTTGCCAACAATCTATTTGTGATGACTACAAATCCAAGACAACCAACAACAATGGTGACTGGCTACAGCTGATGCTAACCAAGATTTACCAACAAAAGCACACAAAACAACAGTCACTACATTTACAAAATGTAACATTGAAAAATAAACTCAAATCACCAATAATAGCTCACAACTACAACTTAACAATGTTACTACTAGCATACACTGGGGTCAGCCCTATGTTCCCTCAGCCCTATGTTCCCTCAGCATCTATGAATTTATTTCCCATCCAAATTAGGCCCTATGTTCCCTCAGCCTCATGTTCCCTCAGCATCAGAGAACCCTTCCAAATGCGCATAACGCGCTGTTGGGGTCCCCTGAAGGGCAGCCTTCGCACTAACAATATCCAATAAGGACCCTTGTGAAAATCCTACAGGTTCTTAGACACATCAGCACATGGAGATGCTGGCTCTGCTGGCAAACTATTCAGCAGTGGACATACAATAACGGATGCAAAGATACTTATTCATCTCTCTATATAAACTGTATCTCTAAATCCATCCCCCTCTCTCTTGACTCCATCTGTAGTGATTGAGGAGAAGGGGGTGAAAATGAAGCTGACAGTGATTGACACACCAGGGTTTGGAGACCAGATCAACAATGAAAACTGGTGAGTACCAGGAGGATGGAGGGAAGAATGGGCAGGTGGATGGAAGTAGAGTATTATGGAGGGAGTCGTGGGCCTAACTCAACGAAGCATTGGTGAAGGAAAATCACAATTGCTTTTATCCAATGGGTACACAAGGAGTTTGACTTGCTTAATGGTGCCGACACATTACAAGACCGTCACAAGAGATAAGATTGACACACTAGGCCAGGACAAAACATACCTGATAGAAGACAAAACGCCGAAAGACACCACAAGTATACATTCAGAGATGGACAATTGTTCCAGTGTAGCAACTGTTGTCACAACTAGCATTATGCTTTGATTGAGTATAAATAGAAATCATAACACTTAAAACACTTTAGTAACCAAACGTAGAGCAACCAACCGTATTTCTATTTATGCTGAGGGTTGGGCGATGTCTGCTCAGTGCATCGGGCGATGTGGATATGTAAAAGGTTGTTGATAGAGGATTACTTTTTTTAAGACTCACTCACATAAGGCAGGTGAACAGATGCAGCAAGATGAATTCAAATGGTTTTTCAAGAGAACAATTCCAAAGAGCCGACTCTCACTTTCGCTGCAGCTTTCGGCATCTGCTAACCAAGCCAATCAAAACCTCAAAAGTTTACCCAAAGCAAAGAAAAAGAATTCAATGGTAAAATCAATGTAGTATGTTTACTCAAAAGCAGTTTGAGTTTTAGCTGCAAACAGACCAAACGCCTATAGCTTCTCTTCATGCTGAGCTTGTAATTGCCAACTAAAGCTAATGTTAGCAACGATACAACCTTGCTAGTAAGGTCCACTCTAAACTCTGTAGCAACCATAAAAGCATCAACACAATCCAAAATAACAAATTAAATAGTAATTTCTGTAATGATGAGCCACTTCCCCGAACAGAAATCCTACTGCCCAGCACAAAAATATATACATATATATTTTCCTGATGGCCATGCAGAGGTCATTAGGAGCTAACTTAATGTCCACTCCTCTCCTTATCCTCCCATTCTGCTCCTTCTCCCCAGCTGGGAGCCCATAGTGAAGTATGTCAATGAGCAGTACGAGAAATACCTGAAGGAGGAGCTGCATGTCAATCGGAAGAGGAGGATTCCTGACACCAGAGTCCACTGCTGCATCTACTTCCTTCCTGCTACCGGCCACTGGTTAGTACAGTTTCAGTCATGTGCCTGACCTCAGACTTATTTTTGCCAAAAGGGAATCTCTGAGCTTTCTCTTTCCAAAAAGTCATGCAGTGATTAAGCCACATACTTTACTCACTGAATTGTAATTTGATTGCGGTTTGAGTCTTTGAGCTGGACTAGCCTGAATGTCCTCAAGATGCTGTCAGTCATTTGTCTTTACTTGCATCTTAAATCTGAACACAATCTAAGCCAAACCTTTGAGGAAGTCCCAGTCAGATGCGGTGAAGCAAGAGACATCTGGTCAAAGACAGGATCTGATCCGATGGCTTCCTCCATACAAAACAGATAGATGTGAGAATCTAGAGTGTCTCAGAAACAGAAAACTCTGTGTCAAAATTCACCATTAAGAGTAAGAGTAATACATGGATCAGAATTCTAATATAATATTCGAATCCCAATATACAAGGTTATAATGTTATCATACAATGCTATTTGGTGGGTTTCTTGGGTTTCTTTGATATGCGTATCTTTCATTTTTAAATTTGGTCTCATGGTGATATTTGGTTCTAGAGGGTTGTGTAGAATGCCACTTGTGCAGTAGGGTGAAAGGTGGATTTGGACATTTGTCCATCGCTGAAACATCCAGTATTTTTATTCAGTATTTGTATATACTTGGGGAGGAAGCTATCGTATCAGAGCCCATCTTCTTCCAGTCACTTCTTGTTTTCATTTGGTTGCTTTTGCACTCAAGACGAAAGTAAATTGCAGTAACATCACAAGACTGTTTGGGCTAGGAACTGAGAGTTCTGTTTGTGCTTTCTTTCAATATCTGTGTGTGTGTGTGTGTGTGTGTGTGTGTGTGTGTGTGTGTTCCTAGGTTACGCCCCATTGACATTGAATTCATGAAGAGGTTGGGGAAGATAGTGAGCATCGTGCCGGTCATCGCCAAAGCTGACACACTCACCATCGAGGAGAGACTAGAGTTCAAGCAGAGGGTGAGGGAGTGTCTTGAAATACTGAAAGTGTCTAACTTTTCTGAGCTGAAAAACAACATTAACAAAACCAGGAAGGAAGAACATTTTTTGGTCGTGCTCCAACTTAAGTAACGGAAAGTCACAGAAAAGTAATGGAATTTCACATCAGAGGCATCCCATTTGTACAATTCTACACCACATGTGACACTATGCATGTATACAGCCCTAATGTTTCCTGGCCACGCATGCCTTGAGACACAACCTAAAGTGTAAACTACAAAGCTATCTGTTTGACCTCTGACCCTTTGACAGATAAGGCAGGACCTGGTGGCCAATGGGATTTGCGTTTACCCCCAGAAAGAGTATGACGAGGACGCAGAGGACCTCATCCTCAACAACAGGATCAGGGTAAGTTCTCCACTCACATCATTCAGTCAAATCAACCTGCTGATCAGGAATCACAACAAATCTGATTCCAGTCCCTGTAACTAAAGCGAAGCATGATGGACTTGTCTGTTCTGTTTGCTGAACTTTCCCTTCCCTTCTTGCCCTCAGTACATTTTGTTATAAAACCTTTCATTTTGGGGTTGAAGAGGATCGAAACCCGCATTTTCACTGTCTTGCTCAGGGGCAGTTTGACAGGATAGATGGCTATCAAAGGGATTAAACTCTGAAATTTCCATTATGGGATGGTCACTCTAACCATTAGGTCACCCTGGATCTGAATGCTTTTTGTTAAAACATTACCTTATGTTCATTGCACGATCTCTCCAAAGCGCAGATCATTACGTCCTCTAAACAGTTGTGTACGCCAAGGTCTTACGGTTAATACTTTTCCGTACAGACATTTATATTTGTGATAGAAGTAATCGGTGTCACATTGGTAGGCATCTAGAAATATATTCCCAATGTGCGTCAGTCTGACACGGTGATATCCTGTGTCCAGGAAAGCATTCCCTTTGCAGTGGTGGGAACCGACAAGGAACACCAGGTGAACGGGAACAAGGTGCTGGGCCGCAAGACAAAGTGGGGAATCATCGAAGGTGAGGTCTTAGTTCAACACGGTCAATATGACCTCATTTACTCTTGGTATTCAAATACCAAGTTTTTATATACCATCTGGAAAGTAGGTGTGGAGGAGGAAAAACTAACATGGCAGCTGTTACTGTACAGCCTAAACTTACTTGTCCTTTATTCGTACTCATGTGATCTCATCTAGTCCCATTGCTATGCTGTGCATTTTACCTCTTGCATTAACACACATCCTTATCCAGATAAGATCATTTTAATACCACGTGGAAATGGAATCAGAGTGTTATACTAAATAGCACTTCAAGATGATTAGGATTACAATGAAGGTGATAATGACAGGGTGACAGTAGTGAGGATGATAAAGGTTGATGATGATCGTGAATTGATCATTCAAGGTTTTGAAGTACTTGCTCTGAAAAAAACAAAAACAATGTGGGGTGGGTGAAAAAGGCTTCTGTGCGTCTCTTGCCGTAAACCTTCAAAATCCTTAACCGTAACTAATCGCCATCTAGTGGTGTGAAAAGGACAAGTCGAGCCTACAGCCACATAAGAAACCTTGATTTCCAATTGAAAGCCATGTAATACTTGTGTGTTCCAGGCCTGGAAAAGGTATAAGTAAAATGATACCAGGAATGGTGATGTCATGTTCCATCTGGTTTTCAAAAGAATCCTAGGCTAAGATGATTTTTTTATTAAGGAGGGGGAACAAACAAACTTCCTGCACCGGGGTAGTGTTCGTTTCCCAGAAAGTTCCCACGATGACATCTGGTGAGAAAGGAATTAAATTCACGCAAGGTGCTTTACACTTTTCACGATTGTTCCGGGTTGCGTTGCCGCTTATGTTCTCCATTCCTTCCTTTCTGTTCATCTGGTGCCACTCCATCTATATAGTCAGGCTGGAGACTTGATTAGTGATTGGCGTCAGCCGGGTTACCTCCACGTTCCCAGTAATTGGCATTGATTACTGTTCTTAAGGGCCGCAGTCCTTGTAGATGGCTCCCTCTCTCTGAGTGCAGCTGTTTTTATGTAGCTGTGGTCAGGGAGGAACTAACGACAGGACTGGCTGATATCTGATATTCAATTAAAAAAAAAGGCCTAGTATATCAATCAGTCTAACCCAAGTTCATATTATTTACACATTCAATGTCCATATGTGATCAGACTGTAAAACAACCCTATCTTCTCTGTCCACAGTTGAAAATGTGGCTCACTGTGAGTTCGCCAACCTGAGAGATCTGCTCATCAGGTGAGTTCTACTGTGTGTGTGTGTGTGTGTGTGTGTGTGTGAGTATTAGACTTGGTTCATGACATGGAAGACGGGATAATAAGTCATTTGTGAAGGCCATAAAAGTTACAGATGTGTTATTTCTCACACGCACTGCCGGCTTTGCGCCTGTTCAAATGTGAGGGACAGGATCTGAAATGCCGAAGATGGAGCTTCCATGGCTTATTACAGGTCAGCCAGGTTACAAGCCTCTCCTAGGTTGAACTCAGGCCAAAGGTCAGAGGTCTGCCACATATCCAGTAGCTTACAGGCAGGACAAGAACCAGCTGTTTTATGACAAGCGGAAGGGGAACATGTCATGATGTAAGTCTGACTTTGTTGACTGATGGTAGGGCCGAGGTCAGAGCCGCCATGTTCGAACTAAAATGATCATCTTGATGATTTTGCCTAATAATACGATTATTGATCACGACTATTGGTCTCAATAGAGGTTAGAGAAGCTTGCCCAAACCAGCTAGGAAAACTCTCCACCCCCCCCAACAACTGCTGTGTGTGACGAGCAATGCATTGAACCCCCAACTGCTCCAGTACAATTGTGGTTGTACTGAATGTCACACCGAAGTCCATTCAAAAAAATGAATGCAAAGAAAATCTATGTCATTAAACTACAATATTATTATAATTATTAGTTCTTATTTCATTCAGCTCTCAACAATCACACAACACATTTCCCCCGCAAAGTTCTTCCTCGGCCAGCAGTCTGTCAAATTTGCTACAAAGTTTGCCTTTCTCTATCTTTGCGTTTCTTGCCAAGGTCTCACCTGCAGGACCTGAAAGACGTGACCCACAACATCCACTACGAAACCTACCGTGTGCGACGGCTCAACGAGAGCAACATGAACGTCAATGGACTGGAACTTTCCATCCGGGCGCTGGAGAACGGAAGCGAATCCGAGAGTCACCTCTGATCCTGTCCGGCGGCATCCCGTCTTCCCGTACCTTGCAAGAGGAAAGTTGATGCTCCCTTGTCTTCCAATCAGAACGAGAGAGAGGGCAAAGAAACCTGTTTTTTTTCCCCCATAAAGATGAGACAGAGAGATGATTTTTTTTTAAATGTCCCTTCCATTTTTGGGACCAACTAGTGGATTGTTTTTAAAGGAGAAATTCTATTGAGTTTTTACGCAAGACGTTATAATAAATGCTTTTAAGCATCAAATATGGATATATTTTTGAGAATGAGCTCATATATATTATTTTCTGGAAGGATGGCAATGGGCAGGCAACATAACATGGCATTGTGAGAGTGAATAGATAAGGCTTGTGGGGGGGGTTCCTATGATGTCTAAGCAGTAAGGTCATCTTCATTCTACCATCGGTCAGATACGACTAAATATGATCTAAATATGATACAATGATGAAATATGATGAAAAACAAACGGGACAAATCCTGGTTTCTGAATTTTGTTTGGACACTGAAACCGACAATGTGACCAGGAAGCGACCAAAATGCCCTTCAATAAACTCCCTAACTCTTTCAAGAATAACTAAACCTGCTGCTTTACAAAGTGCTGCCCCCGTTCGTGTCGAATATAGCTGCCTCCAAAAAGACTCAATGAGCTTTTGCTCTTAAGTGCTCGAAGCCTTTCCCAATCGCGGCGTACAACGCACTGTGGAGAAGGTCTAGAAATGCTAATGCAGGTTTGGTCTAAGTCGGATGCTTTGTATGAAAAAATGGCTGCCTTTTTTGCCCACGCATTGATACTATTTTCTAATGTTAGGTCTTCATAATCCACCTTTCAAAGGGATAATGAACGTGTACGTTACACATTTTGAGTTATTGACTGACCATATGTAGGGCGTATGAATTAAACAACTAGATGGTAGGATTCAGAGGACATGCTTTTTTCTTTTGTACCTTTCACCCTGCTGACTTAAGTCATTTGTTTTACCTGGCACTGGCCAGAAGGTAAACATTTGTCATTGAGCTACTCTAAAAGTGTTTTATGGAACCTTTATTTATGCAGGGAGAGTCGACTGAGCGTGCCTGCTCTTTTTCACCCAGCTTCACATTTACGCAGTTCAACACTGCACAGTACAACCACACCTGTGGCCACTGAGCAGCTCCACTGGAGCAGTGGGGGTTCAGGGCCTTGCTCCAGGGCACCTCAGCAGTATTTGTTGAGAGAGGGCAAAATGCTACTCATTCATTTTCTCCGCTCACATTTTCTTAGCCAGTCCAGGGAAGTGTAGCATGGAGCCTGATAGCCCTCAACATAGTGTATGCTAAAGTGTAAGCATGAAGCCTACTTTCACTCATCATAGTGTATGCTAAAGTATTAGCATAGAGCCTACTATCACTCAACATAGTATACGCTAATGTGTTAGCATGTAGCCTACTATCAAGTATATAAATGTTAGCATGGAGCACTGGAGCTAATGGGCACATGGATAATTTTGGCGTCTATATTCTCATCACTTAATAGGCAAATAACAGGCCAATCGGCCCCCTGTATTCCTTAAGCTGAAATACCAGTGCAAGCACCGAGAGATTGTTGAGTGATTTAAAAACCCCACTAGCCACGGCTTTCTCTCCTTGGTCTCTCTTCCTCTGTTTCCTTTGCTACTTCCCTATTGTCTGAATAAAGAACAGAAAATACTGCGGGTGAGTACACCATCCACTTTCCCTTTTTAAAGAGTGCAATTTTCCTGTCTTTTTTTTCACCACAATGGGACCATTGTGAGAAAAGTTCAAGATGTCAAAGTTTCCCTTTGAGGCAAACTACCATCCACAGCGGCACCAAACCCTCCACGAGATAATAACGTTTCAATTTGATCTCAATCAGACGAACCATGCCAAACCGCAGTACGTTCACAATGTGACTGTCTTCTTGCCTGGACAGAGAAAGTGAAATCTTCCCGGCTCTACTCTGTATCCTAAACATCAATGTGTCAAACCCCCACCCACCCCCTGTGTTTTACACTCAGCATGTACTAACAGCTCCCAACATGATTCTTGTCCTTGCTTTTTATAGTATTAATGATATGTTAACACTGTTGATTTACAAATAAATGTCACTTTCTCACTGTTTGAACTCATTGATTTTAGTGTGAAACACTAATGACAGCTCACTATAAGCAGTATGACATAAAAAAGATAATGAAGCCGTATTAACTAAATGTACCATTAGTGTACATTCAGTAATTCACAACTGGCTATAAACAAGTACATTTCTATAGGTGATCCATTGATATTGAAAGGCTTCTTGAAGATGGCTTTGGTGTTGGTAATCAATGTGATCAGAATCAAGTGGTTATAAAACTATAAAACTCATAATATTGATAATTTTTTACTTTGTGTTTGTGTGTGAAGGAGTCAAAGAAGAAGGGATGAAACAAATGGCAAAGAGGCTTAGTGATGACCAGAATGTGCATGTGTGTTGATGACAGACTGGTTCAAAAGTACTGAAACAATAGAGGGCTGACGAACAGTTAACTGAGCTGACTCTTCTCAAGCTCCAACTCAGTGAGTAGAGACTAGGGATAAAGACAAGACAATTTACCGTGTCACAGTAACCTACATTTGGAAACAAATCTACTTCATCAGACTATAACACTACAACACGACTGTAGTGTTACTGAATTGACAGCTACCCTCTTTTTCTAGTCTGTTTTTTATAGAATTAACCATTATTTTGCGCGCAGCCATTTTTCCACTGGACCTCCACAATGCTGCCAGCATTTTATTTAGTTAAATAAATAAAATTGCAATAAAACAACAGTGCTCCTTATATTTTGTACTCTTGTACACCGGATATACTTTTTTTTTGGTCTGGAAGGAGACAGGACAGGAGACAAAGTAGATTTTGTGCAACTTTTACTAAAACAATGCAGACTGCAACCAAACCATCTCAAAAACAACAATGCTTTTCTAACAAGGCACTGCAGCCATGAATTAGAGTTGAACCAAGTTGTTTTTTTTTCCTGTCAAAAAAAATCATATGATCACCACTAGATTCTTATTCACAAAAAGAAATGGCCCCAGGATAATAGAAATCGAAGGAATACCCCCATTCAAAAAAAAATCAAAATCAAAACCTCAGTGTCACAAAGAATGAATAAATAGATACCTAAATGGTACCAATATATATATTCGTCACTGACAGTTTTGTGTGGCAGAAAGATTAGAGATTATTCACTGGCCATCCGTCTATCCAGTCCATCAGTCAGTTGTCCAAGGAGCAGTCCAGGCGTTGTATTACCACACTGTTTAACACCTTGTTTGACCAAATGTGAATACAGTGCAAATTTCATTGGCTCTACTTTAGAACATCATACAGATGCTTTGTAATTGCAGTGACAGGACTTGTTGTTTCATTGGCTGCTAAACGTTTAGCACCTAATGAAGCAAATGTCAGATTAAAGGAAAAATCCACTCTGATACTCACGCTGTTAGACATAATTCATCTGTGATGTTCAAGGCATTCCAGGAGTTACTTTGTGTTGAAGTGTTGCAATTGACCTTTTTATTGTACCCACTCTTCTATTTCTACGTCAGTTAGTGATTTCCTACATTTCCCAGAATGCCTTTCTATAAACGCCTTCTCTGTGCTATACACAGGGGGCTGAAGTGGAAGTTAACCAAGACCACCTGCTGGTTTACTAGTGGCTAGGTGGCTAGCCCGATTTTCCACAGACATGGGGGTACATTTCCTAAACCAACCAATAGATTTTTTTGAAAGTCACATGGCTGCACCTTGCATTATATAAGCATTTATAAGATACCTACATATTTCTGTCATTTTTGTTACAATTTCTTGCGAGCAAAAAGTGTGTACTCATAAGGTAGTCAATGAATAAATATCACCTCATTCTACGACATATTTCAGACAATATTTCAACAAAATGGACCCAGGAATGCAACGTACATCGCCAATAGCTGTTTTTAAGAGTGTTGTGTTTTAGGGTAGATTTTTCCTTTAAGTCACCAAATCAAATTGTTGGATGTCAGACTTTTGATCCATTAATAGCTCCAGACACCATGTAGGAAATGGAAATTTGTGTGAATTGCACCTTTGTCAATTGCACAATGCTCCCCGTGGACATTTTTCAGCAAAACTGGTCAAATCTTGAACAACCCCTCAAGATTAACACCGTAAACTGTCTAAAGTTCGAATGTCCTCATCGGAAGAGTTGACTATTTTTCGGACTGCCTGCCCATAATGTGTAAAAAAAAAAAAAAAAGAAGAAAGAGTTTTCCTCATAACCTGAAGTCAAGTTATGTGTGATGTTTGAGAGAGAGAGAGAGAGAGAGAGAGAGAGAGAAGGACGTTTTAAGGAGTTGTTAGTCTTCAGTCCTAACGCTGGATTAAAATGTCAAGTTTACATATGGCTGTACAGAAAATATCCAATTCAGAGACAAGAGATGGAGGGTCGATGGATCTGAACCCCAGAATGTCAAGGGGCTGTGGAAGGGATTCACTGATGTGAGGCTGAACTTTATATATATATATATACAGCACTTGTCATCGTTCGGTATTACACATCCCTTAGTCGGACCGAGGGGGGAAAAAGTGTGTTGTGACAAATTGATAACGAACATGCACAAACAGTGGACGCACACTCCCATACACACCATGTGGATCACGCTTAGTCTTACTGACAAATGTCAAACTAAATACACTTAACCCAATTCCCATCAGTTCTGTATCACATCATTCATGTTGTTTTGTAGCATGTCATGACCTTAACCACGTCCAAGTTCCATGGTTCTTATTTGCACATACAGGAGGTGGACAAAATAACATAAACACCACTCTTTGCCTTCAGAGCAGCTTGTGTAGTGGAATAGTAGACCTTTCTTCAAGAAGGAAAGCCTCCAGTTCTTTGAGGGATGCAGGAGGAAGAAAATCTACTTCCTGTAAAGGTTCAGTGATGTTTTTTAGATCTGCTGACTGGGGAGGCCATGGAAGGAGCCTGACTTCACCCTGCTCTTGAAACCAGCAGTGTTGTATGGGGGCATTATCATCTGGGAAAATGGGAACATCATAAGGGAACAGTGTACCCTAGGGTGCTCCTGGTGCTGGTAAATGGCCTCATATTCCTTGTCTGTTAAACAGCCATGCAGAGCAACCTAATCAGACCTAATGACTCCCAGTAGATGGCGCCATACTCTAACAGATCCACCATGTTTACCAGTTTGGCTCCCCATAGGAAAGCAAGAGCTCTCATAGTTGTATATTTTCTGTCCTAGACTCAAATGAGTTCTTTTTTTTAACACTAAAAGGTATTTTCTCCTATTGCTCCAATTAAACTCAAGGGAAACAATCACATATCAGCTCATGTTGATCTCACTCAAAACAAGAGATCTCCAAATGATCTTAAATAAGTGTCATTTAACTTTCCTGAATATGAGACCATGAGATTAGAGAAAGATCTCAAAGAAAACTCAATATGATGTTTTATGACTCCTTCTCAAACATGCACATTTTCACATACTGCTGCATTTTCCTATTGGAGCCATGAGGGCAGCAGACATATATATGTCACATGTTAGCATTTTAAAACTGATCTCGTAGTGTCAAGGATTTATTATCTGTTATCTCCTCCTTGCTTCTAATGGGGTTTTAGGAGAAACATTCAAAATAAAGGTGATCACAAAAATGATACAGAATTGAGATCCCCTCTATTCCTTAAGAGATGAAGAAAAAAACTACTCTGAGAAAAAGATTTTTGTAAAGGTTAACTGTCTGGATGGAGACTACAGTCAGACTACATTACTACATTACCCCAGTCAGACTACATTACTTTTTTCTGTTGCTCGGGGGTCCAGGTTTTGTGCTCCTTACACCAGGTGATGCATCTTTGTTACAAGTGGTCCTGCCATAAACAGCAGCTCTGTGAAGACTTTTGTTGAGACTGTGTCACAGAGGTGTTGGTTACCAATGTGGTAATATTTGGGTCTGTATTACTATTTGGCTATTGACTATTTGGCCTTCTTGAAACTGAAAACTCACAAATAAAAGTGGTGATTGACCTCTTTAAAAGCTGACACATACTCCTAATTGACATTTAACTGACTTAATGACTTGCCTGTGTAGTTAATCAACTGTGATTCAGTTCAAAGTAAAAGTCTTTGTTCGTGTAGTGTTTCTGTTATTTTGTCCACCCCCTGTACATTACATTGTTTGATTTTGAACCCAGCAAAACTGTGATTATACATATATTATCGCATCCGTCCCTCTTCGTAACATGTGACGTAACATTATTCAAAGCTCTTATAAAATGGTAAATAACATCTACCAAGATAACAAAAGTTACTGGTACAAACATGGTCTTCAATCTAGGTAAGATCAGTACATGTAAGACAGGAACCAGTGGGCATCAGTGTAAAAAAAAAAGAAGTAGGAATAGGAATGAAACTGAAAGAGCACACAAATTCTGCTAATTTCAACATGATCAGTAAACTGTCAGTATTTATTTTACTGCTCACTTAAAGTTGTGCTGTACAAGAGTTAACGAAACGTCGACAGATGTAGACCAAAGATTGTTAACAAGAACAGAATCGACAAGAACTGTGAACCTTGGGAACGTTTTTAGTCATTTGCAGTTTTTAGAGCTCATGATATGTAAAATGTTCAAATGAATATTTAGAATGTTCCTCATTCATTTGATGCATGTTTGATTTATGTTTTTATTCTTGACTGGATAACTAGTTTCAGCCTGCAGAGAAGACTAGTAGACCAAGGAACTCGAATCCGACATCAACTCAGAAATCTTGACCTTTGTCATCTTGGTAAACAGTGTAAACATTGCTTAGCAGAGGTCAAAGTGGATGCGGAGAACTTGATTCTAACGTCTAAAGTTTATGCTCATCCTTTGTGTATTTTGATATGATAGGAAATTGTCAATTGTCACCCTTTACATTTACCCCGACATAACAGAATAGCCCACAAACTAGACAGTGGCCTCTGCATGTTGACCCATGTGAGGAACTTAGCCACTTTGAGAGAGTGTTAATAGTTTCACTGGTATCTACAAGCTTGAGGTCAAATGTATAGAGTTGATTTTTTTTTTCACTCTGGGATCTGAAAAGTCCAAACAAACCAATTCCAAAACCAGCAATCGATGCACAAGCTCACCCAGGCCCATGTTTCAAACTGTCCAATAGGCCGCTTCCACAAAACAAAACCCTTTTTAAAAAAAATGCCACTTCAATAAATAAATTAAATAAGACACAAATTCATTTAAATAAATAAATAAATACATAAATAAATGTATGTACACTATAATGAAGGAACAGATGCAGAACTTCCAAACTGGCCCTTCTTGAAAGAGAAAGGCCCTTCTTTCAAGGCTCCTCTTTTCAGTGTAGCCAATGATCGGCTAGAGGCAACCAGCCAAACTTTATGCACCGTGGATGCATTTGGCACAACCTAATACTGGCCGACGCAGACCCAATCCTTGCAGATCTGAGGATGTGGATCGGGCCTCAAGCAGCGCGGCAGCACACACCGGCTGGCCCGATCCAGTTCCCTTTAACGTCAGGTGATGGGGAAAGGGGGAAAAAAAAGAACAAACTCTTAAGACTAACAGGCATTAAAGGTGCTATGTGTATCATTTCAACATAAATAAATCACGATCGCAATAATCTTGAGGCATCTGTGTAATTACCACAAACAAAACAAGACCATCGGCGAGAAGACTGCCCAGCCTCTACTCTGCAGAACAGGATGAGGCGTGGAGTGAAAGGAGTGAAAAATCACTTCCAACATGTTTATCCTCTTCCATAGAAGTATCCTCTTCTTGAGCACTAACAATACCGCTAGTGTGACGTAGAGATTTGTTCTATACTATACCAAGGTATCACAGTTAATTCCACAATGGTATAATCATCATTTCAAATGTTACATGTAGCACCTTTAAACAGATTGAGCAGGGAGCTGCACACATGGAGTAGGATATAGTTGGGCATTGAGTCAGGCGGGAGTGGACTGAGGTCTTAAGCTGCCCTGTGGCAGGGGTGGGTTGGGCAGCTACATCCCTTTCGCCCATGGGAGTCACTGAGGGCTGGCAGGGTGTCTATGTACCCTATGATGATCCCTTCACCTACAGAGGAAACCGACGGAGGTGAATGACCACAAGTTGTATCTAGGGAAGAGCCATGTAGAAAGCTCATTGCTTTAGAGCACAATTCTCAAAACTGGAATGCATGGCTTGCTTCACTTTCAATTCTACACTTTTCTAAGACCTTTAAATGCTACCAGGATTTGGATTAAAGGCCAGTTTAACTGCCAAAATAAAGAAACAAAAAGCTGGCATAAACCGACTATTTCTATTACTGAGCCACAGCTGGTGAAAGTCAGATGTGATGAAAATGAAACATGCTTGGCATACTGTATTAATCCTGTCCTGCGTTAATCTAAGACTGGGCATGCACGTGGCTCAAACAAGTGGCCAACTGGAACTTTCCTTGAGTAAATATCACCCAATGTAAGCAATCTGGCAATATTACTATCATAACTTTAGGATGAAAATGAAACTTGACGAAACCTCTGTACTACCTGCGTATACCCTGTTCTACGCCAACTGCCAGCAAACCAAACCATGCATTTCAGATTTCTTAACTGAGTTGAGATGTGAGATTCTGGGCCCAACAGCAACCATACCATTAGCAGAGTCGTATCCCACGTTTAGGAGGTCACACAGGAAGTGAAAGATGTGCCATTAAAGGTGACCGCTCAGTTTGGTTTTATCCAATCTAGATTATTTTGGCAAGTGTCAAAAGACAGAAAGGAAAAGACACCAAGAATACAAAAAAAAAAAATAAGAAGAGGACAGGACACAACCAATCTAGGTTGAGTACTGCAGTGCATGCTGGGTAAATGGTCAGGAGGATAGCAGTAGTAAACATTGGCCTTGCACTTCCCGTTTTGTTCAGAGGCGTAAGCTCAAAAGAAACGTCTGGTTCAAAGCTTGTAGCGTTTATCAATAATGCATTCTCAGCTTGAGAGTTCACACCAATGGCGACTTAGTTTCAATAGGCATACAAATGTGTGTGTGTGTGTGTGTGTGTTTGTGTATCTGTTTCTGTGTGTGCACGCACCAGGGTGAGAAATTATTGGGCATTTTTTGCCCCCTTTACCATATTTTTTTTAGGGGCATTTCGATACAGAACACATTTGCATTGCATTTTGGCAAATCAACACTTATTTTGTAGCACTAAGATTTGTTTTAAATTCTTTCCCACTGCTGAGAAACTGGCGGCAAGCCTTCCAGAAGAGGACAGAGCCGTTTCCATTGCTGATTTTTTTTTTTTTTTTAACACATTAGTTGTTTTATTTCCTTTTGAGGCAGAACATTTGAGGCGGTCTGCGTTTTCTCCTACTGCTGGTTGTGTGTTGCCGACATTTTCTACCGCTTCAGGCTGTGAACTCACAAAACAAAACAAACATTTTTATCACCTAGAACGCATTGGAAAGAATCCCTTGGTCATAGGATCCCACAAAATCACCTAGGGTGCAGTCGCAGTCATGAGTGAATATTTGACAACTCAACAACTCAACAAATAAAATGTGAACAGGGTGAAATGCAAAAACGGGTACTCCTAAATTATCGGAATACTAAAAGGTTTTTTCCAAATTATTTGCCCCTTTTAGTTCACAGGGCTTTTTTTTTGCCCCGAGCCCCTGTTAATTTCTGACACTGGCGTGCACCCACGCTGTAATGGACCCTATGTTGAAGTACTGGCCCAAACATGAGTACTGCACACTGAGGAAGGCTTGACGGCCCAAACATCTATGCATGTTTTTTTTCTGCATTGGGGTCAAACAAAGCATCAGCAACGTCAGAACCGCGCACAAGTTAAAACGCTAAACAATTGTTCAACATCATGTGTTTTCGGGCCAGCATTTATAAAGTGAAGAGAAAGAAATGAAGAGTTTCATTCCAAAAAACAACAACATGGCGATTTCATCGCAAAATTATCCCTCCGCTAAATTATTGGAGTTATTTGTCTGGAGAATGTAATTAACGCCATTTCTGAAATATTGTTCAACGAACATCGGGGTAATTGTTTTTGCTTCTAAAATGGATCTAGTGTTTTGGAATGAGGCCCTTCAAAGATACATATCAAACCATGAGCCGCTAAATAGTAACCTGACACCAAATTGGGGAGGGAGAAAGAAGAAAAAAGAGTTGCTGTCTGGAAAAAAAGGCCAAGCTTGGCGTTATATCATCAGCTCCAACAGTAACCCTCTCCCTATTAATCAAACTTTTTGGAGAGCAAAGCATTGTGTCATCAGCATAGAATGTCCGGTGTTAACATTGTGGTCGAGGAGTTGGGGGAGAAGGTCTCAAAAAGAAGCCCAGTGCTTTCTGGATACTCTCCACTTTACTCGTTTCCGTTGCATTGCCTCGGCGAGTCATTTCCCCTTAATAACAAAATATTCACAGTTACAGTAGGTTCTCCTTGGGATCAGAAAATAAAACAATATATTATATATATATCAAAAAAATATGATATATAAGAGAGGGAAAAAAAACCTGTGAGACAATGAATGAATTAAGCGTGCAACTCCAACACAGAAAAACAAAATCAACGTAAACTGTTCTTTTCAGGGTGGGTTTTTTTGGGGCTTTTTTGGATTTTGTTAAGACACGGAAATGGAAAAAAAAAGAGACGGTATCCCCCCAAAAAAGGGAATGTGTGGGTCCACGACACACACGTCACAAGAGAGAACGAGAGAGAATTTCCATCCGTGTCGTTCGTTTCCTCATCCCTCGTCCCTTTTTCTCTCTCCGACTCCCGTTTCATCTAGCTGGCGCGTTGCTTGGAGAGAGTCCAAACAAGAGATAGTTTATACCTTTTATACCTTCTGAGAAAGAAAAAAAAAATAATAGTAGCAATTATATTACACAGAGTGATGGAAATATCAATGTTAGTACTCATGGTCTCGAGGAGTTACGTTTGTTTCATTTACCGTGTACAGTATGTGTGTGTGAGCGGGTGTGTTTATAGAGTATGAGCTTGCGTGAGTTCCGCCGTTATCGGCCGAAAAGTCTTCAATTTTTCCCCCTCCCTTTGTCGAATTCCTTGACGCCGCACGTCTGGATCTGCGCATCCGTTCGGTATCCGATCCCTCACACATCCCTCCCTTCCTCAAAAATTGTTTTTTTTCTTTGCTGAAAAACAAACATCGGCGTCAGACGAAAACATCGCGCTGAGCTTTCCCCTCTGGCGTCTCCTTGACTGAAGCTCAAAAGCCGTCCCGTCGTACCTTGGGTGTCGGTAAGCGCTCTTACCGTCATCTGCCTTGCCTGTCTGGCTGCCTTTCGGTCAGGCCACTTCAATGGGGGTGGGGGTGGGGAATGACATTTTCGGCGGAGGGATGGTGTGGTAAGGGGGCAGTTTGGTTGGTTTCTCCTGGCTGGCATCTTCCGTGGGAAATAGAGACAGAGGAAGAGGGTGGAAGAGGAGGAGGAGGAGGAGGAGGAGGGTTGAAGTATGGCAGTCGGCGGGGTAAGGTTCGGTGGTCTACTCGATGACCATGCAGTGGGGCAAGTGCTGGGAGTAGTACTTGAAGAGCTCGGCGGTGGCTCCGGGGCAGTTGGTCAGCTCCAGTTCCTCCAGTTCCTGCAGCTGGATCAGGCCTGACAGACCGGTGGTGGTCAGCAGGGGGCAGCCTGGAGGGGAAGCAGCGGGGACAGGATCGTTCATTCATTCAACAAAACATTTGCCAGTGCAGCGCTGTTTAGCTCAAATGAAACAAGGGCTGCGTAATAATCAGGCAACATTTTCATCGAAAATAAATCCATTTTGCGACTCTCTATCGCCCAGCACTGTAACACAACAGTGGTCAACCTGTTTTTCATTTGCTGTTCTAAACACCTGATATCCTGGGAGAAACCCTCTGGTGTTTGGAATAACTGGAAGAACTAGATTGTATGAGCAGAAACTCAACCTTCATCAACAGAAAATCCAAGGAAAAAGGCCACACTGATTGATTGACAGGTGATCTCTAGGATGTGCAGTGCAGAAATGCCACAGCAATGAGCGCTGAGCACCGAAGGGTCTGGAGTTTATCCATCAGTGTTGTGAGCCCACAGTAATAACCCTGAGATAATCAAAATCTTAGCAATATGTAATTAAATTAATCAGCTAATCCTCGCAGAACATTTACAGGACATTTAAAGGAAAATGGTTTTGGAGATTGTTTTCAGGCATATTTTTTTTTGTAATATTTGTTCTAATTGTTTGTCATCTCCGTGGGGTACCTTAGAGTGAGGTTTATTGTACAACTCATTAGACAAATAATTTTCTCTTCATTAGGTCTTCAAAATAAGATTACACAACTACAACTACACATAGTGAGTGACTATGGGTGCATTCAGAACAAGACCTGCCCTTAAACTACAAAGTGACTTTGAGAATCAAGTCAATTCAATTACTTTTCTAAGACTGACTCGTCTGGTATGACACAATGGAGCAAAATGGATTTTCCTCAAATCTGCAAACCCCACCTTTGGCGCTCTCAAGACACATGAAAGAAAACTCGAGAAACTGAAACGATTCCAGCTGAGAAATCCCAACGCTTTCATTTTGGCCCGTGATACTGAATGTAGGACACCAGGGGGCAGAGAGTAACAGCGGGGTGAGGGAACAACAGCCCTTTAAATAATAAATGCATTGGAGCTCACTGCAAATACAGGTTTGTCTTCAGCTGATTGTGCATGGTGTAGAGATGCATCTTAGACAGAACTTCAAACAAACATTCAAATGAATAAATAAATCTCAACTTGAAAATGGGTAGAAAAACAAAGGGTAGAAGAAACAAAAAGATAGAAAAAAAAAAAAGGGTAGAAAAAGAAAAATGCGTTTTAAAAACTTTTTCACACAACAGTGTCTTGGCTTGTTTTTTTTCAACGATTCTTTGACCCTTGACTCCAAAGTGCACCCTTTAATTTTTGCAAATTTTAGCCTTTAAATAAAGCAAAGACACACGCTATCCTGCAAAGTTCAACTTTCCTGCATGAGTTAGCAGTATCAACTATTTTACATAACCACAGTTATCGCTGTGCGCTGTTTTTATTATTATTTTCATTTATTATTATTATTATTATTATGTTGTTGTCTCATGGACGTAGGGTATACATTCATACATTCATTTTACACATTTAAAGCCCTGATTAAAAATGATGTTCATCATTTTTCAGTTTGTTTACACTAGATTCTTGATGAGTTAACTGCAAAATAAGTTTTTTTTTGCAAACTTCGTAACCCGACAGTTACAAATTGTCAGTCTATGCCTCAGAACGACTGTAGACAAACTTGAGAGTGAAAAATGTCTAGATGAATGAAAGCATTAACAAAGGACAGACTGGGAATTTAAATTCAAATGTAAAAGGTAGTGAATATTTCTTGCATTTAATTATAGTGGTAATCTTTTTTTATTTAGTCTCCATCTTTGTCTCTCAGCTTCATCGCTGTGGTGTTTCTACACTGCACTTCCCAGAGATCACCTGTCAATCAAACAGTGTGTCCAGTAGTGTGACGTCTTTCTCCTTGGATTTCCCGTTGGTGGAGTTTGAGTATTTGTAGGTGGCGCTCTTTTCTTTGTCTGTTCAGCCACGGTGGCTATCGCTGCTCATGCTAACTAGCCAGTTCTTCTTCTGTTTATCCCAAACAAACCGGAAATGTAAAACGCATTATTTCTTGTGCACCAGAGGGAAGACCTACCTGACACCCGGTGTTTAGAAAAACAAATGGAAAAGCTTTCATGAACTGGCTTTTAGGTTGCATCACTATTGTTTTACATCAGTCATAGAGAGCAGCAAACAGATATTAACTTATAAAACGTATAAAAACTATACATATATATACTATAACGTATAAAACTCTTGCGGATTACTACTTTAAACCTGCCTTTGAAATGTGGATAGAATCTAGACATATCGAGTCACATTTTAGGGCCAGGTATGAAGGGACTAATTTCTTTCCCTGGGGAGGTATGGAATGAAAAATGATACCTGCAAGAGAGAGTAGACGAAGACTCCTCATTCCAAACAAATGCTGTAGTCCGAAGTCCTGCACCTGCGCACGCCCACACACACACACACACACATACACACACACACACACAAATATAAGTTTTCTAATGAAACAGTGCTGTATCACAAACCTTATGAGTGAGCAAAATATTCAATGATGGATGGATGGACTGGCTAGTTGAAAGAGTTTTGATTTTGAAAAATAGTGAATACAGTAGGTGAATAATAAACTTGCTACGTATATCATTTTAACATTAATAAATCATTACAACATTCATTTTAAGATGTTAGTATATTTAAACATCACTATCACCATCACTACTACACTAGAATACTGTCAGCCTCTACCAGCCTTTATGTTAGACACCTACAAGCTACAGCTAAACTCGTCATTTTCACTCGTCATTTTCCAGTCAGCTAGTTAGTTAGCGAAGTGCGGTCTTTTCATCCTCCCGTTCAGTTTGGGCTGCTGAACATGAAATGCAAAAAAACTATTTCCCTCCACATGGAACTATTTAAAATTTGAGGCTTTCTCTCCTTTCAGAAAATGTGTTAAAAAAATGACTAATTTCTTCTTTTTATTGAGATAGTTGGAAAGTTGAAAGCAATAAGGCATGGGGGAAGCTGTGGCAGAATTGATCAAGGCCAGGAAGGGGTACATATTGCTCCAAAATGCTATTGAATTTTTTTTTTAACTTTCTCCGACCCCCCTACTATGGTTCTCTAACAGCCTCTGGGCTGTCCACTACTGCAGTACTGTCCTCATGCAGTGGATGGTATTCATTTGGGACATTCATTTGTGTGTGTGTGTGTGTGTGTGTATGTGTGTGTGTTACCTGACAGCACCAGCGCAGATAGAGGCTCCTTAAGGAGGACATGGTAGACAGGTAGCCCAGGCCAGTGTCTGTGATTCGCACACACCTAAAAAAGGGACATGTTTCAGTCAAGCCACCGCAATTCTGTATTAACTGATATCTATATGCCATATAATAAAAACCATTAACAGCTTTTTATTACTAAAAACCTTGGATAATGCTGGTGGCCTACTATCACTCAACACAGTGTATGCTAATGTGTTAGCATGGGGCCTACTACTACTCAACATAGTGTATGCTAAAGTGTTAGCGTGGAGCCTACTATCACTCAACATAGTGTATGCTAAAGTGTTAGCATGGAGTACCAGAGCCAATGATCTATCGAGACAAATGGATGATTTTTGTTGTTATATATTGCACATATATGCACATATATATGGCACATATTATTTTTATTTTATTGTTATTATTATTATTTTCTTATTTCTTATATCTTTTCATATATTTTAGTGTGAATTTCTCTATTTTATAGTGTATTGTATTTATATTTGTATTGTATGTCTTGCTATGTTTTCTATGCAAATTCCTTGTAAGTGAAAACATATTTGCAATAAAACTGTTTCTGATTCTGGTTTAATATAGCATTGTTAGTAATCCACATGCTAATGAGCTAGCTCGCAGCTATCGGCACAGATTGTTTTTCATGAAAAATGCAAACAATGCTAACAAAACCAGAGTAGAGCTCAGAGAAATGGTTTATTTGTATAGCCCAAAGTTAGTTAATTAGTTAGTTAGTTAAGAGTTAGAGAAAACATTAAAACTCCTCAGGGGGAAAACTGGAGGAAACTTTGGGAAGGACCACACAGAGAGGGATCCCCCCTTCCAGGATGGTCAGGTGTGCAGTGGGTGGGCAAACAAGGACTAAATGTTAACAACAAAGTGGAACACAAACAAAATACGCAGAATAAAAGTAAGAATGCTTGGGAGAACATGGAGCGGAACGTGGAGTGGGGGCATCAATGCCAACTCGGTCACCATCGTCACTGTCATCCTCAAGGTCACCCGGTGAAGGGACACCAACATGAATGAGTAACGCTCTCCCCTTCCTAAGCGTGCAGCACCAGAGCCAATCATGAAGAGCTGCGTGGACTTATTTTGACAAGAAAAATAATTGAAAGAAAAACTCTGCCCACAACATTCAGTCTGTAAATTATTCTTCAGTCCAATCCATGTCTCCGCACTTCCACCCTGCAGCCTTGTTGCTAAAAAAAAAGGCAACATTTGCAAGTACAACTGATGAGCAAGTACACAATTTTAACCTTAGCTCAGCGGAAATCTCATCCTCATCATTACAGAGCTCTGCTACACTGCGAGACACCTCACACTGTGATTTATTTTCAACCACTTCCCATCTGCAGCACAGCAATGTTTTATAATGACAAGCCTCTGTGGGGAGTACAATCTGGGGGCACTGGAATTTTCCTCCATGTAACTACAAATTGTAGGCTAAGCACGAGACTCGGCCTGATGGACAATTATTGCCGATGGAGCAACTTGGTAAATCCCATGATACAAGCCAGTTAATGTCAAATGAAATGGTGCCGAATCAAATACTTCTTCCCAGCAGCTACTGCTGTTTGTTTGGGTCAGAAAATATCAGCATTTTTCACATAAACTGGATTTGATTTTAGGTCCACAGAGCACCACATATATTGGAGAGCCTCTTAGTATGATGATTATTTTCCTAATTAAAATCTGTGAAATTGCATTACCCATATTCCTCAACATTCACATGCTTCCCTTTAACCTTAACCCTCATGCCAAGCCCTTATCCTAACCTAGCCCAAGACAAATACTTGACGTAAGGTTCTTGTCTATGTGTGTGTCTCAGTGGATGTGAGCATGGCTGAATGAGAGAAACACTACTGTTCCCCCAACACAGGTACAAGATCTCATATCATGGACCTCATCGATAATGGTAAAAGACGAAAGCCAAGATTTGTCAGTCTTAATGTCTGGCAAGTCAAGCTGATGCAATGTTACTGTGTTATTATGTTCCTATATTTATGTTTTACTCAATCTAAGCATATTGCTAGCTGTGACAAATAAAGTTCAACTTCACATTCTAACTTTGTCACACATTTGTCACGGTATAGTGAAACTGTTCAATTTCAGAAAATATTTCATACTTAACTGAGGCAAAATTTAAACAGCCACTTGTTTGAGTCATATTCAAATTAGTACAAATCATTTAAAAGTACATGTTTGTGTAAAGTCTTGAACCTGCAAACATTTGATGTGTGTGTATGCATGAATACATCGCTCGGCCAAATTAAGTAAATTACAATAACAGTACAATATATAATATACAGTTTTTTTGTCCTTTTTCTTATGCATTTCTCTCCCATTGATTTCAAGTGTTCTGTGCAGCATTTCCCACTACCTAACTGCATTAGCTAAACTATGTCTGCTGTAGGAAGAAGAAAAAACCTAGCCCATTAATCATACACCAGAAGGGCCCGGCCACCACTAGGGACATCTAGCCTTGTTCTCACTACCTGTGCACTATAAAATAATTGTTGAAATACAGCAGGAGCTCATAGAACTAGATGCTTATAATATTGATGATATAATATTGATCTACAGGTTAACAGCCACACACCCTGAAAATGTAGCCGCTGCAATAAAATCTGTGATTGACTTACTGCACTTTATTACAATGCATTTCTACACATCATCAAATGTGTCATTCATTTTAAAGATGAATTTGTGGCTCTGTGTGTCATATAATCTGCATTCACTTCTAATCTTATCATCACATGGGCGTCATAACTGTAGTTGCAATTTCTTTTTTTTTATATTGTGATACATCATTATTGGCCAAAATGTGGGAAATGATTGTGATTACGAATTTTACGCCATACTGAAAACCCATGCCTAAACCTAATCCTAATCTTAAACCTAAACCCAAGACCTAATCTCACCCCTTGATGAAGTGAAGACCCTCCAAAATGTCCTCACTCCAAAGGTCTAAAACTGGTTCTCACAAGGGTAGAAATACAAGAACACACACACACACTGACCTGTCAAGCACCAGTTCTTCCAGTTTATGCAGGTCGCAGGCGATGTACTCCAGGGCCATGTCTGTGATGCGGGGGCACCAGGACAGGTCCAGGCTGCGGAGCTTGCGCAGGTTCTCGGCCACCAGCTCCACGCCGTCGTCAGTGATCTTGGAGCAGCCGGAGAGGCTTAGGGCGGTCAGGTTGGGCAGACTGTGCACCATGTTGACCACGCCGTGGTTGGTGATCTCCCAGCAGGAGTGGAGTCGCAGTGTGTGGGTGGTGTAACCCTGGAGGCGGCAATGCAGGACATTCATCCATTTGTTTTCTTTACCCGTTTATTCCTATTCAGGGTGGTGGTGGGTGGGGCTGGAGCCTATCATGCATTGGGAAACACCCGGGACAGGTCGCCAGTGCATCACAGTGCTATTCATATATAGGGGCAATTTAGAGTCTCTTGTCTTTGGACTGTGGGAGGAAACCCAGGAGAACATGGGGAGAACATGCAAACTCCACACAGAGAGGACCAGGAAGGAAACCTGTGACCTTCTGGGTGTGAGGCCACGGTGCCACCACAGAGACACCTGCAATGCACGACAGCTTTAGTTTAGTCGACAAAGAAGATTAAAAAAAATGAAAACTAGTTTAGTGCTAGTTACAGCTTACCAATTAACGTTACTGCTAACGCAGCACTTAGCATGTTATATCCTCAACAAAGGATTAAGCCCACTTACAATGTCCACGTAAGGTGTCCACTGGGCTTAGACAATATCAAAATGTACATACATATACTGTATATATACATATGGCCCTTGCACAACAGGCCTCTATTCTGTACTAAATGTGAGTTCCTTCCTTTATGCCTAATTTTGCATCTCAACCCAATATTCCCTTGCCGATTTAAAGTTCTTCTTTCTTGATTTCTGTTAGTATTACATGTAAAAATGTAGCTTCCTCACGCAGTCAAAGTCATGTTTCTGATGCAAGTAGCAAAGCGCAGTCAAAGGTGCACAGCGCCTGATTGATTTTTGGTCATTTCTTGGCCAGAGGTGTACGGTGCAGCTGTAGCGCAGTTGGAAACAAATAGATTATCAGTAGGTGTGCTTCAATCATGATCAATAAAATCACCTCTTTTCCTTCCCTTTAAAAGCAGTGTGCTCTGCACCACGGCGCTCTGACAATTTTGTGATGGAACAGTCCCAAAAGATTCTCCCAAGAGGAAACTGATGTCCTTGTGCAGGAGTGGCAGAATCACCACAAGCAAATATACGGCCTAGTTAGCCAATCAGTAAGGCTTTTGTGAAGAAAAAACCTTTCATGGAGATATTGAAATTTTCTTCAATGTTGTTCTCTGTGCGTCACGGCGCATAGTCATAGTCATTCACACCACATGTACATATAGTTAGAATGAAAAATCTTATTTTTTCCTGCTTAAGGGATTTATATCAAAGTCAAATTGGCCAACATATGATCCACAAAAAGGGTTGTTAAGCTTTTGAGTAGCATCACTTGGTAAAGCCACAAAAACAGCGCCCTGTTAATCCCTGTAATCCTTGACACCAGGGCTGCACTGCGCCGCTTGATCGTTACTGACACACCCACTACTGCGCCTCTCCTCCCACTTAAAGGCAGTCAAGTTCACGTTGACTCACTAAAATATCAAGCGTGCGCCCAACGAAAATGACACCGGTAAAAAGCACCACATTCCACCATGAAACAGAGGTCTCATGCCAGTCATTCAAAAAGGCATAATTATTGATTTCTCCATTAATCACTGTGATTTTGGAAACAAAGCTAATTTTGTGCTGGGTTTCCCCTAAGAGGACACATTCACGCCAAAACAGTGGAAAATTAAGTTGTAATTCAAATGCCTATGTTACTATAAAACTGTCCTGGCATGTTCACTGAAGGTATATTGCATTTGTGAGGGTTACCACTTTAAGTTATATACAGTGCTATCATTTTAGGAAGACCTGCCTCTTACATGACATGTTCCCTCATTGCAATTGGTCAGTCAGATCATTCTCAGTTGTTCACAAAGCCAATTAATTATTAGCAATCAGCATTGGTTAAAACTGCACTAGTCAAGATTTTTATTTTCCTTGCAGAATAACCTATGAGGACCAATATAAATATTGGAATGGTTTTGATGAAATGTGTATACACAATGTGTATAAACAGATGCCTCTGAATATTGCTATGGAAACTAAGACACAAAGATCAACATGAAACAGTATATATGCAGCAAATGCATGTCTTGTTGTTTTGGTTTCCTACCTGTTTGGCTGTGAAGTAGGCCATGGCCGTGTCGGTGACGTGGTAGGCCTGCAGGCTCAGCTCTGATAGGTTGGGCAGGAGCTGCGAGATGGCAGCGATGGCATCGTCGGCCACGTTGATGCAGTCACTGACGCTGAGCGAGGTTAGCCGGGCGTTCAGACTGGACCACAGGCCGGCCTCCGTGAAGTCATTGCAGCCTGACAGCTCCAGATGCATCAGACCTTGCATTTGCTCCAACATGACCTGCAACAGTGGAAAGACATATATATGACTTAAAGGTCACCAGGGGGATTTGAATCCGAGGACTAGCTGGGAAATGTAATGAGTAGTTCTCTCCCCTCCCTTAACAACCACCATTGAGGTGCCATTGAACAAGACACTGAACCCCAAACTGCTCCAGTAGAGCTGCTCAGTGCCCACTAGTAGAAGACTGTGGTTGTACTGGTCAGCTCCCAGTGTCAATGTGTGTAATTGTACAGATGTGAAACAGGGTGTTGGGTGAAACAGTGTGGAGCCTGCAAGCTTATCAGGGTTTTATATTAAACAATAACCATGTAAATATTTCTTATTTAATATTCTTTCGAAGCAGTGAAACACATTGTATTGTTTTCAAAAACCCATTTTGATCAGTATCAGTTCAGGAAAAAGCATATTCTACCAAGCCCTCCTGGTTGTGGAGTGTTAGCTTAGAATTTTCTAAATGATTCCCACAAACTGCATATCTTAAGAAGCTTTAGTTTTGTTGTTCTTATCTTGACAGACTTAACATCCAGATACAAAATATGCTATTTTTAGTCAGACCTCCTAACATGTATGCCATTTGGTGGATACTTTTATCCAAAGCACTTGATAATACCATGAGTGGATAAATGATCTAAAGTTCTAACACATTTTTGTAATAGCAGACAATGTTGGTGTTATCAGATTTTGCCATCATTTCTCATTAGGTACATTAACACGCACAATCGTATGACAATCTGATAATCATAACCTGATTACTTTGACTATAGTCCATCTAATTTTAAGCATGCAGTAGTTCAGCCTCTCCTTAAAAAATCTAGTCCTGACCCATCTAATCTAAGTAATTGTAGGCCTACATTTCTGCATCATCTGCATAAAATGCAAAGGTACGGAACTGTATCTCTTAACTGCCAGTTTTAGCAAAACTCAAATGAACCCCATTTACAATGATACTCAATTAATATCTTACTTTAACAATAATCATGTATAGAATTCTAATCAGGTGTTAGAGCATTACACAGCACAGCAACAACAACAGCCCTTCTTAAAGTAGCTTTTAACCGCTAATGACCCTTTTAACAGTGGAAGCAGGAGAAAGCTCAATTTAATCCTTTTAGACCACAGTGCAGCTTTTGGCACTGTAGATGAGACAACTTTAATTGATCGCCTTTAACATTGGATAGGTATTTCTGGACTAACAATGAGTTGGCTCCAATCTTACTTTCCTAATAGAACCTGCTCTGTCACAATAGGCAACTCACCATCAACCATCACCTGTGGGATCCCACATGGCTCAATTCTTGGCCCCATCCCTTCCCCCCCTACATGCTTCCACTTGGCCATATCATTCGTAAGCATGGTGTCTCTTTCCATTGCTATGCTGATGACACACATTTGTATCTACCCTTAATTGCTTTGACACTCTCAGAAATTGCCTCCAGCTAAATTAAGGTAAATCTAAAATAGTTTTACTAAGGTAACTTATCACCTAATATAAAGCCAGCAGCCAGAACCTGATTTTTGAAAATTAACTGACTTGAGGTTTGTCATTTATTTGAGGAGCAGGTAAAGAGAGTAATGCAGTACTTTATCTCCTGCCAAACTAGAGAAGGTAATTCATGCTTTTATTGCATCTTGTTTAAACTAATGCAACTCTCTCTTTACCTGTCTCAGTCAAAAATCATACTCACATCTCCAGCTTGTTCAAAATGCTGCAGCTAAGATTTTAACTGGTGCCAAATGAAGAGACCATATTACCACAGTCATTGCATCTCTACACTGGTTAGCAGTTAGATTTTAAGATTTTACTGATTTAAAGGATTTCTTATTTCTTAAATTTAAAGGATGGCAAGCCCCTAGCTCTACTGCTGACCTTTTAACCCCATATGAGCCGGTGCGCAGCCTTAGATCCTCAGACAAGGCCCTGTTTGTTCCACAGTCTGGGCTCAAGACTAAGGGCGTTTTCACACCTGAATGTCTGGACCAAGGTTCATTTTTTGTTACATTGTATACATTTGATCCGGTTACTCTTGGTTTCACATTAAAGACCTTTGGATGATATACCTACATCCTGTCGTCATCACCTATGCAATAATTGGTGGGCCAGTGGGTCTTTGGGCCGGTTGGACGGGCCGCACCGTGGTGTAGCCTAATCATTACATTACATTACATTACAGGCATTTAGCAGACGCTTTTATCTAAAGCGACTTACAATGAGTGCATTCAACATAGGTAGGCAAGAAAACTACTAGTCACCAGAAATCGTAAGTGCATTTCCTTCCTAAACAAGAAACGAAGAGCATAACTAGTGCTAAGGTGAAAGTGCAATAAGTCTGTCCATTTTATAATCATTTTATAAACTGTTCAAGTTGATTTGCTGCTAACAGTCCAGTAACTAATTAGATGTGCATTCTCCGCTCCGGACCTCTCTCTCCTTTTCTCTGTGTCAAACTGGCAGCACTGACATACCTAACAGATTAGAGCGAGACAGGAACATGGCAGGTCAACTAATGATGTGATGGCAAATTGTAGATATGCTGCATTGCAGCCTAAAGGGAAAAAACAAACAAAAATAATGTAAAGAAAAATAGGATTAAAAAGAAAAGAAAGACAAAGAAAGGCACTAGACCGAGATCAGGTGTAGTAAAACTAGTTTTCAGCCGGCGGCCCCAGGAGGTATTAATGTGTATTAATCTACTACTTTAAAAAAACAACTGAAAAAACAGAGTGGGCAGTTTACAATGTTTTGGGGAGGATGGGGGGCTCAAAACTTTCATAAATTCCTGCTGTTTTACCACAAGATAACACGAAAAATATCGCAAAGTGCATCACAATTTTTGATACAAGCCGCTGCAAATTCAATCATTTTGGGCCACAATAATCAGAAAAAACTCTGTGAAATCCAAGTGGGACTGGCTATAGTATTATTATTATGGCATTACTACCAGCAGCAGCAACTTCAAGTGCAGTACTCGAGACTAGTTTGAATCCGCCAAATGAACGTCCTCGTCATGCAAAAATTATATAGTTGCTGACGATAGCCTGCCTCAACTTCTTGTAATTGGTCCAAAAGTTCGAACCATCCAAAAAAATGTTTTCACACTGCAAACGAACCGAACCATGGTTCAGTTTGATCTGGACCGAGACCATCTCTTTTGGTCGGACCAAATTCTGGTCTTTTGGTCCGGACCGTGGTCCGAAGCACCTTTCACACCTGCTATTTTGGTTCGGACTAAACTGAAAAGTCCGAAGGTCCGGACCAAACAAGGTAGGTGTGCTTTTGCTATCAGAGCCCCTTTGGAACAACTTCTCACTTCTGAAAACATGTAATTTGTGTAATTTATGTAAATTGTTTTATTTTTTAACTCCATTGTTTTATTTTGTTCTGTTTTTCTTATTTCTTATTTCTTATTACTTGTCATTTTAACTTCTTTAGGGGACAACTTGTATTGGCTGGGCACTCATGTGGGCAGGGACAAACGTTTAAGTAAACTGCGTTTGTATTCGTATTTGATTTCTATTTGTATCTGTGTGTCTCTTTTTATCTAATTCTCAAGTTATTTAATAGTGGTACTTTTACTTCACTGTCTCATTGTGTTTTATTGTACAGTATGTAAATTACATTGTTTATTCAAACATCGTTTTTATAAAAGTTATTATTATAGTAAATGTAAACACCTAACTCTTATTACCTTAAAAGAATAAGGTCTCTAAACACCCTAAGCATATCAATTTATTTGGCCATGTAGACATCTAATTTCACTAATTTTGTAAGTGTCAAAATTGCCACAGAGTAGGTTAACAGGCTTAGGGTTTGTTTTTATGTTTTATACAGATGATAACATGGCTACACGTCACGTCTTGTATGCTGCATACATCAAAATGGCCGCAGGCTGGAAACCCATAGCATTGCATCCTTCTCTGAGTAAAGTTACCTATCAAATAAAATCCACGTATACCCAGGTTATCAGGGTAAACTGCATTACATCTAACCTATTAGCTGAATCTGATTATTCACATTAACTAGAGTATTGTATGCTTGTAAATGTATCCAATGGAAATGAACGATATCGGCCTAATGCAAGCAACAACAATGCTTTTTCAAGTTGGGGCCTTCAAAGGGGTATTGCTGAATCTAAAAATACTGTATATGTTTTTCCTCAGCACAGGATAAATCAAAAGAAAAGGGTCTCCCAGGATATACACAGGGAGCTGAAAAGGATGACAAGGTAAAGACAAATACAGGGACTCAAGAATGCCAAAGAACGTGCCAACCAACCTGGATCCTACTCAACCTGTCACTGAGACCAAAGGGTACCACTGTTGCGGAAAATAGCTTGTATGGAATCAGTACCTGAGACGGAGTGCCCCTCTGTTCTTAAAGGTGCGATAAGGAAGGCTTTTACTGCCCCACAGCACACAATGACTCGACGATTACATGACCAGATGCTGAGATTCCTTTAAAAACTCAAAACTTTCTAGCCTGTACTTTTGAGCAAGAACTCCCCACCCACTGGAATTTCACTGTGCTAGTGTCTTGTGTAGGAGACAAGTTCTATCGATGTTGCAGTTCCTTGCTCGCTGATTTGAGGTTGATAGAGGTTATAGATTACAGGCCTGTGGGACTAACACCATAGAGACCCCAGTGAAGAGACTCACTGAACCCCTGCAGTTTGCCTATCTGATAGTCTACTCCAGTGAGTACTTCACTGGAGTAGATGATGAAATAATCTACCTGCTCAACAGGGTCTATTCTCACCTGGATGAGCCTGGCAATATCACAGGAATAATTTTTTTGACTTCTCAAGCACATTCAACCTTTAACACCACCCAGCAACTCTCTAGGGGAAAAGCTCCGGAAAATGATGCATTTTGATGCATGAGAATGCATTTTCCGGAGCTTTTCGGAATGCCCCAATGAATCATGGATTATATATACTGATTGCCTCTTCAGGGATGTGTGTCTGATATGTCGGTAAGCAAGATGGAGGCTTTCCAGGGTGGATGTACTGCCACCTTTCCTAGATTAAAAAAAAACCCATTTACAATTAGTGTCCACTAGTGGTACATCTACTCAGCATGCATAGCACAACTGTTTTCCACCGACTACCTAACTGGAGTGAGTTGCAATGGCCTGAGAGGTATGAGTCAGCACTTTCGAGTGTGAAGAGACACATGATGCCATATTCTCTACAGTAAAAACACCAGTGAAAATGTAGGTGTACTGTGCAGCAGCCAACTCTCCAGCATTGGTTTTTCACAGAGAGCTCTAGCTCAGCTTTTGTTCCAGGTCAATCAGTGCACATGATCAACATGTGCCAAAAAAAGGGTTCTGCGAGAGAGGATTTAGCAGTAGATTTACCTCAGCTGCTTGGGGCAATTATAACCGCTATCACAAGCTTGACACCAAAAGGATTAATGGAGCATGACTAATATTACAACTACTACTAGGAGTAATTTCTCAAGTGAGATGACACCAAATTTAACACTGACTCTGGAATCCAAAGCAATAAGTGTCAGAACAGTTTGCGTTCCTTGAATCTTGCCTTTCTTCAGTTTGTGCCCATATTTTTGAATGTTCCAGGCATTGATAACTGAGGCTCGCAATCCTCATCTTCAACGGTCCAAAAAGCACTTGAATGCTTTATTTAAGTAGAAATAAAAACATGCTGAAAGGTGCTACGTGTCCCTTTGTGCCACAAACCAATCCAGCAGATTTCCCGCCAAAACCGACCTGGTGGCACACAATATATAACGCAGAGTAGACACTGGCTGCCAAGAGGCTGCCAGTCTTCTCAGTGATTGGTCTCGTTTGTTTACGGTAATTAAACTAATGCCTCAAAATTAATGTGGTAATGATTTATTGGCGTTAAGATGATATACATAGCACCTAAAAGCAAAAAATACAAATATTTTGTTGGTTTTCAAATTCCACTTTTCCTTTTAAAATGTAACTATCAAAATGGAAATTACATTTATATGATGTATATGAACATGATAAAAAATTAAATAATTTACAATAAGAAAGTGCTTAGATACTTTCCGCCCCCACTGCCTTTGTTTCCTGGTAATGTAGAAATCAGCACCCCACTATAGGAAAATATATATATATAGATCTTGCAGCCAACAATTCCAGCTTTCTCCATGGCAACCAACCACTCATCCCAGAATAGTAGCCTAGCAGGCATGAAGAGCAATCTGAGAGTCACTCAGCAAGCATTATGCCTCCTTTGTTTCTAGCAAAGAAATATGATAGAATGAAAGTATGTGTTATGGAAATAACACATTGTGAGAGGAGAATCACTACATTTGGCCACCACCATACAGCTTGCTATAGTACTATAAGGAAAGAAGAACATAAAATGTGGCCAGATTGGTGCAGGTACTCCGGGATTAGAGCCCAGGACCTCTGCATGAAAGTCCGCTACCCTACCCTTCTGTCGGTGCCTGGGATCAAATCAGAATCATAATCAATTTTTGATACTCTACCTCTACACAAAGTTGTACTCTCAGGGTTTTGTCTTTCATTGCCAAAGAAAACATCCACTATCTAACCAGAATAAAGCTAAAGCTTTAAGTCTTTTCCTTTCATAAAGGTTCTCATGGGGATTTTTCAGGGCATGAGGCTTTTGATTGGCCTCCAATAACCAGATATCTCCTACTCAAGATCAATGTGTGCTGTCAGAGAACCTTTAAACACCTGTCCATGTTTGAAACCCACCACACTGACAACATTACCACCTCAGCCTACAACCCACATAATTTCCCTGCTCATCCCAACTCACCTCCAGGCCAGCATCTGTGATAGTGGATCTCTTGAGGCTGACTGAGCGGACACCCTTCTTGGACAGCGGGTAGTTGTCGATGAACTCGCAAATGTCCAGGTCCGACACACCCACTAGGCAGAAAGCCTGGAAGCCACGCAGGGCGAAGGCCTGCAGACTGACAAACTCTTTCTCCCCATTGGGCAGCAGCGCATAAAGCTCCTTGGCATGCAAGATGGGTGTCACACCCTCCCAGAACTTCAGCTGGTACAGCACCTTGCGCCAAGTCTTGCACACCTGTGCCAGCACACACTTTTCAGCCGTGGTGAAGTACCAGAGCAGCCGGTTGAGCAACTTCTCATCCAGGACTAGCTGGCGCTCCAGCAGTAAGGGTTTGGGTAAGGTGAGGGGGGGTAGCTGGCGAAGGGATGGCTTCAGGCCAACCAAAGACTTTCCGGCCTCCAGGTCGGGGCCCAGGAGGGAGGCTGCCGAGTGGGGCATGCCGGGGCTGTCCAGGTGGTGGTGGTGGTGGTAGGGGAGGGAGGACGGCGGAGGAGGCAGAATGGAGGGCACCGAGGAGGATTGGCACAGGCGGTTCTTGGCGGCAGGCGTGCCCTTGGTGATGCTTGCACTGCCCAGGCCATTGGGCTGGCTGGGGGGCAGCTTGACCATACCATTGCGAGTCACGCAGGGAGACTTGAGCTCGCTGGGGGTGGACATGTTCAACATTGGGAACCTGTGGAGAGAGAAAGAATACGTGGTCAGTTCACTGGTAAATAATGGCAACCTGGAGAAAGATCAGGTGGAGGGGGTTGTCTAAAGCCCCATTCAGCTGGGATTAGAATTATACTGAGGGTAATAAAACACAAGTAAACATGTCGTCCCCCCATGAATGATGCAAGCACCCCTTGGGCCAATCAGTAACAAGATGCACCATCCCTGCAGGTTTCATCAAAAATGGACCAGTAATACAGCAGTTTAAAATTCCGACCTTTAATTAAAGTGCCACAAGCAAAACCAGTGTAATTTGTTAACACCAGAACACAGAGCCAAAATGCATCATCCCCCAATGGTGTTTGAAATATCACATTTAAGTTACAAGCTTTGACCTTTAATTATAGCACCCCCTTTAGGCCAATCAGTGTGGGGGGGTTTAAAGCTGGAACACAATGCAACCTGCAATGGAATGTTATTTTCTTTGCACGTTTCATTCATTCATTCCTTGTTCCCAGATAGCGGTGGCCATTAGGGTTTTACAGGAAGAAGATCGTTCCGTTTAGTACATGTATTCGATTGTAGGTTTGACCAATTCCACTTTGCACTCTTTGAGATAAAACTTCTATTATTGTTTTACAGCAGGGCTTGAATTGGAAATGGAGGTTACTGGCCAAGAGGAAGTAATTTCAGTCTGCTGGCACATCAGCCATGAACTGTAATGCCAATTAGATGTTCATATGGGAAGAGGGATGGTTTATAGGACCATCAGTTTTAAAGCCAGGTTATTGAATAATATCAATCAACCATGATAGTGAATTTCTAGTGGGGCTGCAAAGATTTTACCTTTCTTATTGTGACATCACGGTACAAAATAAAGCATTTCTTTGATGGTTACTCTCTCATCACTCTTCCCCTCCAAAAGAGGGGAACATAACAGCATATCATTTGTCATCTATTACCAGTGTTTCCCTTAAGTACAGTGAGTTACCAGCCAAAGAGAAATTTTGGTGTCTATTCTTGTATTCTATTATGAGTTTTGGTGTTAAGCATTGAGCATTGATAAGAAGTGACTATGATTGGTATTAGCTAGATGAATGTCAGTAAACTATAGCAGGTAAACAAGAAAGTTGCAAATGGAAACACAGGATGTAACAATAAAATTAAAAGCTGACTCTGTGATTCAATTTAAGTATATCACAGCTTGCCGTATCTTATTCATTAATCGCCTGTGTCAGTGTGTTGATTCCAATCAAACTAGATTAGGAACAGTGATGTTCACCCTATAGCCAAGTATTGGACAGTTTTACACACCTGACAAGTAAAAAGTGTCAAGTTTTCTGCCTAACACAGACCATTACAAACAAATAGTTTGGAGCATATCAAAGATTAAGTTCATTTCTATAGTTATTTGCACAATGTATATTTGTATAGTTATCGTAATTGAACGGGATACACTTCATATTCTGGATGAGAAGTGATTTGTAGATCAATCAGGTGATGCCTGTATGTTTTTGACTATCTCAAACATGCACAGGTATTTGACCACGTATCCAAATCAAATAACATCATTGCATCAATGAATCTGGTCTCTCACGGCCTCATCAAGCCTGTTCTCTATGATCTGCCTTATATCAGTAGCAGGCAGACAGTTCAGAAGGCTCAAACGGCTATATTATGTTTGCTATTGACAGTTGCCACATATAGGCTATATATATGTATACCCACCACATATATACATACATCTACATGTATGCATTGATGTATGTATGTATGTGGTGGGTATACATATATATGAAAGCAAAGATAATATCAAAATACATAATATAATATATAATAACATAAATAATCTTCCATTACATAATATATAATATAGAATAATTATATAATGCGCAATGTTGTAAACCATAGGCTGCAGCAACAAGCACATTAAGGCATTTGAAAAAATAGGCATTATGTAGCGGAAAATGAGAAGCAAGCCCATACGTAGATAAATCAACAGAATCATTTGGAAGCTTTGCTTAGCTTTGTCGAACACGCAGAGGGCGTGCGGTAGGCAATGTTAAAACAATAAAATGTTGGAATATTTTAAAACATCCTAACGTATAACATGATTATCCCGCTATCTTTAATTACCATTCCTACGCCTGTTAAATCATGTCGCTGTGTTTGTGTTGGTTGTCTCAATCAGGGCTGGTGATGCAGAGTAAATCCAGTGGCTGTATTCCGTCAGCAAGAACAGCAATATACCACTTCCGGCATGGTCTTTTCAAAATAAAAGCGACATCCATACAAAACCTCAACACGATGCAAATAATGTTTTTTCAATGGTAAAAATTGTTCTAATCATTTTGATAAGTTTCCCCTCTACTTGGCTGATTTTTTTGGGAATGTTAGCATGTTGTTAAAGTACACATGTGTAGGAATATTTTGCCATGGACCACTAAGCACTAGACCTGATTTCAACATCATATCCCAGTTTTAGACCACAGTAAATACATTATTACATATTAAACATATGCACTAGAGACGTCTATATGTACAAGATAATGCTTTACGTTTCGTAGGCGTCTACTAAACTTTTAAACCCCGTAAAATTCTTCAGTGGGAGATTCCAGCAACAATCAAAGTTGACCTATCCAGTGTCTAATTTAGCATGTGTTCAGTATGGCTGCTGACTAGGTATAGACGTTTTTTCTTGTTTGTGTGCGTGCATCCAAACAAGCCCCCAGTAAGTTGGCTGGAAATGTTACTGCAGTGAAATGTGGTAATCAGCAGCTGAGTAGGTTGTGTTAGCTAACAAATATTTACCAAGGGCAACACCTTGATAATCTACCAGTCACAGATCATCTCTTACTAATTAAACCTTACGGTTTGATCTCCCATGTATTTCAATGACACATCTGCATTGACAATGGACATGGCTTTACAGAGTGCAGTGTGTGAAAATATTGCAACCCAGTCCTTCAAAAAAAAGTTCAAAGTAGTTGAACTTTTAACATAGCGGAGGTAAATGACTTCCGCTAATGGACTTCATCAGCTAATGAGACTGCTTCAAAAGGTTTCAAGACACTCCCACGTCATCATATTACCACAACAACTCAACCTAGGTGGTTTCCACGCATACTCGTCCGTGAATTTGACAGATGCCAAATGTCCCATGTCAGCGGTGCATTTCGGGAGCTTGCCAATGTTAGACAGCTACTCAGCTAGCAAGCTAAGCTCTGGCTTTAGCCATATATCCATCCACATATCCATGTTAGTCTGTCACGAAGACCACTGAGTCTTGCTGACATTATGAGGCTTTTGTAAATGGTGACATTGGTGCAGACTTAGTGTCAATTTAAAGACTAAAGATGAATTAATTTAACCTGTCAAACTGCAGTCTGCAGAGCTAAACAAGAGAGTGAATGCTAATGTGAACACTGTCAGTGATCACAGGTTCATATCAAGCCACCAATATCAGTTGTCCTTTTGGCTTCAAGTTGATGATGTTATAGACCCCTTTTCAGTTAGTAAACATGATAACATTTTTTTGTGGGCGGAGCTTAGGTGGAGGCAGAACCCGGCCGGAACATGTTAGCCAACAACGCTGGCTAGCAAGTTTCGTTGGCTTGTTTTTAACATGGCTGAAGAAAATAACGCTATATCTGAATATTTACGGTCACTCACTCTCCAGGACCGCGAGTGTTACTTGAACAAGTTAACATTAACCAACGGGACCAGATTGGCCGACCCTGACGATCTGACAGGACTACCTACTGTGGAATGGCCAGACATTTACACCGACCTGATAGAGAAACCAAGCATGTATAGTAAAGAGAAACTGAGGGCGTATAAATCTTTAGATGCCTATAACTATGTCCTGAATGGTCATGTACAAGACTTAAAATACAAAGATTTACCAGATGAGTTTTGTGTTGTGCAATCCGAACACACACACACACACCTGACACACATAATGTTACAACTAAAAGTTAGCTAATGCGCTAAGAGAGTTACGAGAGAAATCACCTAACGTTATTCCTCCTAGTTCCCCAATTTGTAATTAGGTGGGCATGACAAATCTTTAGACACATATCCATACCTAAAACAGACAATACTTTATTTAACCTATGAAGTGTGCGCTGCAAACACGAGCATTTTTGATGATCGCCTCAGTCCAATCCTTTCGTTTTATTGCGTTTAACCATAGTTATCTTCGTTGTTTTTTTTACTGGCAGTGGCAGCTGATATACGATACAATTTCAAGTTGGAGCCTCTCCTTCGATTCTGGCATCCAACAACACAGCAAGACGACATTTTCAGTGAACGGTAGCCTCTTACTCTGCTGCTCTGAGGTGGTGATGCCTCCAATTTTGCTTTGTTTTGCCTCCAGCTAACACCGTGACGTAATCTTGACGTAGGTGCTAAAAGGGTCTATTAGCAGTTGCTATACAGTTTCAAGCCCATAATATTTCGATGTAAATTTGTGTTATGATAGTATTGCTATTAGATGGTATAGTCTTATTTCTGCTGTGTCTGCTGAGTGGGCCTTAATGGAGTTAGCAGTACAGCCTTGTCTTTGTGTAGCTGTAGCGGTTAATATGATTGTCTTTTGTGTTTATTTCACACTACTTTTTCAAGGTCCTATGTCAACAATAAAATGTGCTACTAGTACCACACAAAGGCATGAATTTCACAGACTGTAGACTGCTCCAAAATGAGATAATCATAGCTCTTCTATAGAGCTCAACAGTGTGGTTCCGGAAGTGAAAATCCCATTCATATTCTGCATAGGGATTTTGATTATTAGCCATAATGTCGTAACCATCCAATGTAGACTCACCACAAGCTAGTAGATTGTGAAACGATAGTGTATGCTCCTGTAGACGCCACAAGTCCGTATGATATCAACCTTGTTTTGAGAAAAACATGTTTTATTCGCGATGTCATGGAGAAGTACTACACTACCCACAATCCTAAAGTGTAACAGCGACGTCTCTGATTGGTGGAGCACGCTGTTACCATGGAAATGTTTATCACACCTGCGAATGTCTTGTCAGCTAACGTTAACATTAGCTACTAACGTAACCTAGCTAACTGCTTAATGCAGCTGGAACGAATCACTGTACCATGTCGATGACACTTTACACTATACTATATGAAACACTATATATACGCTCACAAAACAACAACAATATCAACACTATACTATTGACAAATGTTAAATTCAAGAAGAAGCGCGCTAAACTATCGTTAGTTTGGAAGTTTTTGGAAAAGTATCATTCGCAATGGTTTATGGGATGAGTAGTTCCTTCACTTCAAAAAATAATCTTGTACCTTTGCCTATTCTTCCGTTTTCCTATCTTTTTTTTGCTCAGAATCAAATGTTTAATGGTCACGATTCATAGTCTAGCTGGTTGGCTTGGTTCCAGCCTTAAAACTCTTTATATAAGGATTTTCTGAAATGTCTATGGAGTAAATGAATGGGAAATTTACTTCCGGAACCAGAGCTGTAAAAAAAAGTGGGCGGTCACTGTTGCGCTCTATAGCCACTAATAAATATAGCTAGTGCATAGCCAAATTATTTTGTGCAGTTTTTTGTCTGTGTTGAGCGGCAGTGATGGAAAGGTGCAAGGAATCAACAGAGGTCACAAACACAATCTACCTGGGCAGTTCCTTCACAGGACTGGGATATTACATTTTCATAGAGGCCCTGCATTTAGTATATCTTTCCAATACACACAGACACACACTCATATACTCTCAACCATTCTTATAATTAATAATTAATAATCAATAATCAGCCATTTGATGAGAAAACCATGTTGTAGTTTTTAATGAACATAAAGAACAAAACAATATTTATAATCTTGTAGGGCAGGTACTATGGAATTTTGTCTGAGACGCTCCATTAAAATATAATATTGTGTAATATAATATAATATAATATTGTCCGGTGGCTCTTTGAATCCAGCTGAACTCTGATGACTCCACCTGTGCAGGAAAAGAAGAAAAGAGAATATGACAGCCTGTCACAAAACAGATGCAACAGTTAAAATAATGTAGTCAGACTGCAAAGGTAAAATTAATATGTTTATTTTCTTACTTTTCTTTCTGGACACCATCTTGGTTTGAAGCAAATTACATCTTGATTGGTTTTCACAAAACAGCATCTGGTTGGCTGAGCCTTACCTAGAATCCTGCCGATGGTGCAGTGACATCACACTCTGGGAATTAGGGGAAGTAGCAAGAAGAATTGGTTTCACTTGCGCCGATTGACCCCGATTATAGGTCAGTGCACACAACCCTGGGGCAGAAAAAATGATGTGCTCAGTGTCTCTGCCTATGAGAAGCTGAAACTACATTTTAATTGTGACAATGTAAGTCCTCTATTATCTTGCCATTTTATCTTCATCATCCAAAAAACACTCTTTGAATTATGAAATTACACATTTTTTTAAATCACCCAGCGCCGTATAAAGGCTCATCATTACATAACAATATTCCACCCTCAGAGCCTCTTAAGCTGTTATATATCATCAATCTGTGATGTTCAAGTGAGTCCAACTAGTCTATCATTCATTTTTCATTGCCTTTCATTGCCTACTAGGTGCCTCAATTTAAAGATGCAAGGAACTGACGTTGCATTTAAATTACACAATGTAAAGCCAGCTTTATAGAACCTCAAGTTTCGTCATTTCAGGGCTTTTGGGGGGCATTTTTCCCGCCTGTGGGATTTAATGGGATTTTTTATCCCATTTGCTAGTCATTCTGTTCTTAAAACGGGTGAAACAATGCCAGCAGAAATGGCATATGATGAAGATATTACATATTTGAATTTGACCACCATGGTGCAGATGTTGCGTTATCCCTGGGTCACAAAGGGACAAATGCTGGAATGCTAAGCTAAGTATGGCTAGCAATTGTTTTCAAGGGAGCGGGACTTGGAATTCCTTATTTGGGCTGCAAACTTATGTCACGCTTGACAATCGGCCTCTGGGTACCTCTTACTGTAATTTAGTGTATGCCTAAGTGTACTGAGGTGGAGGAAGAGATGCAATGCATGACATGGCTTTGATCCGGTGTTCTTCAGTCCACTGGTTCTGCAGGCTAACAGACGGCTACAGGTAGGACTGTGTTGATAAGTAGGCACCACAGAATATTCATGAAGTTGGTCTATGCAGTGAGGCTTCAGTCACGCTAATATCAGAAATTGGCCAATCATGATCATGATGAATGAACTGTGTTGACTCATGCTTTACTTTGTCAATGCAATTTATTTTGTAAAGGCTATGCACAGTACCTGTAGTATCCATACTTCTAGTTGAGTAGGACATTGTGGTACCCTTTTCACCCCTGCTTGACAGCAATCAAATCAACAATTTGTTCTAGAAAGATAAAAGCTCATTCAAAACAGTATTACCACTCACTTTAATTGTTCAACAAAGAGAAAGGCTAGTCTTTCCCTGCTGAACTGATGTCAGCTACAGGGTCTCACTCCTAGACCCTCACCAGGATAAGCAAAGCTATGCTGAAGAGCCCAGGATTAAGTCAAGATGATTACAATAGCATGCTCCCTTCCAACAAATTCTCACTGAAGTTTTCGCTGCAAATAGAATCTGTAATGTTACGAGGCCGCACCCTCTGTGTAAGAGAGCCTCATAAATCACTAATTTTAATTTTCGCACAAACTCACTCATTAACCACATCTGATTTTCATGATTCACGGGACTGGTAAGGTCATCTTTGGGGCTGCTTTCCTGAATTCAGCGTCTCCAGGACCAGCAGTATTTCAGTCTTCAGCCTAGATTCTTCCTGTCTAATCACAGTACGCTATTAGTGAAACTAACTCATCTTTAATCATTAACTCAATGTATACGATGCAACTAGGTTAGAGATATAAGCTTGCATCTAACATCAATGTTGACTGATCTATTAAAAGCAAATGAAGAAATAATAATTTACGTATCAATAGTCTCATAAAATACAACTACAAATGCTGCCAATGTATACTTATGTTATTACATTAGTCGTCGATCTCCCTGCACCAATTTCACACAGACAACAAATCTGTGGGTCAATGACACAGTGTGCATTTGTTGGTGTGCATTTGGTGGTGTGTCCAAATCTATTATTTTCCAAAAACAAAGCCAAAGAAATACAAGAACTGCAACCGTCTCAGTCTCATCCCATCCATGTTTACGTCAGCAGCAAACCACTCCAATGCACACTGGAGATCACAATCCGATGTAGGCAGAAGGGCGACATCGTCATTCCACCCTAATATCACCAAACTGGACATTCTTTAGACCTCCTGACAAAAGTTCATCCTTGTCAAAGTCTGATGCCCATCTTGGATGAGCCTGACTTGATGCCAAGAATGCCAACACAGTTCTCACTCTCAGTGTATAGGGGCCAAATGGCTTGTAGCAGCGACCTCCCACAGGATACTTCGGGGAACATGGTCATGAGCCTTTTCCAAATCCACAAAACATGATCCCTTGACTAACAAGGGATCAGTGGATCATAAAAAGCTGGTCCACTGTTCTGACTAGGATGCAATCCACATCGCTCCTCCTGAGGTTCGGCAATAAGACAGAGTCTCGTTTCCAGCACCTTTGCATAAGCTTTCCTAGGGAGGCTGAGCACTGTGAGCACGGTCCCTTTTTTTGAAAATAGGGACCACAATCCAAGGACACTGTTCCTGAAATCCACATGACATTGAAGAAATGTATGAACCACAACAGCCCAACAATATCCAGAGCCGTCAGCATTTCAGGTCAAACCTCTCTGTGTTGTTGAAAAGCATAATGACAGAGAAAGAGAGGGAGTTGTGAGAAGTTGATATTAAATGTACAGTGCCCACCAAGTGCCCATGATCAAGGCATTGAATTGCACTGATTCAGGGGTATTGCACTGCAAACAACCCTCTTGACCTGTCTGAACAAATGAATATATGTTGGGGGACGCTGAAGTATCAGCCATTAGCCTCACTTATATGTGGACTTGGGTTTTCCTGAAGGCTCATGGAGCTGAGAGGCGAGATGGAGCAGTATCTTGCCAGCTGCTCGCAGCAATGTCACATTTCACCTCTAAGAGAGTCAGGCTGTCACTGGTAGCCTGACTGTGTTCCAGCTGCACCCTTAAGTGTCCATAACTGCAGAACCTTGAAACATTTGAATCCTGTGCTGTCATGTGAATAAGCGGATTCAAATAAACTACTTGTGAAATTATTATGTGTATGTGTGTATTTATCTAGGAAGGATATAAGAAAAGACTAGTTGTGTAAAATGGCCCATAAAGTAACCTTGAGGGTAAGCTGTGAGAAAGAGAAATAGTCAAAGGTGTAGTGATGTAGGGAGAATGTGAAAGAAAATGTTAGTATTACTCTCCATTCAGACAGGACACGAAATCAAATTTAGATGTTGCATAAAAGCATTTAAACTGAGGTGAATCATCTTAAAGCAGGGCCTGCACATTTCTATGACACAATGTCATTCATTTACAGAGACAGAAACAAAAAGGAGATGGCATGGCAGAAGGACAGCAAGATGGTTGGAGTTTTTTCGAGTGAATTTATACATTGACTTGCTGTGGTTAATGCTAGCTAAGCCATCTACCTCAAAGGCTTTTAGCCAGATAGCATGCTAACAAAGTAAAAAGGTCATCATAACAGCACCAAGACAGTCACATTGTAGTGATAACTAATGGAGGTATCTGGTGCAAAAAGATTCAAGCATGATAAAAATGAAGACATATCACATAGTTTCACGTAATCTACATCATCCCATCACGCTTTCTGTTGTGTACAATAGTGGCATCAAATGTGCTTGCATTTCATCATGCCAGATTCGCTTGCTGATTTTTCAAACCAACCTCGAAAACTGAAATTTCACCTTGCTCCTGTTTGAATGTGCCGTTAGAGAGGCTGAAAACAGAGAGGCAGTACAAGAGGAAGTGAAAAATCAAGGAGATGCTTCACACTTTTAACTTCAGCACCAAGGAAAGCAGCAGAGCACAATGTCACCCAACACTATAGCCACATAGGCACAGCTCAGTTAGGACAATCTGTAAGCTAGCTACCACGTTTCCAATGTGATTGGGCTGTTTGTACTGTCAAACAGGTCTGGGTGCATGCATGAAGCCTTGTATAGCAGCCCATTTTATTTCCTAAATATGGAAGGATAGCATTAAGCTGAGCCAATTGCACATACAAGAACCACCCACCACACACACATATACACACACATATATATACAATGTCTCACCGGGCAGAACTAACAAGAGGGAACAGGAAACAAAATTGTACCACAGGAGATATAGATAAAGAAGAGGAGATGGGCTGAAGATGGATTTTCATGCCAGACAGCTGAGATACAAACGATATCAAATGGGTGCAGATTATTATTTAAATGTCAATATATTGCACACTCAAGAGTTGATAGATGATTCAGTAGTTGGATGTTGCTAGGATGTTGCTAACGTATGTGTTGCTAACGTACGTGTTGGGGGAATCAGGGGAATCTGAGATATGTTATGGTGACTAGGTGAATGGTCCACATGAATACGTGCGCGCACACTCACAATACCTATACACACATGTAAGGTCTATGTACAAAGAAATGTAACTATTTTAGGTGTAAATCCATACACACACATCCACATCCACCTGTATAATGTCCTTAGTCTGGCCCTGGATCAACAGCATGCACTCAATAGTACCAAGAGTTGGCACTTTGGCACTGCCTTGATGCATCGCTCCAAAGTTGGTTTGATTTTGGGAGCAACAGAGGACCAGCATGGTTGTTTTTTCATGAGGATTGTGGAGCTGCAGTGGAAGGAAAAGGATCAGAAAATGTGTTTTTTTTCCCAGAAGGCTATATTTTCTACTTTTCTAATTATCCCCGATTAAATGTTGACTGGTTTGTAAATTTTTATCAGCTGATAAGCAGACTGTAAGCAGACTATAATAAGAAGTTATGTCACAATAAAATATATTGCCCATCACGGTGGTGAAGTGCAAATGCCAGTTCCTCGGTGTTGGTGCTTCAAATCACCCACTGCAGTGCGCCGTAGAAGTGATAAATATAGTGCGTAAAATCCAGTGTGTTCCAGTGTTCTTTGGGTCTTTTTGGCTTTAGAAATTATCTACAATTCTGACCAATTGAGTTTGCCTCTGTTTCCATCTGCTTTGATGTCTTCTGGGTAGTGTTTGCCACCTTGAGTTGCCTGGAAGAAGCCACAGAAACGCTTGTCCAGCCTTACTCGGGGATACATTTCTGATTCAGGGTCTCAGGATTTGAGTAAGAACAATAAAATGGTTAGTATAAGGGTTGCAGCTACCATTTGAATTAGAGACTCTACTAAGAGTTTGGTGGAAGTTGCCGATCTAACTTGGGTCTTTCAGTTCCACCAGCAGAAATTTGTTCTTACCAGGGCTTAGTCTGATAAACCTTTTGCATGATGCTGCTCCTACACTATTCATTCCTTAAAATACAGTGTCTTATAGCTGCCAGGCCTAGTTGAGTATCAGGATTAATAGTAATGTTAGGATAGTAATGATAAAAATGGGTTTAAGAATCTTTAAATTAAAAACAGGGGTACACAGAATAGGCAATAGTGATAAATAAATTAGATTATATAAAAGCTTAGGAAGGGATTTAAAAGACAGAGCATTCCTAAGTCTAGAGGCCCGGGTGGCAAAGGTCTGATTACTTGTAGTCTTTCGCCAAGGCTTAGGAATGGCCAGGAGGATCTTGCCTGTGGGTCTACACTGTGGCTCATAAGGGATTAAAAAAGTCTGAGATGTAATTTGGGAGACAGACAAGTACGCCATGCAGCGAAGTGCCAGAACGCAGCAGAGACAGCTGCTGGATTTGAGCGGTTGCTCATTTGCAAGAGTGTACTGTTCATCTCCCGTAAAGCCTAATCCTTACTAATATCATTTGAGGTTATCGTGATGTATTATTGTTTTGTTGACAAGGATAAGCCCTGTGAGGGAAGACAACGTGTGTGGCTGTCGTAAATGATCAATTTGAGTTGAACTGTTCTGATATCTTAAGGTCATGTTAAACTGCTTCTCTCTGCTTTGCCATCACTGACCAACATGTCAGACAAGAACTGCTCCCGAAATTATACTCTGAAATCTAAAATTTTTACACTGTTAAATATCATCAAATTGTGATGTTCAACGCATTCCACTAGTTATTTTGTTGTGACATTTCCCAGAATGCCTTTCAAAAACCCCAGAGAACGTGCCTGGACTTGTTGCATCGAGCCGTTGGCTATACAGCATGTGTAGGTGGAGAGCATTGGTGACCCCTGCATTGCATTGCATTCTGGTCTATTTTGGCTACATTACATTTACATTAGTCATTCAGTAGATGCTTTTATCCAAAGTGACATAGAAAGCTACTTGACACTATGTGGGGATCAAACCCACAACCCTGAGACTGAGAGTCACACGCTCTACCGACTGAACTGTCCAGGCTGGGCCAGCTTCTCTCGGCGGAGAAACTGATATCTCTTCTTCTTCTACGATGGATTTACTGTTGATGTTTTAGATCACTGAAACATTTTCTGATATCAAACTCCATTGTAGCTTCTGGAAATATCTCAATGTTATGTCACAGCGCCGACATTTGGCCAGTTACCCACAGGAGTAAGACAAATACACCATCGAACAACAAAATGGGCCCATCATCACTAAAGTGTTTTAGGGTGGAGTTTCCCTCTTACTAAGAAGAGGGTATTGTAGAAGAGAAGAGGAGTGTTGTAAGTAGTGTGAGTATTTAATGAAATCCTTTTTTCTTTACCTTAAATGAACACACAGGTTAATGCACTGGTAAAAGTGTTACCCTTGTTATATTAAGGATTCCTATAAATATATGCCACACATTGTAATTTCTTTTAAGAAAAACAACATTGAATTTATATATGTATATATTTCCCATTTCTTCATCACTCTCAAATCAAGTCCAGTGATGAATAAACTACAGAAGTATATTTTATGAACAAGCCTTGGAATGTACCAGAGGGCTGCATAGATTAGTATAGATTAGGACCAAATGAAGTCAAGTGTGCACGGGCCTAAGTGTGATGAGTGTTGGTCCGTGTCATGTCGAGAATTATGTGCATATATATATATATATATTACATCATCACGGTAGGATAGACAAATATAGCTGCTTACCAGCTGCCCTAGTCATACGTGATATTACCTCAACACCTTCGAAAAGAATCAATCCTGTTTGGCTGGAGGGCGTCCATTAAATTAGTTTAATGTGTAATATAACAGCACAGCTCTGGCACAACTGATTCTAAATGAATGAGCCAAGAGGGTTGAGTATTGCATTTAATTGGCATATAATCACTCATTTAATAATAATATGTTATGGTACTACTACTGCTACTACTACTACTACTGTTACCACCACTACTACTACTACTGCTACTACTACCACCAATACTACTACCACTACTACCACTACTAGCCTACCACTACTACTGCTACTACTACTACTACTACTACTACTATTACTACTGCTACCATCACTACTACTACTAATAATAATAGTCACTAAATCAATAATATATTGGTGATCTGCAGAAGGAATTTAACCTCATTCTATCATCTTAAATTACTTGTACACAGTTACATGTGATAACACCATTATCCTCACATCATCTGACCTGCCTGTGATTGAGTGAACATTTGTGCAAAATTGAATCTGCAGTAGATAAATGTGCATCATTATTTTTTTCCAGTAAACATCTAACCTGCAACAATTAAAAGCTAGCAACACAGTTTTGTGTTTATATGCAAGGTAGTTTTCCTGTTACCATGGCGCTGTCGCCCGAGTGCCAGTTTCTGGGAATAATACCATTTTAAATAAACATCAAAGGAGCAGAGCGTGTCTCTTGATCACATCACAGATTCACATCTTGATTCTTTAATTCAAGCTTTGGGGGGGAGAAGAAAAAACTTGTTCACATTGACAAGCATTGATCACTGGAAGAATATGTGGAATTGTTTGAGGGTGAATTTGTCCTGTAAGTAAAATGTGAGACTCTGCTGCCCTAGAATCAGATCCCGCAGGCTCATGCACTCTGCTCAGCATCCCAATTTTAGCCCTCTCGCTGTCTATAGAGACCATGAATAAAATGTGCAAAAACACTCACAATCAAACCAGTATGGAAATGTATTCCACAAGATCATCTCATATAAATAAAACGCTGTCTTAACTCTGTTTGAACACTATTGGCGCTATTTGTGTAGGCCACTTCCCTTTTACTCGCGCCCTAAAACCATTTCATAAAAAAAAGCCTAGGCAGAGCGAGCCCAGCACTCCTCAACAAACACAATACATCACATCACCTCTAATTGCGCTGGGGCTCCCGTGAGAATACAGAAATATCCCATTGAAGAGTAAGCACTACAGAGGAGCAGGTGTGGAGGAAAGTGGGTGGAAGTGGGGTCTGGAGTTCCTGGAGTTCCTCCCCCCCCCCCCCCCCCCCCAAGTACAACTTTGGCCATTTAAAACCAATTTCTTCCAATTTTTACAGAGATTGCGTAGTGGTTAAATAGTGATAGCGTCTTTATTAAATTCTTTTGGGGTGTATGTACTCTATATGCTGTGACAAAATGATAAATCCCTCAAACGCATTCAAATTTTGGCGTTTATGCCCTATAAAACATCACAGGGCTAGCATATGACAATCCAGAACCCAGTAGAAAATTTGGTCAATGCGCTCTGAAGAAGGAGGCTTGGTGTCGGGAACAGAAAAACAAAGGGACTTCTGGGATTAGAAGTAGATCGATAGATAGAATTAGAAGTTCATCATTGTCAAAAGGGATCGTGACTAAAACAAAATCGGAATAAACCACCCCTTGTGTACCTTCCATCAACCGGACATCAACCTCCTCCGTCTGTTTTTTTCCGTGCAGTGCAGCATTGTAGATTATGCAGCACACAATAACAGGCTAACGTTGCATTGAAAGGTAATACACAGGCATTAAATAAGCCCATCGAAATAACGAAATAATTAATAAATTGCAGAGAGGGTGTCATGTTGTTAATCTCCTCCATTTGTGCAGAACTGACTTAAAATGCATATTAAAGGCGCTACATGTAACATTTTAACATCAATAAACAATTACCAAATTAATTTGGAGACATTAGTATGATTAGCGTAATTAGAATTAGAAGCCTCTACCAGCCTCTACACTGCATTTGACATTGTGTGCAACCGTGTTGGATGTGATGGGAAATCTGCTGGATTTTGCTTTACAGCACAAAACAGGAAGAGGGCGCTGTTCTTCCAAGCGCTAACAGAGCTGAAGCTGGAAGTAATGGGGATTATTGGGAAATGTGGTTTTAATTTTGATAAACACTAGCACTGACAATACTGAAGGCTCCCTGAAAACAATTTTCACATTCAAAGCATTTCTATCCAGTGTCTTATCTGAGAGTGGGCAGACAGAGAAGATGAAGGGTGAGGGGAAGCACCAGAATTGGTCTACATGTGCAGTTCGAGGCCCTGAACATTTTCAGAATTGGGAGCTAAAAATGGTACCAAATGACCGCCACCTTTAACCTGGGTTTTCCTGTACATCAGCTGAACTGACCATGATAGGATTGAGAAAAAATATGTCTACACATGTTTTGATGGAATATAAAAGCCCCCGACTCTTTTGTTGAGGTGATTGTTGAGGTTGAGGCCATTATTGGACGTTGTACAGTAATACCTTTCATTCCCTTGATGAAAGCATGTGTCTCATTGCACCATTGTTGTGTTGTGTCTGATGTCATAATGAATCAGCAATAATTAGTAATCTATGAAGTTTAAATTTTAATGAAATGATTACTCTTTTAGGCAACTTCACTTTTGATTTCATACAGAAATCCATCCGTTTTTGCAGCTGCTAACCAAACATTACCTAATTGCCGTCGCCACAATGACTCAACTCTGTTAAATAAATTCCAAATCGAAGAAAGAAGGCAGCAGTGAGTCACCCCCACCTAAAAGTTTCCTAAATTACACAGACATTCAGTGGAGGAGAAAGACGAGGATATTTTGTTCTGCCAAGGCTGTGTGGTACCAAGACGTGGCTTAATTACATTTTTGCCACGCAACACCAAATAGAATCATGACCAGCATGCCTTGTTTGGCTAGTCATGGCTTGTTTGGCTAGAAAATAACAATTTTACTGAAGAGTAATCTATTACATTCTGTTTCAGTGGTCTCATCCGCTGTATCATCTCTCCTCCTTTAACTCGAGATCTTGTTTCAACCACTCAAAGCAGAGGTGCAGAGTGAAACAGAAAGAGGAGAGGAAGTTGTGCCAGAATACCATTTTAACTGTGACGTTGGTGTTAGCCAGGTACCCACATGCTCTAATAGTTATCCTCTCTTTGGTTTACTTTCCAACCATGAGACGTATTAGTTTAGGAAAACAATCGATGCTCCTTCTAAGCTAGTGGTGTCCTGTGCCATGGAACAGACCTGCAGGCTTTCATTCCAATCAAAACACTACAGCAGGCAGTTTCTATACGTGCGTCTGAAAAGTCACAGATAAATCAGATCTATAAACTGTCTTTTTTTTTTTTAGATGGAGGAGTGTGATGGGAAGTAACAAATTGGAATAAAGAAATGTAAGGGATGAGAAGTCAGTGATCCTTGCGGTACTAATGATGATTAAGTGATGATAATTGCAACAGCAGCAGTGATGCGACTGAGGATGAGGATGATAGCAATCATAGTAGCGTGTGGATTTTGTGGGGAGAAGAATGATCCCCACATGGTGCAGCTCTGTTTTATATTTGCTGATTATTTCATCCTTACTTAAGTTATCCACGGGCCTTAAGTGTTAGATATTCTGGCTTTCTTTCCGTTGGCATTTGCAAACCTTTGGGATCAAAAACGACCTCGCCATATATGAATAATCTTAACCACTGGAATGTGGTGGTAACCGTTTATCACGGGCGCAACCTAACCCTAACCCTAAGCCTTCACAACAACAAAAAAAAGTGTCAAAATGTGTGCTATGGCCGACATGGCAGAAATGAAGTCGGATGGGAAGTCAGAATTCCAAGGAGGAAACTCAAGATTTCTCAACCCCCAACGGTTGCGTAAGATGCTTTCCTAGATCTTGTTGCTACAAGTTTTGAAGCGCGTTTCCAAACTTTAAACACCCACATCCAAGATGGCGATCGTACACAGCAACTGTAAACAAACTGCATTGGAAATCGCTCGCTTTTTTGCAAGCAAAATTCATTAAAGCTTGCCCATCATTACAAATACACAAAGTGGTACACAGGCGGGAGGCACTACACCGTTTGATGTGTTAATTAGACTAGTCTAATTAAAGGGGGATGAATTAATCTTTACTTTTACTAGAGGGCATCAGCTCCAACTACCATGAAAGGTGACATGGGCAGCAGAGATTTTCATGAACCTCACTGGCTTTTTTCACCACGCTCTGCAGCTTTTTGGTCTCTTTTTATGAAAGGGGCCTTTATCTACCTCTATCTGCGACTAGTATCAATTGCAACAACATCGACAGGTCTCTGCCTGACAATACAATCACATTTTGCCAATAGAGAGGAGTACGCTAGCTAATTAGAGCAGGGAGCCACCAGAAAGGTCTAGCGAAGAGGTAATGCATCACTGTGCTAAATACTGGAATGATAATATTGCTTTTTCATTTGCTTTTTTGGCTTGACAACGGGGCCTTTTGGCCCTTTGTGGTTGAAATGCGTGGCTCGGCTCATGGCACCGTCCTCCATTGTTGACTGGATAGAGTAGGCGGGGGGGGGGGGGTTGGGGTTGGGAGTGAATAGGGAGTTTTTGTTTCAAAGCAGTGTATGGCCAGGTGATGAGATTTTTGAAACCCGGCCAAGCTACCGTTGAGTCATTGCTATTGATCAACAACAATATCAATCATATTATGGTCATTTTTGCTATGTGGCAGTAAAAATCACACTTATTGCACCTTTAAGCTCAAGCTGCCAAACCAGGATAGAATATAAAAGGATAAGATTCAATAAAACTCTGTTTTATCACGTGTAGAGAAAGCCAGCGCTGCTGTGCCGTGTCACAGATTGCATCTGCAGGTGTGGGAACAGGTTGTAAGCGTCTGAAAGCGACGGCCCACGGTACCCCGGGTTATAGTTTCCTGGATATGTTCAACAGCAGTACCGGAGAGACCCAAGGGACGGTAACTGTCACCTTTTCGTATTCGCTCTGTACACCTCTGACTTAAACCTCCCTTGGCAGTTGGATGGAAACATCGCCTGTGTTTTTGTCATTCCGTTTTCCGGGCCTCACAGTCAAGGCTTTGGTGGTGTGGAGGTTTTTTTGAAAGCAGCCCCGTGATCTGAGCAATTTCGTGGCATGCACTGCAGTGGTTTGTATCATATGGTTTATCTGCTTTAGTCAATTTTGTACTCAAGGGGTTTGACAAGATAATACTCAACATTTTTATTTGCAAAACAGAGTTTACCACCCTTTTAGGCTGATATAAATGATTGTGTAAATTCATAGTATACGCCATAGTAGGTATTAAAGTGATATAAGTCATGAAAACATGGTCTCTTGAAAATATAATTGTAATTCATATTGGTGTCTGCCATGTGGAACAAGATAGGTCCAAGGTGCTTTATTCTAAGCCTTTATTCTCTAGTTAAAAACTGCACCCAACTTTTGGCCCTGTGGTCTTCATCACTGTATACATATGTAGGCCGATGAATGGCCTACATATATAACTGTAACTTTACTAACTTTATTAACTGTAAGTAAATCCACACTGCATGTTTATGCAACCCCACTTGTTTATAGTGTAGTTTTATGTTATATTTTTTCCCGTTGTATCCCATTACTTTTGCTACTGCAAGGAGCCAATCATATGCCCTGGTGAAGGCCACGGGGCCCAAGAAAACACAAATTAAGCAGTTATTAATTTACAATTACGGCTGTGATTGAATTATGACAATAAACACGTTTTATGGATCTGGATTGTAATCCAAAAAAGCACACAACTCTACAATCTTTTACAGAAGCTAAAGAAGCATTCCAGTCTCCTGTCTGTTTTCCCAGTGGATGGTAAGAACATACTGGGAAATCAGGACAACACAGAAAAAGTCTGGAATTATTAGGATACATACTGGGAAACTAGAAAATGGCCACAACAAACTGAACACAACTGTTATATCTAAATAAGACTCATGGGGGCCCCCGAAAAAAAACAAAAAACATCACTTTGCGGTGATGCTGCACAAAACGCACGAGCGCCGGAGCGGGTTACGTCGCTGAGAGACGCTGACGTCATTGTGTTTGTTAATACAGCAGCTCGATGCGGCTGATCGGCTCCGGTCTCTCAAAAGGCCCCTGCCACACAAAGACACGGGACACCCAACCCGGCTCGGCTCAGCTCGGCTCGGGCTCGTGCATCTACGAGCCCGATTCGACCGCAGTTTCACTCCGTTGTCTCAACTGAAGAGCCTCGAGGAAATAAGACCCAAACACCTCGTCACCCGTTGGAATCACAAACAGGGCGGCGGATGCCAACTCCCCTTCCTCCTCCACCACCACTTTTCTTTTTTTTCTTTTTTTTTTTTTTACATAAACCCGTGGAGAAATCACCCTCATCCGGACTCTTCGCAGCATCCCCCCTCCCCCCCTTACCTTTCAGATGAAATTCACACGGGCATTAATCCATGATCATCCCGATGTTCCCCCGCTGGCTCACGGATCACGTTTCTCCCGACGCTGCAACGGCGCAGGAGGCGAAATAAATAATTATAGGTCGGCAGCCCTGCCCCGTTATTTCCTATCGGGAGGATGAGAGAGAGATGCGCGCACCGGTCCCATAGACGATGCGAGAAAATGATACAAGTCCCCCCCACGAAAAAAATCAGAATTAAAAAATAAAAGCCCCAAAAAAACACACCACGTCGGGGGAAGCTATAAGCAACAACCCCCCCTTCTCTCCAAATGGATACAAATCTGAGAAAGGCTTCTCTGTGGTGCTTTCAATAGCCTGGTCCTCCTCCACAACAGAGCCGCCCTCTGTCTCGTAATTTCTCCTCCACACACACACACACACACACACACACACACACACACACACACACGCACGCGCAGAACAGAGCCGACCAGTCCCATTTAAAGAGATAGGGCAGCTGGAATAGCAGTCAGCTGAGCGGCTGTTTAGAAACTGCAGCGGCTCGCTCTGTCTTATGTAACGCGAGCACTGATTGTTCTTCACTGAAACTAAAGCACGGCTAACGGTTGTATTATTATTATTATTGTGCGTGTGTGTGTGTGTGTGTGTGTGTGTGTGTGTTCTTGTACTTCTATCCTTGTGAGTTTTAGTCATTTTGGCCGGTCGTCACTTCTTCAAGGGGCTAGTTTAGCATTAGGACTTGAATTAGGATTAGTTTTAGGTGCCTTCCGCCCAATGCATGCTGGGATAGGCTCCACACTCCAGGCTCCAGGCTCCAGGCTCCACGTCAAGATGGATGGATGGATGGATTAGGTTTAGTTTAGGGTTGAGGTTAAGGTTAATTTAGGATTAGGATTTGGGTTTAGGGTTAAAACATGTAGGTAAACATGACCAGGGACTAATTACCCACCAACATGTGATGTGGTGGGGAATTAAAACATAGGTAAACTCTGACAAACACCTGCCAGTATGAACAAAAATAAATGACTTTCAGAAAAGCATTGATTTATTTCTTCATACAATTTACATCAGTTTGATCCTTTGGTACCCAACAATCTAGTGACAAGAATGTCTCACGTTTAGGTTTTTGTGGCAAATTGGCATCAGCCGAAATCCAAAAGACGTCACTGCAAAGTATTATCTGCCGCTGACATTTTAGTAATCTGTTTACACTGTACACTTCCTTATGCACTAAGGCCCCTAGGCCACTGCGGGGCCACACAGTGCCACTATTACCCATTTTAGTTCCTTGGTTACGTAACCACCCGTCACCGAGCAACATGACCCTTTATACCACAGACTAGACCAATTAATGAACCACAATAAAGCAACAAAAATCTGATTGAGCATATCCAATAAAACATTTTATTTATCTAATTTACGATTTCTTTCAGACTTTTTGCTTTTGCCTTGGGACCTGGTGGTCCAAAATCTGATGTAAAAATTATGTGATTGTCTGTCTATCTGCGTTAGCCCAGCCTTTCACCCAATGCATGCTGGGATAGGCTCCAGCCCCCGCTGTGACCCTGCAATGGATTAAACAGGTAGAGAAAAGAAGTGAATGAACAGTCCAAAACACTGTAAACCTTCTTCCGGGCGGGTGGGGGGGGGGGATGCCCTGTTATGGGCATCGCACCGGTAGGGAGGTGCGATGCCACCTCCACTCCTCTACTTGTTATGCATCTGCCAGGCAAGCATGCAGCAGCCACCTCTGACTCCCTCTATCTCTCTCTCTCTCTCTCTCTCTCTCTCTCTCTCTCTCTCATATCTATTCCTCTGTGTCTCTCTCTCGGTCCGAAGAAGTGGCGAGATGGAGAGCTTTCTATTTATAGAAGCCCTACCCGCCTGTTCAGCCTCCCACCCCTTTCGGCACAAAGAGATGCACTCACATAGACACACATGCACACAAAGCATCCCTGAATAGCATGCATGCAAGCAAAACACACGCTAATGTACAATGCACACGCATTAAACGGAGAGCGCATTCATGCATTCACATGGTGTCAACGCGGTAGACACACAAACGGGCGTGCACAAAAACGCAGAAAATGTAGCATGCAAAACAGAGACTGCACAAAGATATCACACACACAACAGTACAGGTATGTGTGAGCACACTGTAGACGCCCCCCCCCCCCCCTCATTAATAATGTAGGGTTTTTTAGTGGAGGAACAGGAGCACTCCCTGTAATGGATACTGGGGGGGAGGGGACTTGCACTCCCTTCCACAAAATAGGATGACAAATAATTACCCCTTCACCTCTTTATCTACCCTGTGTGTGTGTGTGTGTGTGTGTGTGTGTGTGTGTGTGTGTGTGTGTGTGTGTGTCTGAGTCAGCAAGCATAATAATCTTTCTTGTCCATTCATCACTCCCTCGACACATCTACAAAACCCCCACATAAGCACGCACACAAAATACCAGATTGAGTAAAAAATGTGTTGCAGTGTATCTCAGTGTTTCGTGCAGCAGCGCCATGCTGGAGCCTGACTGATTTAGTTTGACACTTCGGAATTTGATGGATGGTACAAAGCATTGTCAGAAGAACACACCGTTGTCACACCGTGAATTTTCCGTTTGTGTTCCAGCTAAGCTAATAAACTGTGACCGCCGGTCCGAACCAACATGAATCAAAATCAATTATTGCTCTCAGAGAGAAGTAAAAAGCTAACGTTAGGCTATAAACGAACTACACCACGGTCGTATGGCTTCAATGGCACCACCACTAAAAACGCTATAAATTGATAAATCTACAAGTTGGAAAGAAAAAAATAGAGGCTGTAAAAGCGGACCAGTGAGTAGATGTGTTACCATGTTCGGTGTAGCAAGTGAAATTTCCATGAAATGAGTAACGAACTATGGAATGCAGATTATCTGTTGCGGAAATATTCCTCCACTACGATTTATGTGTACTGTAATTTATGTGGTGCATTATATGACAATACGACATATTAGACATGGCATTTTCACCTGTTTGTCGTATTAAAAGGTTAATGTTAACATTAAAGCTAAGGTTAATGCTAATGCGAACATTTTATTGAAAGTAAATGCCTCCGCCCTACCGACCACCACACCCTTACTTTCCACCGTGCTGTTTCAATGTCAAGCTACTTTCTTTTTTCTAATCGTGCTTGCTCCACGTAATATTTTCATGGTGGGAAAACATTTCTCTCACTTTTGGTGCACAGTATTTTAAGATGTTGTGCACATTTCACAAAGTTTCAGGAGATTAGGCTGGATATTCTCGTATTGGAGCTGCTGATAAGCGATATTTAGCAGGCTAGCTTGTTGCCACTAATTATAATGATTATTATTGTTTCTTTATTCTCCCCAAAACCAATGCATTCTAACTATTTGCAGGTAGAGACTACGTTCAACAATGTTACATTTTCAGTGTTTGTGTGTATATTAAACTTTTTTAAATTCTTTATACTTTTTTAAATATGAAATTCTTTATTTCAAATTATATTCAATACACTAATGGCAGACTGTTCAGAGCACATCAGAGCAGGTGATGTCGTCAGTCAACTACAATATTACTATGTACTATGACTAATATTGCTGTGGCTACAACTGATACTACTACCACCATCTAGTCACACCATAGCAGCCACTAGTATTCATCTAGCAAGCACCTAGCTACACCCTATAAACCAGGGGTCCCCAACCACCACACGAAAATATTGTTGTGCACCCCTCCGACGGGCGGTCTGTGAAGGAAATATCAATATGAAACTGGTACACGGTGCAAAAAAGGTTGGGGACCGCTGCTATAAACCACTAGTAACCATTATTGATTACCAAGCAACCACCTAGTAACACCCTAGAAACCACTAGTAACACCATAAAAACTATTAGTAGCTCACTAGCAACCACTTAGTAACACCATAGCAACCACTAGTAATCACCCAGCAACCACCTAGTAGCACCCTAGCAACCAGTAGTAATCACGTAGCTGTATGGGAACACCCCAACAACCACCTACTAGCAACCACCTAGAAACACTTTAGCAACCACTACTACATACCTAGCAATTAGTAATCATCTAGCAAATCAAATCAAATCACATTTATTTGTATAGCCCTTAATCACCGTTACAGTCTCTAAGGGCTTCACAGTGCCCAACATGTGAAAATAATAAATGATTAGTACACAACATCCCCCAGCCTTAGACCCTCACAGAGGACAAGCAAAAACTCCCACAAAACCTTATAGGGAAAATTGAGAGAAACCTTCGGAGGGGCTACTCAGAGAGGGATCCCCCTACCAGGATGGTTGGGCGTGCAATAGATGCCGAGTTTGGGCAGGCAGCGTATACACAATGTATAAAAGTTTATTTTGGTGGGACATCCAGATCTGATGGGGCGGCAACTCAGTCAGTGTCATCATAGGACTAGGGGACCACACAGGCGCCAACACTGCCTAGATAGGAGAACGCAACACCTGCTGAGTCAGCATCGTCCTAGGAGGGGGGACCACGTAGATGCCAACTCTGCCAGGCTGCAGCCTGGAACAGAAAGACAACACACCCACACACACCCATACACGCACTCTCACTCACACAGACAAACATGACCAGTGTCAGTGGACAGGAGCAGGTAGTCCAGGAGAATAGGATATGTAGACAGGATGCTAGTATCCATCGGCAGGACCCTGAGCTAGGATGAGCTAACTGGTCTAGCCTTACTCTGAGAAGAGACTGAGCCACTCCCTCAAGGCTGGTCAAATGATAGAGAGAATAAATGGGTTTTTTGCCTTGACTTAAAGACTTCGATAGAGCCTGCCTCTCTGATTGAGGCAGGCAGACTGTTCCATAGATAGGGAGCCCGGTAAGAAAAGTCTCTATTACCTGCAGTTTTCTTTTTGACTGCTGGGATAGCCAGCGTCCTGAGATCTGAGGGCGCGTGGTGGTTTATATGGTTTAATCAAATTGGCTAAATAGGACGGTGCCATCCCATGTAATGATTTATATGTAAGTAAAAGCACCTTAAAGTCACACCTGGCCTGAATTGGTAGCCAGTGTAATGAGGATAGAATGGGAGTTATATGGCCGAATTTCCTAGTTTTCGTCAGGATTCTGGCAGCAGCATTTTGGACCAGTTGTAGTTTTTTAGTGCGCCCAGTAGATAAGCCTGAAAAAAGGACATTGCAATAATCGATTCTGGATGATACAAAGGCATGTACTAAAATTTCTGCGTCTGCCTCTGTTAGTGTGGGTCGAAATTTGGCAATATTGTGAAGATGATAAAACATTGTTTTAGTGGTCTCCTTAATGTGCAACTCGAATGAGAGGGTAGGGTCGAATTTTACCCCAAGGTTTTTAACGTATGGGCTCTGGGAGATTACACAACTATCAAAGTTGAGAGTAGTATTCTCAAATAAGGTCCCACAATTAGCATCTCAGTTTTGCTGCCATTAAGAAGTAGGAAGTTTAGGGACATCCAATATTTGACCTCTGATAGGCAGGCCTCTAGTTTTTGGAATTGGGTGTCGTTGGTTGGTTTGACTGGTATGTAAATTTGGGTGTCATTGGCGTAGCAATGGAAGTTAATGCCAAATTTGATGATGCCACCAAGTGGTAGCATATAGATAGAGAATAGCAGTGGTCCTAGGACAGAGCCTTGTGGGACACCAAAGTCCATATTGCAACACAATGTGATTTGAGTAAATAAGACCTAAACCACGAAAGGGCCAAACCCCCGGATACCAATATAATGTTCAAGACGGTTCAAGAGTATCGTATGATCAATTGTGTCGAAGGCTGCACTCAGGTCAAGTAGCAATAGTGCTGAGGTTGAGTTGGAGTCAATAGCTAACAAAAGGTCATTGACCACTCTCATGAGTGCAGTTTCGGTCGAGTGAAAAGATCTAAAGTCAGATTGGAAGGGATCAAGTAGGTTATTTTTTGACAAAAAATCTGTAAGTTGACTGGTTACTGTTCATTCAAGTAACTTGGAGAGGAACGGCAGATTTGAGATTGGTCTATAGTTCTGAAGCACCTTGTAATCACTAGTATTTTTCACATGAATATGAATAAGTATATTCATTGCTTAATTAAACCTTTTAAAATAAAGTTTTCTTTTCAAAATAAACTTCTGCCTCTTTTCTAATGGTATGATGCCGTAAGATTTTTAAGGTGGTATTTTATGTGGTATCACAGTGAGCTATAAAGGTTCCCCTAATGCTTTAATGCTTTAATTTAGACAGAATTCATGGTACATGTGCATTTTGATGTTAGTTCCTCTGTCTCTTAAGCCAATGGCTTAGCTGGCTAACTGTAAATCCCCTAGTTATTTTAATGATCTGCTTTATTGATTCATGATGAACACGTCCAAACAGCTGAAAACCAGAAGCGAATAGGATTAGAAAAGATACTTGATACCTTTACTAAACCTCCTAACCCTGAGATACTTGCACATAATCAAAGCACTTAAATTCTTAAAACACTTTTGACTATTGTGGATTGTTGCAGATTGATACAAAGCATTAAACTAAATAAACAAGATATAACTCTCAACTGGGCCTCATCCTCTCAGTTGGATGCCTAAAACACACCTACACTGTTGTTGTATAATCAGACACTAGTGTTCCAAAATGTAAGATGTCAAGAATGTTTTTTTGATCACTTTCGAAGCTATGTGAAGATGAATGAATCAACACACACACACACACACACACACACACACACACACACATACATGCGCACTTGAACAAGAGCACGCACTGCAGTGCAGATGACTCAGCCACCAGCGTTGCCATGGAAACGTTGCCTCTTTGCAATCAGTCTCTTAGTAACTGTGTGGTTGCCGAGGAAGGAACCTGTGTGGGTGTGTGTGTGCATTATGACATTCAGCTATTGATGTAACTGGTCAGTTCTTTCAATGGATGCTAAAATTAGAGAAATTTTGAAGAAAAGAACCTTTACAAACCGCAGTTAGGAAAATCTTCTCTCCACAGATAATGGGCATACTTAGGTGGTTTTCAAAGATGTTTTGCCCAGTTGTGTAATGTCCACCTGGCTTGTCTTGTTTTCATTCTCTATCAAAAATAGAAATCTGTAAAGAGGGAACAGACAGAAACTACTACTGTGAGCAAAGACAAAACTGAGAAACGTTCAGTACAGTTTAATGGTGGCAATGTTTTCCTCTATACCTCCTGCTTACGAAAATGATTGCTACAAGCATCGTTTTGTGAAGTCAGGACCAAATATATCTTTCTGATATCAGTTCACAAAACAGGTTTCCAAAACTGTGCCGTAACGCCATATTGTAAAAATATTGTTTGGGGTTCAGTTGATGTTGAAACTAAGGGGCTGGACTCCTCCTACACATTGTTGTCTGCCAAATGATTGCTAGGGAACAAGAAAAGGTAAGGGCAGCCAGTCGAGGGAGTGATCAAGGTCACATTGGATCATTTGGTCACGTTGAAGACACTTCAGGCTGCAGCAGCCTTTGCTAAAAGTATTGGTATTGTGTTAAAATTGTTCTTTTAGATTAAAGTTGAGACTGAAATATGTAAATAGGGCAAAAATGACATATGGTGAAAACCATTGATTCCATAAATTCTCCAAACAAATAAACCCAAATAAGACCAAAACAAATAATCCTAATCTTAATTGACCCTTATTGGTATAAAATTACTTTCAAGTCATTTAAAGTTTTTCACTACATGAAACATGGAATTCCTGAGAAAAATCCATCCATCCATTTTCTTGCCTCTTGAAAATGTCACCGTGGCAACAGGGCAGCAGAACAGCCCAGATGTCCTTTTTCACGGCAACTTCTTCCTGTTCCTCCTCACAGGCATGCTAGAAGATGCAGTATCTTCAGCTCCTCCTGGGCAAGCTGGGAAATACAGTCCCTTCAGGTCCTTCCCCCAGGAATCCTCTCAGGGATCCTCCTGGATCACTAAGCTCCTCACCCTGTCAGTCTGCAGGTGAACCTCAGTGCAGAGAAACATCTTTTTGACTGCTGTAACTGTGATCTCATTCTTTTGATCACTACCCAGAGCTTGTGACCATAGATGTGTCAGTTGCCCACCTCTCACATTGATGGGACTGGCCATCTTTTGTGGGAGAGAACCACAAGCTCATACTCGGAGGTGTTGACCCTCATCCCAACCTGCTCCAATGTACATCGGAGATCACGGTCCAATCAGGCCAAAAGGACACCATCATCAGCAAAGGGTAGATATGTCACCCTAATGTCACCAAACCAGGCGCTCACCTAAGTAGTAACAATAATTTCACCGAATTCATATTAAAATCTTGGATGTCACTCTATATAAGTATTGGGGTATAAGGGTGTGGTAAAGGTATGGCATGTATTTATCATTTATTCACTTATTTAATTTTAAGTGTCCGTTTATATTGATTTGGGTTATATTTTTGTCTATATTGTGTCCATTACACCTGCAGACACTTGATCTATATGAATGCCGTATTAGGTCCGATACTGGTTCATACAAATATTTGCGTACAGTGGGTATATCTCACATAGGTGAATACCTGCTCTCTTCGCATTTCTTTCTTAAATTCCTTTATGAAGATATGTCTGCTATAGGCAAGTATGTTTAATGAACATGAATGATATAGGTGGTATATCTCTGACATGATTAAGTTAGCTGTTGTTTTTTAGCATGTCAGTGATTTTTCTTATACTTTATTATTAATTGCACATCTGCAATGGAACTATTTTTTCCACATCACATATAATTATTCCTTTTGTGTTGATCTTCATTATTAATGCGATCTCATGATCAACTGAATACTCAGTGCAGAGACTACAACAGTTACATCTAATGTATATGAGACCTCTCTTGTGTCAGTAATGTTATATGAGCGAGTATTAGGTTGTATATCCACTAATAGACATGGTTCATAAGAGAGGACAGCTGAAATGCCCATTCTCTGTACATAATATTTTATCTTGTATTTTATTGCAACTAGTTTATGATAGGTGAATGTGTTTAACATGAGTAGAATAGGTGTCTTGCAAGATTATGGTACCATTCATCCTGCAGATCAGTCACTATAATATGCAACAGGGTTGAGAAGTCTACTTGCATTTACCCGGTAGGGTAAATCCCCACTGGCATAAACGATGTACATGTATTGTGATTTATAATTTGTGCACGTAACGTTACATTAATAAAATAGCCTGCTAAGATAGCATACCTTCAGTTTCCTGTGAGTTCTAAAAGCTCTTGTCATGATTTGATGTACATTTATTTGTATTACTGGTAACACTAAACAAAAACACAATAAGCAAGACAATTTCATTCCATCCATTTCTTTATTGTTTCAAGTCCATACAACAGAGTTTATGCTTTCATCCGGTCAATGATATACAGGGTACAACTACAGCCTCCACTAAACACCTGGGATGGTTGTGTCCGTCCTTTTACTAGCTACTTAGGTTCATATTAGCTACTTATATTTATACTAGTTACTTACGTTCAGACTACTTACATTTATATTCGATACTTATATTTATATTAGATACTTATATTTATACTAGCTACTTACATTTATACTACTTACATTTATATTAGCTACTTATACTACCTACTTACATTTATACTACTTACATTTATATTAGCTACTTATATTTATACTAGATACTTACTTTTAAACTACGTACATTTATATTAGCTACTTATATTTATACTAGATACTTACGTTTATACTACTTACATTTATATTAGCTACTTATATTTATAATAGCTACTTAGTTTTATATTAGCTACTTATATTTATACTAGCTATATTATATATATATATGTATATTATATTAGCTACTAGCTAATGAGTTTCATTTTTGATGCATCTCAATTTGTGATAAATTTTGTAATAATGGAAATTGAAAAGATTTTTTTGAGACATCAGTGAATGAAACTCCTCTGTAAAACAGACACATTTAGGACTGTCATTGGCAGAACAGCTAAATAATCAATTCATGGCGCTGCATAGATACAATATGGCCTCTCGTCTCATGTACTTATCTCTAAATCCGTCTTTTAGTTTCAATATATTATATTATATCATATCTACACCCATTGGACAAAACTGTGATTCCTTATTGATTGCACCTATTAAATCCACTTCGGTCATGAAGGAGAGACAAGATGAAGGAGAGGAGACGTTAAAGAGGGCTTTTTAGTCCTCTTGACAGTAATTGACGTGGATGGTGCACAGCGGGGTGCAACTCAACAGGAGGAAGGAGTTCCTACTATTTCTAGTTTGTACAATGCGTGTAGATTAGATCAGAACAGATGAAACTTTAATGATCCCTGTAGGGTAATTGGGTCACTGCAGCTGCAAGTAGAGATAGGATCCATCAGAGAAGAATAGGATATAAATAACAATAGAGAAAATGAGGGTTGTATACTAACAATTCAACTCCCAGACATATTATGTAGAAATCTATGAAAATGTCCATAAAAGTCTGGATTCAGAAAGACAATGTGAGATGTGTGCATTATGAAAAAGATGGAGAATTATAATGAATATTAAAGATATGGAGTTATAATAAATGAATTGTAAAATATCTATACATGCAATGCATGTGTGCAATCCTCTCTGTTCCCTGTGCCAAGTCCCCCCCCCCCTCCTGCTCTGCATGCTTCATTCATGCTGCTGATGTCATTCAATCTCCCATGCTACCGTGTTATGCTAGCAGGCTAACCCTAACCCTGCAAGGTTAAGGATAGAAGAAGGCAAGCAGCAGCTACCAGGCCTGGCTAAAACCCACCCCACATAGCTGGAGCTCCTCCTACACAGAAAGCCCTCTCTGTCTGGATGCATTGACGTCAAGGCTGACGCACGGCGGCCCGGAGTGGCCCGCTACATCAAAAGGCCTCCATGCACAGGCCCTAGAAAGAGGTATTTTTAGCTAGCAGGGGAGGGGGGGTTGGGGGGAGAAAAAGAGAGAATCGGGTGAAAGGGTTTTGTTTGAGCCTCTGAATGAACACAGAATAGCATGGAGACATCCATTTTCTCTTTCGGACTCACAGGGGGAAAAAAAGAGTGCTGACATCTGTGTTTCATTTTATTGTGGTGATAATCGATCTATTTCATTTCCACCAATATCGGCATTTTATTAAATATCGGATATCCACCAGTCAGTGTCATCCACCTCTGCTATGATGAAGTTTACTTGATTGGATATTTATCGAAGAATGTATCAATACTATGTAAGGTTGTCTATGGGAAGCCCTTAAATTGAATTGATGGTTGAGACATTTTGACACCAGATTCCTCAGTATGCATGAATATGTTTTATTACTCATTCTGTGGGGAACACTGAATGCTTTTATTTTTGGCATGAAAATTAGGCAATTTGGCATGAAATTATAATTTATGTTGACACAAAATATCACTCAAAAAATATCTATCGGTATCAACCTTGAAACACCCTTATCTGGTTGAACCCTACTTTCTACTAGTGCCACACAACCTGATTTTTGTGAGGAAACAAGATCCACTAAAAATAACTGCCCTAGTGAATGAAAGTTGAATGAAAGAATGAAAGTTATGCTGTTTGCCTCCTGTGCACTCTCATGTAAACACCCATATACCTTCAGTCCTTCACCATCACGCCGGATCAATGAATGAATGAGTGATACATCCAGTCAAGAGTTCTACAAGACACAGGTATACTGAGGCTGTGCCATCCTATAGAACTCCTGCTATACTCTATATATACCAGTGTGAATGTGACTTCCCCTAAAATAAAATAATAATAATAATAGTAATAATACAATTTTAAAAATGCCGAGAGTGAAGTGGGTGTACTTTGTATGTCATACCTCCCTCCGTCTAACCAGTCGAGTCAAATGTGTGAAAGTAAGGCCAGAGGAAGTTGAAGTTGGACCACCCCCTAGTGGTGGCAGACTGCAATACCATCCAAGTGGGCGTAACATTTGAAGAGCATCACATTGGATTGACAAATGGGCAAATGTGACACACCAGTCACCATCCAGGCGGTGGAGGTAGAGATGTGAACCTGTGGGTTCACATCGACAACAAACTGGACTGATAACATGAATACGAGTACACTTAGAATGTAGAATACTTAAATACACTTAGTACGGGTGAGGCCCTACTCCTAGAGGTGAATTTACATTTGCAAGACTATTTTTAATAAAACAATTTTCTCACAGGTGACTTGAACACCCCACCAAACACTGAGAAGACCCTTAGTTTACTGATGTCACGTTAGGGCATATATGGGTCTGCACAAAGAACACGTTTTTGTTATTCACTGAGAATTTTGCTTTATGCCTACTCAAAAAAACACCAAGTCATAAAACCCACTGAAGAGAGAGCAAGCGGAAACACAGGCGACTTGGTCATGCCAAAGCCAATGGATTTTATTTACACATCCAGTTTGTACAACATGGTCACCAACTGTAGTGTCTATAATACACAAGTGAAAAAAAAAACCCAACAACCCATCAGTGATCTTGAATGTGTGAGTTGTGACAAGGTATATTGCAATTTGCATCTAAAGACCTACAGTCCCATCTGTCTGTGGCAGACTGATTACGAAACACAACTTTTTAAGTCTGTTTTATACCACAAAAAGGAATCTTCCAAGTAAATACGTTGGCTATGACATTATCTTTTAAGTGTGCTATATATTCAGAGGTCACACATATCATTATAATCGCTAAGATATATTTCGCCCTCATTATTTTTGTGTCATAAAACTTTAAAGGTTTTTTTCTTTATTAAGCTGAATGTTGCACATAAATACAAATAGTAACTAGATTCTGTACAACATTTACAATGTATGAAAACACAAAAAGTGTCAGAAAGCAAAATGCATGTATTAAAAAGCTCACTTACAATGGCAACAATGGACATAGTTTGACTAGTGAAACAATATTGTTTTCTGTGATACCTCTTATTTAAAAAAGGCAAAAAAAAACCTGTGAAAGAACATGCAAAGAAATAAATGAAAAAAAGCAATGCAACAATTTGTGCAATGGAGCAAAACTAGTCTCACTTGTTAGATAATACAATGCTCACTATAGCAGCTCACTACTCCCTTCCTCAAGGTGACCCAACCGTGGAATAACCTTTTGGTGTGATGCGACTATGCTAGCTCGCTAATTTAGGTCAAATCAGCTACATTGTGGGTGCTTACAATAAGGAGGTGTGTGTCTATACATACAAAATGGATGAGAAGTAGATTACAGCGGAAATAAAAGTCTCAAAAACAACTGCTTCGATCGTGAGGGGCCGATGTTAAGCCCTGAAGTAATTTTAGCGAGTTTTCAATTAATGCTATCTAATTAGGGCTTGTTAACTATGTTAGCTATGTTAACTCATCAAAACGATGTAACGTTATGAAAGGCAATACCAAAAAAGGAAAAAATACTAAAACAAAAACAGTGAATGACTTGACTGTTCAAAACTCTGCAGATGCAGGCCACTACATAGATGCAATCAGAGCCTCTCTCACTGCCCACAATCGATATTGAATGACATTGAATATTGGCACAAAATATCGGCTATTGGCAGCTTCATGTATTAGTACCAATATCGGGCCTTCAAAAACCCATATTGGTTGAAACCAAATTTCTATGAGAAAAAGGTAACGTGTCTATGGCGTATCCATAGCAAGTCACTGTCCACAGGGTTTTTGACACGGTGAAGCGTGCCTCATATTTTATAAGGCATCTTGACATTTGGAATTTTAGCTCGCCATTCACCTTCAGCAAGCAGCAACTGTCATATTAAGGTTTTGATACGAACAGGATGGGCTGAAACAGCTGCTTTGCACTGCTGTTATTTCTCGATATGTCTCATACTTGATACAGCAGGCCAATGAGCTATCTTGCACACGAGGTAATGGTACTAATTGGTTTCATTGAGGAATGTGAAAAAGTATATTTTTAGGTTGTCTCAAGGGCCAACATAGAAACATTTCCCCCACACTGTGAAGTGTCTGGCGAAGAAAACAACTGAAGTCAGTGTGCATTTAATTACTCTGCAATACATCATCTCCATCCATCATTACCCAAAGGTACTGATCCCCCTTTTTTCTTCTTGGGTGAAGATGAAGATGGAGATGTGGAGAACAACATGGCTATTGAGACGTAGCCTTAATAATTCCATTCAGTCTCTTTATCACAGCCTCACAAAAAATACCATATCATAGCAGAGGATGTGAAAATATGAAATATGAAAAATATACATCTACATACACATCATTCTAATAACTAGTACTGTTTGTCAAAATATTGTTTTTCTTTCTATAAGTCAAGTGCATTACTTTTTTTTTCCATCTACCATTGACTTGTGCTTCAACGACTATACGTGACTTAGTGCAAGGAGGTGAAAAAGTGTTCACCTTCTGTGCTGACTTCAAATCAGTAGGCTCATACTTCAGTCATACACACAATATCTCTCTTAAACATTTCAACATTTCAGAACTTCAGAAACATCCTTCCGCATCGTCTTACTAACAGACACTAGTATGCAAGAAAAGGGAGACTAAACAAGAGGTTTCATCTTCTAATCAACTCTTTCTTCTGCCCTTGTGAAATTACTTACTGAACTATCTTGAGTTAAAGTGAACCTTCACATTTTGAATTTTAGGCTGACATTTTTCTCTGCTAGGCACTGTCACACTGTGGGGGGAAAATGCTCTATTGCCTAAACTGGAGAGGTATGCTACAAACGGACTAAAATTTTGAACCTTACGTTTGCCTCCAACACAAGATAAAAACAAAGCAATAAGGAGGGGAAGCCATTTTAGACTATTTAAACAGACCAATGGTCCCTGTGGTAACCCATACAAATCACATATAATTAAATAACCAATGAATAGAGAGTTGCGTCACAAATCTCCTAGCAACCACATATGGCGCCATCGAGATCCATTGGAGAATTGGCTGTGCACAAATTCTTTTTAAATATAAAACAACCAGAAAACCAAAACAACTAGAAAAAGATACCTGAAAAAGATTGTTGTATGGATGTAGGTCAATTCATTAACATTAGAAGTAAAAGTCAATGTGGATGTGGTACATTTGTATGTCCAAATGTAGTCAGCCAGCTCAGTTAACCTGTGTTTGGCTTTGTTAGCTAGCTAACTAGCCAGCTGGCTAAATTAGCAAATCAACCAATGTTGATGTTAAAATGTGTCTGCTAACGCTAGCTTCTACTAGATATGTTATTTAACGCACAAATTAGATGTGTTTACAACCAGACTGTGATGATTAGCTGACCAGATACTATGGTTAGCTAGCTAACAAGCTGACATTAGCGAAAACAGAAAGTCGATCAGATGTATCAGCGATGAAATGATCAGTTTCCAGGCAGAAACGGCACAGAAATTCACCAGGAATCTACCACCAAGAATCTATATGTTGTACATTTAGAAACACAAACAGCTTTTTCTCAGCTATCGTTGCCACGACTTGTGGACCTCCAGCATGGCTGCCAGAGGATGTTTTATATCACCTGACACAAGCCTCTATGTGGCAATCATTTTTTAAACCCCACACACTTAACATCAAGCTGCTTCCTGTCTGGATCTCCAATGAGTGACAACTCAGCTATTATCATTAGTTGTGGATTTTGAATACACAGCAGTTGCATTGCTGAGGTAGTGCGTCTACAAAAGATAAAATACTTTTATTTTCAAGTCATTTCCCACCACCTCTTCTCCAGTGATCACTTATCAACAGTTTCCACTTGTTTCAATGATACAATGACAAAAACATTGGTGGACAGATTAAGCGTGGCACAGAATCTTAACAGTGATTGACAGATTGACTGATGAATGGTGTCTGTTTCTAGTGGATGTGAAGATCTGCTGCTCGGGTGGTGCACAAGTAGGTGTGTGTATGTGAGTGTGTGACTACGTTTGTGAGACAGTTTCGCTTCTGGTCATAAGACGTGAGGCTATTTGGGTCATTTTAGGTTTAGGGCTTCAGTTTAATGTGAGGACTAATGTTAGTATGAATGTAGTCGGTGGAAGGTTTTCACAAGTATAGTAATGCAAGGTTGTGTGTGTGTTGTGTGTGTTTAACTCTTGATTTCCAGGATAGAGGGGTTATGGTCGAGAATGGCCAGAATGATCTTGTCCATGTACTGCCTCAGACGGTAGTTGATCTCCTCCTGCTCCTTCAGAGCGTCTACCAGCTGACAGAGAGAGAGAAAAAGAGAGAGGAGGGAGAGACGGTTACAACAGTGTGGAATGGTTCAGTTCAGTGCGATTTAATACATTTCACAGATGACAATGATGTTTACATGCCACAGTAACCCATTAAATATGGCAGGCATCTTAACTGGGTTTCTCATAATTGGCGTATGAGTTTACCCAGGTTATTCTAATCCAGTTACAATGTTTACATGGGTCGACCCAAAACCAGGTTACTGGGGTAAACGGATCAATAAGACTGTCAAGTCCGTCTTATGCTCAGTTAACCCCACCACCAATGTTGCCTTTAAGCCAGTGTACAGCTAGTGCCATGGGAGTGTTTTCATGCCAACCAAACACTACAGCAGCTCCTCCTCTCTGATTGAAGGTGTGTTAAAACTCAGAGAACCACAACAACAGCTGTAGTGAAAGAGCAAGACAGGCGGCTACGGGAATATGAGGATTTAGAAAGGTGCAGATATCCTCTCAACTATTCATTGGTTGGAAAAAAAAACCCAAAGAAAAACATTTCCATGAATTTTCCAAGGCTATATGCACATGTTGAATTTTGGATAACTTTTTCCAGGCTTAGAAACATTTTTTTTTTGGAATGCCAATTCCAGGTTTTCCATGACTGGATGTTAGCACAAATCCGACTAGTTTGGTCAGGAAACATGTACACACTGTGGAGTCAGAAGGCAATGTAGCACTTTGTTTATGCTGCAAACGCCTCATTTTGCCCACACAAACCTGACAAATTTTTTTGCATCACCATGGCCTTTAGAGAGAACATTAACCAGCTCCAAGCAGACTAACCTCATCCCTGGAGGCGTTGTCAATCTCAGCTGCCAGGCACTGGGCCTTGGTGTGGCAGGCAAACAAGTTCTTGGCCTCGTACAAACTCAGACTGAGGATCTGAGCGTTCAGGTCGTCGTTCTGGTCTCGCAGCTTATAGTTCTCCTGAGGAGGCAAAGAGAGAGTGAGCGTGTTTATGGATTCTGGTGGATTCTGGTGGATTCTGGTGGAAACGGTGGAAACCACCATTTCAGGATTGGAGGATCCTGTGACCTTGGGTTCTTGGCAGGGTACCCCCTCTGCTTTCCCATATTAATTACTATATCGGAGATAGATTCTTTTCAGAGGGTACTATAATATACCCTCGGTATAGCGTGGGAACCTAGAAAACTAGGTGGTTCTTTTTCTCTAAAAGCAGGTAGCTTAGATTAGTTAGCACTGAAATCCTTTCATACAATTCCCAAGAGTCATATTCCCATTTCCACAGCCCTGGGAGAACATGAGCCTGACTTTGTGAGTAGAAAATCTTTTCACAGCCTCAACATGCAGATATCGATAGGGTGCTCATATTCTTCTATTGATTTATAGTATACCTCATGCAGTGGTGGAACTGAGTATTTACAGTAGCCATAGTTTGGTTCTGAATAAACATCAAAAACAAACACCACTTTTCATCCACAGCAGACTGTGGAAAACCTTTCTTTCCACTCACCTTTCTACCTGCTATTAATAAAAAGCAGAATGGCTTCCCTTTTCCCAACACCATCTTGTGATATCGATGTTTTTCTATTTTTTCTTTTTTTTATGTTTGTGAGGGTTACAGTTTGGGAAAGAATGTAGTACATGGAACGTCGTCATAAGGATAAAAGTATAAGGATGTGTTTGTGTGTGTGTACCTGTTTGAGTCTCTTGACTTCGTGCTCCATTTCAATCTCCCTGGTCTTGGCATTGTACTCCGACAGCCCCCTGCCCTTCCCCGGATGCTCCGTCTCCAGCTTAAACAACTGCAGATGCTCCAGCTCCCGACGAAGATCATCGATTAGCTGGAGGGCGTTAGATTAGGTTAGATGAAACTTTAATGATCCCCATATCAGGCTGTTGAAGCAGCAAACAGCAATAGGATAATGCACAGAAAAATAGGATATAAATAGGAAAAGAAAAAAACTATGTTTCTATTTTCTGTAGTAAAGCATGTTTAGCTTCTGTGCAAAAGTCTAATTTGTATCCTCAGTTTTTGGTGTTTCACTAGTGTGTGTGTGTGTGTGGGCCCCACCTCCTGCATGGCCTCCTTCTCCTTCTGGAACTTGTGGCGGTTATGCCAGAGCTTGTCCATCATCTTCCTGTACAGGTCCATCTCATCCTTCAGCCTCAGACTGGTGTCCTCCAGCTTGTCCGTCATTCTCTGCTTCTCCTGGAGGGGAAAGAGGGCAGGAAAATGAAGTGAAAACTGACTTAGTCAGTGTTCCGTGTTGTAATGTACATATATGCGGAAAAAAGAAAACATATTTGTAATGGTCACTGCATTGGGTACCAGTAAGTCATGTGCAGAGCAGACATGCAGGATCCCCCGCTTCGGTAAAGTGCAAATTTGTCCCCCGTACTTTTTCGCATGCAAGTCCAATAGCTCCCTCTAGTGGCAATAAGCAAGCTCTGGCTGCTCAGTCCCTCACCAACTGCCCTAAAACACCCATACACACTCAAATCAATACATTTAAGTAATTTATTTTGTACATATTCACATTTAACAATGGCTGCTGTCTTACTGGGCTGTTAATACTGCCAAAGGAATACAGTTTCTTGTCGCTACTGGCTGGCTGAGCATTAGCTACCTTGCTTGTTAGCCAGTGGTTAGCTGTTTAGCCAGTGTGGCTACGGCTGCTACCACGCTAACGAGAGCATAATGAGCCACATTTAGACAGGACGTTTGTTTACTGACAACTTCAATAACAAGGTCAGTGGTTGAACGAAATTTCACTACTTACTACATATGTTCAAAAATGCTGACTCTGCTTTTGCAACGTCAAGACTTTAGTTTACTGTGTGAACAGCGCCCTCCGCTGGACAATGTTTTTACTGTCTGACCCTACTCACTTGCCACAGGTGTTTATGTATTGATTTTGCTATTTTCGCCATGTCTGAGGAGGATTTCTATTGGTGCCTAATTGACGGCACTTTTGCCGATAACATCTGTAAAAGGCTCGATAATATCGTCTGACTGATATATCTGTCGGTGCCCTAGTGCTAACTAAACCAACCTCACCTGGTCCAGCTTCTCTGTCTGAGACTTGAGTCTGCACACGTTTAACTTCATCTCTCCATTCTCCTCCTCCAGCTGCTGTACCCTGCAGACACACAAATGCAAGTATATGAAATGCCATGACAGTATCACAGTATCCTAGAGAACCAGTACCTGCAACACCTACCTAGTGTCAGACCAAGACCTGTAAGGTGTGACAAGGCAGCAGTAACTATCAAAGTGCCGTTATCCTCTGACACAAAAATGTATGAATGTATGTCAGGGTACTGATGCCTTCAGGTACTGGCTCTATAGGATTATGGTGGAAATCCGGCTTCATAGAGTGTGTGCTGGTCTCTACCTGTTACTGAGCAGCTCTATCTCATTGCTCCTGTCTCTCTCCATCTTGCTGTAAGCCTCCCGGTGCCTCCTCATCTCTTCTTCCAGACTCTGATCTGCCCTCGCCTCTGCATCCTTCACCTGCTCCTCCAGCTCATGGACCCTGCAGAGTGTGCACACACGCACATACAAAAGTATACACAAACACGGTTAAACATGTGTAGACATGGTACATATCTGTGTAGTTACAAACGTGTCAGTGTGTTTTCCTACCTGTGGACCAGTTGTGTGTTCTCCTGTTTGAGCTTAGACTTGAGGTCTCCGTTGGCCAGACTGTCACTCTCCAACTCTGTCACCTTCTTCTCTAGATAGCTGACCTGGGGGAGACAACCATGGTGTCAACTCTTTCTCCAACAGAGAAATAATAATTGATGAATAATGTAATAACTTGAGTTATTAGTGTCTTCCAAAACATTGAACAAGTGACCACAGCAATGCCCTCCACACCCTCATTAGCCTTGAAAAGAAAAATGAGGAAAAATCAGCTTGTTTTGTTGATTTAAAAAAGCTGCTATACTATAAGACTCCACTGTGGAATTGGGGGGAAAGTTTGTGATGTGTCTAAATATGTGACAAGTGAGTCATTTCAACAGACTGTACAATCACTACTTTGCTATTTCTCACTATTACTAAATTCATATGTCTATAAAAAAAGCTATCAGCTATTTATTTGGGCTTTCCATTGCAAATCATTTTCAAGTACAACTAAATGCAGTGTGTCTTTTCCCCTCCAAAGCAGTGACTTTAACCAGCTTTGTCATCTCTGCTACATGTATCTAGTGTGTGTGTGTGTGTGTGTGTGTGTGTGTGTGTGTGTGTGTGTGTGTACCTTCTCTGTGATGTCGAGGTCGCAGGAGTCGATGCTGTCTGTGAACAGATCCTCTGTGCTGCTGCCCTGACTGGAACCAAACACACTGTGGTTGGCGTGGAACAACTGACTGGAGGGAGGAGAGGAAAGGAGGAGAGAGGAGAGGAAAACACCATGGAAAGGGGAGAAGCGTCAACTCCTAAACATAATTCAAAAAACAACAACAACATATTGATCCACTGATTAATGTGTGTGAACTGGTAGCTAGTGGGAAGCTCAGGCCGCCTACCGTCCAAATGCCGTACTGGTAATCTTTCTATTGGGACTGAAACACAAGAGAGGAAACACACTGTGAGTGACACAGACACGCAAATACACACAAATACACACTGACAGTCAGTTAGGACCAATAAGAGAATACTAACAACAAATAAACTTTACAAATGACATTTAACAAACAGTCATACAAATAAATAAACTAACAAATAAACTGGAGCATAGAAACTCAAAAGATGCAACACAATAAAATGATCACTGTAAATTCTGGCATTGCGAACTGTGGAGCATAATATATTGTCAGTGAGCATGAGTAAAGTTAACTGTTCCAATCTGAGCTAATGTTAAAGTGACAATATCAGCATAGCCTGTCTAAAACCTTGATACTTAGTTCAGTCCATTCATTAGTCCATTAGCAACCTCATGCCATTGCAAACCACTGCCTCCCTGTATACTTTGTTAGCCTACAAAGATGATACAAATCTGACAAATGCAATGCAAAATCATTTAACTGAGAGTATCTAACCCTGTATATATTCTATCTACCAGAAATGGTAGATAGAAAACATTAAGTGGGAACATTATTTATCTAGGTATTTCCATCACAGCCACCTTGGCTAACATATTTCCTGTGGGAAATGTGGACTCTGAAATGGATACGAACACAAAGGGACTCAAATTATAGTCAACTCAAGTTGACTGACAAATTTGTTAAATTTTTTTTTTCTTTATTATTTTTAATTATAATTCAAAATGTTCCACGCAAATTTAAAAGCTCAAGTCAAATCATCGCGCCTATTGAGTTACTACTGCTATATTGAAGCAGCAGATGTGTTGGTACACACACATGCACACACAACCCGCCCCAAAACAAAACATACCCAGCCCCCCTGCCAGATTGGGATGCAGTTGCTATAGCAACTGCTCAGGCTCATCCTTTCATGTGGGTGCAGCGGCTTGTACCAAGAGGGAAGAAGAGGGGTGGATTCGGGTGATTTGCCTGAGTGTGTCTTTCAGAAAGCTAATCTGAGCATTGCTAGAGTGGGGCTATGCTAGGCAGCTAGAGTGGAGCCCATCTGCTCTGCCCTGCTCTACTCAGTCATCTATTTCTCTCCCATTTGTTTTGTGTGTGTGTCTCTTTGTGTGTATTTGTGTGTGTGTGTGCGTGCGCTACCTGTTGGCCTTGAGGTTTCGGAGTCGAGCCTCCAGGTCATTGAGCAGGTTAACTTTCTTACAGCACTGAGAGCAGTAGATGTCCAGCAGCTCACTGTTATACAGCTGACGCATCTTCTGAGGGGTCTGACCTGCACTGCAATTATAAAGAACACAACAATATCTATATATATGCAATATTGCAATATATAACAATGTGAACAGTATCAAGAAGTATGTACACTGAAGGGGTTCTTTTGCCACAAGGGGTCGCTAGTTAATTTGATTAGAAATCAACAAAACAAACCGGATGTCTTGACTGTGGAGTGATATGATTAGATGTGAAACAGTTTTCTCACTGTAAATGAAAAGGACGCCAAGTGGGGAACTGCAATAGCCCAGCCAAAACAATATTTGGCAAATTTTCTCTTGGACTCCAAATCCACATTGTCTTCACAGCCACGGTAGAAGAGAAAGCCCTTCTTCTTCATGTGCATGTAGGCTGCACTTTCCATCAGCGGCAGCGTAGTTTACCCTCATTTTCCCATTGAAAACAATGAACATCTGGTTTGCCGTCTCCCGCAGACTGGCCAAATGTCAACGAGCATACGAGAGCGCGAGATGGCAAATTACAGCAAATATACATAATGTGTCAAAATGTGCAGAAATGTAGCCAATTTGCTCTGAATGACACACACACACACACACACACACACATAAACACAAACATACACATATACAGTACACATAAACACAAATGTATGCATTTGTGATACATGTGTCACACAAAGCCAAAAATATTTCTGTTTCTGAGACCTATATATTGATTTCACAGACTAGGCTGTTTTCCTCAAAAACTCAACATTTGGTGTGTTTTCTATGTGTATGCATGTGTGTGTCTATGGTACATATTCAGAACACTCCACAGTCACAGCGTTTTGGTGCACAAAAGTATTACTGCTATTGCTCGGTAATATGAACTCAGAAATTCTCTAAATGACATTCTCTTAGGTCTTGTTGAGCCACTCATAGTAGTCTTCTTGAATTGCTATTTGTTGTGGACCTCGGGATGTAGAAAGTAACCTCTCTGGAGGGGAGGAGGAGCCTAAGCAGCCTCACCTCTGGAACCAAACCCCTTGACTCGGTCAGAGGAGGTGGGCGGGTGTGGTGTAATTCATGGTACTCCCTGGGTGGCTGCCGCACAGTTGATGTTTCCCTTACTCTACTCTGCCTTCTTGGAGATGGTGGGTGGGGTGCTGGATAAGACTCCACTTCATTGCTCCATAGACCTACTGGCCTAACGAGACCTAATGGCCTCCCGGATCTGAACACGACTGGACTTCTGTGCTAGTGCTGGATTGTCCATCTCAAACACCATGTTTGAACATAAGTGTACATGGTACCAGAGCACCCTTGGGCGAAAGATTGACGAATGACTTTGTAGTTCTGGACACTGTGCTGGGAGAGGCTGTCGGACAGGCCTGGTAGGCCCAAACATGTAATGAGGGTTTACGGGGAACACCTGGTGGAAGCCTCTGATTTAAAGTCTCCCTTGTGAGCTTCTCCAGTCGGAATGGACCCTGTTCAAAACCTCTGTTGTGGAAGCAGCTGGAAGGAGCTGTGGCCAGAAGGGGGTTGGTGCCTCTTATGGCGGCAACCCAAGAACCCGTTGTTGGACACTGGTGGTGATGGAGGTTGTCAAACTGGCATGGGGCACTCCTGACTGAGAAGAGAGGTGCTGGTAGGCCATGAAGGCTGTAGCTGCGGTAGCTGCACAAGTGAAAGTCTGGGTTTAGTTAGAATGCTCCTCAGTGCCGAGGCACCGGGGGTGGACGACATTGTTCCTGAAATGATGAAGGGTCTCGATATTGTTGGGCTGTTGTGGTTGACATGCCTCTTCAATGTCAACTGGGGACCGGAAGGAGTTTTCGAACTATCATGGAATCACACTGTTCAGCTTCCTTGGGAAAGTCTATGCCTTCTATGTGCTAGAAAAGAGAATCTGTCTAATTGTTGAACCTCAGATTCAAGATAGTAGAAGCCCTTCTAACTTAGACAACACTCTACTGTAATGTTGTCAGGCCATAACATTACACTAACCCTACCAGTGAGGTTTACTCACTGTGAGGAATGACCCACTGTATTTTAGAGCATGTAAGTTTGTTTCTGTACATGTGTGTGTATCCATCCCCCCACCAACCTGGAGGGCAGGGAGGATCCCAGGTCTGAGAAGCCGTTGGTTCGGATGTCGTCGTCAGGGCATGGGCTGCTGGGAGTAAAGTCTACATCCTCCCCCTCACCGTAGTCCTCAAACTGCTCTTCCCCTGAGATGACGGATGCAGATGCCGAGCCAGTCAGCTGGCCAGGGCTACACAGCCACAGGAAGTAGAAGGGTCATTGCAGATACAGCCAATGAAAAAAGGGGGGCAATCTCAGTATAAAGGAAACAATATTATAACAACAATTTAAAAAATAAGTAACTATAACAATAAAAGACATCATATAAAAGTAAGTCTATAAAAATATGTTTTAATAAGCAAGTTCATAGCCTGGGATAAGATGATCTCAAGATTTATTTGGAATAATAAAAAGCCAAGAGTAAAATTCAAGACACTACAGCTACCTAAAAGTAAAGGGGGTATGGCTTTACCAAATCTCAGGGAATACTTTTATGCAGCTCAGCTCAGACCTCTAGCATGTTGGTGCAGACCTGACTATGAGTCACGATGGAAAGAGATTGAGAGGAAGGTACAGGGTTGCCAGATCCAGTGGTTAGTGGGAGACAAACACTTGAGAGGGATTTTAAAACATGCAGTAGACCCAATAGTGGCATTTACATTAGATATTTGGAATGTTGTAGTGAATAAATACAAATTAGAGAGAGGGACTCGCTTACTGAGTTGGTTTGCGCATGACACAAAGTTTAAGCCAGGGGTGTATGATTCAGTGTTTAAGGAATGGGCACAGAAAAGTTTAACGGCAATGTGTACGGTCATAGAAAATGGTGAGCTAATGAGCTTCCAAGATTTGAAGACAAAGTATGACCTGCAAAATCGAGATCTGTTTAGATATTTACAGTTAAGAGACTACTTCAAAAAAGAGATAAAAACAGATCAAAATGAAAATATGAATGGTATAATTAAGGTAATTGTGGATGTTTACAAACAGAAGGGGTCCCGAGTCATTTCTGCCTTCTATAGAGCTTTGGAGGGGAGTAGGGGGGACTCAACACTTTATTTAAAGGCAAAATGGGAAGCAGAAATGAAAATCCAAATAGAAGAAGAAGAATGGTACCGTATGTGTGAAACACAAAGCACATCCACAAGTTCACTTGTTTGGAGGGAATTCTGCTGGAAGAATTTGGTCCGTTTTTTCATAACACCCAAAATAAAAAGTAGGCAACTTGGGGTACAACAGCATTGTTGGAGAATGTGTGGGAGTACTGAGGCTGACCACTCACATATTTTCTGGAATTGTATGAAGATAAGACCATACTGGGAAAATGTTAATACGATAGTTAAAACTATCCTGGGATATGACATTCCAAACACCTGTCTTATAATGTATCTTGGGAACATAGATGAAGTTGTGATGATACATGATGTTTATTTGACCAAGATCTTACTAGCAGCAAGTAAGAAAGCTGTCACTAGGAACTGGCTCAACGTCAACGCACCAAAAAAGGAACAGTGGCTCGATATTGTCCAAGAAATTTTTGTAATGGAAGAACTGACATATGTTCTTAGAATCAAAGAGGACAAATTTCAAAATATCTGGGGAAAGTGGATCATTTACATGGGGCAAGACACCGAACAACTGTCTAACCAGGAAATAGTAGGGATTTTGTGAATTGTGAATAATTGCCAGACATCCTATGGTTGTTGTTATTTTTTTATTTTATTTTCATTTTTTTTTTATGTTTTAAGATTATTATTCTTTGCATATGTGTGTGCACACGTGTCTTTGTATTGTTTGTAAAATACTAATACAAATTTGAGTTAAAAAAAAGAATAATATGTTTTAACAAGCCTGAACTCCTCAGGGAGGATGATCAGGTCACCTTCAGTCTGAAGACTAGACTTTTGATCATAATGGGGGTAAAAGGTCTGTGATATAGCTTGGAGTCAGACATAACAGTGCTTCTAAAGTAATCAGTTTTCAAATGATATTGAATGATTTTTAATATTTTGAAATAAAATAGGCCAATTGCACACTAAGTGCATTTTTGGGTGTTCACCACCAAGAACCTTGTTTCCTTTTCCTAAGACGCCATAGTTTGCAATATTTTTCTTGTGGCTCTTGGTGATTTTACAAGAATAGGCAGAGTCACTGTCATGTCAAATGCTCTCCTATGTGTATATTATTTGTCTAACAGTGGACTGATGGAGCCTAAATTAAATTGAATTAAAATGCATGGTTAAAAACTCAACATTTCCATAATTGCACAAGAGGTTCACAAACTTTCATGCATGACTGTATGCTGATATCCTCTAATTAATAAAAAGGAAGCAAATAATTCAAAATGGCAATTCAGACTCTATGTATTGAATCGCATAGTGTAGAAAATTGTGATGAATCGAGAATGTATTTTAAACTGGATCATGAGATTCCTAAAGATTCCCACTCATAATAGCAAGAATTACTTGTACCAGAATAGTATATTTGCGTTGTGTTACTTCTTAATGGATGTTTGGAATGTCAGTGTAAACAAAACTGAATGAAGGATTCAGTTAGTACTCATATGGTACTCACATCCGGCGATTATTTATTGATGCTCAAATCGGCCCTAGTTAATGGGCCATTCTCAAATATTTGGTGGCGACTGACCTGTCTCGCCGACCTGGGTCGGAGCTATTGGCATTTTCGGCGCTGCTGTCCATGTCACACTCCCCATCAGCACCGCAACCCTCACAGTACACACTGCATTCTGGGTAGGGTCGTGTACACATGATAATGGGGGGTGCCAGCCTGGCTTCGCCGTTCTACACACACACACACACACATGCAAAAGAAACAGTAGCTTCTTAGGAAATTTGCACATACCATCTCAATTGGAAGACAAATAAATGAAAGTGGTGATTTAGACTCAAAAGCATGTAAATGCTGTACTGTCTGCTCAATATGTCAGAACTGAACTCTACCCAGATGATTTGCTCATGATTTGCCTCTGAGCAAAATCAACAGAAGCAACAACAGTGTTTTGTATGCAATAAATACATGAAGAACTGTGTAGTTAGCAAGAGCAGTGATAGCCACCATGGATGAACAAAAAACAAAAAGAGCGCCACCTACAGAAACTCAAACTTCATCAACAGAAAATCCAAGGGGAAAGAAACATCAATCACTCAGAGGAAGGCGAGTGTGTTAAAAAGGAAAATGACCACCTCCGAGCCAAAACTAGAGTGAACATCAGCTCAGAACTTCTAAGATGAAAAGGCTGCAAGATGAGAAGGGACTGAGGAGCGATGCAGATGTGGCTCTTGGAAAGTTTCGCTATTTTATTTGCCACATTCTACATTGAGTAACAGTGTCTATGTTGGGTTGCAAGTCAGCTAACCTTTGAAAGACAACTGGCAATTTTTAGGTACTGTTTAGCTCAGTTTCGCAAGTTTAGTCATAGCTTGGTTAGCAGGTTAAAAGTATTAACCAAGAATCTCGCGGATTATCACTTTAACAGGTCTTGAATACAGTTAAATATAGCATTTTAATTCACTATAAGAGGTCTTAAAAATAGAGTTGTCTCTTGGTGCGCTGCTCTTCTGGAGAGAAATCACCCTGACCTGCTGAGCTATATTCTGATGAAGCTACAGGTGTTTTCAGTTTCATGTGAAAAATTGGTCTTATACTTCATTCTAACTGGCATGAAAAATGTTAAACAGGTTTAAATGTAACCTGAGGAAACTTGCAGACACCATGAGTTACTATTGGTACACTCTTGTATTTGAACTGAAAATGGGTTTATTAGAAACAGAGTGGGCCTCGAACCTGAAGAAATAGTATATGGATGTAGCATGCCCTAGATCTGTGTGTGTGTGTGTGTGCGCGCGTTTATTAATGCACCTGTCTGGCCTCACCCGACCGTGTTACCATTGTAAGGTACACACCCTGTCTCATAGACATACATAGACACACACCAAAAACAATTGCTCTATTCCCCTCGCTCACTCATTTAGCACTTCAAACTCAGTGTGTGTGTGTGTGTGTGTGTGTGTGTGTGTTCCAAGAGAGGAAGTATGGTGTCTTAGGGACAGCCATGTAGCTTTCAGTTACTGTAATCAATTATACACATGTTTTTGTCTGAGATGAAAGGGTGTGTGTGAGAGAGAAATGGAGATAGAGGAGGGATGGAGAGTTGAAGAGTAAATGAGGAATAGGAAGTAAATTGAGGGCAGGTTCTCCCTCATTCCATCATGTATAAAAATGATCCATCCAGTTTTTTTCCAAAAAGTTAACATATAAACCAAAATGATCCTTGGATGTGGTGGGGAGATGAGCAGAGCTGGAGAAGATCCAAATCAAACCATCTCTTTAGTGGCACTTCTTCTACACCTCCCAGGGTACAAACTTCTAATAAACTGTGGCTTAAAGCTAGACAAGAAGAATGCCTATGAATATAAGGCATTAGACGCAAATATACATGCATGCACGAACATTGTGCATTCAGTGTGTACACACACACACACACACACAACACACACACACACACACACACACACACACACACACACCTCATCCTATCACATGCCCAGCTGACTGAGTACAATGGAGACAAGACTACATAAAAACACCACATCCCTTGTGCAAATACAGCTAATCCAATGTGTCCACTGAGTCAACACACACACACAAACACTTACAGGAAGTCATTCATTCCCTCTGCAATACAATCTGCCAACAAGCTAAATAAGACTCACTCTGTCTCCTGTATATACTGGATTTATTGAATGTTCTTTTTTTTTACTTGTGGAGGGAGGGTGGTAGGCTTAGGCTGGACGGGGGAGGGAGACGGCACATGTGTCTTCTCCAGTCCCAAGCTACCGGTTAACATACACAGTGTGTGGTCCAAATACGCACACAATGTCCTTGGGGGTCGCCTCAATTACAAAATCCACAGCACCTCCGAAAGGTTCAAAGGCTCAGTGTGCTAAGTAAGCTTCAATACAAGCATCACACACACACACAACATGCAGTATGTCTGCAGCTCAAGCGTTCGGATTTGAAAACACACTGGCGGTCTGGCGCTTTGGCATTGGCAACAGTTGCCGGGACAAAGCCACACCTCCCTCTCTCTCTCCTCTCTCGTTCTCTCTCCTCAAGCTTGTTGCTAGGCAACTGTTCAGCTGGGCCGACTTCTTGCAGTAACATCAGCACTCCTGCATTGCATCGCACACGCAACATAATCTATGATATAGCACATATATTGATATTTTTAGAATTTCTATAATTCTCCACCTTTTATTATGCACTAGTCCCACATTATCTTTCTGTCTCAGTACATTCTGCTGCTACTGTGCGGAGGCCAGATTCAGACATAATTAAATTCATAATTAAATTAATTTATAAAGCTATTAATTAATACAAAATAAATACAATTCTGTATTTTATATATTTAGCATTCCAAAAATAAATATAGAAATAAACTATAAACAAGAACAATTATCATTCATTCCCCCACTTATTTAATTTCTGTATTTCTACCCGCTATGATAATGAGGCTCCACCAATCAAACTATTGGTTGGTCATTTTAGTGGTGCATTGCTCGATAATACACCACAACAAACAACAAAGACAATTACTTGGCTGACAACAAAATGACTTTGTTTGCAACAAATTTCAAGTCCCGCCGCATCATCGACAAAATCATTAGGCTATAAGTTGGCCAATGCCTGGAAGACCGGTCAGGCCAACTGCTGCAGACAATGATGCTTCCCCTGATTACCTGCTTTTCCATGTAGACACAATAATCAATCATTTCAGTCTGCTGTTTGAAATTGTTTTCAATTGCTGGACACACACTGAAAGACGTTCAGTGGCAACACAAACACTGTAATAATATAAGATAAATATAAGATTAAAGATGAGAGGGACAAGGCATGGCATTTGGATTTTAAATCCGGGCTAACTGTATTACCTCGTCCAGCGATGGTGGAATAGTTTTTAAACTATAGGCTAGCAGGTAACTGTTAGTTAGAGCTAGTACACAGTTCAGATATAGACAAAATATGAATACTAGCTGTTCTCCAACTAGGTTATAATGAACAGACTGTAGAGCAAAACAATTTGATGTGATACAGTACCCATCGCGGTTGTGAAAATCAATAGCTAGTTGTCCTGTTGACACTTTAAATTAAATTGATGCTTGCAGTGCATTTGGGCCTTTACTTCTTGGGAATTTGGAAGAGGTGTGTCTGGACCCTGCTCACATCCAATTCCCATGAGTGCAACTGAACCTTACTTATCGGCCAGTGAAACTTTGATTTCACTACGCATGTTGGACACCACGCCCACTGAATCACCTTTTTAGTATATTATGGAGCAATAAATCATAAAGTGATCATTAAATCTAAACTCTCTGTCAGTCTGTTTCTCTATCTCTCAACATTACGGATTACCACCGTTCAATGTGTGTGTGAAACAATAAGAAATAAGTGTTTTCTGTCTGCTGCTGTGTGTGTGTACAAATATCACACATACATACTTTCTACCATTAGATATGATCAACAACACAGTGCACTGTTGAGGAGTCATTGAATTCTTCTTGTTCATACTTCTCAGTTTCAAGAAGCAAGTTATTTCCCAGCCATCTGAATTTCTGATCGATGTCAGCCAATACAACAGACTACATGACGTGTTTTTGTGTGTGTGTGTGTGTGTGTGTGTGTGTGTGTGTGTGTGTGTGTGTGTGTGTGTGTGTGTGTGTGTAGGGTTGATTTCTCCAACCATAGCCCTGGCTGACAAACTGAGATTCACTAGCTGCTCAATTCAGCATTATGCCAAAAACAGGATCATCATAGGTTAACTTTGGCGCTGCACTTTGAGACAAAATCCTTGCGCGTCTATTAGAAACAACAAGGAAAGTGGTGATCAACCTGATTGGTTGATTTTAAACTGGTTAGTCTGTTTGATATAGGGAAAAGGTAAGAGATAAAAGAATAGAGAAGTGAAGCAAAGCTGAGAGAAGATAAAAGAAGAGAAACACTCTTGGCAGCAGATAAATCAGTAGTGAAAGATTAAGCTCAACGATTCTGCAAAAACACTAGGACAGACCCTTCCCAAAATCAGCGATGTTGGCCCAGATATCCAAACGCAGACAAAGCCTTGTCCTAGATTGAATGAATACATTTAAATAGCTTTCAGAAAAGATAATCCAGTTTAGAGACTGGCTTAGACCATGAACAGTATGCAACTCTCCCAGAAAGTTGCAAGACTGTCTATCGCTATCTGTCTCACATGCCAAGACAACATATTTACACATACACAAACACTAGGTATGTGTGCACACACACACAGACACGACAGCATAAGCATTTACACTGCTTCCTGTCAGCATGGTAAGACATGACGTAAAGAGTTAAAGTTATGCTGTCTCTGCTCTATGGCTTTTACCCAGGCTCAATGTTAACTTGCATGAATTCATCATGCAAAAGACCCGTTTTCTGGCTCTCTCTCTCTCACACTCAGACACACACGCACGCACGCACACACGCACACACACACACACACACACACACACACACACACACACACACACGCACACCCAGTCACACACAAACACACACACACACAAGGTGAACCCTTGCAATAATCTTGGCAGACAATCCGGTACACAGTCAGATGTCAGTGCTATTTCTACAAGCTACCAGTTACTTCACATTGGAAGAAGTTGAATACAGCAAAGTTATCCTCAAGACAAATGTAGTTTTGTGAACTAAAGTTACTGAGAAAAGTCATGTCACTGTCATATAATACAAAATCACTGCAAAAAAATAGCACAGATTGTTAACAAACTAGGGCCGGATCTACTAAAGGTTTGCGTGTGTAAAAATGTGTGCAAACTCATAGCACGCACAAATAAATGTACAAACTGATCTACTAACAGTGCGCACTGAGGACTGCGTCTTGCAAATGTGCAAAATAACACGCCTTATCCAGTTAGTACTTTTGCCTCAATGAATATGCAAGATGGGGCGTTTACACGCTATTTAGCAAAATACTGGGAGGAGAAAATGTAAATAGATTAATGTAGCACACGCACTGTGATCTATCAAACCTGAACGCAATTTCGTTGATGGAGACTGCGTCTGTATTTAATACGTTTCAAAAGAAGGTGCAAACGCCCTGCATGCGTAATTGTGCACAAATGACTGCCGTTATTGTAGCGAGAAGGAGACATAGAAACTGCACTTGAACTGCACTTGTTGCTCAATGTTAGTTAGAGGCATCTCTTCCACCGTGCCCCCACCTGTTTTCTTTGCTGAGGTTTTATTATAAGCCAATTTTTCTTTTGTTCTTCGTCTTATATCTTGCCATCTTCTCTTAATTTCATCCGTTGTTCTTCTTGTTTTACCAACGGCATTTACTTTCTCACAGATGATCTCCCAAATAGTGTTCTTTTTTGTCATATTCAGATTTTTTTGCTGTAGCTCATCCAAATGTTTATTTGCCTCTTCCACTAACACCTCTAATTCTATAGGCGCAAATTTCATTTTGCGCTTGCGGTTCTGTTGCCCATCCAAACTCTCCATGGTGCAAAACATTAAACACGCAAAACCCTCATTTAAATACTGCTGTCTCCACCACGTTTGCACCTGTTGTCATTTACGCACGCATTCTTAGTAAATCACCCGCAAAACGCCCATCAACCACACGCGCAAACTTTTAGAATGCACACGCAAATTAGTACCATTTATTTGGGATCTTAGTAGATCCGCCCCCTAGTGTTTTATTAAAAATAAAGTGTAAGTGAGGTTGACTGGGTTTCTAATGGCCACACAGTAGCTTTAGTTAAAAAAAACTGTTTGTTTTGAGGATAGCATTGCTGTGGTTCAACCTCCTTCCATGTGCAGTAACTGGTAGTTTGGGAAACTAGACTTTCACAGTAGCTTTCTGTATTCGTTTGAGTGTTTTCATCATAACCAAAGAGTGGTTGTACTTACAGTGGTGATTAGATTTATGAACATCTTGGAAACGCAGTTAACCTTCTAGAAAATTACAAACTGGCTGCCATAACTGTCTCTCTCTGCCTCTGTGGTGACATATGGGATTCACTACAAAATAGGAGTGGTGCGCTATGGTGTTGCTGCATAACTGCAGGTAATTAAATAAAAGCTGTTAAAAACCTTCAAAATGCTGCACTATTGGCGTTTGTACTGGGTAATCAATTGTCATGTACAAATGCATGCAACATTTTGACATCAATAATTCATTACCGCATTCATTTTGAAGGAAGCAACAGGGTTCATGGGAAATGTGGTCTTAATATTGAGAAACACTTACAATACCACTGGTGTGAGATAGAGGCTACCAATCATTTGCACCATGGTCTCATGGTCTCATCACAATTAATTTGACAATGCTGAAAAATGACACACATAGCAGGTTTAATCACAACAAAATGTCTAACTCTTCCAGATCAATCAATATAGTATACTCAGTATAGAGAACAAATCCAATCTAATACAGTTGCAACACCACTGGTGGCATATCATTTCAGCAGCAAATGATATGTGATATGATATGTAATGTATGATATGCAATATTCCTAGTGGAGCGGGGGGGCCTCTGCTTTAGTATTTTATTTTATATATAGAAAACCTCACATGCATGACATAAATTGGGTGCTATTGGAATGTTTTTGGCCTGCTAATATTATGGTGAAGCTGTAATTGTAAAAGTAATCACAGAGGAAAGAGGTGATAGAGATGGAGAACTCAAAGCATAGCGAAAGCAGTGAGGTGGACACAAACTAAGGCAAAGAGGTGTGCACTCCATTTGACATTTTTCAACGTGAGTGAGAAATTGGCCTGACACAGAAACTCGAAAGCCAGTCAGCTCCAAGCAGGTCTCTATCCAGGTGACTTTAAATTTCTCCCCCCACTTAGTATTAGCAGGAAAAATTTCCATTAGGCATTTGTGACCAATAACACTGACCAATGACCAATGAATCTGATCAAAAAGTGTATAAAAGCTAGATTCCCCAGAAAAGATATTGGTAGTACTGCCAAGCCTGGTGCAAAAAGATTAAAATATGGCATGATAGAATAAAAAATATAATACTGAAGCAGAGTTTCAACTAATCAAGAAATATGTCAACCAAACCACTAACCATAATGGAACGATAGAAAGATGTCAACCAACCACTAATTATAATGGACTATAGAAAGATGTCAACCAAACCACTAATTATAATGGACTATAGAAAGGTGTCAACCAAACCACTAATTATAATGGACTATAGAAAGATGTCAACCAAACCACTAATTGTAATGGACTATAGAAAGATGTCAACCAACCACTAATTATAATGGACTATAGAAAGATGTCAACCAACCACTAATCACAATGGACTATAGAAAGATGTCAACCAAACCACTAATTATAATGGATTATAGAAAGATGTCAACCAACCACTAATTATAATGGACTATAGAAAGATGTCAACCAACCACTAATCACAATGGACTATAGAAAGATGTCAACCAACCACTAATAATGATGGACTATAGAAAGATGTCAGGTGCTAGACTCCAAGCCTCAGGAGAGGAAGAGGCCTTGCATTCAATTTTACCTGGTAAATATAGCCATTGTCTGTGACAGAGGGCTGGCTGGAGGTTAGATTGCGAGGACCCAGAGCCGTCTTCAACATCTCCTCACAACCTGAAAGAAAGAAAGAAAGAAAGAAAGAAAGAAGTGGAGGAGATAAAACCAGTAAATAACATTATATTAGATGAAACTCATCTCAGTGGCAGCAGCAAGTAGTAATAGGATACTGTAGCGTGTTGAGCTTCGTTATGAACGATGAGACTATTTGGTCAATTCCGAAAATTGATCATTATTGAAATTATTTTTAGTAATTAATATCTTATTAATTAACACTTGCGGGGCACTACCGGTTTACACTGGAATAGTCTCTTTATAATGATATCAGTCTAATAATCAGAAGAAGTGAGCTCTAGATTTCAGTGATTTTCTACCTTCATGTCCAGGACATATCAATGACACACAAAAGCCAGTTCTTTATAAATGCAAAGATTTTATTAACTATGTAAATAAAACACCAATAAAATGAATAAATGGATACTAAACTAAAACAGATTGTAGGAGCCAATAACCTTTTTTGTGAGTCTTTTAGTGCGCCATCTACAGGCCTGGAGAAAACATGCCCAAGGGGGATAAAAGGCCTGACCAGCTGAGGGCTGGGTGTGGCTGATTGGAGGCAACAGCTTCTTGCGTCCTTCTTGCTGTGCTGTGCCTGCTAGTTATTTTGTTTATAGCCTTTATTTTATACATTCATTTTTTGTAATCCTGCTTGGAAATAAACCTCCAATTTTTGAGTTCACACTACCTCAACCTCTGGACATTCCTTCTTTCTTTTTGTTACTGCATGGCAAGGATGGTCAGTCAAAGGAAATGTACTCTCAGTCAGTCACCATGGAAGAGACAAAAGGTCACTACACAGATAATGGCAATAAAACTGGCAAACAAGATAGCAAGTTAAACAGTGGCAGAGGATATATCAAATAAGAGTGGCAGATGATATTGGGATCAAAGATGGCAAGGAAGTTGGCACAGACAAAACGACCTGAGCTGTAATACGTCTAATTGCGGCAATGTGGCAACAGCGAAAGATGGCTTGGAGGACAGCTGACAGTTTCCGGGAGACTTGGTACAGAAGGACAGAGAATAGTGGAGAGAGAGAGAGTATTCTAACCTCACTTTTACAGTTCAACACTGCCTTTGCATCACCCGTGCATCAACAAGAAAGTTGGTTACCGTCTGGTTTGCAGGGTGTCAGCGGAAAATCAACGTGTAAATGAATAAACAAATGAAACCGAAACTGTTTTAAATAAATTCACGGCGCTTTGAAATAATAACTTCTCGTCTTCAGGTGGTCTTACTTTCCCATGTTATGCAGTGTTCTTATTCAGCCTTGACAATATTTGCTCCCATGGTGTAGACGTGGAGGGGATGCAGAGTACATGTTTAGCTGCTGTGGACAGCTTTGGATAGCGGTCGTCGTTTCTTCTCCACCAGTTCAGTGGCCCCCGCATCATCTGTTGTTGATCCTGCAAGTATGTCTTCATTTCGTTCTGAATCAGTGACAGTCCCTCTTCTTCTTGATCAGTTGACATCATCAGCGGCATCAGCAGCATCTATAGCAGTGACTATCTCCTTCTCCTTGTCATTTCTTTTTCTTTTTTGGAGGAGGCTCAGTTTCCATGCTGCTGTCCTCGCGTTCCATTTGCGCTGGGCCTTGTGAAATGTTTTGATTCAGACTCTTGGCCAGATCTGACACCGTTTCATATACTAGCGCATGTTTGTCACATGGATAAAAAAAATCAAATTTTTAAATAGAACATAAAAATATAGATTCCCCTCATTTATAATTCCTCATTGAAATGTTAACCCCGTGAATTTTTGTAAGCTTCTATCTGTTTTATCCTGTTATTTTAATGCACACTGACTGACAAAAAAAAATAAAAATGACTGCTTGACTTGAAGAATCTCAGTCGACTGACGGGTCTCTGACAGATGATTCGACTCGTCGACTTTTAGGGGGCAGCCCTATACAATACATTAAATAACAATAGGATATAAAGAAGGGCAAATGGGGGTTAAATAAAAGCCCAAATATTTTCACTGAAAGTATAATTGTTTTTTGTTAATATTGCTAGTTGTTTGCCTTATGATGATCACTGACACTTTGTACAATAAAGACCCAAAATGACAGTTTGACTTGAAGGTCATGTTCCTGCTGTTTCTGACTTCCACTGCAGTATGAATCTCAAAGATATGACATTCAAGGAATTCTACAATACAAAGTGAAACTCAGATGTAGACTCTCTTTATCAGCTACAGAACCTAGTATCAGCCAATTACAGACCATATGACATATTCATTCATAATGTGACCGATGCCTCAGTAATAACTGCACTCTGTTATGTCAACGAGACAAACAACATCCCAACCGGTTTTGTATCATTATGTGAGAAGCAGCAGGTGGGTGGATGAACAGCTGTATAACACTGTAGACAAATACATAATGAACGACAACACATTGAGAATGTAAGCAAGACAGTCGAGAGACAAGCAGACATTCACTCAAATGACATTTCCCTGGTTGCAGTCACCAACCATTCAAATACAAATCAGAAGTAAAAGCATGAGAAATTAGTGGATGGCATTTTCAACTATTACAGCGCATTCCTGAAAGCACAAGGATTCTATAGCAGAGGGTGAAGTTCAAACTGCTTGCTCCCCTAATATGCTCAAGGCCATGAATACATCCTTGTGCTGCTTGGTAATACATTTCTTACCTTTCATAGCGAACACTCCATGACAAAAGTCTTTGAAGTTGATCTTTCCATGAGCGTTAGGATCCAGGTACCTGGTCAACTTCTTCAACTGCAAGACAAAGAAAGAGATATACTTAATTGAGCAGGGGGACAGTAGGGATCAGTGAGGTACTAGCATAGCTTTTCATGAGGATGAAGTTATTATTGTATTACAAAACGGCTGCTGCACTGAATAATAAGCGTGTCTTTGATCTCACTTTGATGGTGTTCAAAATGTCCTTGCCGAAAATGTAGTAGACCTGCCTCGACAACTTGTATGAATAGAAAATCATGGCTAATGTTAGATAGAGAAAGGTTTTTCCCTTCCATATGTAGGATGTCCCAAGATCAACCAGGGTTTCCCGCAGCGTTTTATAGGCAAGGCCTCTAAAAGAGATGTTCACTATAGAACATAATAGCCTATCATTTGTCATCCATTAACAGTGTTTCCCTTAAGTACAGTGAGTTGCCAGCCAAAGAGAACCTTTGGTGTCTGTTGATGCACCAGTTCTCTTTAATGCCTTTACCTCAAAACTGTCTAGTTCCCTTTCCAGTTTATTTCTGTTATTAGTTTTGGCATTTAAGCATTGAGCATTTAAAAGAAGCAACTACGATTGTATATAGCATTCACATAACAGTTGCTTAGAGTGCAGAGGATTCTTGCGCTACACCTAGACTACACTAGATTTAATATGTACCAAAGGATATCGCCACTTTCATAGGATTTTCTTTAGATCTGATCTGGTGTCTTAGAGATTTGGAGATAAATACAACCTTAACAAAATGAAGTCGCTGCTCGCTAACACATTAACACAACACGGTAGCGTCCCAAAATTCGCCACTTTCAAAACAGCAGGCGCATAGTTTGGCAGAGACACACGCCTGTAACCGAGCCATTGAAAATAACAGCATTAGCCTTCGTTGGCTGCCTGCATATGGGCAGGTCTTGGGGTTGTTACTGAACTACTGCGTAATCAGTCCAAAAGTGCACACATACATACACATATAGTTGAATAATCTTTTATGGAGGTTAAAAAACCCCTAAGCCCTCCTATGGAGAACAGTTCACTGAAATGTTAGCTGAAGATGTAACCTTGAGGCCAGGCCCACTGTGAATTGCTACAGTCTACATTAGCTTTAAAGCTGTCTCCTGCAGCGAATAGCCAAAGCCTGTTTCTCCATATAGGAAGCCTTGTTACATAAGAATCATTAATAATTCAATGTATGAACTTGTCCCTTTACAGCTCAACACAAAACATCACAGCTAGAGCTACAGCGCATAATAGCTCAGTTGAACCAAAAATAGAATAGTTCTGTTTCTGCGCTGTCACATTGTACAGTCAGTATACTTCCCTCCATCCAATAATATTTTCTAGAGGAGATCCTGGCAACCAATCATAGTGTGATCGCAAAACATTTAGGCAAAGTACATGTCCTTTTATGTTTCAATGAAAACGAGAGAGTAAAGACTGTTATTTCAACAAATTCTCACAGGATGTGTAAATTGTGTGATATGTGTAAATCGTGTAAAAAATACAATGTGTAAATAAACACATGAAATATAAACGAGGCTCAGATGCTGATTTGAAACAACACGACTTACCAAACCAGGCTGGAGGGAGGATGCAATGTGAACTAGCATGGTAAGTGTTATCTGTGTAGGGTCAAATCCAGCTCAGTGAAAGGATGACGACAGCATGCTTAGCAAGAGCCTGCAGCCTTATAAATGGATACGGTGTGGAAAATGTAGTTTTCAACTTGCAAAGGGCTAGATAGGAAATTCAATCATGAATTCTTGAAATCACTGGCACCGATTGTGCTAAAAATTGACAGAATTCTCATTTGGGGGATTTTAACATGTATATCTGGTGGTTGTCAAGTGTTCTTGCGACTGATTTTATTCATCATATTTCGTTTTTTTAAATCCAGCTCAGTGTGAACCTGCCCATCTAAGGGGATATAGCCTTGACTTAGTATTAGTAATCTTGCATTCAACAAAATGTGTGTATCTCTCCATAAGAACATTGTTTTTTAGTGTTTAATGTACTCTGTGCACCAGCCTGTTCCCACATTTCTATGTATGCCAGCAAACTCTCAAAGGCCTTTTTGACAACTACTGTACTTCCTTCACTGCCCCAATGCCTTTGCTCCATACGAAGAAGCTTGTTGACAATTTTAATAGCACTTGCTTGAGAATTGTCGACACCAGTGCACCTTTTAATAACAATAAATCAAGACAAAATCAAGACTAAAAACGCTGCCATGGCTAAATTAAAACACTTGCCAAAAAAACATGGTAGAAACGCCAAATGCAAATGGAAGGCTATTAATCTACAAGTGTCCTGCAATATAATGAAGGACTTAAAGTTGAAGTATTAGAAAGTGGTTGAGGATGCAAGAGTAGCATTTTTGCTACAAGTGTCAACACGTTACAGGCTATATAGACTTATAGGCTACTTTCATACTTCAGACAAAAGTGTCTCAATTTGCGATTTTTTTTCTTAAAAGTGACACATTTCAAATCAATGTGAACAGCATAAAGCGTCATTGATTTGCATTTTAGCAAATCCAGACCACATTGATATTTGGTATTAAATCTGATTCTCAGGCGTGCGACTCATATTTGAACATTCAAACTGGATTGTTTACAGCGCTGTCAGTCAAGTTTACACCATACACTTAAAACAAACATAAACAAACTAAATGTTTGACATTATTTTGTGCCGACAGTAAACATTTACACGGGATAGTGCTGAGTTGCACGCACATACATCAAAATCCAATAAATAAAGAGTCTGTCACAGCGGCTCTGCCTTCACCCTCACTTGCCTCACTAGCTTTCCCCAGTCTAGTACCAGTAAGTTCCTTATCAGTGTTATTGCCTGTCTGTACTGCATCTCCTTACTGTCTCTAGTAAAGACATGCCTTTTTGAGAACTTTTGCCTACAGCCTCTGTCTGCTTCTGGATCCACCAGTACTCGTTGTTACAGAGCTACCTTTGAGCAGTTTCCTTGTTTGCTAGCTTGACCAAAGTAGTCTTTTCAAAATGTCTTACAGTTGGCATTGGATATACGTTACATTTTAAAATAGATGAACAATCGCCAAACGAAAATCCGGTATGACCCACAATTCGGAAATTGAGCATAATTGCCTACAGTATGAATGCAGCCTTAGACTTCTTAAGAACTTTGTGTTGATTTTCTAAGATCTCACCCTCTGACAGGGATCAACAGTCACTGTTAGTAGTTTTACAGTGACAATGTTTTGAAGTTTGAGTTTTTCCATTTCACATTTCTCTTCACTTTTCCTGATAAATTGTGTCAATTTACAAAAATAGATTTTGTAAATTTTTGTAGATTTTAGTTTGATTTGGGTTTTGCATGTTGTTTGTTGGGCTTCTTCATTGTAAACCGGCTTAATCCTTTGTTGAAGATGTAACGTTACTGCAGTAGGCCTTGCCTATGTTAGAAGTAATGTTAGTTCATACGTTGTAGCAGTGAGATTTTACTGCAGATTTCATTACATTATTTGCTAAGAAGCTCACAGTAACTAGTAACAAGCATGCTTGCTATTATTCTAAGGATACTGGTTTAATGGAGGCTGGTTTAATGAGAGAATTGCCAAGTTATCTGTTAAATGCAATTTTGTTACAATGAGTTTTCAGTTCTGTCTAGAAAGAAGATAATTTCCTCTGGCATTGTGCATCCACCACTGCTGACGCTGCCTTTCACCCTCCCTTTCCTCCCTTAGGATAATGAGTATTTTTTCACTGACTATGCCTGACACAAAGTTGACTAGACATTTGCTGTGGTTGAAATAACTTCTCAGTCACACTCTGACAGGCTCTGACAGCCATACTCAGAGAAGGTGTAGGAAATACCATAAGAGCTTTGATCATGAAATCAGCTTTGGTGGGAGAGTGTTTCTAAGTCCTGATAAATAGATCAGAAAATAACCCATTCAAAACACGGATTACGCCATTGAACAACTCCTGCTTAGACAGCATCTTCAGGTCCACATCCTGCCTGACAAATGTTATCACATGAGTGCACGCACAGGCTCCCACACTGACAGTCCTCAGCATCCCGGGGCTCAGTACCACATCATCAGAAAGGCTTAAATGGAGGTGTCAACGTGCTGTGCCAAAGATTAATACTGCTCGTCTTCATCCGTTTAACATCAAACACCCTGGTATCAGATAGGCAATAACCCCATCAACCAAACTCTTATTAGATGCGTACTGCTTAATGATCCTCCATGAAGCTCTTACAGGGACTGATTTGGGCATATTACCATACATGTTTGCATGTAGACATTAAAGTTTGGTCAATGGTAATGAAACATTTAGGCAAACGATGTTATGATGCTGAACTACCAGACTGTAGTAACTATAGCAACAGTTGAAGCTGCACACCTATAGGGTGTAGTGTGGACGGCTGGCCAAAACAGAGAAATAGGTATGTGTTTTCAAATTTAAACGCCTTAGTATGGACGTGGCCTTAGCTGAAAAACAAATCAAATTCAAAGGGTAATATAACCTGAATACAGCCATTTTACTATCCCAAAACTGCACAACAACAGCACTTGCTTTTCAATGTATTGGCAGAATCTCTATTGCTCGTGTTCAACGCCACTACAGCTCGGATGAGGGCGGGAGGACCTTCACGCTTTGGTAGCTGGTAGCGAGCAGGGCCGGAGTATCTTGGGTCGACCAGCGTCGACCCCTGCTGCGTGTTTGTATGGACAACCAGCGGACGTGGGACAGCAGGGGTCAGCCTGCGTAAAGCAAGCCAGGAAAGGAAAAGGAGCTAATGGAAAAGGGGCATACTGTAAGTATCATTCGTATTACCACAATCTTTAAGATCAGAGACAGATCATATAAAGAAGTTTAGATAGGAAAAAATATGAATATTCTCTGTCAAAGAACATAAAGCAGACACCAGGTGGCAAATATGTGTATGTACCGTACAGTTGCAGACTTTATAATCATTTCAAGCTATTTTGCATTTCGCCCACATTGTGCCTCAAGTAATAGCATGGAAATAGCACGATATCTTACAGCCTGGGTCCCATTTTGTTCTCAACCCATATGCTCCCTCTTATAATAGACATTATTATTTAGATATATTTTCTCTGCATCGCCATGTTGAAGAGACTGCATTTGAGTGTTAACATTGAACTTTGTTCAACTTAATGATGATAAATCTGAGGGAATGTTTTGATCCACAACTTTTTACATTAAGCTACAGAAATTGTAATTCCCCATTATCTATATGGCTATGTGATGAAGGAGAGAAGCAAACACGTGAAGACCATATTTGGTTTTGCCCGAGTAGTTAGACTTACAGTTTTAGATTGGCAGTCAATGCATCACAACTAGACTTGGTCTAGTGTGCTTGCTTTAGCAAGAACACATCATTTTGTTATTATTATTATTATTATTATTATAAAATTGCCTTCCCATTGGTAAAAAAATGCCAAACTTTCCACATTAGTCCAGTCTTATGCCAAACTAAATATACTAAAAGATGGAACCAATTCTCCCTTAGGTGCCCTGATATATAGGCTACACCTCTAAAAAATTCCATGATATTCTAGGAATTCTATGACCAGTGGGAGGCCTGAAAGTGAATTGGCTCTTGGCTCAGCATCCTAGTTTCACATTCAGTAAGCCATGTCACCCACAAATGGCATGTTCATTGCACTAAATACCAGGGAAATGGATGTTACTGGATGAATAATTGGAGTGAACATTGCTTTCCAAATGAACCAACCGCAAATAGAGCGCCATCTCATAGGTTGCTTTCAGCAGCTAGGCGGAACCATTTCATCACTTACGAACTGACCAATCCGCTAATACACCCCTGGTGAGGCTGCCATCGCCATGGTGACAGAGAACACAAGAGAATAGAGGAGGAGCAGGAGGAGGATGAAGGAGTAGCTTCTTATTAGTGCAGTTCAGTTATTTTTAGTGGCGGGTGCTGGGCGCTGAGCTGCCATATGAGCTTAAAGGAAAAAACAATCCCCCCTTAGATGCTCTTACAACGTTACAGATCATTCATCTGTGCTTTATTCATCAGATATTTTGTGATGAAGTGTTGTAATGTACTTTTTGGTGTACCCACTTTCCCTCAACCTGCCTTGTCTACTTCTACTTCAGTTAGTGATTTCCTGCATTTCCCCTTACTCAAAACGCGGCTGCATTGAATTCTGGTCTATCTTGGCTACTGTCTATGGAGAAATTGGTCTCTCTCCTCTTCTGCAATGTATTTGAGATATCTGCTATCAAACTCCTTGGCCAGTTATATATGAATAAGAAAATTAACAACAACATGGGCCCGGAAATGCAAGGTTGTTGTTTTTTAACAGGGTTTTGCAATGGTGAACAGGCAATTGTAAACAAAGATGGCAGCCCCCAATGGATGAGAGTGAGGACCATACTCTAGTTAAAGTGTTATTCAGGTTAAGCTGTTTACATGAACATGACACCCTGTGATTGAGCCTCTGTTGCCAAGCAATAGCTTATTTCTAATACAGGGGAAACAAATGATGATCCCCACAATAATAGCAACAGCTAAGTATCGCTCACTCCTTTTTTTGTTATTGTTGACATCAAAATGTACCCATAATGCTGTGCTAGACTGTGTTTTGACAGACGGTGAAAACCTAAAGTGAAAACAGTAAGAGAATTCCATGCCACAGTAACCTGTTTATTTTATTATGAGAGTAAACTCGGATGTTTTGTTTTTTTAAGTCTGTGACAATCCTTCTCTCGTTCCCATTATTCCTGGCAGTTGGAGATATCAGGGCTTGTTTTCCAAATTGCAGAAGAAGCCATTTACTGCCATTCATTTGTGTACAGAACGAAAAATAAACGGGCTGGAACTCTAAATGACACCAGTATGCTTTAACCAGGTTTCTCATAAAAAGTGCTGAGCTTACCCAGGTTATTCTAACGCAGTTATGACATTTACATTTGTCAACCCAAAACCAGGTTACTTGAGGGACTGAACTGGGTTGAGAAGGCAATTATTTGTGTATGTATTTGTCACAGTGTCAAAGCACATATCTATATGAATTAACAACTAGAGGGCTTATAGGTGATTGAAAGTGGGAACGGCTGAATGATATCAGTATAAAATGCTTATTTCAGTGCAAAATCCTTTTCACCTGTTCACCCCAAAATAAAGGCTGAGATGGACCATCTTTATTGGTACAGAAAAACCAACTTGTTTCAGCCGAAAACCTTCATTGTGGTTACGTAACAGAGAAAATGTATCTTAAATTTGTAACATTCGAAACACGTTTTTTCTGCACCAATAAAGACTTTTTTGAAAATCCATTGGTCTCCAAAAGAAGCTGAATTTGTACTTCCTCTCTACCTTCTTCTAATTTATGCACCTTGGTTGTTTTTCTTGGAAAACAATCTTGATTACATTGATACTTAACTTTGGCGTAACATTTGTAGCCCATGTGTGTGCAGATTTGAGAACAAACTAATATTCTAATATTAATATTATTTATGGTGATGCTGTTTTTCTTTTTATGATGCCCATTTGCAATTATTGATAGAGGTGGGGAAAAAAGCCTGATTGCTGGTACTGAATACACATTGCAGTGGGCTGCCAATATTAGGCGCTGACTGTTCATGGATGAGTCACATCGAGCAGTATTATGGAAAAAGAAAATCTTGTTAAAATAAGTGAAATACTGCGTTATAGCATAATTACATGAACGATAAAAACGACAACAATTAGGCCTAGCCGTTGTTATTCTGTGTCCTTCACCGTGCCATCACCATCACCATCTTCAGTCTGTCTGTCTGTGTGTTCCCAACTGCTCCAGCACAGGAAGCTGCTTTTGCAAGGAGACATTTTATTGCCGTGAAGTACATCGAAGATGGGACTAGATATTACAGTGAGTGAAATGTGCCAAACTGGAGCCTCTGCAGAGAATGTCATTTGTCTTTGTGCCAGATATATGAGCAACTGGACTCTGGAAGTACACTGCCAGCCATCTATCCCATCGTCTCACAAAGCCACCGTGAAATATACTGTATTGGCAGCCATGCTATCTGCTGTGACTACCTTCCTGGTTTTCTTTGCCCCGTTTTAACTGCTGCTCGTTAGCATAAAGCACAGGCTACCCGGACACATTAATGTTTAGTGCATTTGTGATGAAGTGCTGTAATTTACAGTTTTGTTTTATCCACTTTCCCTCAACCTGCCTCGTCTACTTCTACTTCAGTTAGTGATTTCCTAAGTTTCCCAGAATGTCTTTCGACAACCCCCAGAGAAGGGGTGTAAGCTTGTTGCCAGTTTACACCCCTTGTCAAGCTTGTCAATCCAACAAGGGCTTATGAGCATATAAATATAACTAGCTAGTCAACTCGTTTGTGAACACTGAGGCATGTCTATAATCACAGCTGCACCCCTTACTGAAAACACAACACGTCTTGTGGCTGCATTGCATTCTGGTCTATCTTGGCTACTGTCGGTGGAGAAATCAGTATCTATTGTTTCTTCTTTGATGGATTTCTCCCTGTATGATTGAACGTCGGTCTAGAAAGAAGCCCTTGCTCTTTGATTCTGAGGGACTGACACCTGACGTTTTAGATCGCTGAAACATTTTCTGATATCAAACTCTATTGTAGCTGCTGGAAATATCTCAATGTGATGTCAAGTTGTCTACGTTTGGCCAGTTATCCACGAGAATAAGAAAAATACACCACCAAGCAACAAAATGCCCCAGAAATGCAACGTACATCACCAATAGCTGTTTTTTAATAGTGTTACAGTGTTTAGGACAGACTTTTCCTTTAACACTAAAAAGACCAAGCCACAATTCATGCCTTTTTTTTTATTTTAAAATTTAAATATCTCAACTTTCTCAAAATCTCCTTCTGTGACTTTGCCTTGCCCACTTTCTGTACAATCTAGTATTATTAATTTCAAACCCATGCAAGGAAACATTCAAATCACAAGCGGAATCCAGTAATGCTTTTGACAGATACAAGAATGGTGGTAAACAGCCGTTTCTGTTCATGGACAGATTTACGGAGCATTGGGAAGGAGGTCAGCCAACCATGGCGGCTTCCTTGCCTTCAATTGTCAACAGTATGCACACAGACAAGTAGTATGCTACCACTAACCAAGTAGTAAGTCATTAAACTCTAGTACCTTTGGCAGAAAACACGAAGAGAAGCCATATTGGTCGTTCAGGACAGACCTTTCGAAGAGGTAACGTTAAAATGTCAACGTCTAGCACTCTACTGCTACAAAACTTAACTCATCACGGCAATAGGCAGTAAATACATACCTAAACGGTAACAGCTAACCACCTCTGCATCTGTGAACGAGTAGGGGAGTCGCGCGCGCACACGCTCACACACACGCGCGGTCTCAGGTAAACTCTCAGTATCAGGCCTACACGAATTTGTCAAATGGCATCTTTTGCAGGTGGTTAAACAGGCCCGAGCTAATCTAACACCTGTGACATTGAATGACTTTACGAGTCTAATAAAGGTGTACGACCACTTGTTTCTCCAGTTAACCAGGGACAATGGGGAGGGATGGGGGGGCTGTGAAATTTACGTAGCCAGCTAAATTCAGGATAGCGTCCATGAAGAGCAAGTGTAAAGCAGCTTTCAGCCACATCTCCGCCGACTCACCTCGTCCCTCTGACCGAACTGAAGACCGAGGTCCACCAAGTGCTCCACCCGGATGAAGCCGTCAGCATCCTCGTCACACACGTCGAAAACCTCCTTGAGCTTCTTCAGAAACTGGAAGAGCTGCTCTTGGTCGGGGAAAACATGTCCTTCCATTGTAGAGCTGGCCTTGTCAGTAACAGAATTGGTTTGTGTTTTTTCCCCCCAATCAGACGGACGCCGAGAGAATCGTTTCGGTGGTCGCCATCGTCCCCGTCCTCGGCCGGGCCGACTGGTGCTGCTGTGACATCAGCAGCATCGCTTACCGCCGATCGAGGAGTCGCGAGGAGGTCCGGAAAATGACGATGATTCACGATCGAGAAACGAGGGACTGTGTAATAACTATACGTGTGTTATAACCCCTCCTCCCATGACTTGAAAAAGGTTTTTCAAATAGTTTACTTACAATAGATAGATCATCTTTCATAAAGCCAATATTGCAGACAGTGTGTTTTAATAGAAAATGTATTTATTACAAGAACAATATCAACAGTCATATCACTGTACAAAACATAAAACCACAAAACAGTGGATTTCACTTCTAAACCCAGTTGAACTGCAACCTTGATAAAATTAACTGAGGTTGGCCTCACCTGCATTTGCACTCAAGTTAGCTGAATTGTAGTTCCCTTCAAGTAGATATTAAAAAAAACTAAAAAACAACAACTTCTACCCATTCCTTGCAATGTCTTTTTTGCAAAGTGATAAATTGACCAAGAGGGTAGAGAAGATAATGTAATTCACATAATATGGCCCAAGCTGAGATGGATAAGATGAAGTGGTAAAATACTGTTCCCCACGCAACAGCTAATATTATGTCAATGTTATGGCAATGATATTTAGCAAGGTTAACTAGCCAGCATAGAATGTTAGCAACTGTAAGTGCAATTTTACATTTTTTATCGGTTTAACCATTTGCCACACAGGTATTTTGATATATTTAAGGACATGCAACGCTGAAAATCAAACTTAAGGGTACTTTGAAAATTAAAAACATGTATGTTGACGTGATGTCACATAACTGCATTTTGGAAACCTCAAGGTTGCGAAACATTTCCACCAGTTTCCTTCTTGGAATTCCAACCCGAAGTGACGTTCCATTACAGTTTTCCTAGAAAGAATTTGGAATTTCCAACTATCCTATGTCCCCTGGAAAGCAGCATTAGTTCAACTAAAGGGACGGAGCAGAAGTGGAAGGACCTGTGTATAATGTTCATGAGATGAAAGACATCAATTGTCCACATACTGAAGTGCTATGTGTAGCATTTTAGGTTCTCTCAAAATTAAGAGCCCATTTTCCTGGGCCGTAAACTTCGTGCCATAAGGGATCGAGTAGATTTCCTGCCTCATCCAACCTGGTGGCTCACAATACAAGATCCAGTGTAGAGGCCAGTAGAAGCTGCCAATCTTCGCAGCGATGGTCTGATTGTCTCTAATTAATGTGCTAATGATTTACAATGCTAAGGATTAAAATTATGTTAAAATGCTACACATAGCGACTTTAATTTGAATGTGTGTCTAGCTAGCTTGCAATTTTAAATCCATCTCGCCATGTTGTCACTCTTTCGTCAGGTCTAAATGACCAGCCTTGGTTCCAGCAGGGAGTCCCAACGTTCTGTCACCTATGAGGGGGGGGATAAAGACACAAAACTACATATCAATTTCTATTGAAATTATAGCACAAAACACCCCCTATGGCAGCTAAATCACCACAACTACCACGTTCTGCATATGCAGCCATTTTTTAAATCCCCTACTTTTCTCCTATTTGCCTAGACAATTAAAAAGAGGCGCTCACTGGGTGAATAGCCTCACTCAAAGTGGAGGGAAGGGGGTTAAAACCTGGGCTCAAGGACAAAAGAAAGGCTTTGGCTTCAACTGCTACTGCTGACTGCCACTGTCAGTGCAAGTGTTGTCTACTGGAGAGGAAGCCTATTGTACAGCCAGGGACCCAAACACAACCCAACCATCACATAGAACAACAGTCACAATACAGTTCTAATTTGACATTCCTATTTTCTTGGACAGGTCAGTCTTGATTTATGAACATGAACAAGTCTCTTTAAAAAGGTGCTTTTGTATATATAGTTCTGGTGCAGATTATTGGCACCCTTGCATTATATGCAGATGATGATGTACAATATGTTCTCAAATATTTCAGTCTTCATACGTTCATACGTTTTATTAAACAGCACAAGATCCAACAATAATACAAATATATATAAAAAAGATAGTTCATGGTTTCAAAATTGAAAAGTGGCCATCCAACCATCAATAAGCTTCCTGCACCTTTCTACTGCCAGTTTCTCCCACCCTTCAATAGCAACCTGCTCCAGTCCTTCAATATTTGAAGAATTCCTTTGACCAACTCTAGAGATGGCCTTATAGCCATGTGAACACTTATGTTTGGTGATAACAGCTTTTCTCTTCATCGTTTTCACAGACGACCAGGAAAGCAGAACAGACTGTTTAAAATGGATAATTGGTTCATTTATACCACATGGGCACCTGCAACCTGTCACAGGTGAGTTGAATTGCAAATGAGAATCTATTTCCTCCAAAATGTATATGAATTGTTCTAAATGCTGCCAATAATCAATTTTGAAACCGTAAAAGTTTTGCTTTTTATTCTTATTGTTTGTCCTGTTGTAAATTGATAGATGAATGTGTGAAGACCAAAAGTTGCTTTCAATTTCAGAAGATATTGTACATTATCTGCACGAAATGCAATAGTGCCAATAATCTTGGCCAGAACTGTATATCTGGTTAAGGATTAAAGCCCTGAAATGAATGATTTGTGTTATAGTGGGATTTTAAAGTTGCAAATAGATTGTTTTTATTTGGAAGTTCTACTCTTCAAGTGTCTTTGAGAACCAGTACTTTAGAGTTACTGATGAAGTGGTATGGTAGTCTATGCCACGTCTTACCCAGGAGCCTCGAGTCACAGCGTACTCCACTCTCTCCGAGCCGTCCTCGTTCTGATACACCAGGTCAAACTTACCGGGCTCTACAGGAGCTGAGGTAGAAACAGCATGTTTAGAGTACAAAATGTTCCTGGAAATACAGCAATAACACAGGATAGAAGCTGTGAAACTTAATCAAACTCCTGTCATTTCGTAGCATGGTCCTAGGCGGAATTTGGCAGACCTTTCATGCGGTTGACAACTTTGAGTCACTGATGAGTTTTGTTTGAACTGGACCAGTCACAGGTCACGGTCGCAAACCTCTTTGGGCGTTGTCACTCTCTCTTGATGTGCAGGACTACCACTGCATTCTAGTGATTTGCCAGTGATTCTAAGTCATATATAGGGTTCCCACAATGACCCTGATGGAAAATTCCATGACTTCCCATAACTAAGTTGGAGTACCTCTATGACCTAAAAGTGTTCCTTCCTGGTTTCCACTACAATTGGGCTGAAGACCACCATCTAATGCAATAAATGGGGTTGGAAAATACATTCTGCCATAGTACTTAAAGTGAACACTTTATAAAATTCCCTGACTTGCCCAGAGAATACATACTGTTTGGAATACACCTCTCAAAATTCCACGATATTCCAGAAATTCCATGGGAGCCTGCATGAAGCTCAAACTCTACCTTCCATATCTACCTTGCTACGCAACAGAAAAAGACTAGAAGATGTACATGTGTCCACTAGGGAGCAGTTATGGGGTCGTTGTGTAGTCCTGGGATGTGTTGTTCATTTACTGGTCAAAGGTTAGTGATATACTAGGTCTGGATCATCCCTAGCCCCCCAACCCCCAGTGGTTGTGTCAGACCAGGGGCCTCATTTATAAAACTTTGCGTAGATTCCATCCTAAAACATTGCGTACGCACAAACCTCAGAATCTACTAACGCAAGAAAATATTCAGATCTATAAAACCGTGTGGCGCACACCTGTACGCAGTCTTCTCTTTATAAATACCCACCTGCGGTGAATGGTGCGGCCGTGTACTCCTCCCAGTGTCCGCCCACTACTCCTCCTAGTGTCGTCCCACAATCATCCATAAATGGGCAATGCTAAATAGCTCATGAATATGCCGACGTTGTTAAGGAGCCTTTGTTGGACTATCAATGAGGGAAAGACTGAGAGACGCCAGCTGCAAGAAAGCCGAAATTTGCGAAGTGCGAGATCGAGGGCTCATCAGTGAGGTTGAGCACCGTAAAGGTGTAGCTACTGTCTGGGGGCTCAGTAGAGGATCTGTGCCACATTGTGGAGAACCGCACAAGCTCTAATAATCCGGCACACCGTAATAATAATAGAAATAAACTTTTGTTATATAGCACTTTTCAAAACAAAGTGCAAAGTGCTTTAGAAGACAAAATAAAAATGGGAGACAAACTGATGAACAAAATGATAAAAACAATTTAAAAACAGTTTAAAAGTTATACAACATTGAGCATAAGGAGCTACATATGAAAGAGTAAAATATGCTTAGCCCCTTAGTTGTATTTTTGCCCCCTCTGTTTAAGCTTTATGTATCTATAGAAAAATATTTCCATAGCTGTATGCTGGGGCGTCCATAGTAGCCCACTGAAACGGAGCGGAGGAGATCGATAGACAGACAGACACGTCACTTAGTTCGGTTTCTCAGCCTGCTTGCTTTTCGTGGTGATAAATACAACTTTCAGCCCTAATTCCATTTCCCCTGTTGGAGAGAGAGAGATAGAGGGGGAGAGAGAGAGAGAGAGAGAGAGAGCGAGAGAGAGAGAGAGAGAGAGAGAGAGAGATGCAAGCCGCAAACTGTGGTTTCTACTCCCCCTGCTGATTTTGACAGAATCGTTATCGTTCATAAATTCTCTGCAGTGCTCCGTTCTTATGTGAGTCTCTGATTAATAAATGTTTTCTTTGATTTTGAACAGTAGCATTATGTTGTTGTTATTTAGCCTTTCTGAGGCTATTGCATGGTTAAATCAATGAGTTTTATTTCACTTCATCCTGGCGCCGCCTGGTAAAATAATCAATAAAATAAGAGTTAAGAGAATGCCTTTGTATAAAAATAGGTTTTAAGTCGTGACTTAACAGATATGACAGACCACAAACCCTGTGAAAGCACACTTATAAAACTATGTTTTTAAGAGGACTGAGCTTTATTTTGTGATCTCCCCATCGGGCGTCGCTGATTCCCGTGTCTGAAAAACTTTGCGGTGATCTCTACGCATGGGTGAAAGGATGCGTAGAAGTGCGCACCTTTTACCATAGAATGTTTCTATAAATCCCGACGTTTGCGATAAAATATGCGTACGCACATTTCACCCCCGTTAACGCCACTTTTTTGTGCGTAGCAATCTTTATAAATGAGGCCCCAGAACAACTAGTAGTTAAAGGTGCAATAATTAAGGTTTTTACTACCCATAACAAAAAATATTGTTGCTCAATATCAATGACTCAACGACACTCAAAGACATAGGCTATGCATTGGATTGTATGTGTATTGTGCTAGTGACACTGTGAAATGATCCATACCTTGAGAAGTGCGAAGCAGCTCCAGCTCAATCTGCTTGGTGGTTGGGTCAAAGCTCATAATCTTCCCCTCCTGAAATGCAGAGCTATGCAGTCAGATAACATTCTTCGCCAACAAGGCGTCATCAAGCTGGCATCAAGAGAAGTTGGCCACGGCTGAGGTTGTCGGCTAAATCCCTCACAGCATACCAAACCACCGATCACTACAACACCATTCAGCAATCATCAAAACTCAAATTAAGACAGTGTGGTTTCCAGCAGTGAGAATGCAGAATTAGAATTCATTGTGCCGGTGTCAATCTTGCCAGACTTGGCGCTACTTTGACTCACTTTATACTCCGATACCTCTGGTGTGTAGTTCTCGGTCAGCTCCAGCAGCTGTGAACAAACAGACAGCTGGCATTTAATGTTCAGTCTCTAATTTGCACAATAGATTCTGCACTAACTGGTTAGGTTAGTAAGGTTTTTACTGCCCCATAGCACAACATGGCCATGCTATGTCTGTTACCAATGACTCAATGATTACTTGTGTATGCTGAGATTTCTGGCTTTCAGAACTTACTTTCAAAAAAAACTCCCCGCTCACCAGCTAGCTCAATACAGCTGACACAGTCTAGCTATGCAATAGTGTAATAGTAATGCATAGTAATGAACTGAGGTCACGCAGAAAAAGAACATGTGATCGTGGTCTAGGCTAGTAGTTCTCATTCCAGCCAATCACTACGGCAGCTCGTTTCCCCTGAAACTAAAACCTTGAACTAGAGAGGAGGAACTCATCGGTGAAATCATCTGCTGTAAATGTTGCAGGCAGGGGGTAATCTGGATGAAATGTTTCTCAAGAGATGTGGACAGGCTTACCTTGAAGGCGATCTTCTGCCCCACCTGAGGAGGTGCGGCTAGCAGGGGCATGGAGCCGTAGTCCCGTACAGGGGCAGTTTCAACTCCATTCTCCAACTCCAGAGGCACAAGGAGGAAACCAACACATTACTGATTATGTTAGTGCTATTCAGTCAGTGCAATTGCAGTAACCTATGTGGTGTAATCAGATTTTAGTGCCATCAATACAGACCAGTCAGAACATGTATAAATGTACATACCAACGAATACCATTTAGTCACAGGTATGCATTGGTGGCAACTCAGGAATCTATTGCAACACTTTGTTGTCATGATCTGAGTTGTATCAACATTTGACACTTCTGCAAACGGAAATTCCATTTCAGCATCACGTCCAAGAGGGCGTATACACGCAGATGCGAACAGTTAGAAGAAGGAGGATTGCAATAGAGAGAGCCTCAGTCTGGTTCTTGACAGTGGACTGCAGCAGTCAGAAACAGTGTGGTTGACAAACTGGTGCCAGGAGCCAAATATGGAACTATTTCACTAGAACTGACAAAGGCGGATGTCCAACTGACATCAAATCCCACAAAAGTTGTGCCAAAGTTGCTACAAAGCTGTGGTACATCATTGCTTGATAGTTTTTCTTGGTTGCTGTGGTGTCGTATATTAACCTTGGTATATGGATCAAAATAAAAATTCTGGTATTGTGAAAACATTTAATTTCTAGTAATGGGGGGAAAACAAAAACAAAGAAGTATCGGTGAAGACAGACCTGGAGAAGCACGGAGTTGTTGGTCAGTACATCATTTCGGTAGCATGTCTGCTCAGCCTGCTGCCCGCTGTTGTAGTTGAATTGGATGCCACTTTGCCCGCTGCCGCCCCCTCTACCTTCGCCCCTACCCCTCTCTCCGCGACCACCGCCGCGCCAGGCCGTCCCCCGACCACGGGCTTGCCAAGGTGGCCGACTCCCGGCTGGGGCCGGCACCTGCGCTGGCCGTCGAATCACGAGCTTGATCTCCTCCTCGCTGTCCGAAGATTCGGGCTGCTCTACAGCTTTCTCAGCGGGAAGCGAAGCCCTGCCGGCTGCCCTTTTCTGTGAACAGTTTGCGGGTTGCGGGGCAGAGGGACTCAGCTGAGGTCTCGAGGTGGAGGTGATGGGTTTAGCTAAAGGTGTCTTTTTCAGCAGGATTTTGGACGTTGCATTGCCGGGGCCCTCGTCAGAGGAAGACTCCGTTTCCGACGAGGAAGGGTGAGGGCGCGGTTTCGTAGCGGGTGGTTTGGCGCTTGGAGGCGCCTTAGATGGAGCAGGGGTGGAGGAGGGTGTTTTGGGTAACAGTTTTGCGGCAGGCGTTTTTAAAGCTGTGTTTTTTGGCAGGCTTTTGGATGTTGCCTTGCCGGGACCCTCGTCAGAGGAAGAGTCTGTTTCCGATGAGGAAGGGCGAAGGTGCGGTTTCGTAGCGGGTATTTTGGAGGGAGCAGGGGTGGAGGAGGGCATTTTAGGTACCCGTTTTGCGGCAGGCGTTTTTTTGGGAGCTTCATCGTCCTTCTTGGTGCTTCTGATAGGCTGGCCCACATTGGTTGGGTCTTTTTTGGCAGAGGTAGTAGGTTTGGGAGTAGCAGCAGGGCCATTTTCCTCTGCCGCCTTCCTTTTCTTTTTCTTTTGTTTTTTGCGCTTTCTTTGCGAGTTCTTATCCTGCTCCTCGCCCAATGTCCGCTCGGTCTCCTTCTCTATGCTCTCGTCACTCTTTTTCTTTCTCTTTATTTTCTTCCATTCCACGCTCACTCCATTCTCTGCTGGTTCGTCATCCTCTGACTGTCTGAGTCTCTTCCTGGAGTTGTCAACGGAGGCATCTGGATGGCTGCGGTGCCCATTCACCTGGGTAAGTCTGTCCACCTTCACTCTGTCAAAATGAGGCACAGAGAACAGAACACAATTTCGACTGCATCTTGTTAGGAACACACTGTCTTGTAGCACTTTTTATTGCTCAAGGATTATTTGGGTAAGATGGTTCTTGTTTAGTATCCACTTTGTGTTCAGTACTCAGTACTCTAACCTAATTTAGCTATTATTTCTTCTTAGATTCTTTACAAAAGCTACGTCCATTGTAGTCCTGATGTGTTCTTGTAAGGTGAGCCTGTCATACCAAAACAGAACATGACTTAAGACCTCATAGGACCTGTCAGGATGCACCCTTCAATTTGGCATAAATCCAACGCAACCAGCTGCACTTATATCAATAAAATTTCATAAAATTTCATAAATTTTCAGAATTAGTTTGTCTGTTACTCCCTCTTCTTCCACCAAAATAAACCGGGTTGGGTAGTAGCGAGCAGTGTGAGGCTATTCTATAAGGTCCAGGCTAAAACTATAAGGTGATCGTGCTTTTTCTGTTGAGGCAGCTGGACCGTGGAACAGACTCCCCCTGACCATCAGATCAGTTGAGTCAACTACCATTTTCAAAAATCTACACAAAACCCATTTCTTTCAATGAATGAGTTTTTTGAATGAGAATCTGTTTTTGATTGTTGCATATCTATTTCTTTTCCCCTTTTAATTTCTGATTGTAAAGCACTTTGTAACAAACGCGCGTGATACATAAACTATTTGTTTTTGATATATGTAGTTTAAGTTAAGTTAAGCACACAAACCTGATGCTGTCATTATCCCGCACCACATATATATTCTCTGTGTGCGGCACGTAACAGTCCTCTATGAACAGGTTGAGGATGTTTCTGCGGCTGAATTCAAACTTCTCTTTAATGATGCTCTCCAGATCCGCCACCACGCGGCATTTGTCCAAGTCCACGAGCAGCCAGCACATGCGGCAGTCAACAGCAGCGGGCGGCGGGTAGTCAAAGTAAAGCCGCACGCGGATGGAGTTGTAAGTAGTGGCAGCCATTGCTTCTGTAGCGTCAAAACAACAGCCTTACTCCGTCCTGTCCCCTGGCAGGCACTAAATCAACTCATCCACAACACTGCCCCCCATCGACGCGGAGGCAACACCACATATTGCGTCATAGGTGCAATGACTTATGGTCGTCGTAGTTTATTAATATTCTTTCAGTGGTTACGAGCATTGATGTCTTGGTCTTTGAAAACTACACCTATGAGAAACCCAGGTTTGAGCGGCAGTTTCGTACACCACAGCACCCGCAACTAATACAAATCACCAGTTTATTTGGACTTTTGTTAATTTAACCTAAAATATGGGCTTTTTCCAAGAACAGAAGGAGACATTTAGGCTATATACCTCTCACGCCTGAACCACTGATGCAGGTCAGCTGACCCTGGTCCCGTGATTCCCTTTGCCACCTAAAGCGATGTAGAGTAGTGCGCGAGCTCACTGCAACAATGGGTGGTTTAAAACTAGTCGTCACCTTGGAGGCTTTACTCCTTATTATCGCCAGTGCAGGTATGGTTAATGCTTTCTTTACAATCTCGTTGAGTGAAAAGTAATGTTTGCTAGCTTGCTAAAATTAGCCACAACGAGCACAAGTATTTGTTACGTTATCTGAATGTCTTTGATAGGGAAACCAAAAGTAAACTTGGGTAATGTTAACTTAACTTAGTCTGATTTATGCAGTCCATTAGAATTAACAACTCCATACTGGCTTTTTATTTAGCTGACTAATTTTCTAAATATCCCATACTTTAAATAAAGCTACTGAATAGCAACTTCAGAAAACGACTTTTATTTAATTCCATCTGTAGGGCTCTCCAGTCCCTTGGCAAGTAAAGAAGCCTGGGGTTATGTCCAAGTTAGGGACGGGGCCCACATGTTCTGGTGGCTCTACTATGCAAACAGCGAGTCTGTAGGAGACAAGGACCTGCCTCTGGTCATGTGGCTGCAGGTAGGACAGGACCACCGACACTCTTTTGTCTGGGTGACAGTGGCTTAAAGCTTTGAGGTGGGCTTGTGTTTGGGAGGTGTCTGGTTCAAATACTCAGACTGGTTGGGGAAAAACTTGAAAATAAGTTACACGAATGTTCCTTCCTGTGCCATGGAAGAATCTGCAGGTTTTGGTTCCAACCAAACACTACAACAGCTGACTTCATTAATTATAACAAGTTCAACCAAAGAGGAGGAACTAATCAGTGAAATGAGCTACTGTAGCGTTTGGTTGGAATGAAAACCTACAGACTAACATCGCACGGGACTGGGCACCACTGGAGCAAATCACTTAACCCACTGAATCGCCAACTTTTGCGCAGTGACCAAAAGCAGAAGAGCACTTGTGGTGTAAATCTCCAGTTGTGAATTTGCAACTGTAAGAATGTGAAGCAAGCCTTCTTTAAGGTTAAAAATAAAGCAAACCACCTTCCACTGGGTAAAAATTAGGCAGGATATTGCTGTGGCCCAAATTGTACTAGGCCACCCATTACTGATTAATGGTTGAAGATGATTTGGATGTATGCCCATGTGTCCTTTTAGGGTGGACCAGGAGGATCAGGCAGTGGCTTTGGAAACTTTGAGGAGATTGGACCTTTGGATAAGGACCAACAACCAAGAAAAACAAATTGGGTAAGATGGTAGCCCAGTCAGCCTACAGTGGCATTAAAGGAATACACCACATTTTGGGGACATTGGCCCGTTGGTCAACTTAGTCGTAAAGTGATGACAACCAAGCACCAAAATCATCCATGTGTCCCCGGTAGATTGTTGGCTCCATGCTAACACTTTAGCATACACTATGTTGAGTGATAGCAGGCTCCATGCTAACACTTTAGCATACACTATGTTGAGTGATAGCAGGCTCCATGCTAACACTTTAGCATACACTATGTTGAGTGATAGCAGGCTCCATGCTAACACTTTAGCATACACTATGTTGAGTGATAGCAGGCTCCATGCTAACACTTTAGCGTGAATACTGAAGAATAAGAATACTGGCCTTTTTAGTCATACAAAGTTGGTAGTGGTCTTGATTATATGGCCTGTAGATTTTTATTTAATTTAAAAGTGAAATATCACCAACTCAACATAGCTGATGAACCATTTTTTTATGTCTACAACTACATATTCATCCACTGTGCAATGAAGTACACAGTCTGCTAGTTCAAAAGAGTACCTCATGTTTCCTGACTTAACAGTTTGCTCCAGAGCTGCTGCAAGTCCTAATTTTCTCACTTTTGAGATGATGCTAGTGGCCTACTATCACTACACTTTAGCATATCACTATGCTAAAGTGTTAGCATGGAGCGTTGGAGCCAATGATCTACTGGGGACACATGGAAGATTTTGGTGTCTGTTCTCATCATTTTGTGGCTAGTTGACTAACGGGGCAATCCACCAAAAACCTGGTTTATTCCTTTAAGTTATAATAGTGTACTAATGCAGATCATCATAGGTTGGATGTACAACTGGAGATTGTGACTGATCACTTAAAATGAGGTCACCATGCTGATGCTCTTGTTTTTCTGACTCTTCCAGGTACAGGCAGCAAATGTGTTGTTTGTGGACAACCCTGTGGGCACCGGCTTCAGCTACACCGACAGGCCAGACCGCTACGCGACGGACGTGGCCACGGTGGCTTCAGATATGCTGGTGCTGCTCAAACAGTTCTTCACAGAACGGAAAGAGTTGCAGGTATGCCGGCTTGTCTGGGAACGTTTACCAAAGAAATCTGAATCCAACCTCTGTAACTTGAGCTAAGCACGATTGATTTGTCTGCAATCTTTGTTCTAATTTTCCTTCTCTGGTGTACAGTTTGTCTGCTGTTCATTTTGTTATGCTAGGCTGTCCAAACACGAGGAACTACTGGCTACCAGTTGTCATCATTCGCCTCCTTATACCAATGAAACCTGCCGTTTTCCCTCATAATGAACCACATGAGAGCCTCATTTTCAGGCGTCTCGTTGCATTTGGTGCCATCCATGTTTGATTGGCATTGTTCTCGCCTGGTCAAATGAACCAAAATAAGTTCAGAGACTTTTGTGAGACTTATATTCCTGTTTTTTTTTTTTGTTTTTTGTTCTATTTGGGTGTTGTATGCTTTTATAAATGAGGAAGTGCACTTTTTTTTTCCTGACCATTTTTTCTGACCAGTCCTGACCATAATGGAAGAGTTTCTCACTGTAATCTTGCACACGCCAATTATACATGTCAACTAATGGAGTGTATTGTTCTCCGCAGAGCGTCCCCTTCTACATATTTTCGGAGTCATACGGAGGGAAAATGGCTGCAGCTATCTCCTTGGAACTCACCAAGGTACTGCTTCTGGTGGATTTTAGCACTTCTCTTTTCGACATCCTCTTCAGTTCACTTCAGTGACGTATGTTACTCATTGGTGTCGGAAAGTCCCCAAATCAGGAGTCGCACGTCGTAACCTAAAAAGCGGTTAGATTGTTTGGTTGCAGAGTCGGCAAGTTTTCCTGAAATCTCCAGCTGTACTGGAATGTATGTTGAAGTGATGGTGATGATGATGATAAACTTTATTTGTAGAACACTTTCAAAGCAGGTTTATATAAATGAGTTTTCCATCTTTACCATCCTTTTAAAAGAAGATGGTAGCTACTCATATCTTCTCAGGAAAGTTTGCTCTGAAGTTTAGGGGCCCTGATTCCTTTAGACTTGAATCTAGATTTAGGAAGATCTAAGACCACGGTTTTCTATATGGGGAGATTACAGCTCCATTATGTAAAATGAGATTAAGTCATCTATTGCTTTAAAAGTAATCAATACAATCTCAAACTTGATTTGAGAATCAACTGAACGCCAATTTAAGTTGGCTAGAATGGGGTTATATGATTTATTTTAGTTCTAGTTATAAGCCTAGCTACTACAATAGTTGCAGATGAGTTTCAATTGAAAAGTCAATGCAAGATTAAATAAAGGCAGTTTTGTTTTGTAGTCATTTTTCTGTCCGTCCTGTCCGTCTAGGCCATAGCTAAAGGGACAGTGAAGTGCAACTTTGCCGGTGTGGCGCTCGGGGACTCGTGGATTTCCCCACTGGGTTGGTATCAGTTATCATTTATACTGTACCTCAACCTTTTTATACATGTCTGCTTATCAGAACAACTCTCTTGAATTGATATACTCTAGCTCCATGGCCCACACTATATCTGTTAGTCTGCTGCTAATCTGTTATCTGTATAATAATCACATCTCTACTTGATTTTAAATCCAGTAATTAAGATACCAGATCACAGGACTGGTTAGGTTTAGTTTAGTTGGTCTCTGCTGAACAAAATATTGAATTCATGAATTAAATACTACTTCCTGGTATGTGAATGCACCCTGCACCCACTTGGAGCTTGTAAAGTGTATTTCTCTTTTGCAGGGCTCTTAGGGCTCTCTTGCAAAAAGCATTACACACAAACAAACAGAGCACGGCTCTTATAGAGGTGCAGGTGCTCCCAGCTACCTGAGGGTTCATCTTTGTTTTGCTTCCACATTCACATCTGCCCTAAGAGCAAACACCCTGGTGCCTTTCACATTCCAGGAAGTAGCTTGGTGATTTTTCTAACCGTAGTGGCTAGGTCAACACACCAATTAAATGACAAAACTGCTCACTAAGAAACCTTTCTTTTATCTGCAGATTCTGTCATGACCTGGGGACCGTACCTCTACAGTACTGTGAGTAATGGGAGGTTTTCAGATAGGACACAGTTTGCTCGGCACTCTCGGCTTGATACAGTACAACTCTTTGACTGGATGTTTGGGGAAGTTGGGAGTGCAAAAATGGTGGCATTTTTAAAAAGGAGCAAAAGGAGCCATTCCTAGCTTGTCATCCTGCTAACTGTAGAACGTGCTTAGACAACTGAAAGTGTCACATCCAATGGTCATAGATTGAAAATGCAGCGGACATCCGCAAACTCATCTGGTACTTCAGATTTGTGTTGTATAACTCTTCTAATAGTGCTAGAATACATTTTTTTGGCCGGCTACTTTAATCACAACACATTGTGCAAAGTGTTTCTTTAAATTGCTGGATTTGCAGACAACTTAAGGTGTATATTGACACTTCTAAAGCTACACTAGGCAATTCTGCACATTGGTGGTCACCAAATGAAAGTGAGAGGTAACGGTTTTAATTGTGAGGACTTCATTACCCAGAAATGGACTTGAGGACCTTGCAAGCGTCAGATGTTCATCTGTGTTTATGACAAATTTTTGTACTTTTGACATGTTTTTACTGACTGTCTCCCTACTGCTGTCTAGTCGCTGCTGGATGACTACGGCCTAGCGGAGGTGAACAGGGCAGCAGAAGAGGTGAAGAAGGCGGTGCAGCAGCAGCAGTTCCAGAAAGCCACCGAGTTCTGGTCGGTCACGGAGACTGTGGTGGAGCAGGTTGGTAACCTCATACGCTCCTCATACTGATACATTATTTCTTTGTTATTATGTACTTGGATTCCTTCCTTTCCTTTCCTTCCTTTTGCAGGGATCATTTAAAGTTTCATCTTGTCTTTTTTTGGTTTTGATACCAGAACACCAACGGCGTCAACTTCTACAACATCCTCACCCAGGAGCCAGATGACCAACTCACCACTTCAGCAGGAGACGGCTACCTCTGTAAGATGCAGGAATATTATTGCTTCTATGTAACATTTCTAAAGGCTTAGTGATGTAATCCAATTGTGCAATGGAGAATAGAAGGGTTTGGTCAGATGAAAGGACTTAACTGAAATCCAATTTCAGGTAGCGTTAAAAAGGTTTAAGTATGGCTTTCTGAACCCTGCAGGTACCCTGAGTGCCCAGTTTTACACTTATTTGTCCACAGTTAATAAGTGTCCCTTTTGCATCTTCGACCAGCTCTGCTGACGCGTCGCCACATTCGCCCCCTCCACAGCCAATCACTGGCAGAGCTGATGAACGGGCCAATCAGGAAGAAACTGGGCATCATCCCGCAGAATGTCACATGGGGAGGTAACAGGCTGCTGTGTGTCTACACTATTGACCGATTTGTGTTTGACATGCTGTTCTTGAAAGTTCTACTATCAGACATATCTTGAATGAACTACAGATTATTTAGTGAACAATAGGGCGCAGGGTCACTGTGCTGTGCAGTCTCAGCTGCCGTTCTTACCATCTATGTCTTAATACATCCATGGAGGCTGGTGGTCGTCTTCTCTAAGCCACAGGTGGATTGGCCATGCAGGCAATTCAATTTATTGAATTCATCCTTGCCTCCTTCCATCTGTCATCTCTTGGATTTCTCCTCTCCCTCCCCCCCCCAGGCCAGGCAGATGAGGTGTTCATCAGCATGGCAGGAGACTTCATGAGGCCGGTGGTGGACGTGGTGGACCAGCTGTTGACAGCTGGAGTCAACGTCACCGTGTACAACGGACAGCTGGACCTCATAGTGGACACCATGGGTAATTCATCATGCAACCTGCTTCACCCATGTCATGTAGTAATGATATAGAGGCCTTTTCAGGTGACATAACAACTCCTGGAGGCCATATTGGAGGTCCACAGCTCTTGGGCAACAATAGCTAAGTTTAGAAATTCAATCAGCTGTTCTCAAACTCTTGTGTATTCAATACAGTCTTATCTCTGTGCTGTTTTTGACTGAGGACTGATCATATTTCCACCGTCTCATCGCATCTGGGGTTTCGATAATGCTGCATCAATAGCTAACCAGAACATCCAGAGTCTCCTGTCTGACAAAGCTCAGAGTTCAACATAGCCAGGGTGTCTTTAGCTGGCTTCACAAAGCAATGGCAATCCCAGCAAACTGGCCTCATGAAGGCGGTTATCAAATTTTCCAATTGAGCTATAAGCACATTCACAAAAAGGGGCAGGGTTTGTAATGGTAACTGTATCCGTTTCTTAGCATTACGAAGTTCAGCTAGTGTCTTCACCGGTTAGTAAAGCTTCAAAACATTTGTTGAGGTGTGATGATGTAACCCCCACCATGTGCATCCACTTGTATTTGTTCAGCAGATGGATCAATGCAAACTTGCATCATTTGTATCAAGTGTGAATCCAACCAGATCTTTAATGTATAGTGCAGGACGAGGGCTCGGAGCCAGATGGGCGTAACTGACTTGAGATCTATTTATCAAATACAAGCTCTCCACAAGGCTGATGTTTTCCAATTCACAGCTTTCAGGGACATTTAGTGGAAATCTTGCATTGAATATCTGAAAAATCTATTAAGAACACTTCTGCTTTGTTATATGTTGTTTGTTTTTATTATGGAGGCAGTTATGTGAGCAAACATTTGAGTCCAAGAGAAATTTCCCCACAGGCACAATAAAGTACATTGTATTGTATTGTAAATGTAGGAACGGTTACCTTTTTAAGTCATATCCTTAAGATATTGGCGTAAGAACCTGTGGGGAAAAGAGCTGTGGCCCGCCATCCATGTTTTGGCTCTTGGCCCTACATCTCAAACTTAAGGCACCCTTTCTATTTGTTTTAAATGAACATTGAAGATTTTTACAATAGTTGATCAAAGTCTAGTGCAGTGCTCCTCAAATCCGGGCCTTTGGGGTCTAGGGTACTGCTGGTTTTCTATTCTGCCAGGTAGTTTCCATTCTAGCTGTCTAATCAGGGATTGATTAAGACCTGGGATGCCAGGTGAATGCAATTAACGTCCTGGTAGGAGAGAAAACCAGCAGCACTTTGGACCCCAAGGCCCGGATTGGAGGAAGTCTGGTCTAGAGTCTGCAGGTTTTCTTTCCAACCAATCACGATGGCAGCTCATTTCACTGATTTAACACCTTCAACCAGAAGTGAAATGAGCTGCTGTAGAGTTTGGTTGGAATGAAAACCTGCATGGCTGAGAACCACTGGTATATATGGAATACATACATCTCTATGCCTGCTCTCAGGTCAGGAGCTGTGGGTCAAACGGCTGGAGTGGGCAGGGCTGCCCAGCTTTAACAACCTGAGATGGACGGCCCTGGATGACCCCACCTCGCCTGGCGTAACCGGAGCCTTCTACAAAACCTACAAGAACTTTGCCTTCTACTGGATCCTCAAGGCTGGACACATGGTAAGGCCCTAACTGTGGTAGTGCAGTTGTTCATGGTAGTATGTTTGGAAATTACTATAATGTGGAATACAGATCCAAGACTTCAGGCAAGACAATGGGCCTCATTCACGAAACGTACGTACGATCAGATTTGATCGTATAACGTTAGTATCTGAATTTGTTCGTTTGGTACGATCAAATCCTACGAGTGTTTGGAAACGTGGTGGAAATGTGTTTGTGTGTTTGGAAACATGCGGGAAGGCTCTTAGAACGGCTTATTTATGAAAACTCCATTACAGAACTGCCAAACCTCAACAACAAGATGTTTCAGTGGCCTTGTAGAAAAAACGACCTAATAGGCTGAAATGGCGTATTTGCCGAACTGTCCTCATGCATAACAACACAAGATTATCTAACTTGTAATGGATTGATCACATGGACTGGATGCCTTACAAATACAATAACCTATTCCTACCATCTGATGAAGATGCAGCCTGGATTTGATCTGTCTCCAACTCCAATGCCGACTGGACACCCGACAGTGAGGTCTCTCCTATTATTAATTGAGCCTCTGATCCATGTCGGATACCGTCTCAGTGCGCTGCCGTCCTCCTGTGGCTGATAATACGCGTCTACTTCTACTTTTTTGTAATCTAGTTTCATGTTGAACCATTTTTTTTTCACCTCAGCAAGTGTTTCTGCTGAAACAGCATTGACAGCGTTAATCATTTTTCCCTACGCTTTACTTTTATCAGTGTGGCTGCTGATGCTTCTGAAAACTGTTTTATTTCTCATGCACGCATGCGTGCAACACTTCCATTTCGGACTCTGCCAAATTCCTCTTTTCCCTCTTTCCCCCCTGGTTTACTTGCACACAACACTTCAGTCAGGCATTGGCATTCATCAAATATACAGCTGTTCTATGCACAAATCCCACGTTTGTGTTTTCGTACGCACAAACATACGTCATTATGTTAAAATGTTCTACTTTTATTACTGATATATAAAACAATAGTGATTCAGCCTATACTTAGTTCATGAACGCTTTTACACAAACACAAAAAATGGATTTTCACTTGAGTGTTAATACAATTACTAATGTAAAATTGCCCTTTTTTTTTTTGTTGTTTTTATATTCAGATTCCCTCAGACCAGGGTCCTATGGCCTTACAGATGCTGAAGATGATCACCCAGCAGGTCTGATCCGCCCACTGACGCCAGCTGGATTGGCTCTGACAATCATAATTACCAAATTACGTACTGTACTTAGTCTAAGCCAAAAACACTTCTTTTTATTGTAAGGATCACTTCTGTACATTTTGGCCATTAGAACAATAAAGCACTTTTGTTTTGTGAATGCTGTCTTGACTTATTTTCTGTTTAAAGTATCAAATGGATCTAGGATTATTATCATGCATTTAACAAATGTGAGAAACGTGGAAAGCAATCAGGATTGGACAAATATTTTATGTACATTTGGATATAGCATATACACATTTTCACACTTCAAAAGATGTACATGAATGGGATTGGAGTGTTCATTCATGAGGATACAAAAAGCAAGATCCAGGTAATCACAACATTAGACAACTTCATTAATGGCTTCAGTTCAGTTAAAGCTGCAAGATTGTCAAGTAAAACTCCAGCCGTCTTCTCCTTAATCGCCACACTGTAGATTCACCCGATTTGTCCCCATAACCGTAGGTCTGTCAGGGGAAATGTCCTGTGTGGGAAATGTCCACACAGGAAGAGACTATTCAAAACTGAAATCCAAAAGTGTCCGCTCCATCCTCAGCCTCCGGAGGACTGCTTGTTTTCTATCCTACCCTACCAGGTAGTTTATTGCATTCATCTGGTTTCCCAGGTCTAAATCAGTCCCTGATTGGACCGCTAGAATGGAAACTACCTTGCAGAATAGAAAACCAGCAGTACTCTGGGCTCAGGTCCAGATTTGAAGACCACTGCTATAGAGGATTATCAGGCCGATTAACACTATATCCCTGATCTGAGGCTTGGTCGGGACCGTTGATCCAAACAGATTATCTGGTCACCACACCTATCAACTTGACCGTTAATGAGCCGCCCCGACTATATCAGACATTTACAGTGTGGTGCCGAAAATCTTCTGTTAAGTGCACGATTGTGCTGAAGTTTCAACTGTATAGAATGAACTAGGCTTCAAAACAAGTGCCACATGTGAGTTTCTCAAGGAGCACGTTGGGGGTGGACGTTACCTTTCGCCAACTGTCAAAGTGGCAGGGAAATAAAACTAGAGAAACGCATTCTTAGTCCACTTGCTTGGTTAAACAGTTGTTGTATTACTGCAACGCAATACTGTCTTTCTTACTCTCACATAGCAAGTAAGCCTCATTCCTAAAGACACATCACACCAAAATACACATCTCTAACAGGGAGCCACATAAAGCTGACTGAAAATTTGATGGGACAGGGAAAGTCGAAGACGGCCTTGAGTCGGGAGCCATGTGTCTGCACCAATCACTACAACTGTGGATTTTATGGATTAGTTCTACTTCTATAGTTGAAGGTGTGCTAATCTATGAAATCAGCCAGTATAGTGATTGGCGTGGACATAACAACCTCACAGGGATATACCAAGATGTATTCTCCAACTTGTTTCACGCATTAGATGCATTAGATGGTGGTTTTCGGCTCTTTTTACACATTGCATGGCCACGTCTCCAGAGCAATCCCTATGGTAGTGGAAGCTAGACTTGTTTACCCCTTTTCAATTTTTGAGGTGGAAAAAAAAAGTTAACAAACCAGGAAGTAATTGAATTTTTAGACCATGGGAGCATTCAGACTTAATAATGGAAACGATTACATCAGGTCCATGATGGGAACCTGCCTGATGTCAGGAGAAGTAGCCTCCTTCAGACTTTATGTGGCCACGATCTGGTCCTCTGTGTAGCTGAGGCTTCGTCTTCCCCAGTGGCTCTCCGGGACCAGGAAACCCTCCCTCATCACCGGCTCCACCACCAGCTCCAGCAGGCCGGGGGGCTCGGGCACCACCAACTCCGTGACCCTGAACAGAGTGGAGTACGCACGGCCCGCCAGCACTAGCTGGCCCGAGGGAGTTCGGGGGTCCAGTCCCCGCCAATACACCCGGAAGTGGCATACGAGCTGGGCCGGGTAGCGCCACTGCAAGGTAGCGCTGAGATGGAGGCAGGAGGAAGTGGACTCTGGAGAGGCGCCAGCACCACGCAGCCAGACCACATCGTAAATGCACAAGCCTTTGACCATTTCAGGAGGAACCAGGAAACTGGCTACATCCAGGACCTTTTGGAGACAGGGAGGGGGAAAGTAAGAGTAAGCTAGCTAGCTAGAGTAATTTTACGTTCCCTGGTTTCCCGATAAGGCAATGTAACTGACACTGAGCTAGTTTTCAAGGTTTTCGTAATGAAACTAGGAAACAGGTGCTCACTAACGTTACTGACGATGCTTTCAAACCTAGAGTTCATGGACATTCAGTCGACGCTTCATCAACACAATTGGCACCCACTGTCTCACCATGATTTCTCCCACCCTGCAGCTGAAGGGGGTATCCTTGGGCTCGCCCTCGCGCTGTATGATGACACACACCTCCTTCAGGGCACAGCCACGTAGCTCCAACTGGAAACACCTGCACACAGTGCCGTCCACAGGACAGGAAGACCGTAACTCAAACTATCTTTCAAGTTAAAATGATAGTTTGCACTATTCATTTCAACTGATCACATGGTATTTAGTTGGTCGGATGTAGAATAAACATGGTCTTTTTGTATTCCGATATCTCAGTTAGAGATAGAGCTCCTCTTGCATGTAGTGGTCATTGGCTTTGGGTCTGTGCTCCCCTGTTTACTGACCAGGACAGTAAACAAGACCTGACCATTGAGGCGGGTTGCCTGTCTTGGGCGCAGAACCCATGGTGGATGATTTTGAAGCAGATAGGACATTTTCTTGAGAGGGTTCCACATCAGACTACCACAGGCCTTGCAGCTTACTGCAGACATGACCTCTGAGGTATGAAGACAGTTGGACAGGAGGTGGGGTGGGGGATGGAGGAGTACTGGTTGTTGCAGGGACATTGCGGGGACATTCACGTGTGAGGGAAGGGAGTGGCTGAGAGGGCCTTTTTTGTAGCCATTAAGGACAAGAGCCATCGTTGCAGTGCCGACCCTGCTCTCGGGCAGGAAAGGTTGGTGCTTGGATGTCTTACCTGAGAGTCCAGCCATCTGGATTCCACTGGCCACAAAGCTGAGAGAGCTGGCTCATCAACTGGTGGCTCTCATCCAAGGCTGCAGGAGACACACTGGTAGCTACAGACACATGCACATACACAAACAATTAATAGTGGCATGTGTAACAAACATAGTTGAGTAGTAACACCATTTCATTACAGTTTTTAAAAGGGTTTTGCTTTATTGGACAGTTTGCAGTGGGTATAGACAGGAAATATTGGGGGAGAGAGTTGGATAATATGTGACAAAGGTCCCAGGCCAGATTTGAACCCAGGATGACGCTAATACATGGAACTACAGTTCTGGCCAAGATTATTGGCATCCTTTAGAACAATTCAAATTGACTTTGTTGGAGGAAATAAGGAAATAATTCAAGAAGGGGGCCAACAATCTTGGCCAGAACTGTAAATCAATAACTCACAGCTGACGTCCTGGACCCCCATGAGTGTGCAGAGGTTGGCATGTGTGGTCTTCAGTTCCAGAGAGACTGTGACCCCTGCAGACGACTTATAGATGAGGGTCACCAGGGTCTTGGAGGCCAGGGGCACATGGAGGGAGAAGATGCTGAGAGAGAGAGATAGAGCAAGCACAAATCAACAATAATACCCTAGAAATTAGAGTTTGACAGAACCTAGCCACAGCCAGATTAGGGTACACACAAAAGGGGTGGTGCAGTTTTTCATGAATCCCACTTTGGTTTTTCATAAGCAACGGTTTGTAACGGTTTGTGAATGAGGGCTAATTTATTAAATGCTAGAGTTTGCAAGAACATATTATGCTACATTGTTAAGAAATGGCCAAAAACATGGAACTATCTCTTCCTGAGAGCTGGTTGTCCGACCAAAATGAGCAACGGGTCAAGAAGGGACCTTGATCAGGGAGGAGACCAAGAAGCTAAGGTCCACTCTGACAGACCTACGGAGTTCCTTGGCTGCAATGGGAGATCTTGCCGGAGGAAGAACAACATTCAGTGCAACAATTCATGAATCTGGGCTGTAGGGCTGCACAATTAAACGTATACTAATCGAGATCATGATTGCAAATGCAGATGTGCCAAGCTGATACATACATATCCAAGAAGACTGAAAGCTGGAATTACTTCCAAAAGGTGCTTCTACAAAGTATTGATTTTTTAAATCAAATACTTTTTCATTTCTATAGTATTATGTCATTATACATATGTTGTGCAGATTGTTTGAAATCAGGCTGCTTTCTGAAGGGATTTTAAGTTGCAACACACAGTTGCAGTTGCAGCACCCCCAACCGAGTCAGAGGAACTAGTCAGTGATCAACAGTAGAAGACTGTGGTTGTACCATGTAGCTCCCAGTTCAGTGTGAACCAGGGTGTTGCTGTAAACGTGGTTAAATAAAGGTTAAAAAAACACAACCACAAAACACAACTACTATCCCTACAGGTAGTGGAGATAAAGGGAAAGCGAACAGAAACCCACACACACACCTGATGCAGACTTTGTTGAGACTGGCAGGGATGAGGCCCTCTAATAGCAGTGAGCAGCCCCCTTTCCAGGCATCGTCTGGGCAGCCGCGGCTCCTCAGCCAGCCCTGGCCTTCCAGCCGCTCGCTACAGTACAGGGGCTGGAGCTCCTGGGCGTTCAGGTTGAACCAGCTCTTCTTCACACCCTGCTACAGACGCAAAGCAAAATTTGAGTCAAAAGTAGATTTGCAGGTCATCGGATTGCAGTCATCGCCCGGGTCCCTCTCTCTTGTCTCTCTCTACCTCACTCCACCTTTTCTGGTGTACCGCCCACCACGTGACCACGATGGCACTAAGTTAAGTGCGTCCACCCTCTCTCTTTCACCCACTCTCCCGCTCTAGTACCTGTCCCCTCCAGTAGGCAGCCTTCCCAAAGCCCTGGCAGAATGAGGAGATGAAGGGTAGAGGCGAGGCGGGCCGATGGACATACAGGAAGTCTGACAGCAGAGCCCAGAACCTGCAAACAGAAAGGGTTCCATTTAGGAATAGATGAATGAGAATTTCAAATGATTTCAATAGAGTGGTGCAGGAATGAGTACTAAAACCAGGAAATGTGGTGTAGTTCGTTCATAGCCTAACGTTAGCTTTTTACTTCTGGCAATTGCATTCACGCTTCAAAAATCATAAAAGTGGTGTTCATTTGGGGAGTATCTTGCTGAACAAAACGTGTAAGTATCATAAAGTTTTGTTTGCCACAGAGCTTATTTTCTGCATTAATCCAAAATCCAATGCAAAAATCCCATTGTTTTTTTGTCGAGGGAACCAGGGCGATGCTAACTTCCGGGTTGGCCTACAAAATACGTCATCCCTGCACCACTCTATTCATGCCGCCTAGAGCAAAGTTGCACCCGTGTCACTCCATCTGCCTCCTTCCATTGACTTTGCATTCATTTATTTTTTTTGCATTCTGTCTAAATAAGGTAAATAAAGCAAATATAGTATTGATCTCACTTGTCCTGATTGTTGCGGAACTCCGTCTTATCACTGTGGCTCTCGTACACCCAGCCTGGAGCAAAGATGGCCGTGGAGAAGTTGTGCTTCCGAATGACTTCCAAGGCCTGTAGACAACCAAAATCAATCCCCTTTAGTCTTAAATCTATAGAGAGACATTCGGAATCAATCAATTACCCAGAAATCCCATGAGGTGACGGCAGTAAACTAAAAATGTCTCCTGCTTATGCTGCATTCCAGAGATGATAATAATAATAATAATAATAATAATAATAATAATAATAATGACTTTAGTTTAAGAGTGCCTTTCATGGTACCCAAGGCACTTAACAATAGGAAAGAGAACTAAATAAAATGAGAATAATAACAACTAGGCTAAAAGATAGGAAGACAATAAGACAAGCACAAAGGACAAAAGGGCAAAAAAAGGACAGGGCCACATTTCAGCAACTGGGTCCAAAGGCCTGCTGAAGAGGAAGGTCTTCAGCTGCTGTTTAAATACTTCAATCGACCCAGTATTGTGGATCTCCACAGAGAGTGAGTTCCAGAGGGTGGGGGCATGCTGAAGGCTCTGTCCCAGAGAGTCCGCAACCTGGTGCGGGGGGTGGTGAGCAGTCCCGTGTCAGAGGAACGGAGATTTCAGGAAGGGGTGTAGGTATGGAGGAGGTCCGATAGGTACTTGGGAGCAAGGGCATGTAGGGACTTGGAGGTGAGGAGCAGGATTTTAAAGGTGATACGGTACTTGACCGGGAGCCAGTGGAGGTGGATGAGGGTGGGGGTGATGTGCTGCCAGGCTTTGGTGCGGGTGAGAACCCTGGCAGCAGAGTTCTGAATGTACTGGAGCCTATCCAGAGCTTTGCTAGGGACCCCGGATAGGACTCCATTGCAATAGTCTAGACGGACGAAGGCGTGAATGAGGGTCTCTGCTACGGAGTCGGTGAGTGAAGGCCGGAGTCTGGAGATGTTCTTGAGGTGGTAGAAGGCAGATTTGGTGACAGATTTGATGTGTGCCTCAAATGACAGAGTAGAACCAAAATAACGCAAAGGTTGCAGACTTCTGAGGAAGGACAGATGGAGCAGCCGTTGATGGTCAGGACAAGATCCCCAACCTTTCGGAGCAGTGCCTTGGAGGCCACAACCATGAGCTCAGTTTTATTAGTGTTGAGTTTCAGAAGGTTGGATGACATCCAGACATTTAAATCGTGCAGGCAGGTGACAAGGGACTGGGGAGGGAGCTGGGTGGAGGATTTGGTGCTTCCTACTAGGAAAAATGCAATGGATCGGCCTTTGAAGTCAGAATTCCAAGTATGAAACCCCAAACCACCCATATTTATGGCTTTGGCAATTTTTGTTTCATCCAGTTTTGATGTTCCAAGACAATCATTATTATTATTATTGCACTTACAGTTGCTGATGTTCTATGCTAACTAGATAGCTAATGGTTACTTAATATCACTGGGATAACATTAGTTCTCTAGTTACATGGCAACAGTACTTTATGTTGGACAAAGAAAATCTTGCAGCTATCCATGTTTCTTTCCTGGTTTGTCTGAGCTGGAAAACTGGAAGGAGGTTGGAGGAGGTTAGCACAGGAGCCGCCACTGTGGTAACCTAAAACAACTTAAAACCTAAAATTATTATTATTATTTTTTTAAATAAATAATAATAATAATAAAATAAATAAATAAATAAATAAATAAATAAATAAATAAATAAATAAATAAATAAATATTTTTTGTTTGAACACATTTCATTGATTGTATTTATAATACATATAAATGTGTTCTAGTCAATACGTGTATGTTGAATAATTGGCTTTGGTTGGTTTGCGGACTTCATTACTATCTCTGTTGCTCTGGGGCGCCAAGTCGTACGTCCCTCACACACTACATTGACATGCATCGTCACCTAGTGGTTGTTGGAAGGACTGCACTTTAGCTTGAGGTCTATGATAGCATTTGGGGTGCTGGACGGAACGCCCCGGCCATTCTCATTGAACCCCATTCAAAGGAACATTGTAGTCATGGTCAGTAGATGGCACAAGAGAGCACACGCCAATGTCACATTCGGAATTTCCAACTTCCGACTTTGGAACACGGCATTAAGGTGCAGAGATTTAGCCAACCAACACCAGAATTTCATTTGGGCAAACCTAGAGCGTCTCAATTAATGGGGATGGGACACTCTTATATTAAAGTCTTGCCTGATGCAGCTTTTTATCCATTTCAGGAAGACATGCCATGCAAGTAACCCCCACCAATAAATATACAAACACACAACACCTAGATTTTGTACCTTATTTGTGTCAAACATGCCTCCCACCACCTCGCCCCTGGCGAAGACGTCAACCCCAACGTAGATGTCAGCCTGGCGGCCTTGGACACCACTGTAGGACTCCATCCATTCCAGGCTCTGCACCGTCCAGTTGTAGTTGGTGAAGAAGCCGTCACACGCATCGAAAAACACCCTGATATGTAGAGATTGAAGATGGGATGAAGGAAGGATGAAGGATGACTAGCCCAAGTTGATATCTCGTGATAATTTTTAGAGCCTAGTCCTTTTGGTGATCTATATGGTGAATCCCTTTTTCATGTTTACTCAAACCCATCAATCTTGGCCTCTCTTATTGACTTGTCTTCACTCACTGTCTCCCCACCTCTCTTACATACACCACCACTACCTCCTTTCATTCTTTTCTTGGGCAGATCACTCACTTTTAAATCACTCAATTGTATTATTTATTTTTATGGTTCAAACGTGACCCATTCAGCACCTTGGAGGAAATCTTGACCACATACTATCCAGCAAAATGTATTTATTTTTTAAATATGTCTCTGTTATTTTTTTAAAATGGGATCTAATACTATGGCATACTCTTTGGGTATGTACAAAATAGATTTGTGCAAAAAATAGAAACTCTTGAGGTTTTATTTTGTCATCATAATCCATTTCTGTCAGTAACAGAAAACTCCATGTCCAACTCAACACTTCACCCTACTGCACAAGTGCCGGTCTGGGTGCATGTGGCGCCACTAGCACGCCAAGACCAAATTTCAAAATAAGAGCGTTGTGCAGCTCAAACAGGCAAATCCTAATATATTAGGCCTATAATGCAGTATCATACAAAGATATTTATTCAGTTTGACAGTGACTATCACTGCCCCCCCTCCCTGTACCTGTTTGACTCATTGAGTTCATTCTGCCATTTTAGCTGTCCGGTCACCACCACGCTGTCGTACCACAGCACCAGGCTGCCAGGGATCCGCTCGTGCATCTGGTCCGTCAGATAGCGTAGGAACAGAGGGGTGTTCTTCACCGCAACTTCCTGCAGGCAGAGGGCAGCACAGAGGCTCCATTAACATCATCAACAAACATGGTATTGGTCAGCATGGTAGGGTTTCGAGATGTTGAGGAATAGGCCACTGCAACAGTTTTTATTTAAATTAATTGTGAATTGCTTGCATTCACTTATTTTTTATCAATGCACTGATTGAATGAATTGAAAATCTGGGTCTTGGGTTCAAATCCAACCCAGGACCTTTGTCGCATGTCATCCTTCACTCCACTCCACTTGTCTGACAAGTGTCTGACAACATTACTGAAAGGATCGCTACAGAAACAGACCTTTTTTAACCAGAAATAGAGCAATTTGCAAGTACAATAGGGTTGACTTGTTGCAAGAAGAGAATCGTGTAAACAACCGTCCTCTTCCTGCAACAAGTGAATCCTCTTGCTTTCATAGACCACCTTTGTCAGAGTTGAGAGTTGTTGGTCTATTTCTGGTTAAAAAAGGTCTATGTCTGTAGCGATCCTTTCAGTAATGTTGTCAGACACACAAATAACAATCTGAGCCTGTCAGTGGCAAAATCAAGCACTTTTAGTGGACGTACTTTGACCGCATTGACATGCCCGCTGGATTACGTTGCAGCCATTGAGCCCCCGTTTCGCGACTGCTGGCTAAGAAGATCTACCGGAGCAACTCCGAAACTTCTGGGATCTACTTAGCGGTATGATAGGCGATTTTGTGGATATAGAGGCCAGGTTGAAAAATCCCGAAATTACCCTTTAACACAATATAACTTCCGTCCATTTCTTTTTCTTTGTTTTTTCATCTTCATTTAAGATATTTTGGCTCTCTATTACCCATCCTCTTTTTTTGGTAAAACTGGTTGCATCCACGAGCTACTTGTTTCCAAATATTTTTCTGCAGTATTGCACAGCAGTATTTCCCTTCCCTGACGATTGACATGCTTGCCGGGCCAAGAAAAGTTACCCACGGCTGAACTTTTCACAGTCATCGTCTGTCAACAGCAAATCCGATTTCCCGGTTTCCTTGTTTCCCCTCCAGTTCTTCTCCCAGTGTGTTCATGAAACAATGTTTTCACCTGGCAAGTGCAAAATGGACGGGAAGTCCATTCCAGCCATTCAACTTTTCGTTGGAAGACTACGGGAATAGTTCTCTCATAAACCATGGTTGGAGAACGGTTGCATCCATCATTGGGGTCGTTCTGAAGCTCTGAAGTCATTTTATGCAGTTTTTAAAAATTATTTTTGACTAATGCTACCTATGTTAACTCATCAAATGTAATATCATGACAAGATATACCAAAACAAAAAAATACATAATTTGCCTGTTCAAAACTCTTCAAGCTGCAGACCATTATATAGATGCCTCTCACACTGCCCACAATTGCTCAGAATAGAGCGACCCCCCAAGTTGCCCGTAGTGTGGACAGGAAAGTGCAACTCACACTCAGGGCGTTCTCTATGTTAATAAGCCAGCCGTCGAAGCCGTAACAGTGGCTGATTTGGACCAGCCTATCAGCCACCGCCCGGTAAGACTCCTCCCCTTTCAGGAAGTCCTCGCACACCTTCGCCCCCTCCGTCCACTCTGTGATGAAAGTCCCTGGAAAGCAAGCCAATTACAAGCTCAGATGTCAGTATTCAATAACACCAATGAACAGCCGGCGACTACATTTACATGTACGGAGAATTCCATTCTTACCCTGGTTACTCACTAACCGTCTAATCTAATCTAATCTATTGGGGCATGGAAACTTCTTTCACTTTTGGTTTTCACTGTCTGGCAGGGAGCCTCAATCACAGAGTATCAAAGGTTCATGGAAACAGTTTAGAGAGTATTAGCAAGTTTAGAGAGTATTAGCCAGGTTACTCTGGCATGGAAACATAGATTTTTTGGAACTAGCCAACTGAATTGCTTCATTGACACTGACCCGGCGAGTATGGAGAAAATAATATTTTGGAAAACTTATCACGATGACCTCCTGGAAGAGGAAGCAGAGGAAGAGGGAAGCGACTTAGTGTCTGGTTCCCTGGACACACACTCGAAACTGCTACTGTGTGAAACAACCGTCTTGGTAACCTACAGAGGAAACCTGTGTGGGAAACCACAAGCTAACCAAAGAATCACAGTAGGCTTTGATATGAAATGCTCAGATGCATGTGAGAAAAAATACAATCAAAAGAGAAAAGCAAAGCGACTAGACTATGTCTCACCCAGAACGACAACTCCGTGTTTATGTGCGGCGTTGGTCCACACGGCAGGAGGAATGGTCACCAGGTTGTGCGTAAAGTAGTTGAAAACGTCAATGTACTGCCAGTGGTAGAAGGCATAGGGAGCCCTCGAGTCCGTCCCCTGGATAAACCTGAGATTCAGAAGATTCAGAAATGAAAGATGTAAGAGGCCTTACGACACAGGGATGTGATCTTTGGGAATGCGAACCGGGAAAGGGTGGGAAAACTGGGATGAATGAATTGGATTTTGATATAAAATATGAGAAAGTAAAAGAAAAACTTTCTTTTTGGTGAACATTATGATTATGAACATTATGAATTGATTAACAAGGTAAAAAAAGCAATTTTTCCCTTTTTATTTTTACTTAAAAAATGTCTTTAAATCATGCCCGAATCTGCCAAACAAGGAAATATGGAGGAAACATGGATGACAATGGCTCAACATTGCTCGCCTTTGCAGTAAGCGACTTAAGCATCACTGAGGGGCCTTGAAAAGTTTCCGTTTCAACCCAACTATGAGTCCATACCTGTCATCTAGGTAGCCACCCATCATATCGTGAGACACCAGTGTCCGGCGTGGACAGTCAGTCAGAAGAGGGTCCCGAACCGCCAGAGGGACCGTCGCTATGTTGAAGGGGTTGGCCTCGCTCCGTTGCCATGACAGCAGCTCCTCAAAAGTCTGAAGGCCGGAGCTGATTGGTTCAGTGGTGTCAGCATCGTAATGCTTGGCTTGGGAGAAGAAATCAAATAGGCGTTCACCAAATAGTCATGTATAGGTCGATGGAAATGTCCTATCACTGACTTGAACAGTTCAAATCAACTTCTCCCTCTTGACAGGTAGCGATTTGTAACCTTCATTTAACCAGGGAAAGTCAACGGAGAATGCTTGCCCATTCTCAGCAATGCCCCGTATGACCAAGCGGACACTGGTTGTACTGGGCAGAGTCTTAATGCACTTGGACTATTAGTAATAAAGCCGCCAAACCTGGTAGCGACGAAGGCGTATACTTGATGTTGTAGTGGACAACGCCTGAATCCATGGGTTGATCCAAACAAGAATCCAACCTGGTGAAAAGTATGATGTGGAGCAGCATTTAGAACACTTGGACATGAAATGTGACACCTATGCACGTTGTTGTTTGCGTAATACTCAAGTAAATTGAAGTTGAATACAGCAAAGTTACTCTCAATAAAATATAAATATAAATATTTAAAAAATAAACTGCCATTTTGTTAACTCAAGTTACTAAAAAGTAGCTCAAACACAAAAGAAATACTACAGATTGGGAAATTAACTAGAATTTAATTAAAATAAAGTGATGTAGTGTTGACTGTTTCTAATGGCCAAGTCAAACCAAACAACCCTATCTGGCTTCATAGTCCATCACTCCTACATTCACACACAAACACAAACTGCACTATGTCTTCTTCTCGATAAAGAAAAGGAGTGGTAGCTTTCTTTTGTTTTAAACTCCAAAAAAAAAATCTAAAAAATCTTTGTAACTTCTAACGTATGCTTGGTAATTAAAGGAATAAGTAATAAGCCAAAATAGTTGGTTGTTGCAGTCTCAATATGACAAAAACTATTAAAATTTGAATTTAGTTGAACTGCCGGCAAGCTACTGCAAAACTGTCGTGAAACTAACTACCCGACGCTGTCACTAGTACAGTACCGGCTGCTATCGGTTTTGGCATCCTTGCCCCCAACGCTGTCTTCTCCATCCTCTCTTCTCCTTCGTAGGGAAGCCGGTGTTTCCATCCGTCGCCAAAGCCATTTCTACAAATTGGGAATAACTAGCTTGTTGGGGAGGCTGAGGAAACAGTCTACCAGAGAGAGAGACACCTTCCTGCTTCGCTCTGATTGGATAGCGGCTTTTGCTCAACCAATGGTGGTCCAGATATGAGGTCACGTGGAGTGTGTTTTGCTTCTTAGCTGTCATTACTCTTCTTCGCCTGAGTTTCTCTAAAACCTCTGTGGCTTTATCCTGCCAATGTGCCATTTTAAAATGAATTATTAAATAATAAACTACGAGAACAAGGTAAAAAGTAAACATTAGATTATTTTTATTTTACTAAAATATTCGACAATCACGACAATGCAGACATCAGTAACAAAGCCAAATTACTGTAATGATAGAAACCAATACGAAGAAGGGGCACAAAAGAGAAAAATGACAACATTCCTAACAAATAATCGATATTTGATAGTAGATCAACTTTTCTTTAAAATTCCATTTTTTATAAATTCCAGACACTCTATTAACAATATTAATTAAATGAAAATTATTTTTATGTTGGGGGAAATTTTAGAGAATATTCATTTGTGGATAGCAAATAATGAAATGATTCCAGTGAAGTCATAAGATTAATGATGAAATTGTCTCTTGTTTTCTCAATTACTGTAATTATAATCACAATAATTTAATAACAATTGAAACTGCAAATCATTTCTTCCAGGCGAAACCTTTACATAGGCAATATTCATATACTATATACATTTATGGTCACACTATTTCAACAAATCCCAACCCGATTTACATCTTCAGGATGAAAGGATCTCATCAGTCCCGTTTATTTCGTGACTCTAAATTTCCAACACACAAGGTTTTGTGCCTGCCTCCATGTACCTTCCTCTTGGTGTCGTCCCCAACATTCATGACTGCGTGCCCCGGGTGTTTTAATCTGTTTGGGGTACTGCATCAAGATAATTCAGAGGGAGTGGGTTCAGGTGCTTCAGCCCCCTTCTAGTTCAAGCATTGCACTGGACTGGACAGGAAGCTAGTCCTGGGCTCCTCCCCCTAAGTTGGTCAAATTCCCGCCCCCAACACTTGTCACTCATCTTGATGGGCACCTTGAAATAGCACCTATCCTGAGGTTGAGGTAACCACAGGTGTTGAAGAAGTCACCTCGATAGCCACAACCCAGCTCACCACGAGCCACGCCCACAGTAAATGGTACACATCCCAAAATGTCCCCAACATCACTGAAAAGCCAATTTCAGGCAAATGGGGATTTAGCTATGAATACACATGGTCACAGAAAGTTTATTTATGTATTTTATTTGTATTGCATCTTTAAAGAATGCGCTATCTAAATTTGAACCAGGTTTTCCATATGGCCCCTGACATGTATTATGTAAACCTACTGAGATTATATTCCGAGGCTGGCATCAGCGAAGGCTAGCTTTGTGTAAAGAAGCAGCTGATGGTCACTAAGCAGCCTTGAGGTGAGTAATCGGACCCCCTTGCATAGCTGAGATGCCCTCTTCCTATTAACCCTTGACAGAGCTCTGTGTGGATGGATAGGACAACAGTCTTCCTCTATTGATTGTACTTGCAAATTGCTCAATATTAGATTGAATTTTGTTGCAATTAACTTTATTCTCGTTCACTCTGGTTTAGTTTGTGCAGTTGAGTCTTCATGTGAGGATTTTCTGAGGCCGGCTGAACAAAGGAACCAATCCATTGTTGTTATTGTGCAAGGCCAGACACTTTTAATATGAGGAGATTCGTCACTGGCTGTAAAGCTAAGAGCAGCACGATATGGTATACGGGGACACAATAGGCAAAGATGGCGCCGGTGCTGTGTGCATGACAAACTACAACTTGAATACTGGAGAGACACTCCCAAGACTGGATATTGCTATAGAAATGTTTTTTTGTTTTTTTAATCATGTGCCATTGAGGGCCAAGAGTCTGTAGGTTTTCACTCCATCCAATCACTACAGTAGCTGATTTCACTGATTAACACCTTCAGTTAGAGAAAAGGAACTAATCAGCGAACATGCTGCTGGAGTGATTTGGTTAGAATGAAAATCTGTGGGGACATAATGGCACATGATTAAAACCCATCAATCTTAAACTGCTGAAGCCATCATGTTTTGAAGAGCAGAAGTTCATAATTCAGGAACAAGAAAAAAAAACCCGACCAGTGTGTGTTGATTTTCAAAATGTAATTTCTTGAGCACAGGCCAAACTGGAATCCATTCATTTTTTTTGGGACCAGTGACCGGGCTGTGGACTCCTTTCTCCTCAGCTATCCCATTATTCATTTTGCAGGTCCACAATAGATGGTATTTATGGTGCCTTCATCCGCTGGTGTAAATATTGGAACTACCGGTTGAGATAAGCAGGGGGCATTAGTGGTTCAATATTATCACTGAAACCTAAGTGTCCTTAGTCCCTACTCCAATGCACAACAAGCTGTACCGTGAAAAGAGTAATTTCAGTTAACCTGAACAACAGTTGTTGTTGGCGACTACAAGCGACTACTGCTATGTAGATAGGTAGGTAGTGTGCAAATCAGATGTGCCAATAGAACGCTAGTGATGGTTAGCTGACCAGATTCTATGGTTAGCTAGCCAGCAAGCTGACATTGTCCAAATACAAAATCAATCAGATGTATCAGTGATGAAATGACCAATTCCCAGTCAAAAACACCACAGAAATGAACCATGTCTATTCAATTATTTTGAGACAGCCAAGTCATAGGAGCCGAGCACCTCCAACATGGTCACATCAACAAGTACTTGAAGGCGGCATTACTGCGTTCGGGAGTAGCGTTACGGCTAGTGGTAGCAGTTGGCAGCTCTTTCCTAAAGGCTCTTTGGCCGGGCCGAACCCAGCGTCCTCCCCCTTCACCTGCCAGGGAAGTGATGTCAGCCGCATCCAGCAGCTTGCTGAACGGGCTCACACACAGAGAAGCAGCCGGAGGGAGAGGACCTCAGCTAAACCTTGAATGAGCGTTAACCTCTTAAAAATCCGTCTTCATCCTTGGGGAATTAAAGCGCACCGATATCACAAATAGCGAGAGCATAAAGTGCACACCTAAGCCTTTGTAACAAGGTCCATATTATCATAGTATGATATTAGTAGTATTTTAAAACCAGTGGCGAAAGATTGTGAAGTAACCGACTACATCCGGAGACAATATAAAGAAGAGACAATTCATCGTTTGAGGATATTTTGTGTTTCGACGTTTTTACATATTTCGGTCGAAGCAGGTTTTGGCTTTTAACCTGCATATTTTTGTGTATTTTTGAAGCTAGCGAGCGTGTTTGCTAGCTTATCATAGATTGCTATCATGGAGTTGAGAGTGGGAAACAGATACAGACTGGGCAGGAAAATTGGAAGTGGATCATTTGGAGATATTTACCTAGGTAAGTCAAAAAAAAAACTTTGGCGTCTTGTTTACGGCTGTTTCCATTTTATACAAATTCGTAGCTAAAGCTGTGACGTTGCCTTGTCTAATAGCTGCCTTGACAGGGTTTACCCAAGACAAGCTGATTGTCAGTCAGCTGTTTTGTGTCTAGTGTTAGCAACATTAGCTAGCAAGTCAGTTACTAAGCTAGTAGCAAGCTATCACTTAGCACCTTGGTTCCTACGGTGCTAACACAAGACTTCTGTTAACTGGAAATATATATATATATATTTTTTTTTAGCAAACCTTGTCTAGCTTACATTAAAGCTAAACCATTCTCCAGGCGAACCGTTGTTTAGGATAAAAATAAACATTTCCGTGTAGCCTGTCTTGCTCAGTGTATTGACACCATTTGGCAGGGAGCCTCCGCTGATTTCCATCACAATATTTAGGTAGTCCCAGCGAAGTTCTCAAGGGGTCCTTGAGAGGGTTCCAGGGATCCTTGGAAGGGGTTATAGGTGGTTCCTAGCAAAATGACAAATAGTTTAGTTTCACTATAATTTGATTCAGTACAAATGAAATTATAGAATGTGTAAGAATGACTATTGTATCTTTCCATGTGATTCCTTGGGACTAAATCGTACCAAATTGGGTCCCTGGTATAGTGAGTGATTATTTTGGGGCCCGTGGCATGAAAATGTTTGAGAGAACCCCTGACGGGACATCCATATGTACACTTGGTTCCATCTAAAGTGCCAAGCGCTATGGTTTATCCCGTTGTGGTCCAGTATGAGGCTGCCCTCTGGACAAAAGTGACTCTACATTGAGTGAGAGAGCGAGCCACATTAGCAGTGGCAGTTGGGGGTGTATTGAATGTCAATTCAGGGTGGATTCAGATTTGTCATGAGGGCAACGAGTTTCTCTCGTGCAGGACTTTGGTTTCCATTTCCATTTTCCATTTGGAAATGTATCCTCTGCTGGTCGTATTGGAGGTCCAGAGCTCTTGGCAACAGCAAGAACAGTTGATTGTGTTTCTAAGCTTCAGATGCAGCCATCTCAACATCAACAAGGTATAGTCACGGTTAAGTTATGTGCTAGGTCTGACAGGGGATCTGCCTTGAGCTTGGCTGGTGCTGGATTAATGGCGCTCACTATTGTGTCCAATAGTGCATCTTGTGTGAGACAGACATCACCTGCTTGACTCGACAACAGAAGATAATTGCTAACCTTTTATTCTCCAATATTGAGAGAAGTGACATTACTCCAGCTGCTAGCGGAGTCTATATATTCAACAAGTCATGTAATCATACATCGAGTGGGAAGTAAATTTTCTTCCTTAGTTAGCTCTGTGAGATAGGCTTAAGTACTGTTTTTTTTGCTCTGAACACCGGCTCTGTGGATACCTGCTGGTTCCAGTTTGTTGCTGCAGCTTGTTTTTTGGCGGAGGCTCCTGCTTCACACTCCATGTGTTGAGCGTGCTTGCCCTGGCGCCCAAAGTTTCAAAGTGCAAGAGAGGGAGGGAAATTCCAGTCTCTGCCATGTGACTTCTTGGTTCGGCTGGGATGGAAGCTGCTTACATAATCAGTTTTTGTTATTATATTCATACACCCCCTCCCCCCCTCAGTGAGTGGGTATTGAGTGATGTGATGCAATATTGCCTGTTATTCAAAGGTCTTATAATGTGGAGTATTGTTATCAACCAGGGCAGTCCGTGGCCCTTTGAAAACTATCTGCTCGGCTGTATTCAGAGTTTCCCCCAGAATGCTATTCTTGTCCGGGTGGAAAAGCTTCTGAAACTACATTTAGATTACAGGACACTAAAACACTCCATCGAAACCCTATTCCTATATTCTATTCAACAGTAGGGGAAACTCTAGGATACATTATGTTGTTGAAATAAATAATTAACTTTTATTTATTGGTTATTGGCAGCGGAAGGAGGTGAGGTCACTGACCTCAAGATACTTGTCATGAGTATCTCGGGTCATTTATGCATCAGTGGGGAAAAAAATGGAGGAGGAAAAAAGTCTTTAAAGCCGCACTAGGCAATTTTGCTTCAAGTTTGCAGAAGTCCTGTAGCGTGATGTCCCTAAACTGCACAGAACATGCTGGACAGAGCGCTCACCCGCTGCTCTTTAGGAGACCGTTTTGGATTCCACTGTTAACGTTCGATTCGTCACCACGTGTGGAGAAGGTTTCCCACCACCACAGTGACCACTCCTCTGAACAAGCCTGGCCACGTGGGCTTCTAGCCAGCTATTTAATTTCATCAACAGCCGGGCTCCTGCAGCACTGCCTTGTACTATGTAGGCAGTGTGTTTTCCCCTCACAAAGTCTTTTGTGTTTAGCTGGCATACAAGCTGGAGTGAGATTTGAATTTCCAGTAGGATTTTCTGTCAGCCCAACACTGACTCATCTGTTGTCCTGGCCCGGGTGTGGGTTGTACATGTTTTCGGTTCTTGTCAAACAAACCGGAGGGAGTCGAGCCCAGGTAGACACTGTGTTTACAGTCCCAACGCTTCACTAAAACAAATGATTCTTTCACTTTATTTTCTTTCTCGTTCACACTTCGTCACTCTTTCGCTTCTCCTGCTGTCTCTCCTCCTTTGTGTCCCATGAGTCTGAATATGCGGTGTTGGTTACAGATCGTAAAAGCAGCATTACAACACGGCCTGGCCTCAGCGGAATTTTGACAGTGACTAAACAACGTTATGCAACAGCACAGTGTGGTGCTGCTTCTCGTCTGCTGCCTGTTTTCTTTGACTTAAGGACTCATGTAAACTGTCACACCTGAGCAAACTGGAAGGGATCCAGCTGTATATGCTAAGTGGGCTGGGACCGTTTCTATATGCAAAGCTAACAGTGGGGTTTTTTTTTTAGAGACTGGAACAATAACAGCAACCTTAAAACACACAGAGACTCAGCAGTATTTGAGTATTTGAAACCCGATATGGCCCAGGGTGGCCCTGCTGCCTTGCTGCCATTTTGTTTTGCAGAGCAGACCTCTGACCTTGTTTCATTTTGATGACAAAAGATGGATCAATAGGCTCCAACATCTTTGGGACACTCGGTTGATCTGTTGAATTCCTTCAGTTTATGAAGAACCTTTTGGGGTCTTCATCAAGACTTGTGTGCTTGGTTTTATAATCTGTACTTAATTGGAGACACTGCCAGACTCCTGCTTTCCTTACATTCTGTTCTGTAGACCGTCTCTGTCTTGAGCTCTGGAATTCATTTGGATATATGGGTCTTTATCCCCAGAATCATAAGCACCCTTTCACCTTTTAATGTGGATATTCACATCCTTGTAAAACCACTGCTTATTGTAGCTAAAAGTCAGACTTTTAGACAGACCGGAATGAATGTAGGGTGTGACTGTAGGAAGGGATCAATACAAGACTCTAAAAATGTTCCAATCCAATCAAGCAAACGCAATACAAATAAACGGAGCAGCACCATGTTGCCCAAAGGACAACACCATCTTGGACTATTCTATTAAATACCTCATCTGTACTTTCCCTAACCACTAGGCTCTTAATAAAAAACACTTACATGCACACAATTATGTGACTGTTGCCAGTAGTCCGTGTGATTAAGCCATTTACCCGATGATGTGACACTTGTGATATGTGACTGTATGGTGATTGTGAGTATTCAAATAAAAATGACCACAGAAAATGAGCAAGTTGATCACGCTTGAAGAAATGTGATGACTGTGTACATGTTCTGACTGGTCTCCATTAATGCCAGATAATGTGCAAATACTCCACATTTTACTGTGGTTACACTTAATCCCACTAAGCCCATAATGGCACTAACATAACCAGAGTAGGATGCTTACATGGGTCCTGACTTGCTATGTCTCAACCCCTCAGTAGTGGAGGCACTCAGGAGAGGAAGGTCTATGTGAGGAAGGTAGATGCCCATGGGCATAGGTGGTGGAATGAAGCTCCAGGAACCGATGCTGTACAGTTGAAGCCAATAATAATAATAATAATAATAATAATAACAATAATAATAACAACAACAACAACCCAGTGTGGGTGTAAACTAAGCTGCGCACACTCAATCCACACGGAACAAACGCACAACACAGGGAATGCAACGTATAGTCAGATGGAATAGCTGGACAATGAACGGTAAATGATATAGAGCAGAAAGGACATGTAAAACGGTATGGATGTGAGTGGAAACGAATAAAGCGTGCTATGTCGGCTGCGGGTCGCATTCTAATGCTGCGTTCCATTCAAAGTTGGAAGGCTGTCTGTTCTAGTGGTCCAGCTCAGAGAAACCATATATGGACGCTCATGAGATGTTTTTTGCCCATACAACGGCTAATGTTATGTCAGCATTTAGCAACGTTAGCTAGCTAGTTAGCATAAAACATTAGCAACTGTAGCAAACGTTAATTTCAATTGTGTATGCACGGCACAGATGTTTTGATAGTTATGGTCATGCAAAGCTGAAAATTAAATTTAAATATTAATTTAATTTTGACTTAAAGGGCCATTCCATTGCATTTTTCCGAGTAGAAAGTTTATTTTTTTTAACTTTCTGACATCTCTGGAATGCAGCATTAACACATTCTACCGGGCTTGGTGTGAAGTGGCTTTCCTTGGCCCGCCAACATGTCAACACACCATCTGGCCTGAACCACAGGTCCCGCCGCTCTCAGCTGAGGATGAAGTTACACACCAAACTTTGACATTCTCTGTAATGTATTGCATCCACTCGCCTGGAGGCTAGCTAACACCTCCCAGAGAATGCTGCCACAGTCTTAGCAGAGAAGGGGGATTGTTGGCATTCTGTGGCCGGTCTCCCCCCCCCCCCCTCACGTGGCATCTCTCTCTCTCTCGCCAGTGGAAGCACTAGGAGGTGTGTTCCCTGTCCTCTGGTGTAAGTGCTAGGCTGTAGTTTGGCCGTAGAGGTGTGGACTCCAGTCATGACAACTTGGACTCAAATCAGACACCAGTTACAAATCTGACTTTTAGACTTACTTGGGACAGGACAAGTAATGGCTTGAAATGACCAGCAAATTTTTATATTTATTGTGTTTGTGTAGGTTAAAGCCCCAGGAAACTTGGCTTGAAATAGTAAAAATGTATATATGATATCAAAGTTATTGTCTAATTAAGCATCCACAAAAATCTGAGTGAAAATAAACGTTCAGAAATATTAGAAAACCTCGTTCAAAAACATCATTTAGCTGTTTAGACATTTCTCAGGACTGTGTAGGCGTGTCAGATCAGGATTTGATTGACATCCTGACATGATGGATAGCTCCGCCCATGTCAAGCTGTTGCACCTGTTGGGGGAGGGACAACTGACGTGCATTTTTTAATAATTGGATGAATGAATTCTCTGCATCATAAATGTCAGAAAATACTACGCCCAATTCAACCCCACTGTTCTGAACCCCCCCCACTCATTTGAACGAGGTATTTCGAATGACGAATGACGAACGAATATTTCTGAATGTTTATTTTCACTGAGATTTTTGTGGATGCTTAATTAGACACTAAACTTTGATATCATATATTCATTTTTACTATTTCAAGCCAAGTTTCCTGGGGCTTTAAATTTTGATACTTTTATGCCCTTTTTGGGAGTCTAATTAACCAGACTATTCGCTTCCATTGTTTTGTTCGAAGGGTTAGAAGGAATTTCAGCTGACATTGGGGAGTTTTAAGGATGCTTAGGGAGACATACTATGGTCAAACAAATCGGGAAGGTCTCCAGTGGTGCTGCCTGAGGCGACTGATACCGTATCAGCAAAGGCTCACAAACTTGGTGTGGCTACAAGGGATGTGTTGAGTTCAAGCTTTGAGACTACAGTTTACAGATACAGGTGGCTACAGTCTTTTGTTATTAGGTGTTGGGGCCTGGTTTTCTCAAGCATCTCAGGATTAGATTTTGATATTATGGGCCATGATAGTTTGATTTGATATAAAGTCCATATTTAAATCCATAGATTCCTTTGTTTGCATGGGTGATGGAAAACTTAATTATCCTTTTTTGTTCCCGCCTGAATTTTACTTATGGCCTTGAAATCATTTTTTGCTGCCAATCCAAGCAAATATTGTTTCCCATTGTCTCCCAGTAGGGGGGCTATCAGTATCAGAAGAACAATGTGGAACAAATGGGCTTACTGTGACTATACAGTTGAGCCTATAGAGTGCTGTGCATTTTTTCACCTTGATCACCCTGACATGAAAATACAATACAAACAAACCACGATGTGTATCGATTCATCAAGGACAACATACATTTTGCATTACGTGGGTCATATTTGCATATTATCCAGGGTGTAGCCACTTTCTGGTTTGACACACCAGGGTAAAGGGATGTGTCTGAACATGTCTAGCCAGCAATACTGGAGGACACAAACACACAACATATGTACACACCCTCTGCCATGCGCACACACCCCCACCGCCAAACTGGAACAGGCAGCGGCGGGGGGCTGCATTCCCCAGACGAATCTGTCCAGACAAATCAAATTCCTCCGAAGGTAACAGCCTATGACAACACGCTCCAAATCTTCCCTGTAGCCAGCCTGTAGAGGTTATACATCACATTACAAACTGTTGTTTTTTTGCCTTGACCATGGAAACTGGGTTGTTACAAGCTAGAGCAAGACTCTGACAACTCAGCAAATACCAGTGTGAGGTTTCTTCAGTGTGCTTTCGGTATGAAAGTACAAGACACATTTTCATTCATAGCTCTGTGTATGGCTGCCCAGTCGGAATCAAGGCAGGAAGGTCAGCACATTCAACTTTGAGTCGCCCCAAAGAATCTTGTGTAATTTTTAAAATTACAATTGTATCACAACCAAAATTTCAGTATATAATCTATGCAAAAAGTTACTATTAGACAGCTCAAATGATGTTCAAACTAAGAGTATCAAATTGACCTTGCCATGCCGACTGCCTATTCAACTTTGCATCACAATGTTGGAGGGATCACTTGAACATGAAATATGGCATCAATGTCAATCAAACTGCAGCCAGGAGTAGTTTAGATTGAGTGCTTTCAGATTATTAAACTCCCTAAGGGATAATCTTATGTCTGGTTGCCAGGGTAATGGTTGATACTGAAGGGGGTGGTATCTTGGAGAATCTGACACCATAATTATAAAGTCCTGGAAAATGCAGAATATACACACCAGGGTATCAAATTTGATATGGAAAGATCACTTACCTTCTTATCTATCAGGAAATCACAAAATATGTCTGGTCAGTGTGTTTGCGTCCATGTCAGGGAGGTTCAAACAAAAAAGTCGCGAGCACTTTTTCACTCTCCGCTGTAACAAACAACACATAATATAAGAAATAAATATTCTTGATACAGTTAATAGCTCAGTCTGATAAAGCAACCTCTTGTGATAATAAATATATTTGATTCACGATTGTGGGACCAGTAGGTCCTGAGAAATGTGAGGCTGAAGTTGAGAAGTTGGATTGGCACCCTCTGATCTTAAACACAGTGTAGGCTATTGGACCTTTTATATACAATGTATGCACAGTGTCATGAGCGTGGACCAGCAGACCAACCTGCTCGGGTTATTGCTCTATCTCATTATCCTTCACTTTGTCTGCACCACACAGTCTGGAATACCAATAAAATAAGGGTGGCTCTCACACTACAGAGTATCGGCGGGTCCTTAAAAAGTCTAAAAGTCTTAAAATATCTCAATTTGCCTTAAATCCAATTATTAGAGGTCTTGTTTTTTCAAATGGCTGATTGCTTTGTGCTGCACGTGTACTCTTAGATTAATACTCAACAGGGTTAGTAATACAATACGCATCTTATCTGCTTTACGAAACACAGTTGGACTTAATGTCTCTTAATATTGATTATCCTGGTGTCCTTTTTTTTCTTCTGCCCATTTATAGTTTCAAAATTAGCATTGATTAGCTATGTTCAATCAGAAATGGTCTGGTTTTATTTTGGTCTTAAATTCAAAACCAGGTAGCATTAAACAGGTCTTAAAGTAAAATGATGCTCTATGGTATGTACTGCTGAATTTGTGTGCTTCTGAAGGGAATCTCTTCCCTAAATTCACCTTTTTAAAACAGAATTCCTGTTGCACATCTGGCAAAAGATTATTGTTCTAGGTTTTTGAACATGAATAATCCCATGTGAATCCTTTCCACTTGGGTGGAAACTGCCCTGGCTATAATAATGGCTGGCGAGCTGTGAATAGTGGTAGATCACAGTAGTAGTAGTAGTACACGCGCACACACAAAATGTGTGGATCAAAGCTCTGTAGGTAGCTGCAGGGGAGTGAATTAGGGGTGACATACAGAGTAATCAATGATATTCTGTTGGCTGCCCTACTAGCCTAAATGATTTAACCACTACCTGTCTGTTCATGCGATAACCTCGGTGACCAGTTGATGTAAAGGAAACTGGATCCCGGACCATTTTGGGGGGGAAAGAGCCAGCTGGACACAGTGGTCTGTCGGGTGATGGAGAGCCACACCAGATGGTTGCACATGGAATTAGATTTAGGTGAAACCTAAATGATCACGTGGGCAATATGGGCGGCTACAGCTGCAAGTAATGAGATACATCAACGAGAACAAATAGCACTGATATTCCCAGTGCTTGTCCTGCGGTTATTATCTGGCCAGCCAAACCAAATCCACCCAGTGTGGTGTTTCCAATATATTGATTATATTTGGAGTGGGCCACCCAAATAAATGTTGTCCTTTTTTTTTTTCATGTAGAGCGTTCATAATTACTTGGATAAGCCCTTTGCATCCCACGCGAACGTTAATCTACACCCTTTGATGCGCCGCTGTTACTAGGACATCTGAGTAAAAATGCACCGTTTCCATCATTGACCAGAGCGGTTATGGCGGGGGGGGGCTTTGCTGGCATCAGGCCGGTGACTCAGCTAGCTATCGGTAGGAACAGAGAGGGCCTCGTCATGCCCACGCTAGGTTTCCGCAAGGGCTGTATTAGGTTGCAGAGCGCTGACTCACAAATGATGTTAATCCCTATTCATATCCTGTAAAGCCCCTGCTATTTGTGGATTAGCCATTGTTACAATTGATGCAACGCGTGTGTGCGCGTGTGTGTGTGTGTGCGCTAAATTGCTTTAACACTGAAAATAATCGTATCAGAGGCAAAAAGCTGTTAATGTGCGCCATTTTACTGTAGTAAAATGGCTTGTGTAAAATAGCAAGGTTTACTGCTAGATACACCAGCTGACCTCTCTCTACCTTTTCTCTCCCTCGCTCTGTCTTTTTCTCTCTCTCTCTAGGTACTGACATCTCGGTAGGGGAGGAGGTGGCCATCAAGTTGGAATGCGTGAAGACCAAACACCCACAGCTCCACATCGAGAGCAAAATCTACAAGATGATGCAGTGCGGAGGTATGCTACGCAGAACACCGAACACACACACACACACACACACACACACACACACACACACACACACACACACACACCGTTTTCTTTACCCAACCGCATCACGTCAATACTTCGGAGCAACAGAAAATGGACACCAGCAGCTTTTGCTACTTGAATGTTCAAAGGAACAAATACAGCGTCAGATAAAATTTTATCGCTCTTCTCACAGCCAAATGTCTTGAGCGTTGCAGTATTCAGCTGTAGTTGGTAGAACAAACAACAAACCAACAAACACAACAAACCACTCCACAATGCTGATCATAAGTGCAAGTACATTTAGAAAGACAAATTCTTAACCAAGCCAAATACAGCCAAGGCAATTGTAAAACAAATTCATCTTTATTAGCAGTTTTCTGTTAGATGTACAATTCACTGTCATCTTACTACTAGCTTACTTCAGCTGTTAGCGACACATTAGCTACATCTCAAACAGTTGTGTGAAGTGGGCATGGATGCAACGGCTACTTCCAATTACAAAGCAAAAAGTGAAAGAATCCCTTACCTATTTTTAAAAGCCCCGACACTTGCTCATCAGGTCCCATTAAACGTGGTGGCGCTCAACCCTCGTCCTCGAGTGCCACAGGCCCTGCTGGCTCTAGCAGTCTAATCGGGGACAGATTTACACCCGAGATGCCAGGAATGCAATTGACTACCTCGGAGGATAGAAAAACCCGCAGGGCTGTGTGGTACTTGACCAGGGTTGAGAACCACTGCATTAATGTATCTGCAGGGGCATCCAGCCTCATAAATTTCTCCTCTGGTTTTAGTTTGGTTTTTCCACAGTACTGCTGGTTACATTTACAGAAAAAACAATGTTAATTGTGAGGCCAATTTATGCTTTCATACATCTCAAATGTATTCATTTGTTTTCTTAGGCACTTTGCTGCTATGTATTACAATATACCTGTTAATATCATACATTTTATGTTAAATCTTCATATTAGTATTATTTATTATTATAAAGGGGTTATTTAGATTTTTGACAGCTAGAAAAATACAAAGGGCAAGTACAACTTTCACCTCCTGGCCTGACTGGACAGGTGGAAAAAATCCTTAACATAAAACCCTATACACACACACTCACTCACCTCCCAGCTGTAATTAACACACACATTATCTCTGCCACCATTGTCTCTCTCTCTCTCTCTCTCTCTCTCTCTCTCTCTCTCTCTCTCTCTCTCTCTCTCTCTCTCTCTCTCTCTCTCTCTCTCTCTCTCTCTCTCTCTCTCTCTCTCTCTCTCTCTCTCTCTCTGCTGTACTCAACACACACATATTCTGCTGTACTGACCATCCTCACCCTGACACACCCTTCTTAATCCACTTCTCTCCTCATGAATCACGTCCCTGGTGGATGTCTGAATCCACTGTTTGTGTTATTGATCTGCATTGAGCAGAGAGACCCACACTTTAATTAGCTGAGTAATAGGAGTGTGCAAGCTTGGACTGAACTTTGTCCTCAAAGGACACACAAATGCCAGCAGACTGCAGAGGTTAAAAGGCAACACTATAGTATTCACACAGTGGCCAGATTTGATTTGCGTCGGGGTGAGATGCATTTTATGGAAGACAGCAAAGCAGATGGCAAGTATTTGGACATTGTACCACACACTACCACAATGATCTGGTAGCGTGAAATATGTAAAAGGCAATTTATTGGGAATGGAATAGTATCAAACAATGCGCTGTCTAGCTAGCTGTTTTGATTGGGTTTCATAATTTACCTCCAACCCTGCAGAACGAGCCATGCTGCCAGCGGCTCCCCGACCATTCACTCTCCAAATTTGGCATCCAGCCCTGTTCTTTTTCTGGCACAAATGCGTGCTCACACACTAAGAGCCGAGAGCTGCTCTTCTCAAGGTCCATTTCAGCACAGTTAGGTGAAAAACAAAGTTTGCCATTTGTTTTAGCGAGATCGCGTTGTATTAGAGGCACCTCATTTACTGTGTCACCACTACGCCAGCCAGACAAGAAACTACAGGAAACATTGTTTACTGTGAGCACTACAGACATCTCAGGTGTTTGATGTGTAGTTTGCACCCCGCGTGTGCTAACGAACACACTCTGAGATTACAAATTTTGCCTGTCAAGCATAGCAGAGACTGCGTTTATTTGAGCATGTGAAAGAGACGGCGTCTGCATGTGTGCTTTTGTTGCAGCACGGCAGAATTCATTGGAGCATAGCGGATGACCCAGACTGAGGGATATATTTGTGCGTGCGTATAAATAGCCAATGCAGTGTGTGTGCAGTGCCTAGGTGCTGAGCAGCAGCATTATGTAGCTGTCTGCCTGTAGAAGGAAATGCCAGATGGCCTCTGCCTGGGCAACGTCAGCCAGCTCCCAGTTACTGCTAAACCAGCTGGCTACACCTTACAATCTGTGTAGGGTATGTACAGTATGTGCACGATCAGACCTCTTCGTTTTCGTCCTTTCGTCCTAGTGGCATATCCGTGTCCTGTATCAGGTAATGTGCCCAATGCTAAAATCTGATACTAAGCGTGACATGTAACACATTAGAAATAAATGTTCTGCCTTCATCACGTTTGGGATGTTAGATTTCTCAAACGTTACAGAATGGATTACATCTCAACAAGACGCCATTGCTGCCATCTAAAATAAATGATACCTTGAGAATTGGAAAAAGAAGTACATATGCTGCTTCATATTCAAAGTACAATAATGCTTCAAAATGTGTTTATGGTGCTCCTAAAAGTCAGTTTTTATTCAGCGACCCCAAACTAATGTTCGAAGCAAAATTAATGGATGAAATGGACTTCAGTAATGACTGCTAATTGATTAAAAGTTATGTTATGAAAGGGCAATGAAAAGTGGTTTTAGTGCGTCAGGATGAAGATATATATATTTTGGTATAAGTGCTGTGCAAATACACACTACCAAGGTTGGCCTGGTGTGTGGTTTACAGCCTTCCTCAAAACACTCATACACACACACAGCTTCATTCTTCCACCCTTCAAGCTGGTTCATATGAGCTGACCTCTTAGTCCATCAAAATTGGTCCAGTTCAATTGGACGCCCTGTATATCTTCAGAATTGGGAGTTGTCGCAGAAATGGTACCGATTGGCTGTGGCGGATGTTTTTCTTTCCACCATTACCAGCAAACCACTAAAGGCTTTGACAGCCAAGGAATACCATAGTGCTAAGGAAAAGCTCAAACAGTTCACATCATCATGTAATGGTGAATTCAGTGATATTGTGTTAAAGGGGGGGTATTGTACTCATTTTGGGCTATTTAAACTGTTCCTGGGGGTCTTTACAAGACGTTTGTGAAGTCTATATAAAAAAAAATCCTAAAACCAGCTTCTGTGGTGTGTGTTTCAGTCTATCATTTTCTCCATTGTAAAGAACAGGCTGTTTTGAGGGTGTGGAGGGCGTGGAGGTTGTACAACCTCCACGCCAACAACATTCAACCTACATGCAATGTGGATGTGTGAGCAACACTCTCTGCTATAGCCGGTCTGTTTATGGCTCATGTCCATAAGCTTGCTGAATACAACTTGCAGACAAGCTAGGATTGACAATTTTGTTGAGCTAGTTAACCAATATATTATTGGATGCAATCTATTTGCATCCAAACAGCGCAGCCAAACAACCAAACACGATTGTACTAATGGTGGCTAAAGTTTACCAAGCCTGACACGTTCGACACACTTATAAAACAGACACTGGTCCCAACAAATAACTTTAAGATGAGTCCTGACTCCCACCAATAGCTTTACTTTTACTTTACTTTTAATGACTCCAGATTTAGTTTTCTTACTTCTTCCACAAGCCCGTGGCTAGCCCCACTAGCTCGTTAGGTAACCAGCAGTGAATATACGAACCAGTAGCAGTGGGCGATATAGCCTTAAAATAATATCACGATATTTCAGGGTAATTTGCGGTAACGATATTCATGACGATATGAAAAAAGAAATCCTGAATAATGTTTTATTGGGGATTGCAGCAGCATTTATTAGTGCAAATAGTGACAACATAAGTCAAAATATAAACATGAAAGTAGGTATAACAGTGTTTTCCTTGGAATCTTCAGTAAAAGTATAAATAACTCAATTGTTTAATATTTGAGTTTAACAATAACTAAAAGTAACTTAACCTTTTACTCTTCAGGAGCCTGCAAAATAGTATCACCTAATAAAAACTGACCTCAAATTTTAAGTACAAATGTAAACAGCAGCAATCCAAAGAAACCTTCGGGAGTTGCGCAGCTTCCAGTCGCTGTCGATGTAGTGCACGGTCAGGCTGATATACGGCTCCGAATTCGGCTCCGAATTCGGCTCGACTACATGTCCGTGATTGAAGCAAAAAATCTTCACTGACGATAGCGTAGCTGCTAGCTTGAGTGCTACTTGCGAGTGCTCCAGCTATGCTCGGCTGAGTTTGTGTCATTTGTCTGCTTTTGGGCCGCACATCACCATCTGCTAAACTCTCCTCACGTGACTTCTGACTGTCCTCGTACTCGCGTGTGTGTTTTTCCTTAAGTGGTGAAAAATGTTTGTTGTGTTTCCACCTTTAGCCGTAACTGTTTTAACCTAACCTAACCGACGTAGCTCCCCTTTTAGCTAGTAGCTAGGATTCAGATACAAGCCGTGCTTGTATCGTTCTGGTGCGCTAGGGTATGCAAATGTGTCAACATGACATCACGCCGCTATATCGTTAATATCATGATATGACACTTATTTTTCGTGTACAAATTTATCCCGGTATTATTGTGAACGATATGATATGGCACAGCCCTACTAACCAGACTAATTTGGTAAATTAAATCAAAACATGGTGACACTTGTAGATTCCAATTTTGCAGATGGGCCACGTACCTTATGAATTGCTCCATCTTTAAGCTTCAATTTAGATGCTAATCCTGCCGTTGCTCAAGCAGTCTGAGGACTGATCATCACACACAGAAAAAAACTGTAGCCGTTAAAAATAAAATGAATCCACTCTGTCCTGGCATTTTGACGTGTTGGGAGACTGTGCAGGGATCTATGTTGCTGCCTGCATCCTACAAAATAATAACTGGAGCGTTGATATATCTCCAGATATGTTGTTTTAGCTTCACTCGTCGCAAAGTAATGGTGCATTCCAGTGTACTCGGAAAAAACGGCGTCCGAATGTGATATGCGCCGATTCTCTTCACTAATGGCGCTGTAGTAGTTGATGTTGAGTTTAGATGCTTGTTAGATGAACATTCTGAGACTTACCATACAAACATGAGTTTGCTGCGGGCGATTATGTTTTCCCAAGCAGATGCATTGGAATACATTTAGATTGGAAGTTAGGAATACTGACAATGGAATGCACCATAAGCAACGGCTTGCGGCACTGCATTTTGCGACGACGTAAATGGGATTGGTTGTTCAACTGGGCGTGGGCATGCTCTGAGAGGGGCTGGATTAGCCCCTTATGACGTCCAAAAGAACCATTTTCTGAAACAGGCCGTTTTTCTCCTATCTTTGGCACCGTTTTGGGAAAAAGGAAAATACAGAAAAACGGGTTGACTTCCAGATTTCAAATTTTCTCAGCTGCTTAGGGAAGTAATTTCCTGTGGAACATGTATAAGCGCCAGGAATAAACCGTTTTCCATAATATGGGACTGTTACGAAAAGCCTTCTGGCTAATCTAACAAAAGTGTTTTGATGGTGAGATATGGACTGTTGTGAAAAGGGAAGAATGCTGGCTGAAGGGATGATGTTTGCTGCAGAGCTCACCAGTATGGAGGAGGCCAGCCCAAGCCTTGGCTTCAGCTGGAGCGACCAGCTCTTGCATCTCCTCTGGTGTCTTCCAGTCCGTTCAGTATAATTAAATCATTTAAAAGTCATAGATAGAACACAAAACAATCCGGGCAGGCTGAAGGGCATAGCAGTCACTCACAAATTGGTAGGCCTTTGTTCACCTCCAAGTGAGCACCGTGTGCTCACTCACCATGGCCGTGCACAAGAGGGAGAGAGGCGGAGCCCCTGTTCAAACCTCCCTCTTAAACTCAGTCAAATCACATGATCCCACAGTGAGACTCTGCTACCATCCTCAGCCAGCATTGAAGGAAGAGAGAGAAAGATGTGTGCCTAACACTAATCCTACTGACTCTAACAGGGACCTTTAAGAAAAACATTGAAATTTCAATTTTAAGAATGCAGAGAACATTGCCGTTTTACTATATGACAATCAGGCATATGGGAAAAGGCCAATTTTTGTTGGCAGTTTATGATATTTTCCCATTTTGTGCCTTGGCTAGCAAAAGTTGTAAAAAAAACAAACATCCTATCATGGTTCAGCAGATATACAGGAATGAAGGAAAGAACAGACAAGTACCATTGGTACCATTTTTCCGGAGGCTCCGGTTATGAAAATGTTCAAGGCAGCATATACACCTATTTTGGTGCTTGTATGCAAATCTGAACAATTTCTTGACCTTCTTGACCTGGAGTACCAGCTGATTTTTCTTTCCAACTAGTCCGACTGCACAGCTGAATCAGATGGGCTTCCCTCTCTATTCTCCCCCTCCCCCTCTTCTACAGCTTCCGTTCCGTGTGGATAAAGGTCACCTTCACCATGTGTGAAAAAAGAACCACCACAATGGTATCTTGTCTCGTGCTTTCAGCAGATGAGCACCATGACGCTGTATTTTACGTTGCCAGATTGATTTCTACTATGTCAGTTCACTAATGTGACTGAGTCTTCATCAGCTCCAGAAAGAAAATTGAAGCACCTCATTTTTTCAGGATTTCAATGAGGTTTTTGGTCACTTAGGTGTTGCTTCGATACCAAAATCTGGACTTTGGTACAGATACCAGCTTGGTATCTCAATCTTGATACCAATACCAATAAAAAAATACCATACCAATGGGTTAATCATTGATAACAGAGAATGTCATATGAAATAAAACATGAACTGAAACTGCAACATGAAAATAAAGCCAGAAGGACTAAATGAACATAAAAACATGTGCGTCATGTATATTACTGTGAGCATAAATGTACATTATTTCTTTTTGTCCCAGAGTCATTAGGCTCGAACCAGTTTGTAGTTGTCAAATGGGACTCAGGGAAGGGATCTGGATTGAGTTGTGTATAAAAACACTTGGTGTACAATAGCACTTAGTGGATGCACCTATTTAAACAGTATGTATGTCAGTCAGTATGTCTCATCTAATCTTGCTTAGTATCTTTATCAGTTATTGGGCTTTAAATTCCTTAAAGTCCCAGGAAACTTGGCTTGAAATAATAAAAATGAATATATGATATCAAGGTTTAGTGTCTAATTAAGCATCCACAAAAATCTGAGTGAAAATAAATGTTCAGAAATATTAGAAAACCTCGTTCAAAAACAGCTCATTTAGCTGTTTAGACCATTTCTCAGGACTTTTGTAGGCGTGTCAGATCAGAATTTGATTGACATCCTGACACGATGGATAGCTCCGCCCATGTCAAACTGTCAAGCTGTTGCACCTGTTGGGGGAGGGACAACTGACGTGCATTTTTTAATAATTGGATTAAAGAATAGTGATGGGCGGACCGAATCTTTTCAAATCTTTTCAAAGAACCGATTCCTTCGAGTTGATACATGTAAATGTATCGAACCTTTCGAACCTTTTGAGTTTCCATTCTTTTTTTCCTGTTCGTTTTCAGTTTTGGTTTCAGTGTCTCGACTCTCGAGTCCGATGCGGAATTCTCTAGTGATGGGAAGACCGACTCTTTTAACTAACTCGATTCTTTCAAGCTGTCTGATAGAAGTGCATCGATTCTGAATCGATTCATTGTAATTCACCAACAAAAACAAACCAGTACCATGTGAGGTTTGAACCTACAATCCTCAGCATGAGAGCCTGATGCTCTACTAAGTAAGCTATACTAGTAATGGCATCACATGAGCGCCACCCCTTTCAAACCAGATGTGTAACCACTGTAAAACGCCAACTAAATCACAGGTTAATGATAATAGTATTTTTAGTATTTACACAGAGTATTGCTATTGATTTCATTTTATTTTGTGTGCTCTTGACTTTCTTTTTCTAATAGAGACAGTTTTGTTGACCAATGTTAAATGTTAAATGGCTTATAGTTTACCCAATCACCAGTTAATTTATTAAACAACATCTTAAACAACAAAAACTGTTGTCAATGTGTCCATAATAGATCGCTACATTATTACATTGGCCTTTTTCACGATCCAATATGGCGCCATGATCCGGCAGGTACGCGGAAGTAGTCTCTCTCGTTCATCAGACGTGAACCGCTCGGACATCTCGGACATCTGCTCTCTCGGTGTCCTATGTTCAGTCGGACTTATCGGACATCTCGCGAACCGAGAGAGCAGATGTCCGAGATGTCCGATGTCCGAGAAGTCTGATAGAGACTGAACGGTTCGCGAGCAGCTCAGTCTCTCTCGTTCATCTGCTCCTCGTTCATCTGCTCTCTCGTTCGCGAGCCGCTCAGTCTCTCTCGTTCATCTGCTCTCTCGTTCGCGAGCCGCTCAGTCTCTCATAGCAGGCAGCGTGAGCGGGCGTGGGCAGTGTGAGTCGGGATTCATGCGCACTCGGTCCGTTCGATTTGCTAACCTGGTACGTACCGGACACTAAAAAGATTCGTTCAGAAAGATTAGTTCGTTCCTTTCCGCCCATCACTATTAAAGAATTCTCTGCGTTATAAATCTCAGAAAATACCACGCCCAATTCAACCCCACTGTTCTGAACCCCCCACTCATTTGAACAAGGTTTTCTAATATTTCTGAATGTTTATTTTCACTGTAAATTTTTGTGGATGCTTAATTAGACACTAAACTTTGATATCATATATTCATTTTTACTATTTCAAGCCAAGTTTCCTGGGGCTTTAAAGAGATCGGGATGGATGCCTGACAAATGCTTTGTGTTGCCTCCTTTTATGAGACATTTGTTGTAATAGCAGCCTCCTAGTTTGCCTCAATCATTGGCTTTGTATTAATGTATTAATTAGTATGTATACCATGTTGAAAAAAAAAAAAAAGACTTACTATAATTACTACATTTTACAACATTTTAAGGACCTGCAATACCCTGCTCTCAACAGAGATTGCATTAACCCTTTCCCCTCTTTTCTGCTGCAGTGGGTATTCCAACAATAAAGTGGTGTGGGGCTGAGGGAGACTACAACGTGATGGTGATGGAGCTGCTGGGGCCCAGTCTGGAGGACCTCTTCAACTTCTGCTCCCGCAAATTCAGCCTCAAGACGGTCCTGCTGCTGGCCGACCAAATGGTGAGACCCAGAGAGAGCAGAGAAAAGGGAGGGATGTTAATATAAATTTGTTTCCAGTTATGGTATTGACTCCATTGTTGCTGGGATATGATTTGATCACGGTATTGGCACAATATTGCCCCAGTACGGTGAAAATATTTTGCAGAATTTGAATTTGCTTCATGATATGATGGAAGTTGGTCAGGCAAGTCTAAACATGCCAAAATACCACGGTGCTCCAGCCAAGTAGTCCTCTTACTCCTGCCATAAACTAACACATATAAGCCAGTCTAATTTATAGGCTACTGCACCTCCAGGTTTCTGGCCAAAAAGACAAGCATGTTAACTATGTCCTTAAGCTTTGTGGAGTTGGCTCAGTATATTCCATGTTGTATCGAAGCAGCATCTGTTGCAGAAGTATTTGCGTCTAACATTGGACATCAATGGAAAGCATTCTGCACGCCATCATTGTCTTTCCGTCCTTTGCTAAAATGTTTGTCATGCAAAGCTGCATGCATCTTGGTTATTTTGTTAACCTCAGAGCTCCTGTTTGCATGGACTGTGTCTGGTTTGCTTGGCTGTGTGGTGTTTTCCACCTCACCGTTGCCGGTTCATCCTGTCCGACCTGATCCCTGAACCACCACATTATACAAGATCTACAGGGGGTGGACCAGTTAACTGAAGCACCTAACAATAATATCACCGCGGGATGCGGTGGTACCGCCCTTGTTTATTAATACATAATACATGTGAGTTTACCTGCGATCGGTTCAGTGTAGTTCAGTGTAAGACACTAGCGGGTCCTAAGAACAGGAACAAAATGTCTAACATCGTACGAGTCCCAAACAATTTCAAACATGTTTGATAATGTATCCATTTGTCCCTCAACATTGTGAAATGTGATAAAAGTAGGGATGTGAACGTGTACACAAAGTTTGAATCATAAACGTTTAGACGCCAATGGAAGCCTGGCGGACTGGGGCAGCCTTGGTGCTCCGCGGCTGAGGCCGGCAGCACCGGGGCCGGGTTTATATCGCTGGTGTGCAAATAAAACAGCCTGCTGGCCAGTTAACTCTCCTCCTGTCTATGTCTCTGTCTGTTACGGACCCCGGTACTGAGTATTATTATTATTGATCATTTATAATTTTCTTTACACAAAAAACATTCATAAACTGTAGCCTAACTTACAATTGTTGTCATAAATGGGGAAATAAACTACTTACCTACTAAATACCAAGCGTCTTTCAAATCAATCACGTTAGTTAATTATGTCAACCAGCCAATGTGCACGCTCGTAAATTCACTCTGGCTCACTAATCATGGCGAATGTCAAAAAGCTCTTTGTGGCAGTTTTTCTACAAAATTGAGAGAGATTAGAAACAGAGCAAAGTGTGTATTATGTGAAAAAACACTCATTATACTAGCCCTAAAATGAGTTTAGTCATACTGTAGCGTCCCGTCAAAGACGGATACTTTGAGTAGACAAACGAAACAGTTAGTTTGCAATCCAGTGCATTTATTAAGCTGATTATTAGATACTGTTGGTCGTAACCACGCCGTACAGCTCACCTCGATAACTTAACTCTCCAAACTCTTATACCCAGCACCAGAGCGTACCACCACAACACAGGTGTCTCAACCTAACTCTCTTGACCCGCCTCTCAACCAATCACAGGAAGACTAAGCACACTAAGACTGGTGATGGGCAACAAACAGTTGGGAGGTACGAACCCACTAATGACCCACTAATAATCTCCCATAACTGGCCATAACTAACAGTAAGCATCACATATTTCAACCGGGTTGTTACAATACTTTACACCAAATACACATGAATATTATTCATTTAATAATGAAATGGAAAACAAATAATAAAAAACATCCAAAATACAGGACTTTTGTTTTATTTTTTATTTTTTAACAACCGCGTTGTCGCGGTGGTTTGTTTTCCATCCGCGGGTGCCTTGACACAACCGCGGTGATGCGGTTACTGCGACAGCCCTAGTTGAAGGCTTTGTTTGTCTTTCTCCAAACGTAAACTGATGGAGGAGACAGGCTGAAAGACGACTCATCAGACCACATTACTTTTTCTGTCGCTCAGGGCTCCCGGTTTTGTGCTCCTTACACCAGGTGATGTGGTCCTGTCATAATAGCAGCTTTGTGAAGCTCAGTAGTGTCCTATCCCCATGTGGGAGTTTCGACTTGTCACCAAGTTCCTCATTGCTGATGCAGGGTGTCTGTGTTTGACACATGATTTTCCACACTATTCCAATTGCGAAATACCTTTTTTCTTTTTTTTCTTTTTTTTCTGGCCGATGCTCTTGCACTTCAGGCACCGACTACCGACTATTGGCCTCTTTGGTCCTCCTCAATTAAGTTGCCTCATGTTGCTTTGAAAAGTTGTGATTGCCTCTTTTAAAGATAATTGGCATTCAACTTAATATGCCTCACCTCTGTAGCTGCTTGTTGATATGCTAGTGAGCAACACGGGTGTACTCCAAGGATCGTACTGTTGCCATTCTTGTTCACCCTCTACACCTCAGACTTCAGATTCAACTCTGGCTCTACTCATCTACAGAAGTTCTCTGATGATTCATCCATTGTGGGTTGCATCAACGAGGACAATGAGGATGAGTACAGGAGTCTGGTGGAGAGGTTTGCCAGATGGTGCAGATCTGGCTACCTCCAACGTCAACCCCTGAGCCTGCTGCTTTCGTCTTCATATATATATATATATCATTTTTTTTAAATACAACCTTTGTCCCCCAAACTCGTTTATTGTATAGTGATATGTGCATCTCTTGTGCTTTGTTCTGTTGCATAACTGCAATTTCCCCTCAGGGACAATAAAGAGCCATCTTATCTTATCTTATTAACTTCAAAGTTAAAGTCCAGATTCCATTGTAGTTGTGACTGCAGCAATAACCTTTTTCCAGTAGGCCTGTTTGTTTGATAGACATCTGTAATATTCTTGATGACAAAGACACTTGGCATGCAACCTGATAATCCATTGATAGTCATGATGCTGTTATGAAGTGAAGGGTCTGATTCCAAAACAAAGCCATTAAAACAACTAAAAAAATAAAAATAAAAACATTTATTGCTCAATATTTCCAAAATAAGGATGAATGCAGTCTCTGAATTATCAGATCTCCAGATATTGCGTAATTAGTTACATTTTCATGCAGGTATTGTGTGGTCCATTTTTTAAATTGCGGATATCATTTTACAACTTAACTTCTCTCCTCGGCCTCCCTGCAATAGCCAGGTGTGTTATCTAGGTTGGTACAGCAGGCCGTTGGGAAAAGGCCCTAGTGCCTTTCCCAGAGAAGTCTGCCAGATCTCCCTTGGCCTGCACTCACCAGGCCTGATACATTTTATCATTACTGGAAGAGGCTTTTGATCCGAGCAATTTGGATCTTGGGAGTCTGAGCCATTCTATACGATGTGATTAAACGGTGCTCCCACTCTCTCTCCATGGTGTTGCTAAACAGAACCTGGGGAAGTAGCCTTCATGCACTAGTTTATGAGCTTTGTCTGTTGGCCCATTATTGTGGTTAGAAAAATTACCAATAATGGCCCACTACTACAACTTGACAACTAATGTTAACATACAATTAGCAAGGCCTACTATGGTAACGTTACAACAATGGAATACACTCACTTGCAATGAAGAAGTCAACAAACAATAAGCTAAACCTAAATCAAACAGTCTACTGTTGTATGCATTAACATTTTAGAATTGCAGAGACATGTGAAATGGAAATATCAATCGTCCAATGCAGCTCTACTTAACTACCTACTGGACGTACCTACTCAACTTAGACACATGAGCACACAGAGGCTGGCTCCTCTTGGCAAACAAAAACTTTGACCGAGATAAGGACTGATATGTTTTTGAGAAAAGTTTAAAGACAACACATCACTTCCCTGTGTTCGGATTGAGATGCAATTCAGATGGAATTATTTGCTATTCACCCTGCATACTGTGGACAAATAACATTTAACCCCCCCCCAACCCCACCCTATCCCCTCTAGATCAGTCGCATTGAATACATCCACTCCAAGAACTTCATCCACAGAGACGTGAAGCCCGACAACTTCCTGATGGGCCTGGGCAAGAAGGGCAACCTGGTCTACATCATCGACTTCGGCCTGGCCAAAAAGTACCGCGATGCCCGAACACACCAGCACATCCCCTACCGCGAGAACAAGAACCTGACCGGCACCGCTCGCTACGCCTCCATAAACACACATCTGGGCATCGGTAAGATCAATTCCAATTAAATTTGACTTTCTGAAACATGCAGATACCCATACACTCTTATTGAGTGTGGTGTCACACATTGCTTGAACATGAACGGTGGTCATTCAGGCCCCCTACAGGTTTGCTGATTCCGTCTTTGTCTTCACTCTGGCCTACAGAGCAGTCCAGAAGGGACGACCTGGAGTCCTTGGGCTACGTCCTCATGTACTTCAACCTGGGCTCTCTGCCCTGGCAGGGCCTCAAGGCCGCCACCAAGAGGCAGAAGTACGAACGCATCAGCGAGAAGAAAATGTCCACACCCATTGAGGTCCTCTGCAAAGGCTACCCATGTACGTCCGCGACTCCTCAGCGCTCTCTTCCAAGTCCAAAGCTATGTGTAGAATTTCAGATTCATATTAGAATGTTGGTCTAAGAAAGCCCTTTCTGTAGACTTGGGGGTTATATTATATAGCACCTATGGTCACTATATAATAGTTGTTTCATCAATGCACTGGGGTGTTCTGGTGGCTCTGCGATCTAAGGCGCATACCATGAAAACTGAAAAATGTTCAGCTACCTAAAACAAACGTTTAACATCAGTCTTGGTTTCAGCCCCTCAGAATCAGCCATTCTAGACCCGCCATTTTGCACCGACGCCCACCTTTGGTTGAAAGCAATAACGTCACAACCCTTACCCCTGACCCTTGCATTTTTGGGAAACTGACATTGTAACATTATCCAAGGATGGATTTTTCTATCAAGCCCTCTTGCATGATAACCAAGGAACTAGTTGGGGATTTCTTGCCGTCTCCTGTTTCTACTGCTATTTAACCCTCCCTTCCTCTTCCTCTATCACAGCGGAGTTCGCCACCTACCTGAACTTCTGCCGCTCGCTGCGGTTCGACGACAAGCCGGACTACTCGTACCTTCGCCAGCTCTTCCGAAACCTCTTCCACAGACAGGGCTTCTCCTACGACTACGTCTTTGATTGGAACATGCTCAAGTTTGTAAGTCTTTTGGATTCAGATCACGCTCCACGTGGTTTAGAGGAAGTACACTTGTGTTTTGTAAGGTTGGCCAAAAATGAACAATCTGTATTGGATGCTGGGGGTTTTAGTTTGACATTTGCCAGTGATTCAGTTGTCACAACAAAAGCAGTGATGGATTGTGATGGATTGTGTAGTTTTATAGTAATTTCCTATGGCATTTCCAAATGTCAGTCATTAGGAACCTGGAAGGAAGGTTGTTAGGAATTTGAGTGGGAGAGAATTCGGATGTCTTCCTGTTGGGAATACTGGTATAGGATATCGGGAATGCATAAGGCTATAGAATAGTTACAGAATTTCCACAGTACTAAAATTCCATGCCATGTGTTGGAAATCAAAGTAAAGTGATTGTCGAATGACCCCAAATCTTTAATGTTTAAGTACTTTGAATAGTTGGTTGCAGTGGAAAAAGTGAAAATTGGTGCAGCCATATTCTTTGTGTCTCACTATTTTTCTTTGTGCGTGCATGCAGGGTGCCAACAGGGCGGTAGAGACTGCTGAGCAGGAGCGGAGGGATCGGGAGGAGAGGCTGAGGCAGAGCAGGAACCCCGGGGCGAGGGGCGTGGCCGCAGCCTCGGGAAGAGCCAGGGCAGCTCAGGAAGTTGCCGCTCCCTCACCACTAACCCCCACCTCACACACAGGTCAGCACATACTCACCACTGGCGGCCTGCCTTGTGTGCTGCGGGAAACCCTGCCATGATATATACAGGGTACCCGCGGGGTCTTAAAAGTATTAAAAAAGCATTCAATTTAATATTCTCAAAATAAGGCCTTAAAAGTATTGTTAATTTTGTTTGCAAAGGTCTTACATTTTTTTCTTGTCCTTTCGTAGGATCATATAAATACCGTAACGTCATAAATAACTCCAAATGTTTTGTGTGCAACGTTACAATTTACTGTGTTTGGTGTGTCTTGGACGTTACGACAGTACAGGTAATGTTTACGTCAGTGTATTGATGCTCTTGACCGTGGAGTGTGCTGCTAACAAGCTAGCTCGTCGCCTCAGGATTGGCAAGTGTCGTTTTAAGGGGCTTTCACATGATCCGCGCAAAGCGTCGGCATCAACGTCTGGTTGGACGAGACTCCTTCACATGATCAGCGTCACCCGCATCAGCCGGTGACCGTAGCTAACCACATTGATCTAGCTAGGTTCAACGGCGACGCTTGCCAAATAGGAAATGAATGCCAGCGCCGAGCGATTTTTGTCACTGATCATGTGAAGGGCGCTCACAAAGCTATTGTGTATAAAATATTAATGTGAGTATTATAATATGTTTTATTAAATTCAAGTATTTGGTAAATAATTATTTTCTAGGGCACACGTCTTAAAATCCATACTGATTTTTCATTATATCCTTCATACTGTTGCCCGTCCGTGAAGTTGGCATTCAATTTCATTCTAAGTGGTATTAAAAAGGTCTTAAAAAGTCTTACATTTAACTTGGAGAATCCTGGGGGTACCCTGAGATAGATAGATAGATGAAAAATCTGATACGATGATATGAATTTTAGGCTATACCGCCCATCTACAACCCACATACACACACATATGTTGATTCCTAGGAATTTCACTTCTGTACCCCCCTCTCCCCATCTCTCGCTCTCTCAGGCATGGAGAGGGAGAGGAAAGTGAGTATGCGTCTTCATCGTGGAGCACCTGTCAACATCTCCTCCTCGGACCTGACGGGACGCCAGGACACTTCCCGCATGTCCACTTCACAGGTAACACACGCACACACAAACACACACACAGGCAATACTGTATTTAGTCTAAGGGAGGATAGCTTTGACAATAACCGATTGCAGTTTTTGTTTATATTTGATTGAGCGTACACCAAAATCATCCATGTGCTAACACTTTAACATACACTATGTTGAGTGATAGTAGGCTCCATGCTAACACTTTAGTATGCACTATGTTGAGTGATAGTACACTCCATGCTAACACTTTTTTGGGAGTGATAGTAGGCTGGACCGGACTGGTGCTCTGGTCAGCCCCATCTCACTATGAATGTGTTGGATGTGTGAGTTGTGGATTGAATGTGGATTGGTTCATTAGTTCCTTTGTTCTGTCGTCTCTGACAGGCCCAGTGCTCCCCCCAGGGGTCACAGGGTGCATTGCAGTCATGAAACCTCAATCCCTCACCACTTTCCTCCAGGAGTTTGTGGTTCTGCAATCATAAAAATAATGACCATAACAACAGAGTGCTTATAATTGTGGCCCACCATAACACCTTCTCATAAAATGGTCCAATCAAATGTGAACAAACCATGTCTACACTACAGGCAATGACTATTGGAGCTTTAGAGAGGGAGGAGGAAGAGTCAAACCACAATGAGTTGGCATTTTATTCACCCTACATTAATAATGACAATAATAATGCTGATGATTAGTGGAAGTATTGCATTTAACTTGCATTATTCTAGTTTCCATTCATCCCGAGCCTTTGCATTTCTAACTATTCGGAAGACCACAAAGTCTACCACAAACCTAAATGGACACTGTTTCAATGAAATTACAATTCAAACAGACTGATTCTGCAGCAGTTTCTGCCGGGGTGTCTTCATTCATCTCCATTTTTCCTTGACTTGCAATTTTTACTACAAAAAACTGCAAATTGCATCAAATTGTTCTTTCAAAAGCCACAAATTGAGCAGTTTTTTTTAAGCCCTTTGCAAACATTAGTATAAAGTTTGGTTGGGCAAACATTTTAACTAAGTTATTATTAGTATCCCTTCCTGTTCCTATTCCTGATGTTTGTTCATATTTTTTCTGGCGCCTAGGTGCGGTTATTTGGCGCCACCCAATTTCATTGTACCCACTTGGCTCAAGTTTTCTTGCACCGCTCCAAACATGCTTGGTGTGAACATGCCCCCAGTTTTGAGTCTGGAGTCCAGACTGAGGAATCTGCCTCTAGGTTGTATCTAGGTTTAGCACCAGTTAAACTCCTAGCCAATAAAAGCGAGGATAAAAAGATCTTTGATATATTCCTCAATCGAAAGAAACAGGACTGCTCTACCATATTATCCTCAAAATTATGATTGTGTGTGTGTGTGTGTTCTCTCTAACGCGCTCTCTCTCTTTTCTAAGGCTCTATCCCGAGTTACAGCCAGTGGCCTCCAGTCTGCAGCTCCACGATGAACCCCTCTCCCTCACATTCACCAGGCACCACAGGGGCCTCAACACGCATGGCCTGCAGCCAACTCACACTTACACACACATACGCACACACACACACACACACACACACACACGCAGGACTCTGAAACAACTAAAACAACCCAAGGCACAAGAGTTTGGCTGTGGTCTTGTTCACTTGACGGAGGAAAAAGGTGTTTGCTCATAACGAGGAGTGGGGGACGAAGGGAGGTGCGTGTGTGTGTTGTGAGAGCGAGAGATGACGGGGGTATGGTTCGGTTGCCATAACTACCGTGGCACACTAAGAGCCGCAGCCCACCCTCTGCCACCAAAATCCTCCCCTTCCCCTCTCCAGTGTTGACAAAGCCATGCAGTCACTGTGTCTGGCATCTTGTTGTTTTTAAAATATGTCCTGCTGTTTTTTTTGTCTTAATCAGATTAAAAACCTCCATTGGCCCGACTCACACACCGTCTGGGTTTTAAAATGGACTGTTGGGTGTAGAAAGTGGCAGTCTGTGGGATCTAAATTATGAAAACGAAAAGACACGTGATCGGGACGGTGCCTCGACCCCATTTTTGTGTCCTTGAAAGACTCCCTTGAATCCCACGAGTCAACGTTTTTAACGTGCTGCTTTTTGTTGTTTTTTTTTTAAATTTAGAGCGAGGACTTTTTAAATTTTTTCCCCCCCTCTGGCGCGTTGGAACCAGGACGTCGCATCGCATCTCTTCGGTTCTTCAGGTCCCATGACTGCAGCGCGCCGGCTGGGAAAGCTGTGAATGAAAACGGCAGTGATGTAGATCTGATCCCATCCACATTGTACGGATGGGAGTTTTTTGTTTGTTTGTTTGTTTTGTTTAGTTTTTTTTACCCAGTGGTTAGTAATGTGCGTTTTATGTGCGTGTTTCTGTGGTGAAACGAGGTTGTAGGGGTCTGCCTTAGGTTTATAGAAGCTCTAACAGGGAAGATTAACTTTTTATTCAGGAACTCCTTCTTTCGCCTCAATTTTTAGCCTAGATGCAGTTTGAATTGCTCTTAATCAAGCAGCTTTTTTTTTTTTTTTTTTTTTTAAATCATAGCTCTGTCCAATTTCAACCTGGTATCTATTTTCCCATCACTTTCCAGCACACTGTTCGATTCTGACTAAACTTTCAGTTTATCTTTATTTTGCACAACTTTCTTTTTATTTATTGTGCCACAGCTGGCCGACAAAGAGTAAACAAGGAAGTGCTAAATGAATGGGCAAGGTAGCATCAAAACTGTATGTATTTGGAGAATTTTCTTTTGCATCTTTTTACTCAGTGAGCAGTGTTGAAAACAACATACTTTAAGTGCTTTTTGGGTTTGAATTTTTTTTAATTTACTTGGTGTATGGGAGAGCCGCGCACCCAGGCAAGCAAGACCCAAGTAGATCTGTAGTGAAGCAAATGACAGGATTTTGGTCAGAATCCATCGGTGTGATGGAAAATGATGGAGGCAGATAGGGACCAGGTTACAAATGGCTTTAACTTAAGACAGAATGGGATTTGCCTCATTTTAAACTTGGAACTTTTAAATGGTCCACGAATCGACACTGGTGCTACAGGGTTTTTTGGGCTCTGTCCTGTCACATTGGTATCACATTTGCTGTTGGAGTTACTCCGTAGCTTTTCAAACCGAAATTCCCTTCGGGTCTCGTTCAGTGTCGGTAGGCCGGTCGCAAAGTGTACTGTAGGCCCTTTTTTCCTGTAGGCTAGTTGAAGAAAAAAGGGTTGTAGTGTTTTTTTTGTTTTGTTTTTAAAAAAAACGTTTCTGTGTCTACCATGTCCACGCGAGCCACTAATGGTTGTACGATGATGTTAGTGTATGGAGGGATTGGGAATGCCTCACTCCATTGTAGTTCCCGCTAAGCTAGATTTTGATCCTTCACCTGTGGGCTCTAGGAAGAAAAAAAAAACTAACTATCGACTTGTTTCTCTCACTGATGATTGTTACAGTGAACGCAAGTACACTTTACATGGGATGATTTGTTTCTTCAATCTATCATTTCTGCTTCACCCTCTCTGACTTGTTGGTTGGTATTTTGGTATCTCCTGGTTGATTCTGATTTTAACTGTGCAGTGGAGATGGTTGCTGACCTCCAGACAATTCATTTCTTACTGTGGATTTATGGGAAATCCCCCCCCCCCCACACACACACACTCTTTAAGACTTTTGTCCCTCATTTCTAATGCCACTGTATTTGTGTATTTTAAAATTGTGTAAATAAATTAATAAGTGCTTGTATTTGCTGGTGATTGTATTAATTTGACTGGCTAGATGATGTGGATATCAAAAGTCTCCACACCCTTTGAGATTTTGTAGTTTTTATTGCCTTTAGGCCTGAAATGAAAACCCTTTAATTCAGACTTTTAATATGAACTCTACTGAACATTTAAGGGAACTAGCAGGTTTATTCCAGCTGACTTTCTAGAAGATCGTGCTAGAGGTGTTTAGTTTCCCCAAGCTCCATCTCAGTGGTGTGCCACATGGTCCTCAGAAGGAAAATGGCATTCTGCCGCTATCTAAAACATAAGACGGAATGATGGGGGAATGCAGGTATACCCCAAAAAAAATCGGACTGATGATAGATAACATCCCATTGCATCCAGGCTTCCGGACATACGGCGCCGGAATAAAGCAGTTATAAATCTCACCACTGAGTGGCGCTCTGGGATAATGTGTCCACCTTCACTGCCAGGACAGTTACACAACAGGTCACGCTGCTCCTCCCTGCAGCATCAGCACCCAGGGTAAAAATAGCTGCTTGCTGTGACGTGAGTGATGTGAACTCTCAGAGTGGCCATCAAGGTTTTCCCAGCAGCAGGTCCCCAGGTAGTGAATCCCTATAGAAACAATTCTGGGACCAGAGGTAAAAAAAACAAACAGGGTTTCCACTGGTCATGGAATTCCTGGAACATCAGTGATCAGTGAACTTTACAGGAATATAGCAGAATATATTTCACATTCATGGCATTAAATGGTTTTCAGCAAAACCGGAGTGAAAAACATTATACCAGGAAGGAATTGCTCCAAATGAGTTATAAAATGTCATGGAAATGTCATGGAATTTTATATCAGGGCCACAGTGGGAATCCGGACAAAAGAAATGCCACACAATACATTTCCCTTGTGATTTAGAGTGTGTGTGTGTGTGTGTGAGGGGGGTGCTTATACAAGAGGATGCTGGGATGACGCGTGTGCTGAGGGAGATGTAGTTGTGCTGTGTTCCTGTAAGGTCAGTGTTTCAATGCTTTTTCAAGCAGAAAACTTTGGTCCACCACCCACCCATGCACTCACACACACACACACCGGGGTAGCAGTGAGGGGGCGGTCTGACGTCACCGTCAGTCTATTCCCCACAGGCAGTTTATTTATTCCCTTGTTAACACTCCTGTCAGTCAAACAAAGCATCACAGAAGACACACTAACAGAAATTAAAATTGCCTTTCAATTGTAACATTTTCATGCCAAAACAATTCCCCCAAATTCCAAGTCTTCAGGGTTTCCTCCAGAATTATATTCTTGTCAGGGTGGAAAAGCCTCTGAAACATTATGAGACATTAGAGCTATGTTCATATGACAGCAGGCAAATCCAATTTATAAGTGGTCAGATTGGATTTGTGTATAATTATTTGTTGCCATTACATTATTGGTTGTCATAGTAACAACGCAGGCACGTGCATGCACGCTAAAGGGTGCATTTTCTGTCCAGCAAGCAATTCAGACCGTAAGAAAAGACTCATTTCTAATAGCTGTTTTTAACAGTGTCAGAGCATGGATTTTCCTTTAAATGCCAGGATGCTGGTGGTTGTCGGATTTCAGTATATGGCGAGATTTTTTTTACAGGAGAAACCAAAATACAGAAAGAAGAAACAATTAAATACATTGGCTTTGCAGGAAAGTAAAATTATTGCTCTGTTGTGTGACACCTGAAAATGAAATACTGTACAAATATAAAATCTAAAAATTCGAATAATAAAATTTGAAAAAATGAAATACCACAAAGCCTACTATCACTCAACATAGTGTATGCTAAAGTGTTAGCATGGAGCCTAATATCATTCAACATAATGTATGCTAAAGTGTTAGCATGGAGCCTACTATCACTCAACATAATGTATGCTAAAGTATTTGCATGGAGCCTACTATCACTCAACAAAATGTATGCTAAAGTGTTAGCATGGAGCCTAATATCATTCAACATAATGTATGCTAAAGTATTTGCATGGAGCCTACTATCACTCAACATATCGGATAACATAGTTTGCGGATGACACAGTGGAGGTGGGCCTGATCTCCGACAACGACGAGAAGGCCTACCTGGAGGAAGTTGCTGATCTGTCACTCTGGTGCCAGGACAACAGCCTCCTCCTGAACGTCACCAAAACCAAGGAGCTGATTGTGGACTTTAGGAGGGCACAACAACAGAGGACGTACTCACCACTGTGGATTAATGGGACTTCTGTGGAGAGGGTGAGCAGGTTTAAATACCTGGGAGTCCACCGAAGATCTGACATGGACTTCATACACAGACACTCTGGTGAGGAAGGCGAGGCAGCGCCTTTACCACCTCAGGCAACTGAGGAAATTCAAGGTCTCCCGGAGGATCCTTCAGTCCTTCTACTCTGGGGCTGTAGAGAGCATCCTGACTGGAAGCATCACTGCCTGGTTTGGCAACAGCTCCGCTCAGGACAGGAAGGCTCTGCAGAGAGTAGTGCGTTCGGCTGAACGCACTATTGGAACTACACTCCCCACCCTGCAGGACTTGTACACCAGGAGGTGCAGAACCAGAGCCTGCAGGATCATGAAGGATCCTCACCACCCCAACAACGGACTGTTTCAGCTGCTGCGGTCAGGCAAGCGCCTCCGTAGTCATGCTGCCAAAACAGAGAGACTGAGACGGAGTTTCTTTCCTCAGGCCATCAGGACTGTGAACTTTGACCTCACCAGGGCCCCCACCAAGACCCACACACTGCCCCTCTTATACACACACACACACACACACACACAAAAGTAACCACTACACATAATTTATATTATATTACATATACACAAACTCCTCATATTTTACTATATTCTTATAGTGCTCATACTGTAAATATTGTGTTTTTGTTGTGAACTTGTTGCCCTTTTGCACATTCCTATTGAGCATTGCCACTTTCCATTTCACTGCACACCCTGTGTGTGTATGTGACAAATCTTGAATCTTGAATCATAGTGTATGCTAAAGTGTTAGCATGGAGCCTACTATCACTCAACATAGTGTATGCTAAAGTGTTAGCATTGGGCCTACTATCACTCAACATAGTGTATGTTAAAGTGTTAGCAAAAACTTTCTTTAACGTAACTATGATGTCTGTTCAAGTAACTCAAACTTCAGTGATGTCTAATGGCTTGCCTCTTAAAGTAATTCACACAATTCCAAACAAAAAAAAAATTCTTTATAAGAATATTGCCTCATCTTAGTATCATTCTGTTGCACATAAACACACACGCACACACAGTGTATACACACAATACACAAAGCATGTAGGCTATAGAGTTCAGTGAAAGTGCTGTCTACAAGTTAATTCAGTCTGTCAATCCAGCCTATTGCACTCTCTGAAATGTAACAAGCCTTTATGGTCCTGTTAATCAACCAACTACTCCAAGTAATTATTAATACTAATTCAATCCCATACACATAAGACTTTGTAAGATTAATATCTCATTACTTGAACAGTAACCACAGTCACAGACGTACAGTTAAGTGCTTTTCAATGACAAAGCCTGGTGATTGATACAGCGCGGCAGTGATGGGAATGATAGAAACAACAACAAGTCCTTGTTGGACCGTTCCTTCAGCCAACAGCACTAACAGTCAGGTTTTCATTTCAAGCCTAGAAAACTAAAGGAATTGAAAGTGTGTGTGGATGTTTTATATCCACTGTATGTGCAGGGCAGTGCTGCAATGGAGTTCTCCTATAGTCTCCATACTGTGAACCCTACACTATTGCTGTCAGAAACTCTCGGCAGTGCAAGTGACTTGTAACATCTATTTCACATTACATTTTGTGCACGTCTTGATATGGGACGGCCCCACAAACATGGCAAACACAAACGCCTGGCTTTAACACTGAAGGATGGGGAAAAGCTCAGCTATCCCTTAGGGTGCTTCTTACCACGCTTCAAAGTACACTTCGCCGTGTCGTTGGGCGATTTCAAAAATGGAATGGGTCTACGTATTGTCCCAGCGTCGTCCTCCATCCCTGCTCACAGACATGTCTCAGGGCTGGTAGCCATGCCGCCATTTTGCTGTGGCTCTTTCAAGAACCTCTCCACCTCCTGTGAATCCACTATTAGACCCTCTGTTGCTTTCTCTCTCTCTTTCTCCTCCTCCTCCTCTTCCTTTAACACATTTGCCTCCTTCTTTATATGCTTCTCTTGCTCTTCCTTCTCCCCCTTCTCCTCCACCTCTGGGGGTTTGCCGATAACCTCCATGTTGGCACCGCCGGTCACTGCGGTGTTCTCCGGCCCGTCCGCCAGCACCGCGGGCTTCTTCCCGATGAACAGGAGGTTACAAACAGCCAGGACCACAGCCGAGAGGACCACCTCGCCTCCCGCCAGCAGGAAGACATACATGTAGTTCTTGGTGGCATCAAGCAACCGGCCTGAGAAACAAGGAAACACAAAATACGTTGAGTGTTGATAGCAGATAGCAGGATCAAAGTGCAAAGCTATTTGAGAGAGAGAAAGATGGTGAAAAACAGGAAAACATCTCTATTACTAACTGAACAACGAGTTATTAGTTATTAGTAGTTCTTACTGCTTAGTGCCAACTAACAAGTTAGTGCTTTATCCACTGTGTTGTACAGTGGTCCTCAACCACTGCTGGGTCCAGGGACACCCAAGGGTCCTTGAGGCTTCTAGAGAGTCTCCAGAAAAATGAGGAATATCTTAATTTCCCTGTAGTTGCTCATTGGAGTAAACACTTGAAAAAAGGAAACCAAAGCAGTCTTCTTTTGTATGCAAAAAGTTTTAAAAGCCTTTATTTTTCTACATGTAGTGCGGCCATTGAAAAATAAAGTGGAACTCCCTCAAGAATCCCCTCGAGGACCCGTGGGTATTTCTAGACCCCGCATTGAGAACCACTGCTGTACACAACAGTGTCCTTTAAAATGAATTTGATGTATCAAATCCTACATTGGGATTGTTTCATAGTTTTAGCGCATACTGACCAGCGCTGGGCGGCCCCACCAGCACAGCGATGGCCTCCATGAGCAGAACCAGTCCAATGGCGCTGGAGAACCTCTCGGTGCCGACTATAGCCATGAGAACCTCAAACTGAAGCGCACCCACCATACCATAGGAGACGCCAAAGAAGATGCAGAAGACCACCAGAGATGTATAGTCCTTAGCCTGGGAGCAAAGATGCAATCAGTCTTGTGCTCAACCCGTGTGCTAAACTTCCCAAAAACTTGATAACTTAAAGCATCAACAGAAAATCCCCAAAAAAAGACACAACACTGGCAACGCTGTTTGAGCGATAAGCGATCTCTGGTAAGTGCATTGCAAAAACAGCACAATGACAGCTTAGCAAAATTGAGGAACTCAAAGATTATCACTATTCCAGTTGATACCCTGCAAGCCTTCACCTACCTGCGATCCCACCAGGTCAGTGGTTCCGTTGAAGAGCAAGGCGAAGCTGAAGAGGTAGACGCAACGAGGCCGCACCCACTTCAGTCCGGCAATCACGCCGCACGTGGGCCGCGCAAATATATCAATGAAGCCCAGGATGCTGAGCAGCAAAGCTGACTTAGTGTCCTCGTTCCCTAGCTCCTTGGCGTAGCTCACCACAAACACCGGCGGCACGAACAGCCCCAGCACCATGATGGAGGCCGCCACCGTGTAGATGACAAAACCACTGTCTTTGAACACGGAGAAGTCCAACAGCCTGACTTTGGGCTTCGCCTTCTCCGCCACCTTCAGCCCCTCCTTTTCCCCTTCTTTGCCCAGTTCCAGGTCCTTGGCCTTGGGGGTTTTGGGAGTGACCAGAGGCCTCATGAGGGCCCCGCAGACACAGCAGTTGAGCAGCATGCCACCCAGGATGAGGAAACCCCCCCTCCATCCATACTGGTACTGGAGAATCTGGCCGAGTGGCGAGAGGCAACACAGAGCCATGGGGCTGCCTGCTGCTGATAGCCCATTGGCCAGTGGACGCTTCTCGCTGAAGTAGCGGTTGAGCATAATCAGAGAGGGTTGGAAGTTCAACGCCAACCCCAGACCTACAGCACAAGGAAGAAGAAGAATGGAGGTTCCAGGATTGAGGCAGGGTGATCAAATAATTGGCACCAAATAATAAAAGGCATGGGCATGGCTACACGAACACACATGATATGCGATATATTTATTGCATTCTTACATATACTTTTTCTGAGTTTGCTTATATCAAGTTATCTGCAATGTACTGGAAAAGAGAGGACTCAACCAGAGCCGGACCTTCAGACCAACTAAACACCTGATTGGCTCCCCTTTCTACAGACTTCCTGAAATCCGTCCAAAGTTTGTAGCATTTTAGCTGGAAAGCTTCTACTCAGCAGGTTTATCTCATTTGAATTAGAGGAGCTGGTGTTGTCGGACAATCGGGGTCCAGTATATCTCATTCATTCAATTATTATTTGCATCATGAAGAACATTATTCTTATCCTGAGCCGTAGTATATTTGAAAACAAAGTCATGAAACCTGAATAATATGACACCTTTAAAGCCACTGGGGGTTATGGTTAGTGATGTAGCAGAAAATAAAAAGTTAACAAAAGTAATCAAACGACCACCAACCAAAATCAATTATTTCCTTAAAAGACCCTATCCTCATATAACTTCATCATTAACTTCACATCTTACTACAATCCTATATCCTATATATGACGTAAATTCATATATAAATTTACGTCATAAAGATCGATGCCACCCTAAAGAGGTAGAGTTTAGGTGGGTTTGTCCTCCACCACGTCCCTGATTAGGCTACAGGAGAATGAGCCAAACTGTAATCTCATAATATTCCTTTGGGAAGGTTTCAGTAGGAAAGTCAGTCAGACCTGTAATGACCCCAGTACAGAGGTAAATGTGGATGATGCTGGTAGAGAAGGAGGCCAGGACCATTCCCAGAGAGGCGAAGAGGCCGCCCACCATCATTACTGGGCGACAGCCGAATCGGTTCACCAGAACACTGCATAGAGGACCTGCACAAGTTCAAACACACTCAGTCAGGCTGTGTGTGTGTGTGTGTGTGTGTGTGTGTGCATCTGTGTGTATTCTTGTACTTCTGTTTCCTGATTCTGTGAGAAGCAGCTCTAGACCTTCAGAGGTCTACAGACATTTTCCCCCCGTCATTCTAGGATTAGGATTTGGGTTTAGGGTTAAGATTAGAATTAGGATTCGGTTAGGGAATGGATGTAGTCAGTGGAAGGTCCTCACAAGTATAGGAAGAGCATATGTGTGTGTGTGTGTGTGTGTGTGTACTAGCAGTACCTGTGCCATAGAGCATAGCCAGCAGTATAGATGAGATCCAGGCGGTATCGCTGTATCCCACCCCAAATTCCCTGATCAGTTCTTTAAAGAAGACACTGACCGCCTTAGGGAAAGCATAGGAGAAGCCTGTGATGACAAAACAGCCGGCCAGCACCACCCAGCCCCACCCACCGTCTGGAGCCTTCACGCCCCCTGCACCCTCGTCCACTGCCATGCCTCCCATTGGTCCCCTAGGGTCGTATCTTGACGGAGGCAGACAGAGAAGCTAGAGAGGAAAAGAAAAAAAACAGGAAATTTGAAGTTTCTCTGTGAATGGACCTAATTAGGTATTGTACCATTAAAGCTGCACTATTATAACAGATTGTTATGTAAAAATACATGTCTTATCAGCCTAAATTACAAAGCAGGACTGCAACAGAGAAGAGTGTCCCATCTCTACTAATTGAGACACTGTAGATTTTTTGGATTTGCCCAAATTCTTGTGTCATTGTACAGCATGTTTAAACATCAATATAGCCTTTAGCTTTACTGAAGAGGATAAACATGTTGGAGGTGATTTTCTGTCTTCCAATCCGGGTTGGTCAACATGAGCACATTGCACAGCATTGCAGGATTTCTCAGAAGTCCTCAAAATTCAAACCTCTTACCTCTTGGGCAAAATATTGCAGAACACAGCTTCAAGTATTATTCTAAATCATATCGTACAGTAAGATGCACGTATGGAGCTTTCTATCAGTATGCTCAACAAGGCATCACCGGTTTCTACAGATAAACACTGACTTTGCAATCCATATTGACCACAACATTCAGGGGTTGGAAACCTGATTGGCGTGGGTGTATTTTTATTACGATTAGAACAATATTTGATGGCCCATGTTGTCCTTTTATTCAAAATGGAATCTGGACCAGTCATTGTGGTCCACCTCTGATATGATGGGTATGATCCAGTTTGACTGAGTACATATTTACTGTAGAATTGATCAATGCTACACTGGTTGTCTATAGGAAGCCCTTAACCTAAACTGATCCTAATGAGACATTGTAATTCCACACAAGTATGCATGAATATGTATTGTAATTGTTATGGCATGAAAATTGAAAATTGAAATAATATCACTTATTGGTGGCTTCAATCCAAAAATATCATTATCATCAAAAACCCATATCAGGTGAAACCTAATTTTTATCCCAACATTTTCCCTTATCGCCTCCACCCAGTCTGCATTTACAAGTCAACGACAACCAAAACGTTGAGTGAGATTTATTGACAGGGTGTATTCCATTATGCTGTGTAAAGGCTCGTAAGGGATCCTTGGAGACCAGTAATGGGCTCCCACAATTTATTTAGTTTTATTGTGTCCATGGGAGCCAGCCATGGCTTTCACCACCACAACTGACTCCTCACAGGCAGGTCAGTCACAATACTGGACCCTGATTGGCCGACAACACCAGCTCCTTTAATTCAAATGATTGGATGGATTTCAGGAAGTTTTCAGTGAGGGGAGCCAATCGGGACCAAGTGCAGTTGTGCTGCGTTTATTGGGGTAACTGCCTGGAAAATTCAACACCTTTAAATTGAACCACTCAAACAAAATCAAATTTGAACATTTTCATTAAATGTCTTTGATCATATATGTATATAAATAGAGGAAAGAGTTGAATTCCTGTAATATGGGACCTTTAAAGTCCCAAGAAGCACTTCAGATTGCTACAAAACGATCAGTAAAACAGTCGTCTGCCGTCTGGATAACGACGTTAGGGCTGATTTATGATCTCTGGGTACAGTTGGAGGAACAAGCTGCGTCGTGGAGAGGTTGGCTGGGCTTCGCTGACTGAAAACAGAGAGCAGTCCAGTGTCTCCAGGTAACATGATCATCTCAAAACTGACGGGAATGGGACATGACCAGCCTAAAAATATGTGGACCACCAGAGAGAGAGAGTGTGTTTCACTGCCACTCACTCAGTTGTCCCCGGGGCATGGTGCTGCATTATTAGTCATAAGCAGCTCTGAAAAATATGCCTCAGCAAAGAAAACAATGCATAATATTATTCTTTATGACTTTAATTCTCTCTCTCTCCTTGTATTGGAAAGAAGGTCAACTCCATTGCAAAATTTGGTGGTTTATTTCTGCCTTGTTTTTTTGGCAAATATATGAACCTTGCAGATCACAGACGTAAGATCTTTTATTACCATGCAGTACGTATTTAACTAAACTGTCACCTTTTAGGACAGATTTTTGTGATTTTTCTCCCTTCATCTTCTTCCAGCAGAAGCAGGTCAGCAAGCAGTGAGAATCTTTTTTAAAAAGTTGGAATTTTGTTGAAATAAAGTGTCTTTTTACATGCACCTACCTCAAGCTGCCTTGTCTACTTCTTCTTCAGTTAGTGATTTCCTATTTTTCCCAGAATGACTTTCGGTGCTTACTCAAAACGTCACCTGTCTAGTGGCTGCATTGCATTCTGGTCTATCTTGGCTACTGTTGGTGGAGAAACTGGTCTCTCTCCTCTTCTCCGATGTATTGCTCCCTGTATGATTGTTGAAGGTCGGTCTAGAAGCCCTTGCTCTTTGATTCTGAGGGGCTGACACCAAAACCTGATGTTTAGCGTTGACATTTTAGATAAATGAAGCATTTTATATTTATAACTGGAAATATCTCAACATGATGTCACGGCGTCTACAATTGACCAGTTATCCACAGGAATAAGAAAAATACACCAAATATGCAATGTACATCACCAATAATATGTTTTTTTAAGAGTGTTAACGTTTAGGGTGGATTTTTCCTTTAAGTAAGAAGTCTACAAGTTCTATACAAGTTTTACATGGTCTTCTCTTGCATATAAGATACAGCCAGGATAACCTGCAGCCAGTGAGTTTTTCATTCATCATTTCAGATTAACATATACCAATGGCAGCCTAAATGCATGACCAGTGGTTATATGGATACTGCACCAAGTTGATGTTGTCAGTGTAAACAAAAATCAATGCGATTTTCAGAAACGCATCATCACCCTGTCCTCATCTAATTTACGTCAGATTGAGATGACTTACTTTGATATAATAATAATAATAATTATTATTATTGTTATTTTTATTATTGTTGTTATAATAATAATAATAATTTATAAATATATATATATATATAATTTCTGTAAAAATGATGTATACCTGCCTAAAGGTAAGTACTGTTTAGGTTTCTATTATAAAGACAGGGAGAATAAACCTGTTCCATCTCAGTCACGACATGGAGAGACACCTGTCATCCATGAGAGGAAACGAGTTAAAAATTCCTACAGACAAGAAAAAAGCTCATACGAATATGAGATAATTCACATTCTTTATATCGGCAAGACTTAATCTCTACAGTTTATTGGCTATTAACATTCTTGGTATCTTGGACTGTGAGCGCGCGACTGCTGCCCGCCTCCGTTACTTCACCAAATCCAATTCACTTGCATTTCTATGTAGTCTATAGTAAAATAATTATTCCCACAGGTCATAATCGCCATCCCGAAATTCAGCAGCAGGCCGAATGCGCGAGTTTCTTACCGGAGTGATGCTGGGTCCTGTCCCTCCTCCAGCCCTTCCTCAGCACCAGGAGGACTCAACCACGTTGATGCCTGCACGTCTGACTGCAGACGTCAGCGGGGAAGGGAAGCGCTCGTACCGGGTCCTAAAGCCGACGGATTTCCTGACCTCGGCAGTGACCCAAAAGGACACTTCCGCTGTGCTATTTGTTATGCCCGTTTCCTCCTCCTGCGTCACAGTTGCTTCTGGCGCCATCACGGTGGTCTATTGAACAATTATTAAAAGAGATAGGCCTAATACTAGGGGACAGGTACCTCTGGATAATTTTGGGTGGTTGAGTCGGCAGATATGGATGTGATTCCGGTCAGAGAGTCAGAGGAGAGAGGAGTATTGGTTGATGGTCTTTATTTGAATAAACAGTACAAGCTCTGAGATTTCAATGAGTGTTTGTTTGAGTTTGTGGTCTGGAAGAATAAAGGCTTATAAATGTGTGGATATAGGCAGAATATAACAGTGTTACTATTACAATATAACTATTCTAACTATAACAGTGGTAGACTATCATCATAGTCAATTATATTATGTAATAGATCACAGGATACAAGTACAACAGAATAAAATCCCAACAGAAAAGACACTTAACCAGCAGAATAACTTCAAACAACAAGAAATATGGTTATTTACTCAACCTTCACCAGGTTTTAACCAAGTTTAGCCACATGCATTATCATAGTGAGTCAACAATTAATTAGTAATTAGTAATTAGTCAACAACTAATTACGGCCACTATGCGGCGTACTCGCACATATTAATTGTCAATAAGCCATCAATTGGATATGGAGCACCAACTATATAAGAATTATCAATTAAGTCTGAAGCGCCGAACATGGACTAACACGAAAACATAACTTACATTGTGCTCATTCACGCACAAACAAGGAAAAGGTAAGATAAACAAAAGCCGGGAGTCTCTCCTCCGCTCAGTCTCTGAACTGCCTTCAGGAACTGGGAGTGTCACGCCCTCCACCTCTGCCTCCTAGCAGTTCTCCCTGTCTGTCTCTGTCTGTCTGTGTGTGTGTGTGTGTGTGTGTTGGCGGGCGTGGCTCCAGTCTCCGGCTCCTCCCTGCATCATCACCTCATCCCGATCACCTGCTCTACCCTGCACACCTGCCATCCATCAACTCATCACCACCTGTATAAGAACCCCAGCTTTCCATCCACTCATCGCCAGATCGTTGTTTGTACTGCCCCTTCAGTCTCGTTCTCGGTGCAGCATACTCTCAGAGTTCCTCTTTCGCCTTCACTAACCTTGATTGTCTTACCCAGATCCAGTCTCCTTCCCTGACCCCGCCTGCTGACCTTACCACCGCCTGTCTACCCTGCCTGTCGCCTGTCTGCCTGTCTCCCTGTCTCCCAACTCGGTTCATCCCGCTCCTGCACCAGCCCGTCTTCCCTTTGCCATCCCTACCGTGCCACCCTTTGTGCTCTTCCCAAGTAAACCTGCTTTTTTGTTCTGAACTTCGTCTCTGTTTTCTGTGGTTTTGCACTTGGGTCCTGTATGCGATCATAACAGGGAGGCTTTACTGTGCGTGACGTCATTGCCCGACAGGCCGGGCTCTCTGGTAGGCTTTCTCACAAGGCCTATCTGGAAAAACGTTGGTGTAGGTCAATTCAGTAAATTCAATAGTGTGATTTCTTTCCAAATGTTACTGTGACTCAGTAAACTGTCTTGTCTTTAGCCCTAGTCTCTACTCCAAAACACTGAGTTGGAGCTGGAGAAGAGTTAGCCCAGTTAACCTGAACAAACTGTGAGGTAGCTAACTAGCCAACAGGCTAATTAAGTTATGTTAACACGTGACTCGCCACTATTAACGCTAGCTACAAGCTACGTTAGTTAGTGTGCTAATCAGATATGTTGACAAATTGGTGGTTAGCTGACCAGCAGATACTAAGGTTAGATGGCTGACATTATCTAAACACAAAATCCATCATACATATCAATTCCCAGTCAGAAACAGCACAGAAATTAACCATGCCAAGAGTTGACGAAGAGCTAAGGACCTCCATGACTGCCAGAGGATGCATTATGTCACCTGAAATCCTTCTTTACAGAAACATACTGTCTGTAATGCATGAGAAGACCTACAATGGCTGCAAATGTAGCCCAGCAAAAATGATTCAATGTCAACTTAAAACAGCTTTTGAAACTGATATCAGAAAGACATTTGGGTCATGATTTTACAAAACAACGCATATAGCGGTTATGGGCGACTACAGACGTCGCCTCATATCTCGCTGCTGTATTTACAAAGGTTTTCATCTATCCGACGCCAACATGTTTGCTGGGAGCTGGCCTCAACCAGTTTAATTTAAAATTGACAATGGCCTCTGAGCACATATAAGTGTCAGTAAATGGGTCTAGACAATAGCTTTCACTACTGAGTGTTTAAACAGCTTCAGTATAACAGCACACAAAGGGATGCCAAACAGCGAGCCTTGGTTTCCTCACTGCACGACCAGTCAATACCCAGTAGCTACACAACCCATACATACACATTTTTGTTTTTTCTTTGACATTTATCTGTATAAAATACAATGTCAAAGACATTGTGCAGGGTAAATGGCAAGCATCTATGTGAGTGTGCCTACATCAAGGATAATGTGCAGATGACTCAGTACTTTTCTTTTATTGGTATATTCTAAATATAGCTAAGCATTGGCTGAAGAGTTCACTACATTAACAAATCACTACTATTACTATACAAAAAAGAAAAAAAGAAAACAAATCAAATTTCTTGGCTAGCTTGCTTTGATGCCGAGCTAAAGCCTAACCAGCTAACAAGCTAGTTAGCTGGCTGCCTAGCATCTCTACTGCTAGTGTAACAAAGTGAATATGACCCTTTTATATAATTACACCACATCTCCCTCTTGTCTCTCCTTACACACATTACACCCACCACCCACTCACACATAGAGAAAGGATGCACCTTATTTGGGTAGAGGACTGGGTCACCAGGTCACAGTTTGAGGGGAGTTTATTTTATTTCTTTTATTTAATTTAATTATATGTGTTATTACATGATTCATGTGCAATGGTTTCATTGCTTTCTGCAGCTTCTAGGTTGTGCACCAAAAAAGCACTTATATTGGTTGAATTCATGCCCCGCAAACCTGTTGTGGCCCTCCGTTGTTCGTTCTCTCTTGTCTTGTCATTACAATGAAAAGGTATGCATTCCTATGCTCTCTGTAAATAATAGGCCATTGTTGGTATGTGCCATGCAAAGTTCTTTTGATATGTCGATGCAATCCCTGGTGCGATTTTCTTTTTATTACTGTTTTAAGACTGTCTTAAAAATGTTTGATCAGACTTTACTTTATTAAAATCAAAAATCCAACACTCATCGAATGCAACAAAAAACAACCAGATAAAAGCTGGGCAAAAACTAACAAACAAAGAACTACCAGACATAAACTGGGAAAAACTAAAGAAGCATAACAAACTGGTGGTGTCGCTGTATCATCCAGGTAGTAATCTCAAAACCAACCACTGAAATGAGAGCGGAGAAGGCCAAAAGTCGGTGGACACCTCTACTAATTATTGAGTTGAGGTGTTTCAGCCACCCTGTTTTTCAGGGATTGGGCATGACCCCTTAGTTCCAGTGAAGGGTAATCTTAATGCTACAGGATACCATTTTAGCCAATTGGGCGCTTCCAACTTTGTGGCAACAGTTTGAAGAAGGCCCTTTGCTGTTCCAGCATGACCGGGTCCCTGAGCACAAAGCGAGGTCCATAAAGACATGGTTAGACGAGTTTGGTGGAGGAATTTGATTGGCCTGCACAGAGCCCTGACCTCAACCCCATGGAACACCTTTGGGAGGAATTAGAATGTCCAACATCACTTCCTGACCTCACAACTGCTCTTTTGGCTGAATGGGCACAAATTCCCACAGACACACTCCAAAAGCTTGTGGAAAGCCTTCCAGAAGAGTGGGGGGGTCCAACTCCATATTAATGCCCATGGTTTTAGAATGGGATGTCCAGCAAGCTCATATAGGTGTGATGGTCAGGTGTCCACTGACTTTTGGCCATATAGTGTATGCTGATCCACAGGTGCACACTGCACAGAATCGTCACTAATGAGGAGTTCCTTATGAGGAGTTCCTAGAACTTCTCCTGGGAGGGCAGGGATCCTCTACACTAGCCACTACCCATGACAAGGCCAGATTCAAACTCAGGACATCGCAGTTACACGGACAGGATGCCCAAAGCATTTCTGTCTTTGATCTCCTCCTAGGTAGCTGCCTCATCTGGCCATTATTCCAAATTGAATTGACCTGCAGCTTGAGCAGCAGCTGTCGTATAAAGGCTTCCACCGTCACGACATTCACTGAACGAACTGCCAAATATTCCATTCTCTGATCATATTGCCACCCTTGATAATTTCACTAATGAAGTAAATAGTACCCTACACTTGATAACACACAATAGAATAGAAAAACCCCTCTCTCTAAGTTAGTACTGACCTCTAAGCCTACGACCTGCATCTTAACGTTATCAATTTTTCTGCACTTGAACACATCAGGTCTTTTGCATGCTATCTGAGAGGGCCAGCTCACACGGTTGTGTTGGGTTTTTTTCATTGCTCGGGATGGGAACAGCTGAAGGCCGCAAGCAGAGTTCAATCGAAGGAGACGAGAATGGAAAACACTGTCATCTCTTATCAAGTCACTGTCCACAGTGTGGACACACCTCGCCGCACGAATGTGTAAAGAATGAAGCACACATTTTCCCATAGTCTCTCTCTCTCCCTTTCTCTCTTTCCCTCCCCCCTCGCTTTGTGTGTACATGTATGGATATGCAGGATATATATGTTTTATGAGCTTTTGTTGGTTGCTTACAAGGTAAAAAATTAAATAAAAAAGAAATGTTCTGACAGAGTCCTTGTTGCTTCACTTAAACATAATGGGATACATCTTTGACCTGGCTGTAAAAAAAGAAAACCAAAAGGTTTAAATTCGACCATTTGTAAAATGTATACCTCTGTGATATATCACATATCCTGGGCTATCCTATCCATTATGATCCTAAAAATCTGGAATAGGGCGGCCAATCAAAATCCAACCTGTAGTCTCCCTGCCATCAAATGCATCTTAAACTTTACGGAGTTCCGACATTTGTGTCCCATCAGTCAGAGGTTGTGGATGAATATTAATTTCTGCAACATGGCTGAAATAGCTTTGCAATAGTTTTCTTTAAGATACAGGTTTAGTTTATGGAATTTAATCCATGTAAGCCTCGCATATGCACACTCCGGTAGAGTAGGTGGCATAATATTGCTTAAACGTTAGCCGAAAGAAGAAGAAGAAGTCGTTTCCCATCGGTACTATTTGACTGTTACACCTCACTGGAAACTGCTGCGGCAGGAATACCCTGCGAGTCTCACAGTGATACAGGTGAATATTCTTTTCAAAATCCTTTGTAGAATAGTTTTCTACAACATAGTCAGAGAAACGCGTACGACACATTTTTTACACAGAGAAACATGAGACATGTTAAACCCTTCATATTTTGCGGACGGGTTGTACTGTACTACTTCGTGTGGCGATGAATCATGTGCTCTATGTCTAAGTTAGCTAGCTGAGACTACAACGTGTATTTAGATAGACTTAGTAATTATTGAAGTGGACAGTAAAAACCCTAACGTTACATCTGCTGGATTTAAACAAACAAACAAAACTAAATAGCTGTCATTGAAATGGAACGTTAGCTTACCATGTCATATCGCAACATATTGGAAATGCATAAAACCAGATAGCTAGCTGGTGTGTGCCAGGAGTGGAAAGAGGACCACGATATTTAAGTCAAATATAAATACTGTTACTGTTATTTTACTTGAATATAAGTAAAATCACCGGTGGTCAAATCTGCTTGAGAAAAGGCTAGACATACAAGACAAGTTAGCTTATTTAAAGCATACTTACTAAAGTTTTTATCCAGCTGACAGTAACGTTACATCATGTGTTTAAGACTAACGTTATGTATTAACTGAAAATACAAACTCCAAATACTGAGAAACACATAGTTGTCATTCATGCCTTAGTAAGCAAATGATATTTAAGCTAACCATGCCATATCACAACATATATAAAGTAGCTAACGCCAATCTAGCTAGCGTGTGCCAGGGGTAGTCAAATAACAGTACTGTTTCCTTGCTGAAATGTTACTTGACTATAAGTACAATTACTGGAGTACTAATCTACTGAATAAAAAATAGCTAAATAAAAATATATAAAGTTAAGTTGCTGTTGTTACATCAGCTTTACCATGTAATGCAAAAAGGTTGAGGACTGATATCTTTTAATTAAAACAAATTGTGGAGTTTTTAAATTAAAAATTAAAACTTTCAAAGTAAAGCATGAAATAACAGATTTAAAGACCCCAAGGCCATTGGGTTTGGATCTGATGACATTCATTGGTTTTTCCCTGAACTCATCACATGTAAATTGGCCAGTTTCTGATGCGATGCTTTTAGACCCCACAAATTCGTACCCCATAACAGATGTGATTTAAAATGAAGCAAGGTGCAATGCTTAAGTCAAAGCATACTCAAGTAAAATTAAAGTTATTGATTTACAAAAGTGCAAGTGAAACCGTGTAGTTCATTACTCTTTCAAAAGTATTAAAACGTCTTAAATCCAGTTATCCAGATATACTGCAGCTACCCTGGGTTAGTTAGCTGGTTCAGGACTAACACTAGCTGAAGGTAAACTGAGTTAGCTCCCAGGGTATTTAATTGCGTTTTCGTCTGAATACGCTCAGTGTGTCCAAACAGGAAAACCCCTATTTAGAAAGTTTTCAATGAATTCTTCTCCCTGGTAGCGGACTGCTGTGATGGAAAAGCTCCAGGGATTTGACTTCTGGAGGAGCACCCTGAAGGGGGCGCGCTTTGTGGTGGCACCCATGGTGGACCAGAGCGAGCTGGCCTGGCGCCTGCTGAGCCGCCGGCATGGCGCCCACCTCTGCTACACCCCCATGCTACATGCTCAGGTGTTTGTTCGTGACGCCAACTACAGGAGAGAAAACCTCTACAATGAGGTTTGTCAGGAGGACAGACCTCTCATCACACAGGTGAGGACACACACTAGGGGCAGTTGGACGAATACGTCAGGGATCAGAATCCATTGCCAGCATAAATTCCTTTTCTGTTTTTTTAAAAATTATTATTTATTTTTTAATTTATCTTGACATCTGATGATTTAAAATGTAGCCTAGGTCCAAGACTAGGCTACCCACAATGCTTGATACTGCCTTTACAAAAGATTATCCCACCTTGACTGTTAACCCCCCAAAAAACCCAAATCTCTGTTATACATGTGTTTATTTTCATTGAGACCAAAGCTCTGTCGAACACAGGGTCTAACTGTGACATCTGCCGGACAAAAGCGGCATTGCAACCACTGAGGTGCATTGTATTTTTGAAGCGAGCGTCACGTGTGTTACATGCATTGTTACAACTTGAGCTAACGCTAAAGACATGATATCAGCATCCCCCATCCAAAAGTCTATTAAGCAAGTCCATTAGCAACCTCGAATGATTTCCTTCATATCATTGCAAACCATGACCTTCCTGTATTTACTGGTACACTTTATTAGCCTACAAGTAAGCTGATCCTTTCAAATTTAATACAACCTAAGTTCATTGGGTTTATTTACCCTTTCATATTAAATAAAAATAGAAAAGTGTGCACATTCATTATTTGGGTTAATCCACCACAGCCACCTTCACTGAAGTGAAAAGCATACACCGGGACAAAAACAATGCTCAAATTGATCCTAAACACAGCCGACATATCCCAGAGCCTTCCTTCAGTGTGTTGTACTACTGTTTCTCACTGAGCACATGTACATGCACTCTAATGATTCGATCTGAACACAATTAAGGCAAAACTTTGTCATGTGAATGCCTTTTTATAGTGACATAATCGGACTAAGCATAACCCGGTTATATGTGTATTGTGTGTCAGTTCTGTGCCAACGACCCGGAGGTGTTTGTTCAGGCTGCTCTGCTGGCCCAGGACTACTGCGACGCCATTGACCTCAACCTGGGCTGCCCTCAGATGATCGCAAAGAGAGGTACCCGCCAGGGATAGAGGAATGTGCCAGACTGTCATATACGCACTATGTGAGATAGAGAGGAATTAACCTGTCTGGATGCTTGTTGTTTCTAAGGGCACTATGGAGTTTTCCTACAAGATGAATGGGAGCTGCTGGAGAAAATGGGTAAGTGAGACGAGAGATGAAGACAGACAGATGAGCCTAAAGTAGTTCCTCCAGGAGTTCGAGATTTGTATCTCAATAATTTAAATCAAATTAAATATGTTTCTGCATGAAATGTTCAAAATGAATGTTTCATAATACAACAAATTGACTATTTTTCATCTAACCTGCAATATTACCTAATTAACCTCCATTCATCTTGAGCTCCAGGTCCTATAGGCTTGATAGTCAAATCAAAACACTGGCTGAAAAATAATCTTAAACAAATTCACTGCTTTGATGCATGAGAGAGTCTGTGGAGAAAGTGAAAAGATCAAGGATATGAAGTCATATAGAGCTGTATGAGCCTCAGCATTGTTTCTACAAAGCTATTGGAGCACAATATAAGTACAGCCTATTTTTACCAGTCATTTCACCCAACACCCAACAAGCTTTAGTCAGAAGAACACAAAGTCTACCCCAAACTTAAATGAAACTACACAGTTTTAGAAAACCCTAGTATTCCCAGTAGTTTGTGTGATAGTTTGTGTGATATGCAGTAGTCCTCTACTTATCACAGGAAGTAATACAGTACATGACTTTCTTAATGGAAGGTAGTTACAAAAAACACATTTTTGCTATGTCTTTTGTGCTACTTCATCACCTTTTCTCCTTGACTTGCAATCTCTAGCATTACCTGCAATTTTACTGGAAAACCACCGAGTATTTTGGTCACAATAATCATTAAAAATCATGATTCGGATCCTGGTAATAAATTGTGAGCCTATCTGTGTTATGTTTTATTGTTATTGTTAATGTTATTGTTTTGTTCATTTTCCACAGTCAAGTTAGCCAATGAGAAGATCTTGGTGCCCATCACGTGTAAGATCCGCGTGTTCAACGAGGTCGAGAAGACCGTCCAATACGCTCAGATGTTGGAGAAAGCTGGATGTCAGGTATGAATGCAGTAATAGTATTACATTATGGTGGAGGGGAACGCTTGATAAATTCATTCCATTAGCATTGTTTGTTTCGGGGGTGGGTGGGACTATGTCAAGTATGATGTCACAAAGTGATCTTGACACCACTGATCTGATTTTGATGAAGCTTGAAGGGACGATGCATCTTGTCACCAATTGGCCCAAATGGGTGTCTGCATGTTTACTTACCAAATAAATGTATTATTTCCCCTGAGCTCACTCCACAGCCCAACTATGAGCTTTAACACCCTGGTTGAGAACCATTGCACCATACAGTATATTGCTACTGGTCATGCCTGAGCTATTTGGCTTGCTAAACACAGTTGTCCCTTAACATTTCATTTCCTTGTGTGTTTTTTTCTTGCACTGTCCATTTATAGTTTCCCAACATTCATTAGCTATATGGAATGCAAAGTGAGGTTTGTGTTGGAGGCTCAACCCTTGTGCTCTAGTCTCCCTTTAGCCAATCGGAAAGCGCTTAACTTGCAATAGCCTTCCTGCTGACAAGTGGCTCATGATGCCCAGTAATATAAGACGTAGTCATTGGCTTCCTCCGTCTCCTTCCCAGTTGCTGACGATACACGGCCGAACCAAAGACCAGAAAGGAGCCATGACAGGCATAGCTAACTGGGAACACATCAAGGCTGTACGGTGAGCTACCAATACCTTGTTTTAATCTGTCACATGTATTTACACTGGAACACGTAGTTGTAGTTGCCTTCAGATAGTCCAAACTAGGGTTAGACCAATATACAGTGCTGTCAGCTTTAATTTGAGGGTATTTACATTCATATCGGGTGAACTGTGTAGGAATTGCAGCCCTTTATATACATAGTTCCCCCATTTTAGGGACCAAAATCCAATGTGTTGGAGCACAGCGCCAAAACAAAAAAAAGCTTTCACTGTCAATGGACTGCACTGTATATTGGCACATCTTCTTTATTCATTTCGCTTTTTTATTGGTCTCAAAATGGTCAAATGTAAAGATATTGAATGTTGGCAATATCAACTATGGGAAGTTTAATATCGGTATTGGCCTTCAATAAACGTTATTGGTTGAACCCTAGTCCAAACCATAGTAAAGCCGACCTGTGAAGATGGTGTTGCATGCAAAATGACACATTTGCCTCAACATAAAATGAGAACTATTTCAAATCCTTGTCGGGTATGTGTCTGCCACAGGAAAGCCGTGACTATCCCAGTGTTTGCCAATGGCAACATTCAGCATCTGAGCGATGTGGAGCGCTGCATTCAGGAGACAGGAGTGCAGGGGGTTATGAGCGCTGGTGAGGAACACATGTACACAATATATGCGATGAATTATTTACGCAACATGTGAAATGACACAACTAGGAGGTTCAAGTACGGCTGGAAAGCGGCAGCTTCACTTCTCCGTTGAAACCTAGTACGGTGTCCATAATAGGACATCCTCAGACCTCAGAGTAAACGGCATCATTCCTCAGAGTAAACGTTGTCAGTTCTCGTGTCTCACAGTAAATGGCATCGTTCCTCGGACTAAAATTCTTCAGTTGTTGGCCAAAAGTTGTCAAGTCTCAGGTCTCCTACCAAATGGCATCAGACCAAACGGCATCAGACCAAACGGCATCAGGTCTCCTACCAAACAGCATCAGACCAAACGGCCTCGCATGATTTTTTTTTTTTTTTTTGACAGTGCTGTTCTTCCAAAGTTGCGTTGGAGTGCAGAGGTCAGTAATGTCTGTTGTCATTAATTCACTTTGCAAATGTTGTACAGGTTAAAATCTTACACTGGAGAACACAATATATAGATTTAGTGTTTGCCAGTGTTAATGTTTACTTAGTTAGATGTAGCTAACGTTAGCCACCAAAGATATCCAAAGTTAGCTAGCTAGGTGGCTAACGTTGGCTACATCTACTAGGCTAACTTTAGCTTACAAAACTATTGCAGACGAGCTAAGTAAACATTAACACTGGCAAACACTAAATCTATATATTGTGTGTTCTCCAGTGTAAGATTTTAATCTGAATAACATTTGCAAAGTGAATCAATGACAACAGATATTACTCACCTCTGCACTCCACGCAACTTTGGAAGAACAGCACCTTCAAAAAAACATTTATTTCATGCGAGGCCGTTTCGTCTGATGCCGTTTGGTAGTAGTCCTGATGCCGTTTGGTAGGAGACCTGAGACTTGACAACTTTTGGCCAACAACTGAAGGATTTTAGTCCGAGGAACGATGCCGTTTACTGTGAGACACGAGAACTGACAACGTTTATTCTGAGGAACGATGCCGTTTACTCTGAGGTCTGAGGATGTCCTGTTATGGACACCGTACTGCATGGAAACCTAGTCATTATGTAATTTTGCATCCAAAATATTGAGCTATATCATGCAGTCAAAGTACTAAGCCAAAACATTAGTGCATCCATAGTAGTTATGGAGCATGAGTGTACACACACACACACACACACACACACACACACACACACACACACACATATTATATTTCTCTTGAATAGGTATTATGTTTTGGGGAAGATGCTATATGAAATTGAGCATTAGAGGAAGCCATTACGTTGGGGAACATTTCACATCTGAGGACTGGCAGTGAAAATTTTGACACTTGTCTGAGTGAAATAAACACATAAAGTTTAGTTTAGTCATAGAATTTTTCAACTGCACTAGGCAAGATTTGTATTCAGAAAAACAGCAGCCTTTTATCGGCCTAAATCACAAACTGTGTGTGGAAGAATGTATCTTGTGATTTTATGTATACTTATACATGTATACATATGTATAGATTTTAGGGTAGGTGTGACATGATGAACTGTCCAAGTATCTTGTGTGTCCTGGTTCAGAAGTTCATACGTGACACGATGAACTTACTAAGTGCCTTGTGTGACATATATACTTCATATAAACTATACTGGCAGGCCCTGGAAGGCCTGTCCCATGAGGGATACCTGAGAGCCCTTTACCCAAGACACTTTCACACAGTACACATTGTTCAGACTAACAATTAGAATAACCTTGTAGATGTTTAGAAATTACCCCCGCTTGTCCTCCTTTCCTTATCATCTCTGTTCAGTGTGTCTGTCTGCCACATCCCCTCTAATTGAGACACCGTAGAATCACCCTATTTGCCCAAATGAAACTCTGTGTGTGTGTGTGGACACTGGTGGGAAACTCCTCTACACAACAAGTGATGAATCGAAACTAAAAAGCGGAATACTCCTGAAGCAGGCAGACAGGGCCGTTAGTGTCGATAATGCTTTGAGTGAAGTGGAGGAAGTTTTCTTCAAATTTATTGTAAGTGAGGAAAACTGAAAAAAGTTACATTATATTTAGGTTACTTTCCCCAATTCATTGATGGTGAAAATCCATCAGAAAAATGTGTTGTATTGTAATGTATGTATGTTTGTACGTATGTACGTATGTACGTATGTATGTATGTACGTGCGTACGATGTGCGTTCCTCTCAGGATGTAGTTATATACTATAAACTGGCCACTTTGGCACTCGAATTTCCATGCTAATTTCTGTTTTGTTTTGTGTGTCCTGTCTTCAGAGGGGAACCTCCATAACCCGGCATTGTTTGAGGGCCGCAGCCCTCCAGTGTGGGAGATGGCCGAGGAGTATCTGGAGGTGGTTAAGCAGCACCCCCCTTGCACCCTGTCCTATGTACGAGCCCACCTCTTCAAGCTCTGGCATCACACGTATGTTACATACAAATATTTAGCAGAAATCAAACACTAGCGCAGATATTTTTTATGTGTGTGTGTGTGCGTGTGTGTATGTATGTGTGTGTATATATTTTTTTTTGTTAGCACTTTGAGATTTTCTTTTAATGAAAAGTGCGATACAAATAAAATGTAGTATTATTATTATTATTATTATTATTATTATGATGATGATGATGTTGATGATTATATTCAGTACAAATTCAGTCTGTGCAGGGTCTCTGCAAAAAGGTCCAAAAACTCAGGCGCTTTTATGTGTGCGTCTATGTGAGTTGACGCACACAAGATGTGTGCGTCAACTTTAAAAGATGTGTCTTTAAAAGATGTGTCCTGACTCCAGCTTTAGTTTTCTTACTTCTTCCAGACCCAACAAGCCCGTGGCTAGCCCCGCTAGCTCGTTAGCTAACCAGCAGTGAATATACTAACCAGACTAATTTGTAAATTAAATCAAAACATGGTGAGACAATTTTGCAGATGGGTCACGTACCATGGTATGCTTGTAACATTCTGAGACTTGCCATACTAACATGAATTTGCTGCGGGCAATTATGTTTTCCCGAGCAGATGAACTGGAACACATTTAGATTGGAAGTTAGGAATACTGACTCGGAATTATCGATTTCCGAGTACAATGGAATGCACCATAAGCAACGGCTTGTGGCACTGCCGAGAGCTGCATTTTGAGACGAGGTAAATGGGAGTGGTTGTTCACCTGGGGGTGGGCATGCTCTGAGAGGGGTTGGATTATGCTAAGAAGCGCCCAGTATGACGTATAAACGGGAAACTTTCTGAAACGGCCTGTTTTTGCCCCATTTGGACACCATTTTTGGAAAGAGGAAAATACAGAAAAATGGGCTGGCTTCCAGACTCCAGACATTTTCTCGGCTACTTAGGTCAATGGTAACATGTGGAACATGTATAAGCCAGTAATAGGCCGTAGCTATTCTTAACCACACGCAATCAGTTTTATAGTTACATTTAATTCCACATCGCATTGAAAAGGTCTTAAATGTCACTTTCTGAAACCTGCAGATACCCTGCTGTGTCAATAAGTACCTATGTGGTGTTTGTGTAGGCTACAGATCCACCAAGACCTGAGGGAGGAGCTGGCCAAGGTGAAGAACGTGGAGGGTCTGGCCAACGTCAGCAAACAGCTGAGGCTACGTTGCCAGGTACCAGCCAATCCAACCTTCTTTAAACCAGAAGGATCCATGCCACGTTAGCTGCTCTGTAAATAATAGCGCTTGTAAATTCTACACATTTCGTAAAAGACTGGGAGTATCTAGGGCAGTGGTCGTCAACCCTTGGAGTCCAGAGTAGGTTTTCTATCTAGGACCACTGATCTAGGGCATAGGAATGACTCCTGCAGATTGGAAAAGAGACACTGGGAACAGTGAACAGGAATATCATGGAATTTAGAGAGGCGTATTCCAGACAGATCAGGGCATTTGATAGTTTCTCGGGGGAAGTCAGGGAATTTTAAAAATTGTTCACTTTGTAGGAATATAGCAAAGTATTTTCCGACGTGATTCTTACATCCATTGCATTAGATGGTTTTCAGCCCGACTAAATACTCAAACTGAAATTACTTGTGATATTCATTACTTCAGTTTCAGTGGGATCTCAGCTTTCTGGCAGGCGTCGATCAGCTGCCTTCATCTCTTGAGAATAGCACATTAGTAGTCCATTCATAGTCCATGCTAACAAATGAACAAAGTACAGAGGAATAAGTCACCTCATTCTGTTACTTCATGTGACTTTCATCCATGGCTTCCATACACAAGCAGTAGGGTCATGTTGTCTGTCCTATCCAGGAGGAGATAGCCAAAGGAAAGGACGTGGAGCAGAGGGAGGACGGCCTGCCCTTCCCTCACTGGATCTGCCAGCCATACATCAGACCAGTGTGAGTCACCACTTCCTGTTCTTCTTCTATTCATATTTCTTTTTTTATGCCTTTCATTGCAATTTTCTCTACATAATCTCTTCAGAGACAATTCAGAAAACAAATTTACACTGAGTTGCTTTCACCACTTGCCTTGTCTGTAACTGTGTTTTAAGAAATTATTTTAAAGCAACAATGATAACACTCACAATGACTCACAATCAATAAAATAAAAACCTCGTCACAGTTTAGACTTCATAATGGCCACACGCCCTGTCTGAGCATTTAAAACATCTAGACATAACCAAGCGTTCAAGGAAATCAGTATCTTAAAATCAATCCCAACAATCCCATGTTGGTGAGGCTTACATTTAAAAAAAAAAAAGGCAACTATTGTCAGACCAGAAATATTGTCAGATGATTTATCCTCTGCATACATGTCAACCCTGGTTGCCCGCTATGGATAATTAAAAGATTTCATCTTCAAGCTGAACATATGTCTCGTTGTAATTGGAAAGCAAAGGTTTTTTTAATACTTTAAAAAATCTCATGAAAAAGGATGGCTGTGCATACTATGTTCTTTTGCAATGGATTAGAAGATATTGCCTTATCCAAAGTTTATCCAGCTGATTAACTTTTGTAATTGCATCCAATTTAATCCAGGTGTAGAAGAGTGTACTTCACACAAATAATGTTTTCTATTGTCGGACACACCCTTCACCAGTTTGACACAGTAGCAGCAGGAATGCTGCAGGGTGGCATTACTGTCGTGACAGCAGACCTTTAACACCTCAGCAGCTCATTGGTCAAAAAAAATCATTTGGTGAAATGTGCTGAATTAATTGTATGTTAGTGTTCTCACACATTTTGGTGTTTTTACAGATTTGTGTCCAGAAGTTGATATTGGTACTGAAGTTGAGGTTGTTTTTCCCATTTATTGTTCGGATTGTGAGTGGTTTACTAGAGAGTCAGTGTTATGCCATATGGGTGTATATATTGTAGGTGTTAGGGTCTTTCCACCAGGTGACAGAGTTGTAGCAATTATAGTTATAGTAGCAGTTATGTTGTTATACAGTGGTACTAAGGAAAGGTGATAGATATTTCTTGGTTCTGAGTTTGCTCTATTTCCAGGCATGGCAGATTGTGGTGGGTGGTATGGATCCATTTGGTTAGATGTTGTAGTTTGTTGGCTAGGTAGTAGTGGTAGAAGTTGGGTGGCTTTACGCTTTCTAGTGTGTTAAACCAATTGGTAGTTTGTCATATTCAAGTCATTACGAACAAAAAAGTGATTTTTGTGGCATCTACATTTGTATTATTGTAGTGGTGGAGAGTGGTACTGTCACTAAACAGTTTAAGCCATCTTCTGTGGTTTTTAGGAGTGGAGTGAAACTGAAATGGAATAGGTCTACGGAGTCAGTTAACTCTCAATATTCACAAATTAATACAACACGATTCACAAATATATTTTGCGATTTATATATAAATGTTCACAAATATATTTTTCAATGCACACATGTATAAATGTAAAAAGAAAAAATATATATAGATAACAGAAGGTTCACAAATAAATTAGTGTTCATAAATGTCTGTTTCCGATGCACACACAAATACGTCTCGTTTTATATAAATGTAAAACAAATCCACAAATATATAAAAACAGCTGCAGTGTTCATCTAAAACATATTTAAATGTTGTTACATTTATTTACAGACTGTCGAATCTGCGTTTAGAAACCTCCAGACGAGTTGTGAACCTCGTTACATTTGTGTGTGGATTTTTGAGAGTTACCTGACGTGGTTAGATTCACAAATGCATTTTTTCTAAAGGGCCTTTCTCTGTAGCCTATCAGACGTCTAGTGTGATTTCAATGTTGCGTTCAATGTCCATAATCTCGACGAGTTTGGCGTTCCGGTAGCAGTACTCCAAGTGTAAATTAAACATAACACGTTTAGCCAATAATCCCCTTGTTGTTCGTGATTTGAATTCATTTGAATTATGATCGTCTGATTTTGCTAACGATGTGTTATTTACACTGCTAGAAAAGTTAGCTAGGTAATATTTGAACCATGTTAGGCCATTTCGCACTAGCACCCCAAAACAATCTTAATCCGAAACACAGAGCAGTAGTCTATTTGAGTTGCGTCAGGATTGTCCACTATTGCCTGCTATTTGAGGAGCAAGAGGATGAGGAGAAAGGAGATGAAGAGATCAAACCGAAGAATAAATGTAGAAGAGACTTTGGCATTGTTTCAAGGGGAATCTGTTGGCAGACATTGCAGTATGTGTTTCCCAGTGGGACCTTTGTGGGAGTAACACAGGGGGCGGAGTCCAGTCGAAGACTGTCGCAGAAGTCATAGAGCTGTACTGCCGAAGATATGTTTGATATCAGTCAAGTGTTTTAAGATACGTCGTTGTTTGTAGTTATTGCTATTACCAAACACTTATTGAAACAGTGGAGACTCAGACTTGAGCGATGTGGACTGGAGTGAGGAGGAGTGTTCGTCTGATTCTGGCTATGAGCCAGAGGGACCGGAGTCCCCGTTCTACTGGGTAGGCATAGGTTATTATTTTTTCACGTAGGCCTAATTTATGTTATTTTGGGCTTAGGGCTAGGTTGAATTAGTTCGCCGTGAAACGGATCGCGCCTTTACAAATTTCACATATTTATTTGTGAACCTTCTGTCATTTTTATATATATATATATTTTTTTTTACATTTATATGAACGATACATATTTGTGTGTGCATTGAAAAATATATTTGTGAACAGAGACATTTATATATAAATCGCAAAATATATTTGTGAATCATGTTGTATTCATTTGTGAATATTGAGAGTCAACGGACTCCATATAGCTCTGATAGCTTTGACAGTCTAGATGAAATATTTATACCAAGGTATGTGATGTCCCCTGAGAGAGTTTTGAGATTTACTAAGTATTCAAAGAACTCAGGAGGGTAGCCATCCAATCCTGTGATGCATGAATTATTGGTGTACAGGGAGCAGTGAAGAGGAGAGAGCAGACACCCCTGTGGTGCACCACTGCTCACAATGAGGTGGTTAGCTAGGGTCTTAGTTGCTGCACAAACCGCCTTCTATTTGTTGGGAAATCCACTATCCACAGACTGAGGAAGTAGCAAACTGTAGCATGTTGAGGAGTGGGTCTGTGACTTATTTAAGGAAGCACAGTACCAGGCTCCCAAAAATGTTCAATACAGACTTGATATAAAGACATGATGAACCCATTTTCAGAGATAGTCATTCACTACACAGTCATATAATCCACCAACTTGGATCATTTGGTTTGACTGAGCGATACATCTGAGTATCATCAGCATATTGGTAAAGGGAGGTGCCATGCTGACAAATAATATTTACAAGGGATAACGTATCTAAAGAAAACAGTATCAGCCCAAGAATTGAGCCTTGAGGCACACCAGTGAATAATCATAATGGAATCACCAATGGAAAGTGAAAATCTGTTTTGACTATAGCAATGACTGGACAATGACCTGTCTCTTACAGGCCAAAGGATCCAGTTAGCAACGGTAACAGCCAGAGGTCAGAGGTGAAGAAGACTGTGTGTCAGAAGAGGGCACTGGAGGACTCTGATGGGACAGCAGACACTCTTTCCAAAAACAAGCAGAAGAAGAAATCTCGCAACCCAAACAAGAACTTTTGTCCTGAGCAGAAACGTGAGTTGGAGCAGTTGCATCATAATGTCAATAGGACAGTGTTCATTGGATATTTTCTTAATATAACATTTTTTTAACCTTGATTTTAAAAGTTAAGAAAGACAGAAACACAAACGAGAAAAACACAAACCATAATTACAGTTATTAATTAAACGTTCACCAAACATCAATTAAAACATTCACATTTCAAATTAATTAGGTTCTGTAACAGATTTCTGAATTGTCCCATTGCAACCGAAACACCAAGCTTCAGAGCCTGTTAATGCCAGTACCTCGCATGTAATTTTGTTTCTAAAATTATACATTTCTCATAATTGTCTTTGTTAAATTTAAGTTATTTTATGTTTAGTATTTGTACATTGTGTTTGCTTTTCTAAATATAATTATACCATTCATGAACTGATTTCAACTATAATCTGATAACTAAAAGAAAACTTTCATTCTTGAACTGTTTTCAATACCGTTTAATGCCTTGAAATCAACACTTGTGAAATCAGTAGGATAATTATTCGCCACTAAATTTATTTTCAATCGCACCAGTAGAAGGCGGCTAGAATCTCCTCTGGCAGTGTTGACAAAGTGTCTCTTTACCTCTTTGCAGCAAAATACATCAAATGTGAACAGTGTGGCAACCCAAAGGTAAGTACAGTGTCATCCAGTCAATTGAATCAACCTTTAATCAGCTCTAGATGAAAACGTGAAAGGCCCTAATCCCCGAGTCTTTCTCTGTAGGGAAATAAGTGTGTGTTCAACCTGTGTCGAGGCTGCTGCAAGAAGAAGGCCTACAAGGAGGTGGCCGATTGTCCAAGTCAGTACACACACATATTTGTGCACACACACAGATAATGGTGTCAGTTTGTTGCCATCAGATTTAAATTATAGAGGGCTTTCAGAGGACATAACACATGTTGAAAAGAATGACAGCAGTTGCCACCCACACACAACAGCAAATTGTGAATTATGACCATGCAGACCTAAGGTTGACCTACACCAAGATGAGATCCATCATAGATTGACAGTCTTGTGCAAAGTTTCTTTACTTTTTGTATATTTAAATTAACAAGTGTATGAGGACACCAGCTTCTAAAAGTGCAAAATGCACACACTGCTATGCACACAGTGGAGGTGGCACCCATAGATAAGTATACGCCCACTGTGCTGAATTGACCTACATCCACACCACAACAATCTTTGTTGGATAGGAGATTTGTAACACAACTGCGAAACCTCTATATATACTTCTGTTTGCGGTCCACAGGCCACGGGCTGAGGTTCAAGACCAAGGCAGAGAAACGGAAGGCCGAGGAGACGGAGTGGAAGGAGGACTCTGTGGAGGAGACGGAGAGACCCAGCAGCTCACCTCAGCCTCTCCCAGCGACGCCCACAGAGGAGGAGCAACCACAGGGACGGGGGGTGCTATGAACAGGACGCCGGCTATGTTTACATGCACCAGAATGTTGTTGTCAGCCTGATTTTGGGTCAACGCATGTAAACGTCATAACTGGGTTAGAATAACGTGGTTAAGCTTCCACGGTGATTATGAGAAACCAAGCTAAGATGCCTAGCTTACTCTCATAACTGGTGACTGTGGCATGGACACGTCTTATTCCTTTCACTTTTTTTTTGTTTTTGCCATCTGCGCCAGCTCCTGACTCGCAAAGCATTCTGGGAACATTTTGATGTCAAAAGTCAAAGTAGGTCAGCACAGCATTCTTGCTCCACCAATCTTTCAAGAGTTTGTATTGACAACGTGTTGGGAGACTCAATCACGGGGTATCAAAGGTTCATGTAAACAACATAACCTGAATAATACCGTAACCAGAGTGTGCACAATAGATGGGTTAGTCCGTGCATGTAAACATAGCCAATGACTAGTCAGTACACACACTGCAGCTGTTAGGTAACCTCAAGGACAAGTGGTTGTCCAGTACAAACTCCAACCATGTGGAACTGATGTTACGGACTCAAACTGTCTTCAACCTGTCAGCAACCTGTCAGCACTGCAAAACAATAACTGTGGTTGCTGGAAACAATAACAAAACAATATTTTCTTATGTGATAGGGATCTCCAAAATTATGGATAGCAGTTTCTCTCTGTTGCTGGGGGCAACTGAGAAGCTTGGGTTTTTTCACTTGACTCACATTGGCAGGAGAAAGCTGGAGAAAGTCGAATACCATCACCCAAATTGGAGGTTTTCTCAAGCAATTGTGTCATCCTTTTTTAAAAAGGTTTTATGAGGATTTGTGTTGAAATACTTTTGGCCAAAATTATAACTTGAGACACCAAAGTTTAAAGATTCACTAAATGTTCATCAAATCGATGTAGGAAGTGCATATGTTTTTTTGGCAGATTGTTTTTCTTTTATTACCTTCAGTTAAGGTCATGAATACACTTGCATTTTCATTTCATTTGCAAGGCTTTTTATTTATTCCATTGGGGCTGGGTTTGGCTCACAGTGCTTTGACTTGAAGTATGTGCCTTTTTGATGAGAAATGCCACTGCCTGTCCAGATATGAACTTGAGCTCATGAGGGAGAAAGGAAGAGGGCATGATCAAAATGGTGCCCCATCTACTGTGGTCTAAGACATGCTTGGTGGCTAGAGATTTGAATATCAAATAACACTTTATTTAAAGGTGCCACATGTACATATCATTTTAACATCAATAAATCATTACCAGATCAATTTTGAGATGTTAGTATAATTACTGTAAACAAACAAGACCATCGCTGAGAAGACTGGCAGTTTCTACCAGCCTCTACACTTGCATTTTGCACTACACATTGTGGCCACCCGGTCGGATTTGGAGGGAAATCTGCTGGATTGCTGTACGGCACAAAACAGGAAGAGGGCGCTGTTCTTCCAGCACTAACAGAACTAAAGCTTTCAGTGGTTCTGGCAACGGCAGATGGTGGGAAGGAGTGAAAGGAAGATGGAGAAATCAAAGACAGACACCCAGGAGGAGACAGGGAAGGAACAGAGTTTATGGGATATATATAGTCTTAATGTTGAGAAACACTAAGACTAACAATATCACTGGTGTGATATGGAGGCTAAAAATCATCTAATTTGTTTACAGTAATTATACCAAGGTATCACTAATATATAAAGGCATTAATTTGTCAATGATATGTTCATACACCACCTTTTAAGGGATACAACTATAGTAGGTTATGTGTGTAGAGTACAAGCCATTACATGCTCTTATAACAAGCTAGTTATGTCTCTTCACAAGGCAAATATGTCCGCGCGTCAACAGTTTAAATTTAATCCCTTTTAATAATAGTCATTATGAGTTAGTATGTGTGTTATCACACTCATCTGTAAATTGGAATGTCCATATTGTAGATGTAAGCTTTGGTGTAGTGTTGGCCAATGTTTTCAGCGCGTAGAGCTGTCCAGACAAAGTCCACCACATATGTAGGAGGTGAGTATGAGAGACCATGCTGTCTATACGGAATCCACATAGTTTAATCTGCTTGTCAGTCGACAATCCTGGAGAATAAAAGTATGACTGTTTTTTGGGGGGCTGCTTCTGTTGGAGAATGGAGCACCAATGCCGTGTCCGAATTTTATCAGTTCACATAATTTTGTAAACCTGATGGGTAAACCTGATGCATCTGATGGGTAGGATTAAGTGTGTGACAAAAGGCCTAGAACAATGCATGGCATTTCAAAATGGAAAATACTTGGAAGGATGACCGTAATGTCCAGTCCTGGTGCCATGGAAGAGTCTGCAGGTTCTCATTCCAACCAAACACTACAGAGAGTCACTGGTCTAGATCTGGACCGTCTATTCTGCCATGAAAGCCAAGTTCCTAATCTTGGAAGTTGAGAACACAGCACTTAGCTCAGTTTTATACTTCTCACATAGAGCATTCTCTGTCACAATAAGAAACTCATTAGCTGCGGAGTTCCTAAAGATTCGATTTTAGGCCCCATCCTGTTTTCCATTTAAGCGCTTCCACTTGGCCATATCAACAGTAAACACAATATTTCCCTCCAATGCTACACAAAGGATACACAGGTATAGCTACCCCTGAAACCCAGCGACTCGAACGGCCAAACCACTCAAGGAATGCCTTGTGGTATAGCCTATGCTGCTGGACATCGCAAAATATTCTGCAGCAACATGAAATCAAATCAGAAATAATTTGATTTTGGCCCCCGAACACATTTGAATTGCTTCATATTAAACTAGGCACACTCTGTCAGCCAATATGAAGACAGCTCCCAGAAATAATTACTGAGAATATCTTTTGATGCTGACTATTGGCGCTTTCTTCATTTGAGAACCATTTCCAAAATTAAGCCATTTTTATCATTTAGTAATCTGGAGGAAGTCATTCATACTTTCATCTCACATTTAGACTGTTCTTCACTTTTACACCACATGCTCTTTAATCGCTCATATACATTCACAAATGAATCTGTATCAACGTGCAAGTGCTGTATTCTGATGAATTTTATCAGGAATTTTAAGATGAAACATCTGCAGGATGTTAGGCTCGGGCTTATCTTAAGTAAAGATAAGATCTCCTTTAAAAAAAAAAAAAAAAAAGACCGCCACTCTGTGTTTTATCTATTCTGGGGTTTTTCTAGGGCCTGCTGAGCTAGCTGATAATGCAGCTTCTGCTAGCTTGCTATCATATTCAAGCCACTTATCATGCAGTGAAATCATTGTGATACATTGTGCAATCAAACTCTTTATGATTGGTGTTGCCGTTTTGATTATATATTTGAATTCAATATTTGTGTTGAATTGGTCCAGAAGAATGGTTAGTTGTAAATGTCGTTTTATCCTTTACACATTATGGTTAAATGCCAATCCCATATCTATTATCAAAACGATGGGATCAAAATCATGTGATGTCATTCGGTGTGACATCAACAGGAGGTGGAGCAACCCTCAGAAAGGAAAGCACAAAGTAAGATCTTATGATGTATGCTTTTTTTCTGTTTTGCTGTTATAGGGCTATAAACTGTCAGATATTACACTGCCAGATTTTGTTGTAAAAGCGCATAATACTTCCTGGTGCATCAAATATTTAGACCCAACTAAATAAATTGGGACAGAGTTTTTGCAATGGAAGAAAGAAATTAACTTTACATTAGGGGACCACCTGTATTTAACCTGTGCAAGGCTCTGGTCCTTGTAGTACTGTTATCTTAAACAGGGTCTGTATCAAGAGTGCCAAGGCTACCAAGTCCTCATATACATGGCCGTAGGGTGTGGGACTAAGGTGTCATACCTTAGCCCAAGTGAGTCCAAATTTGAAAGTTTTTATCATTTATCATAGTTGTGAACACAAAACAAATGCGGGAAATCTCTTAGGAAGCCATTCTAATGTTGAGAACCATGTAGTTGTGTATATTATGAACATATTAATTAATTAACATGTTGCTATTGTGTATTAATTCATATATATTTAACACACACAAACTAAAAGTATGTTATCCCACTTTGCCAAATGCTGAGCAAAGTTTAGCTTTACAAATGGATATGTCAATATGATAACAGCATGGATTGTTCTTGTTGGGTTAGATCTTGAGGAATTTGGAGATGTATCATGTGTTAGGCTAGTATGCCAGACAGAGGTTTATAGATGTCATAGAAGACAGCATATAAGCTCCCAAATGCAAAAAGAAAACACGTACACAGGTGATGCTTTAAGGCTTTAATGCGAAGAGCTTGCCACTAAATTTAATGAATCGGCGTATATCAAAATATTATGTGGTGGCTTGATCAACAGAACAATATTTCTATGTATCTGTGGCTGAGAGAAGCTAGAAAGAGTGAGGAAGCATGTTGAACTGGACAATTAAGGCTTCTTGGAAGTCTAGACTTCCACCTAGGCCTCCAGGTTGCGGTGGAGGGTGTCACTGATGAAGCCCAGGTACTCAGCCACTCGCGTGTAGACGCCAGGGAAACCCGGAAGAGCGCAACCTCCAGAGCTCCCGAAGCTCATGATGCCCACCTGCACGAAGCCAAAAGTTGTGCAACACACCAGCGGGCCGCCATAATCCCCCTGTGAGGCATAAAATTGTTTCCATAAGCAAATAGATCTTTAGGCTTTATCACTGGAAAAAAAACCTTCCATTTTTAGCATCAGTGACCCTACGAAATAGCATGGGTTGCCCTAAGCTAGCACACCATTTCACTGCTTTAATTGATTCATGTAAGGCTTTTGGCTCATTTGTTCCTTTATAATATTTTGCTTTTATAATAAAATTTTCATAAAATATACAAACAAATTCTAAAATGCATCTATAAATAGTTCATGCAAATAATGTTCCAAAAAACTTTTTTTTTTCCCAACCTAACTTGTGATGTGGCCACTGAATTGGACCTGCTACTTTAAAAAAAAGAAAGAAAAAAAGGTAATTTATAGAAGCATTTTTGATATCTTTTGTTATTTCTATTTTATGGGGTATGGTGTATAAAAAAACATGAGATTTCCGCCATATACATAGTGTTTTGTAAATAATTCATAAAAAAACACAATTTTTACATATCCCTCTGTAAATTTCCATCTACTTATTTCAGAGTCGATAAAATCATAATCCATTTTCCTGTTTCACTCTGATGAATAAGTGTAATAAGTGTTATATATACAAATGCATGCATTTTTATGAAATATTAGCACATTTGAATATGTTCATAAAAAATAAATAAAAATCACGATACAATAATTGATTTGTTTCCATGTTCACTATATAAAAATTCATTCTGACAGGATAAAAGGAATTCTCACATCACAGGCATCCTTCCCTCCCTCCAGGGATCCTGCACACAGCATGGCAGCAGTCAGATCGGGATACGCTGCCTTACAGTCACTCTGAGGAACGATGGGGATCCTCAGCTGCTGGAGAGTTTCTTTACCTGCCAATGGAACTAGTGAGAGACAAATCAAGGATGGACAGACAGGGAGAGAGAGAAAGAAAGAGAGAAAGAGAAAAATGGCACGAGAGATTGGATAATTGGTCAGTTTAGCTGTTGAGTGATGAGAACATAGACATACAAATCATCCATGTGTCCCCAGTAGACCACTAGCATACACTATGTTGAGTGATATTAGGCCATTTCCCATCACTTACCATCTTCACATCCTACAGGAAAACAGGGAAAGTAGTCCCTGCTAGTTCAAAACATTTAGTTGTTTTTTTTCCAGTAAGAAATTCTCAACATAGTGTATGCTAAAGTGTTAGCATGTAGCCTACTATCACACATAGTGTATGTTAAAGTGTTAGCATGGAGCCTACTATCACTCAACATTGTTTATGCTAAAGTGTTGGAGCCTACTATCACTCAACATAGTTTATGCTAAAGCATTAGCATGGAGCAATGATCTATCAGGGATATTTGATTTTGGTGTTTCCATTCTCATCACCAGTTGACCAATGAGACAATCTACCAAAAACCTGGTGGATTTATTTAATGTGAGCTTACATTAAAGGGGGGGTATTGCACTAATTTGGGCTATTTAAAACTGTTCCTGGGGGTCTTTACAAGACATTTGTGAAGTCTATATTAAAAAAAATCCTAAAACCAGCTTCTGTGGTGTATGTTTCAGTTTCTCATTTTTTCCATTGTGAAGAACAGGCTGTCTTGAGGGCGTGGAGGTTGTATGTAATGAGCACTGCTCTGATTGGCCGCCTCACGACCAATCGGAGCACGGAGTGAGGCGGCCAATCGCCTGGTGGTGGCGGGAGCAGAGCGCCCATGCTGCTAAAAGTAAACAAACTTGACGACGTTAGCAAACTCCGGCTCAAACATACACAGTCTTACAGGTGCGGCGTTAATTGGGGGGGGTTGTTCAACATGCTCTGAGAGGGGCGGGACTTATCCTGATGATGCAGAGCTGATCTCATTTTCTGAAACGTGGCGTTTCTCTCCTATCTTTGGCAACGTGTTGTGAAAAAGGAAAATACAGAAAAACGGGTTGACTTCCAAATATCAAATTTTCACAGCTGCTTAGGGAAGAAATTTCCTGTGGAACATGTATAAGCGCCAGGAATAAACGGTATTCCATAATATGGGCCCTTTAAGCCAATTTCCTAGTCCAGTGTTGTACTGATATTGGTATGTCATGGTGTGTGTAAAGTGTAAAATGATTTGACAGGAATTTCCTTCCGAACTTAGTACTTAGTGACGGTTTGTTAATGGCTTGATTCGCACTATGTGTCAAACTCACCACCGTTCCCGATGTTGCCCCAGCCGGTGATCCAACACTCGGATGCCGGACCGAAGGTGTCATCGATGGAGGTCAGATTCACGGGGGCAATCTTGGGCGTGTAGGCGACTTTCGACTTCAATTTTACCATGGCGATGTCGTTCACGTAGCCACTCGCCTGGACCCGGTAGTCAGGGTGTCTGATCACATATCTTATACCCTTGAACCTGGATTCCCCATGCAGGTTGTGCGAGCCAAGCCAAACCATTGATCGTCTCAGATTAAGGTTGCGCTGTCTGTGACACACACACACACACACACACACACATTTGTTTTATTGTACTGAGCCTTCCATTGACTACATTTATTCGCTTACCTCCAACCCTAATTTGAACCTAAACCTAATTCTAATCTTAAACCTCAACCCAAATCCTAATCCTCCACTATCCCCTTGAAGAACTGAGAACCGGGCCAAAATGTCCTCACTCTGCAGGTCTAAAACTGGTTCTAGGATAGAAGTACACACGCTAGTCCTGCAGTAGATGCTTATGACCACCAGGAGTCTCGCTCCAGTGCGCACAACACAGACAAGCGCACGCTTACGGGTCCAGGCAGTGTGCGGCTGTCAGCACCCACTCGTTGGAGAGGAGAGTGCCACCGCATCGCCATTTGGAGGTGCCGTTGGTGAGGTTTAGGTGAGCCATCCACGGCCAGCGGGCAACCGGAGAGTCCTGGCCCCCCACGATGGAGCTCCTGAAATCAGCTTCCAACAGGCCTAGAGCGTGATGGACGTTAAAGGTTTCAGAAACAACAATCAAATACGATACTGCAACAAATGTTGATCTTGGGTAGTAGAAGTTAGAGAAGTTAGAGAAGTGAGCTTGTGACTGGTTTTGAATCCCCAGACCAACCGGGGGGGAAGCGAATGAGAATGGCGCTCAACGACTACTGTTGAGGAGCTCTTGAGCAAGGCATTTGTGCTGCACTCTCATCATGGTAAAACACTGGGATGTCATTTCTTTACCATCAACTTTGAAACGGTCACATGTGCAACTCTTTGGAACGACCCACATACAAGATGCCGACCATCCACTCAGTTGGTGGTGCTCCTTCTCGTTATCGTATTATCTCGTTATTACGATCTACCCATTTTATCTTCTTCTGGAAGATCTCGAAGAGCAAAGAAATGAACCGCTGACACTGGTGGATTCACTGCCACACATGTGCCACACTTCCGTAATTCGTGGTGCAAAGTGGGAGATATCCGAGCCTAAAAAAATCCCCATATGTCCTACTTGGAATTCCCGCTAGAGGCTGAGGGGAACGTTTTTCCCAGTTGGCATCTCGTATTTACGGTAAATCTGATAGAACTTGAATACGGCATTAGCCCCCAACTGCTCCAGTGGAGCTGTTCAGTGGCCACCAGTGGAAGACTGTGGTTGTACTGGGCAGCTTCCAGTGTGGATATGTGGAACTGGCAGTGGCGGTTCTACATAGAATTACACCCCGGGCGAGACCCTCTCCGAGCGCCCCCCCCCCCCCCGAAATAAAAAAAACCCCCACAAAGTGGCATACCTTTATCTTTTGCTCGTTTCTCCTCTTCTTCTTTTCTTTTTTTCCTAAATTGGGCACCTGATGGCTTTGACCTTTTCCTGTCCATCTCTGTGTTTATTTGGCACTCCACAATCAACAGATTTCCCATCCCCCAACACTGTCACTCACGACCAGAAGTCAAGACTAAACCAATTCACGTTGGTGACCAAATAGGCCTAATCGTTTTGTATTACTTATTTGTATTAGCCATTTCACAAAAACAAAAACGTGCAGGAATTATGCCTGTAATTATAATATTATGAATGAAATGTGCGTTATTTGGAAGAAAGTCGAGGTGTGACTGACTTTAGCCCACTAATTTCATTAGAGTAGGCTATTGCTCTATACAGTGGATCCCCCGTTCCCCCCCTCGTCAGTTCCATTTGGGAGACCCAGAGGTGAACTGTCCCCCCCGCGCGGCGTCCCCCTCCCCTTTCCCCTTCTCGATTCGTGAGCGAATGTGTAAAGCTAGGCAGGAAGTCAGACACAGGAACGGCATAGAGCATCCGTTCAATTTCCAAAATATAACAAATTTCAAAATAAAACACCCTGATTGATGGTATTTCTGAGTTGTGTCTAAACTTTTACCGTCTGTGAGCGAGAGAGACGAGCAGGCACACGCACACAAGCAGAAAGAGAGAGATTTATATGTATATATAGATGCATGTGCATTTTAATTGACACCATACTGCTCAAGTATACATAATACTCAGTGCTTAATTTGTAAAATAAGATGCCGGGGCTCAACTCGCGTTGCCTCGCGCACCTACTCTTGTAAGGTTCACTGGACGTAACGTTGTTTAATACCAGTTTAATATACGTGTTGTTGTCGCACTTTACAGCCCGGAGCTCTGATTTGCCGGAGCGCAAAATCAGATTCTAGGCATTTGCCACTAGCCCCGGCACAAACTAAGCACTGATAATACTTCATTTTTCATTCATTGCTGTTCTTACTTGTATTGCCCTGTTACTGTGGCATGTACTTTCATATGGTTGTAAATGTTGTTCTTTGTCTGTTCATATACGTTTGCTTTGGCAATATAAGCACTGTCTTTTCATGTCAATAAAGCTTCAAATTGAAATTGAAATTGAATAGAGAGAGAGACAAACAGGCACAGAGAGAGAGAGAGAGAGAGAGAGAGAGACGAGCAGGCACACACACAAGCAGGGAGAGAGACCAACCCCCTACATTGAGAAAACCAGCGGAAATCGGCGCCGTTCGGCGCCGGTGTGTTCAACAAAACTATTTCTTGCTCGATCGGCGCTTTTCGCGGCGCTGCCTTTTCTTTCCGCGTCCAGTGTGTTCCCGGCGTGAGCTTCTGTGCACGGCACCTTCTCAGCAAGCAGGGGCGCCTGCAGCTGCAGGGGGCGCCAATTTGCCAATTCCCCACACAGTGTTATGATAGATAATAGAAAACCGCTTCGCGGCCAAGATGATTTTTTTTTTTTTAAGTGCTTGTGCCGCCCTCCATGTGTCATGAAAAATGCCGCCCCGGGCGGGTGCCCGGTTCGCCCGTGCCCAAAACCGCCACTGGGAACTGGATGAATAATAATAATAATAATTGGTGTTTTTAATTAAGTCTAAATATCCCAATGTAAAATGCTCAAACAACTACTGGAGTGAAGTGAAGTGGTTCCGGATTAGGCCTTTGAAATTGTATTTATCATAAATAAGTGCAGTTATTTTAATTGACCAGTATGGCTATTATTATGATAGAATCCGTTTCAAGAATTGTCAAAGGTTTATAAAAATAAGTGGAAGAATCTTACATATTTGACAAATAATTTCACTTGTTTGAAGCTCATTTTCAACAGTGGTATTATATGCAGTGATGTAGTGGTACATAAAAACAAGGATAAACCTAAGATTTCCAGGCAGTGATCATCATAAGGCAAATAACCAATAAAATCAGGTATACCTATAGAAAATCATTCATTTACTATATTTTTTCTTAAAAGATCTTATCCTCATATCAATGATTTAAGTGTAAAAATGTGATCAACTGTATTCCACTAATAACACACGGTAAACCCTCCATTCCATCCAATCACATGCATACTGAATCAAATCAATCCCTCTAGATCGTGCATAGGTGGCTGTTTGTCTTTCTCACCTCCAGAGTGATGGATCAGTGCGACCACAGTCAGGAGTCCAGAGAAAAACATGGCTCCAACACAGTGGACCAGTGGGCTTTGGCTCAGAGGGACAAGCTTCAGCTTTATATGAAGCTGGAGAGATTAAATCAGCAGCAATTTCTAATCAGCACTATCAGCTTTCCATCTCCTGGCAACTGACAGCTGTCTCAGTGTTAATGCACTTCATACAGTGGTTCTTGAAGGGTGGGGGGCCTCAACAAATTATTCCATTTCAAGAACCCTCATGAGAATATACTATTACTATTATAAACATTACTTCTACTACTGCTACTACGATTTTTGTAGTAGCCCTGTGCTGCTTTATTTAAAAAATAAATATTTTGGCACAGGGTCCTTAAGGAACTAGGAACTTACGAGGAGCCCTTGAAGGCAGCATAACTACTGTATAACTGTGATGCGCACTGTCTGAAAGCAGTGAATCAGACAGGACTCGTCAGAGGTCTCTTTATTTTGTATCTCCACGTGACAAGAGACACATTTGTTAAAAATAATAATAATAATGGAACTCTTGTATTTGAAATATGGACTTTAGTGAACTTTAGTGAACTCAAAAACAGAGCAGCAGTTTTATGGTTTTGTGGCTCCCCTACTAGACTCAAGAGGAACTTCCAGGGCTGGTTTTGTTTCCGCAAGTGTCTATTTTAGCGAAACACCGCCTGTCTTGTCAGCAAGCTTTTGGCACAACAGTTGCAAGAAGTTTGGGCTAAAGGGAAGCAAAACAAAACGTTGCTAGTTATCGGTCGGTGTACTTGTTAGCGCATTGCGTGTAATATCACGTGAATTTGCTGTCTTCAAAACCGCTGGAAGCCTATCAAGCTAGGTAGCTACTGCTAGCTAAATTAACGTAACTACGGTGCTTGGTGCAGACAGCTAAACTGGTAATGAGCCGTGTTACCAGCTGTACCTTCTTTTTTTATTATTTAAAGGTATAATTTGGCTAGTTCTGTTTTATTCCGTCAATGCCCCTTTCAAAATCATGGACCAAACAGACAGCGTCAACGCAGATCCTGTTCAACGTATTGACATTGATGGTGAGTCAACAGTCTATCGGTTTGTTTAACCTAATTAATGAGTATCAGGTTGCTTAGTTTGCTAAAGCTGGTCCTTATATCTTATTTATAGGTCGTTGCTCACGATGGCGCAACTGGGTTGGATTTTGGTGAGTATCCATTGTTGTTAAAGGGGGGGTCCGTTCAAGAAAGCGGATTTAGTGAAAACTCTGAGTTTGTTAAAGGACAATTCCGAGATTTTTTAAATCAGGCCTCTATAGCCACAAAATCGCCTATTATACCGCAAAATAGGTCCAAAAAGGTGCGGGTTCAATGGCTGCAACGTAATCTGACAGGGCATAGAGGCCAGGTCAAAGTACGTCCACTAAAAGTGCCACTGATAGGGTCAAATTGTTATTCATGTGTCTGACAACATTACTGAAAGGATCGCTATGGAAATAGACCTTTTTTTAACACAGGTCTCCAACGCTGATTTAGGTTTCCTCTTCCTGCAACAAGTTAACCCTCTTGCTTTCATAGACCACCTTTGTCACATTTCCAACAACTCTCAACTCTGAATGTGACATGGTGAAAACCTAAATCAGAGTTGGAGATGTGTGTTGAAGTATAGAAAGCGTAGTTTAGAGTATGTGTTTTTCCCAAGTATCAATGGAGTATTTTTTTTTTTGCCCCACTTGGACACCGTTTTTGGAACAAGGAAAATACAGAAAAAGGGGTTGACTTCCAGATTTCACATTTGCTCGGCTAATTAGGTCAATGGTAACATGTGGAACATGTACAGTGCCGTGAAAAAGTATTTGCCCCCTTCCTGATTTCTGATTTTTTTGCATATTTATCACACACAAAGGTTTCAGATCATCAAACCAATTTTAATATCACACAAAGACAACCCAAGTAAATACAAAATGCAGTTTCTAAATGATGATTTTATTTACCAAGGGGGAAAAAAAATACAAACCTATCTGGCCCTATGTGAAAAAGTAATTGCCCCCCCTTGTTAAATCACAAATTAACTGTGATTAACCACAGTTTTGGGAAAGCTGAGTTCAATTTCACTGGCCACATCCAGGCCTGATTACCACCACATTTGTTGAATCAAGAAATCACTTCAATAGAACCTGTCAGACAAAGTGAAGTAGGCTACAAGATCTCAAAAACAAACGCATCATGCCACGATCCAAAGAAATTCAAGAACAAATGAGAAAAAAAGTGATTGAAATCTATCAGTCTGGAAAAGGTTACAAAGCCATTTCCAAGGCTCTGGGGCTCCAGTGAACCACGGTCAGAGCCATAATCCACAAATGGAGAAAACTGGGAACAGTGGCGAACCTTCCCAGGAGTGGTCGACCAACTAAAATTACTCCAAGAGTGCGACGACGACTCATCCAGGAGGTCACAAAAGAACCTAGAACAACATCCAAAGAACTGCAGGCCTCGCTGGCCTCAGTTAAGGTCAGTGTTCACGACTCTACCATAAGAAAGACACTGGCCAAAAATGGCATCCATGGGAGAGTTCCAAGGCGAAAACCACTGCTGTCAAAAAAGAACACAAAGGCTCGTCTCACATTTGCCAAGAAACATCTTGATGATCCCCAAGACTTTTGGAAAAACATTCTGTGGACTGACGAGACAAAAGTTGAACTTTTTGGAAGGTGTGCGGCCCGTTACATCTGGCGTAAAAATGGCACAGCATTTGATAAAAAGAACATCATGCCAACAGTGAAGCATGGTGGTGGCAGTGTGATGATCTGGGGCTGCTTTGCTACTTCAGGACCAGGACAACTTGCTGTGATTGATGGAACAATGAATTCTGCTGTCTACCAGAAAATCCTGAAGGAGAACGTCCGGCCATCAGTTTGTGCCCTCAAGCTCAAGCGCTCTTGGATTATGCAGCAGGACAACGACCCGAAACATACCAGCAAGTCCACCTCTGAATGGCTCAAAAAAAACAAAATTAAGGTTTTGGAGTGGCCAAGTCAAAGTCCGGACTGAAATCCAATTGAGATGCTGTGGTGTGACCTTAAACGGGCAGTTCATGCTAGAAAACCCTCCAATATGGCTGAGTTGAAACAATTCTGCAAAGAAGAGTGGGCCAAAATTCCTCCACAGCAATGTGAAAGACTCATCACCAATTATTGCAAATGCTTGATTTCAGTTATTGCTGCCAAGGGTGGCACAACCAGTTATTAGGTTCAGGGGGCAATTACTTTTTCACATAGGGCCAGATAGGTTTGTATTTTATTTTTGCCTTAAAAAATGAAATCATAATTTAGAAACTGCATTTTGTATTTACTTGGGTTGTCCTTGTGTGATATTAAAATTGGTTTGATGATCTGAAACCTTTGTGTGTGATAAATATGCAAAAAAATCAGAAATCAGGAAGGGGGCAAATACTTTTTCACGGCACTGTATAAGGGACAGGAATAAGCCTTTTTCCACAATATGACCCCTTTAAAGCTACTTCACATTGGAAGAAGTTGAACCGTGCTTCTAGTATGCCAACCTTATTATCATAGACTCGTTCATTGATTAATTAAAGATATATTAAAACATTATAAATTGTTTAAAAAAGCACCTACCCTCAAGATAACTAAAATTACACAGAAAAATAGTTTAAATTATTATTTAATATAATAATTATTTAATTAATAATACATTTAAATGATTATTTTTATTATATGTTATTATATTATATTTACATCTGCAACGTCATAATTAGTAAATCAACATTTATTTATATAGCACCTTTCAAAACAATAACACAAAACACTTTGCTGTTTGAAGAAAGAAAGATAAAAGAGATAAACAATACCCAATACACCCAAAATAAAAGTATAACATAAGACAAAGCCAGTGAAAAGTTTTAAGGTGGTTTTTAAAAGTTCAGACTGATTCCGCCTTTGGTCCCAGTAATAAGGGAGGTATTCATAATAGAGAGTAAGCTTGGGCCAATAACACCAAGGACCTCTTTAAGGAAAGCTGGGAGTGCGGTGTCTAAAGGAATTATTAAAACAGAATCACCGCGAGAAAGAACAACAACCACAGATTAGGATCTTAACAAACTAGTATTGTATTAGCATTTACCAATACACAGGATTTGATGTTATAATCCTTTGTGCCATAATCCAGGGCTTTTCCCTAATTCCTAATATTACTCAATAATTTACTATTGGTTTCAACAACAACAATAAGTTAATGGGGCAGCTGATTGGATTATCTAAATTTAAGGTGTTAAAGTATGAAAATGTCTTATGTTGTAGTTTTTATAATACAATGCATGTGCAGTCTTAGATTAATTCAGAACAGGGTTAATAGCTGCTATTAGCTGCGTTCAGTCAGAAATAGGCCAGTTTTGTCAGCTTTGTTTCTTTATTTTGTTTTTTAAATTCAATTCCAGGTAGCATTAGAAAGATCTTACATTTGGTTTTTTGAAACTCGCAGATACCCTGATATCTGTCCACACTTCTATGTATATTCTATATATAACCTATAAGCCCTTTTATTAGCCACATCTAACTCTGTATGACCAAATCATTATCTCGCCCTCTTCTCTTGACCTCTTCAGGTTCCTGGGATTGTGCAACAACTTTGCTTATGTGGTTATGCTGAGTGCCGCCCACGACATCCTAAATGAGCAACGGTCAGAAAACACCACGGCACCTGTAAGAATCAATTTGTCCGAACACGCTAAAGGAGCAGCTTGCGCGCTTCCTGCTTAATTCCTAAGCTTTTACAAAAACAAAAGGTATAAAGTGTTTGAAAGCAAATTACCTGCTTTCAACCCTTTCTTTCTTATAGACTCCAGCCACAGCGGTCTTGGGCTATGAAGGGGCAAACGGTACCAACAGTAGCCGCTATGACTGCAACCCTGTCTCTACTGCGGTAAATGGAGATTCATTGAAATTGAACTACACTAGACAACAAAAGTACACTGAGTTCATGCATCATGATATATAAGTATTCCAGACAAGACAAGACAGACAACATCAGGTTAACGTGTTTCGCCATATAAGCCAAATATCGGCAGCATCATAGAATCACGCCTCTGATGTTAGTGCCAATTACACAAGGTAGCTGAAGGTCATAGATTTCATAATGCCCCTATAAGGGAAAACGCAAATTTGGTTTGAGAGATTTTTATTGAAATTTGTTGTTTCCATTCAGCATTTATAATTTGATGCATCATAATTAACATTAAAACGCTTGATGATTTGAAAGAGGACCTCACACTCTTTAAACACGTCTTACTTCGAGGTCACCTTACACTCCGCTACACTTTATAATTTTTGTACTTTTATAACTTTATAATTTATAACTTTGTACTTATAACTTGTACTTCATAACTTGTACTTTATAACTTTGTACTTTTTCTATTATATTTTGTACTTTTTCTATTATATCTCTTGTGTTTTTTTAAATTATGTCTGTTAATATTGTCCTTAGCATTAGCGTAAGGTGTCGGTGAGACATAAGAATTTCATTGCCAACTTTTGCTTCTTGTGAATGTTTGTGCATATGACAATAAAAAACCTTGAACCTTGTCTTGCTGTTGGTTTGAACGTCTTCTGGTTCTCTGTTCCATCCTCTCCTTAGGCTGTGCTGTTAGCTGACATCCTCCCCACCCTTCTCATCAAATTGACTGCTCCCTTCTTCATCCACAAGCTGCCCTATGGGTAAGAGAAGGATTTTCACTTAGAACCCTGTTCATAAATACATCATACATCTTCCTGAATGTGGACACTGGCTACTAGGGGTTTGACCACAGCTGACCACCATTTGCATAGCAAGTCAAGGCAACACAGGGGAAAAAAAAATAAATCAGATTTACATTTTATATATTGACAAAAATATATATATTTTTATATATATATTGAGTGATATATATATCACTCAAAAGTTTGGGGTCACCCAGAAAATGTCTTGTTTTCCATGAAAACTCACACTTTTATTCATCAAATGAGTTGCAAAATGAATAGAAAATATAGTCAAGACATTGACAAGGTTAGAAATAATGATTTTTACTTGAAATAATGATTTTGTCCTTCAAACTTTGTTTTCGTCAATTCTCCATTTGCAGCAATTACAGCCTTGCAGACCTTTGGCATTCTAGCTGTCAGTTGGTTGAGGTAATCTGAAGAAATGTCACCCCATGCTTCCTGAAGCACCTCCCACAAGTTGGATTGGCTTGATGGGCACTTTTTACGTACCATACGGTCAAGCTGCTCCCACAACAGCTCAATAGGGTTGAGATCTGGTTACTGCGCTGGCTACTCCATTATAGATGGAATACCAGCTGACTGCTTCTTCCCTAAATAGTTCTTTGCCCATCTTAATCTTTTCCTTTTATTGGCCAGTCTCAGATCTGGCTTTTTCTCTGCCACTCTGTCTAGAAGCATCCTGGAGTCACCTCTTCACTGTTGACGTTGAGACTGGTGTTTTGTGGGTACCATTTAATGAAGCTGCCAGTTGAGGATCTGTGAGGCACCTGTTTCTCAAACTAGAGACTCTGATGTACTTGTCCTCTACCTCAGTTGTGCACCGGGGCCTCCCTTCTCTTTCTATTCTGGTTAGAGCCAGTTTGCGCTGTTCTGTGAAGGGAGTAGTACACATCGTTGCATGAGATCTCCAGTTTCTTGGCAATTTCTTGCATGAAATAGCCTTCATTTCTCAGAACAAGAATAGACTGATGAGTTTCAGAAGAAACCATTGGCTATTTTGAGACCATCATCAAACCCACAAATGCTGATGCTCCAGATACTCAACTAGCCTAAGGAAGGCCAATTTTATTGCTTCTTTAATCAGCACAACAGTTTTCAATGATCAATTAGCCTTTTAACATGATAAACCTGGATGAGCTAACACAATGTGCCATTGGAACACAGGAGTGATGGTTGCAGAAAATGGGCCTCTGTAGCCGATGTAGATATTCCATTAAAAATCAGCTGTTTCCAGCTATGATAGTCATTTACCACATTAACAATGTCTAGACTGTATTTCTGATCAATTTATTTATTTTAATTGAAAGAAATTGTGCTAGTGTTTCAAAAATAAGGACATTTATAAGTGACCCCAAACTTTTGAGCGGTAGTGTGAACTGTATATTAGTTCACAGTGTGTGTTCTGATGAACAGCTAAATAGTTGATAATTTACAGCAAGAACTAAAACCAAGGTGAAAAGGCAAGTTTAAACAAGAACACAAACAAAGCACATGATACAAGACAATAAAACAGAATACATAAAATTATTAAAGAGGCAATTAAAAGAAACTAAAGGAATGCCTTTCGATAAAAGTACCCTTTAAGAAGTGATTTTAAAAGACGACACTGAGTTTGCTAGCTTGATATCCTCAGGCAGGTCGTTCCAAAGCCTCAGGGCCCTGACAACAAAAGCCTGGTCACCTTTAAACAGGATTTTGGAACAGCCAAGAGGGCCCTGCCTGAGGATCTCAGGCTGCGAACTGGCTCATACGGGGATAAAAAGTCTGAGATATAACGAGGAGCCAGACCATAAAGTGCTATAAAATGTACAGGCAACCAATGAAGGGAAGCTAAAATAGGGGTGATATGATCTGATCTCTTGGTTTTTGTGAAAAGCCTAGCACCAGAGTTTTGGACAATTTGAAGACGATGTTTCAGGATTAAGACATGTAAAAAGAGCATTTCACTGGAAAGAAGAAATAAAAGAGTGTATAATAGTTTATGTCTCTAAAATTCAGGACCGATCTTATCTTTGCTACTTTCCTAAGTTGATAAAAACATAATTGTACTAGCCTTTTTATATGAATCTCAAAATTCAGATGTGGGTCAAACATGACACCCAGATTTTTAGCTACCATTTTAGAATTTTGATTTAAGGGGCCAAGAGAGGACTGGAACGGGCTAGAAAATTGCTGAGGGCCAAAGGCAAGGATTTCTGTTTCATCACAATTTAGCTGCAGGAAGTTTCTTGACATCCACTTTTTAACAGCAGAGAGGCAGCCCTGAATTGCGGCCAACCTAGTCAGGTCATTTGCCTTCACTCAGAGATAGAACTGAGTATTGTCAGCATAGCAGTGAAGAGACACCACGCTGTTGGATGATGTGGCCAAGGGGAAAAATGTGCAATTAGTTGATCAGTACTTGAGACGAGGCATGATCACCATAGACACATACATCTTTTATCATCAAATCATTATTTCTGTGACAGAATATTGCTGTGCAAGATGAAACATTTGGTTATTTGTTTCAGTGTATGACTTGAATCTTGCTCAAAGAGGAACTTGACCAATGCCTGTTTTCACTTCTAGGTTCCGAGTGTTGTTCTGCGTCAGCATGGCAATAGCAAGTTTCCTCCTTGTGTCCTTCTCCTCAACGGTGTGGATGAGCATTCTGGGTAATGAACTCTTTGAGTCTTTGAGTCTTTGAGTTTAGAAGCTTCTTGTGCTTTGCATGTCATATTTGAGTATCTATTTATCAGTTCTGCCTTTTATTGGTGTTGTGAATGGCCTCGTTGAAAACGCTGATAATGGATTTGATAAAGCTTAAATATACAGTTTTTTCATCTTCGATCATCTGATTTCCAGGAGTGCGGCTGTGGTTATGCCACCGAAACTAGATGCTACTTTACTTTTCCTGTGTTACCACAACCCATGATAACAGAATGATCAGTTAACTAATAATTAAAATAAGCTTCAGTTTCTACTCTACAATTTAGAGAGAGCAGACTGAGTAAAACAGGTACACATGAAACACTTACAATTATTATTATTAATTCATAATTTCTGATCTTTATAATATGCACTGTTTTTCTTCTATTCTCTATCTGCAGACATGGTAAAAGCAGAGCAAATTTTCATCATTCCCCAGTCCGAACCAATTCTGACTGTCCCTTTGGTCAACTTAGCCGAGTTATGAGATGAGAAGATAGACACCATAATCATCCATGTGTTCTCCATCCACAGGTTGTCATTTTTTCTCACTTTTGAGATGATTGGTCAGCATAGTGTATTGTGGCATCTATGGCTATGAGAGGCACAATTGTATCTGTAAATTAAAAGCACCATACAAAACGAAACAAACGTAAAAGGAAACAAACGTTTATTTGAACAAACGGTGAGGGTAAAGGAGTGGGGCTTCCATCAGGAGGACACGCTGGCTGCCACCCGGGGAAACGCTAGAAAGGGAGTGAGACACAATTCAGGTAAGAGGGGGAAGACAGAGCCAACAGTCTGTTCATCTACTTTACAGAACTCTAATTATCATCCATCTCCTCGTCGCACACTGTCCACTTGGGCAAAAACAGTCAAGGTCAAGCTGTAAGTCAAACCGCAAAATACCAACAATGAGACAGCTTGCAGGGCCAACAGCTGCTTATTATACCGGGGAGATTCAGCCCACCATAGGGAACCGCCACCTCCTTCCTCTCCGGGCTTGAGGAGAACTGAGCTGCTTTTACGCAGGCAGGGGCTGATTGGTGCTATCACCAGGCCTGCAGTAATTGAGTGGTACACTGGAGGGGCATCACCTTGGCTAGAAGCCGCCTGCCTGCAAATGGGCACTGTCCATGGTCCTGGACACCTCCTTCACCCTAACCCTGTTCCTGGGGCTCCAAAGTATGTTAAAGTGTTAGCGTGGAGCCTACTACCACTCAACATAGTGTATGCCAAAGTCTAAGCGTGGAGCCTACTACCACTCAACATAGTGTATGCTAAAGTGTTAGCACGGAGCACCAGAGCCAACAATCTACCGGGGGCACATGGATGATTTTGGTGTCTATGTTCTCATCACTTAACAGCTAAGCGGACCAACAGGACAATCTACTAAACTTGGTGTATTCCTTTCAGACTAACTCACATTAACGAGAAAATATCCATTTGATTGATGATCATGAAATATGAATATTATTTTAGAATCTTATTTTTTTCTCTTAGTACATTGACAATTTGAAGGTGCTTCTACCCTTCCCTTGTTCAGCTAGTCAGATTCCCTCTCTACTGCTGTGTTTCCAGGTGTGATCTTTGCCAGTGTGAGCTCTGGACTAGGAGAACTGTCCTTCCTCTCTCTCACTGTCTTCTTCAGCAGGTACAGAATTGTTTTGTTCATTTTCCTTTTTTCCCCCCCATGAAGGCTGAATGTAAATTGTCGGTTCTGTATAATATATATATATATATATAACCCCACTTTGTTATATTATAATATTATAAAAATCTTTCTGTCCCATACCTCTATCAACTGGTTGTTTCTTCTTCATTTCAAATTTCTCTCTTTCAGAAATACAGAATACACAATGTCAAGTTTTTTGGGTGTTAAAATGAAATTAAATGAGTTGATGACTCCATGAAATTTGCAGACGTCCTGATCTCAAGAGAAAGCTAATCTAATATAGTCAACACGTGTTCTGTTTTCTCTCTATTGTCTTGCTTTCGTATCTATTTCTCCGTCTTAGGGATGTATTGGGAGGCTGGGGTTCGGGCACTGGGGGTGCTGGCGTTGCTGGAGCCCTCCTCTACTCGGGCCTCACCCAAGCCGGCATGTCACCCCAGGTTACACTGCTCATCATGCTGGTGGTCCCCTTTGCTATGTTGATCAGGTAGGTGCGGGTGTATAAGATATCCCTGCATTCATTCCCGTTAGTCACTCTCTATCCTAGTAGCAGTGTCCTAGTATTTTAGGACCCTAACAGAGATGTTCCTGTTACTCACAAAACACTTCTACCCGGCTCTTATTTCTTTTCCTTTGCTGACATCTTACCTTTTCTCCCCTGGCTTCCTCCGCTCTCCACCGCCATCAGCTATTTTTTCCTGCTAGTCTTTCCGTCTTCATTCCCTCAGTGGCGAAGCAGAGCGGCAGGACCTGCAGTCAAAGGCTCGGAGGAGAGGCAGCGGCTGATGGACGAATCTGATGAAGAGGGAGAGCAGCAGGGGCAACCGACCCGAGGTGGGTGTGGCACTGTGTTTGTGCAGTCGAGATTATAGATTTCCCGCCTGGAAGGAACAGGAACACTTGAACGCCACCCCTACCAACATTTGTCATCTAAATGGAATGTACCTGTCACCTCTCAACATGGCCGTCAGCAACACCGCTCTGTCTATTGTCTGCTGCTTGTTTACAAGTGTTGATGTTTTTGAGAGAAATGAGCAGCCCGACATAAATGAGATGCTTCACTGCCTCAGGAACCCAAACATAACTAGTAAAAGATACATCCATTCTATATTCTATCATTAGGTGATACCAAATTTGAGTTAGGTCTGTATGTCTTTAAGCATTTCAACACAGCACGGTTTACTACAGCATATAGGGGCAATATGACTACAGCCCCTTGTATATCACGTTTAAACCTTGAGAGCTAGTTCAGACATGTTTTTACCAGTGTACTAACACTGCAGAGATTATATACATGGTTATATATCTACTTGCTTGGACTACTACAAGACTCCATTCAATTGACAAGCCATTGTACGGCTCCAGATAGTGCAGAACAGACAAAGGTTAAATACATTTCACAGCATCATATTGCCAGTATTTGACCCTCTCTACATCGGGCGCATGCTAGTTTCAGAATTGATTATAACATTTTCCTGATTGCTTTTAAGGCTTGGCTCTCACAGCAGATTTTTTTTAAGTCCTCATGAGCTGGAGCGCATCCCACTATACCGAGGCAGGGTCTAGGCTAAATTCCTCAGACAGGCCATTCCAGAGAGTAGGTACAAACACATTTTTAAGCCTGGTTCATGCTTGATATGGCAACAAATTGTATTGTATTGATTGTACTGTATTGTACATGATCTGAAGCAGTGAGTCGGTGTTCTAATACCTGTCCGTCTGATTAACTTTCTTCATCTGCATGAGAAGCAGATGATAGGAAACGATCGAACGCACCATTTTTTGCAGTGCATTAGATCTATGAAGTGAAGTGCTGTTATTGAATAGCTACAATGTTCTCTTCCTCCTGAATGTAACAGAGGACAGGGCCACTGGACCTATGACCTTCACAGAGAAACTGCATGTCATCAAAGTAAGCACTATACTTGAGATTTTTGAATTGCCAGATAATCTTTCAGTAACTGCATTTGTCATTTGACACGGTTATCCCTTCTTGTTTCGCCTGACCAGGGTCTGTTGAAGTTTGTGCTCCCCCTGGGGTTGGTGTACTTCGCTGAGTACTTCATAAACCAGGGCCTAGTGAGTTACCCTCTGTTGTCCATCTTACTGCATGTTGCTGAGCTGCACACCAAAATCCCATTTATTTTTCCATGTGTTTTATCACCTACTTAATTTAAATATAGCAGGGATAATGTTGTACCTAAACTAAATGCAGACCTTTCTTTCCCAGCTGGAACTCCTTTACTTCCCAAACTTCTACCTGTCTCACGCAGAGCAGTATCGCTGGTCAGTTACTCTTATTGGAATATTATTCTAAAGGAATTACTTGGCATAGAAGATTATTTCACGATGCAAACCCTACATTTTTGTGTGTGTGCGTGTGTGTGTGTGTGTGTGTGTGTGCGTCCGTGCGTCCGTGCGTAGGTACCAGACGCTGTACCAGGTTGGTGTGTTGGTGTCTCGTTCCTCCCTTTGCTGTGTGAAGATCAAAAGAGTGTGGGCTCTCTCTCTGCTGCAGGTGAGAAAACAAGGAAATAAAATGGTGCAAATTAGCAGGGAGGAGTGTGCTGCCTTGGGTTCAGAAAATGACTTAAAAACATTTCATTTTTTTGCATGAAATTTGGCATGCATTTTCAAGATTGAGTTTCTGAAGAGTTCACCGAGCTTCACAATGCTAGTTGGAACTCAGCTTGAGTTATTAGCCAGCTCAACATTTGTTCTAAGTTTTGTGATTAGACAAAGGATGGCCAGTTTTGTGCTTTGTCAATTTCATTGGTCGATGGTGTATATATTGTTTATCCAATAAGGTCCGTTTATATACAGTTTTTGTAATGTGTAGTCAGAAATTGCAAAAAGGAAAAAATGTTTTTCAACCTCTAACAATATGGTTTCAGCCCTACTGGCTGATGATGTCGGTTCTCCCGCTCCTTTGAATCTCAATACTCTGCTGCATCTTTTTGCCTCCTTTTTCATATTTTGACAACTCCCTTTCACCCTCTTCTCCCTCCCTCTCCGTTCCCCTTGCTGTCTCTTCGCCCTCCCCAGGTTGTGAACGCAGTGCTGCTGCTCCTATCCGTGTGCTACCAGTTGCTGCCCACTGCCTGGCTGGTGTTCGTCATCGTCCTCTACGAGGGTCTGCTGGGCGGGGCTGCCTACGTCAACACCTTCTACTACATCAGCAAGGAGGTCAGCCCACCTTTCCGTCTGTTTGGTTTGCTAGTCCTTAAAAAGAGCTCTACTTCTCACATCCATCAATATATGAAGACATTTTGTTTCGTTGCAACCTATAGTCAGTTTGCTACACAGCATCTTCAGTTCCTGTTGTCCTTTTATTTAATATTTCTCATTTATATATTTTTTCCCCTTTTAATTGGAATGCGGCTCTGCAAATCATCATTCAGAAAACCATGCAGCTCAATAGTCGAGGCCATATTCATACAGAAACGATGTATACGCTGGGTGTCTGTTAAAGTCGTCATTTTATTGAAACATCAAATTAAAATATCCAAAATAATGGGATATTTTGGGCTTTTATTTGTATTTCGTGTCTTGCATCATAAAACCGAGTGCTAGACATAACTGTAGGATTCCGGGTGCATAAAGAAATGAGTCTACAAATGGATTTAAGCTGAAATCAGAATCCGTCTGCATTCATGTGAAAGCGGATATGTCTTGATTTACCTCTTATTGGCAGAAGGCCACTTATTCCTGCACATGTCTCCATGGTTGGAATAGGAGGAGTGGGGTTGTGTGCATAAAAACTCAAGTCAAGGTCTGAATCGGGCCCTAATTGCTAAGTCTGTAATGTGACACGTAACATTCTCAAAATACAGTGGCTATGTCTGTCATGCCCAGAGTAACCTGGCTGTTGTCCATACTCTGATTAAGGTCTTATTAACCTTATTCAGGTTAAACAACCTGTCATTGAGTCTCCCTGTTGCCATGAATAAACCAGTAAAAGTAGCTTCACAGGAGAAAGAAATGCAGTCCCAGTAAAACTGCTCACTGCAGTGTTTTTGGTAATAGCAAAATGTACCCATAATCATACACGCCGATCACGTGGGTGCTCCGCCGAAAAGGTTGAGCACCCACCCAATTAAAAAATAAATGAATAAATAAATGCATTAAAAAATCTTAAACAAAAAACAATTTATTTATTCTATTATTACTTATTATTATCAGTGAACTTTTTAACTACAAATCACATTATTCAATTAAACTTGTTCCAGCTCTGTGTGTGTGTAGGCTACGAACCAACGTTGTTCCATCATGTAGCTAGCGACACAGCAAATGTGAAACACGAGTGATGATCGGGTAAAAATGGACGAATTTGTAATTAAAAAAACGATTAAATACGATTAAATGTTGAGCTTTGTTATGAACGATGAGACTATTTGGTCAATTCTGAAAATTGACAATTATTGAAATTATTCTTAGTAATTAATATCTTATTAATTAACACTTGCGGGGCACTACCAGTTTACACTGGAATAGTCTCTTTATAATGATATCAGTCTAATAATCAGAAGAAGTGAGCTCTAGATTTCAGTGATTTTCTACCTTCATGTCCAGGACATATCAATGACACACAAAAGCCAGTTCTTTATAAATGCAAAGATTTTATTAACTATGTAAATAAAACACCAATAAAATGAATAAATGGATACTAAACTAAAACAGATAATGGCAATAAAACTGGCAAACAAGATAGCAAGTTAAACAGTGGCAGAGGATATATCAAATAAGAGTGGCAGATGATATTGGGATCAAAGATGGCAAGGAAGTTGGCACAGACAAAACGACCTGGGGCCTCATTTATAAAACTTTGCGTAGATTCCATCCTAAAACATTGCGTACGCACAAACCTCAGAATCTACTAACGCAAGAAAATATTCAGATCTATAAAACCGTGTGGCGCACACCTGTACGCAGTCTTCTCTTTATAAATACCCACCTGCGGTGAATTGTGCGCTCGTGTACTCCTCCCAGGGTCCTCCCACTACTCCTCCTAGTGTCGTCCCACAATCATCCATAAATGGGCAATGCTAAATAGCTCATGAATATGCCGACGTTGTTAAGGAGCCTTTGTTGACTATCAATGAGGGAAAGACTGAGTGCGAGATTTACAACTTGACACCGTAAAGGTGTAGCTACTGTCTGGGGGCTCAGTAGAGGATCTGTGCCACATTGTGGAGAACCGCTCAAGCTCTAATAATCCGGCACACCTTAGTAATAATAGAAATAAACTTTTGTTATATAGCACTTTTCAAAACGAAGTTACAAGGTGCTTTAGAAGACAAAATAAAAATGGGAGACAAACTGATGATGAACAAAATGATAAAAACAATTTAAAAACAGCTTAAAAGTTATACAACATTGAGCATAAGGAGCTACATATGAAAGAGTAAAATATACTTAGCCCCTTAGTTGTATTTTTGCCCCCTCTGTTTAAGCTTTATGTATCTATAGAAAAATATTTCCATTGGTGTATGCTGGGGCGTCCATAGTAGCCCACTGAAACGGAGCGGAGGAGATCGATAGACAGACACGTCACTTAGTTCGGTTTCTCAGCCTGCTTGCTTTTCGTGGTGGTAAATACAACTTTCAGCCCTAATTCGGGCCGTGGTAGGTGTTTCCCTCATTTGCATCATTGCATGCATCAGATTTACAACTTGATGACCGGTGATCACCATCCCCTAAAACTGCATTTCCAGCTCAGGTTTGGAAAACATAATTTTTCTTGATCCTTTGGGGATGCAAGTGACATATTTAATCACCTAACAACAAATGGGTTTGAATGACACCAAACATCACTGTCTTACCACAAAATACTGGCGAGTAAACCAAAAGTCCTGATAATACATTCTGTGTGCCTTGAATAACCAAGATACGACATTGGGGAGTAGGGTACATCATCTGCCACAGGGTGTGAAGTTTAAATCTAATAAACATATATACAGAAAGCACATTTTGGCAACGCATTCTAGAGTTTCTTTGTTCTCTTATTCTGTGTCTCCCTTGGAAGGCAGATTAGGTACATTTCTCCGGCCCTTATCATCGGTCCCATCTCCTAATGGCACCAGAGCGGCTAGTTGAACCTGCAAAGTGTTACTTTTTGGCAGCTTTATGGGGGAAATCACCCTTTTGCTGCAAAGGGGGTTCCTTGGGTTCCTGGGAGCACAGCAGGGGTCTTGACCTCATAGGAAGACCCTGGGAGAGGAATGTGTTAGTCTTTGGGTGTTTCTGTGTATGGTCCGAAGGGGGGGGGGGCGATGTCTCCTGCATACACTACAGTGATGAATTTGTAGCAGAGCAGTGTCGCATTTCGTTTCAGTGTGTCTACGTCCGACAGATGACGGTAGCCTGCACCACGGTAATTACTAAAGCAAGTGCAATAAAAGTGATTTGGTGACAATCTTCACCTTAGTGTTATTTACTTAATTTGAGCACCCACTGGCAAAAACATAATCGGCACCTATGCCCATAATGCTGTACGAGTCAGAAGTATCGGCATTATCCTTTAACCAGGTTTGTCATAAAGTTAAGAAGATAATTCCCCCTGCATGGAAACGTAGCCAGTAATATACACAGAGTGACCTGCTGAGTCGCTGAACGTGTTGTTTTTCAGCCTAAGTGTTATGTGTGTGTTCACCCTTATCCCCCTCTCTTCCACAGACTGGAGACCGACAGAGGGAGTTTGCCATGGCTGCTGCCAGCGTGGGAGACAGTCTGGGCATCGCCCTGGCTGGCCTCGCTGCTTTCCCCGTCCACAAATACTTCTGCTGCCTCTGACCCAGCTGGACTAGGCAAGATTTTTATGTAAAAAAAAAGTCTGGATGTATAATCAGCCTTAATCACAAAGTGCAACAGAGAAGAACGTCCAACCCCCCCACCCCTAATTTAGATGCCGTAGATTTATTTGCCCAAATTAAATTCTGGTGTCAGTATTGGGAAATCTTCTCCACACAGGAAGTGACAAATCTAGACTTCAGAGCAAAATACAGAAGTGTCACTGTCTGTTTTATGTAATGGTCCTTTTTTTATGTTGTTAGTATCATGGGGGAAATTAGTTGGTGTCTATAAAAATTGCAAACTAATTTTTTTACTTAATTAACTTAATTTCATGCATATATTAATGGTCTTATGGTGTTGTTTTGGTACTAAAATGTTTTTTCCAGTCACTGGTACTACCACAATAGGTCATGATTAAAATGATCAAGAATGTTGTTTTTTATTTCTGAGCTACCACCAAAGGCAAAAAAGTTTGTCTTTTTATGTGGATGCATATTTTATGTTTTTACTATCCAAACAGAGGGTTATGATGTCAAAATGAGCTGTTTAATACATATATTGAAAAAAGCGTCATAACAAAAAGATGGAAAACATTGACACTTTTTTCCCTCATTTTATTTATTAAATTATTTTTTGCATCAAGGGTCTGTTGGGGACATTCTCATATTTCCTGACTAATAAATACTAAACTTTATTTCTATTGTAAAATAGAGTTTACAATGTGCTTTAACTATCAAAGTAAACTGTGGTTTCCATTTCTCCTTCTGATAAATTGCGTATTATTTTGTAATTCATGCTGTTGTAGTTGACCGTTATATGGACTTGGTCCCAATTTTTCTGATATTGTAAACATTTATTTGGACCACACACTGATGTGCATGTTCCTACTGAAATTTTGCTCCCCAATATTTTAGTCATGCTGCTACTGTTGAGTTGTCACAACGTGTAATGTTCTGAGACGGTGGCCATGTCCAGTCATATTCGTACATAATATTTAAAGTATTTTGATAATGATTCTCGATTTAACAATGTAAGTTGTTATAACTAATAATAAAAATGTAATAATTTAAAAAATCAATTCTGATGTACATTTCAGAAATTATCTTACAAAGAAAGCTATCTATTAAGAGGTTTTCTCTATGATCACTGATTCTGATTTAATTCGAAATTTCACAATAAGGTGTTAACCATTTACTTTGTGTTTTGATGGCCTTATGAGAATTATGAGGCATAGTTAATTACATAAATACAATTTTCAATTTTTTAAAAGAAAAGGGGATTGCATTATCTCATCATATTTTGTATCACTGTCTTATGTCTTCATTCAAAATATTTCAATTGTTTTTGCAGTCGTGATTTTGTATTAGATGACATTGCAGATGTAGATCACTTTTTGCGAAGTAGTATGAAGTACTTTTTCTAAGTAACTTTAGTTTAGTATATTTAACTGTAGTTGTAGATGTGATATAGCCGGTAGCAAAATACCGTTGCGTGTGTAATATATATATATATATACATTTTATGTAAATGGTTTTTTTTTATTTAAATGCTTCCCCAACACTGAACTCGACGGGAGCTGTGGCGGTAGTGTTCGCCAGAGGATGTGCACGGCTCTGTTTAAGACTGCGCGATGCGCGCCCCCTTCACCGGAAGTTGTAGTGAAGTCGTTCGCGTTGAGCAGGAGTGAACCGGTGAAGAAGACACAAGGAAGGGCCGGTAGACGAAGAAAGATAATCCATGGAATGAAACATACGGCTGTTTGTTTATCGAAGTTGTACTGTCACCCACCTTACGGTATTGAACCATATTTTTGTTTTTTCGATTTGGCTGTGTTATATTAATGGTTTGTATGTGGCTTGCTAGCGGCAGTTAGCCTGCTAGCTTGCTCACTAAATTAACAGAGCAGCGCTACATAGCCGCAGACTGAGCAGTTTAGCTAACGTTGACCGCTTCACTACGTTTCTTCCTTTCATAAACGCAGCTAGTTACTAGCTAGCTGACGTTAGCAATAACCGCCGTAACAATAATTTAGCAACTGAGATAGTTTGGGAACTTAACGGCTATGATCGAACTGTTCTATAACGTCGTTAGCAAATGTCTTAGCTAACATGCTAATTAACGTCTAGCTTGCTAGTTAGCTACGCCCAGGGGCCTAACGTTACTTGACGAATAAAATCACATAACTTGGCAAGGGTCGCTGCTCAAATCGAGTTCTCGAAGCTTTGACCTTTTGTTCTAAACGATTTCTTCAAATCTCTAGGAGTTAAATAAAAATCAGCTTGAAACCAGTCCGGGCCCAGTTCCCCCACGCATCTGAACATTTTTGAATGCTGTTATGTTTGATACTTTTAACTCGCGTCAGTGATTTGAATTCGCTTAATTGCCATTTACTCTTCTTTCACAGCTCCTCTTTCTGGACACCATCACTGCAATTACCTGAAGTGCGGCCTGTTTATTTCCAAGGAAGGCTTCTTCTGCTCTGGTGTTTGTGGAGGAAGGCACCTATTTGTTATTTCTTTCTCTGTATCCCGGTTTGTGCGCGAGGAGTGTGCGACCGGGGTGTGTGAGCAGCTCTCCCTATGTGTGTGACAATGGGGGACATCAGTGACCTGGACCGACAGATAGAGCAGCTCAGACGCTGTGAACTCATTAAGGAAAATGAAGTCAAAGCACTGTGTGCCAAAGCCAGGTAATGGATGAACTGGGTTTCTACCACCCCATATAGAAGCACAGGCGAGAGGCCAGATGTTAGGAAATCTAGGAATATAGGCTACTATTGACAAGTGTGACAGTGTTTCAGGTCATCACTTCCTAGTCTCAATTACAGATGATTCTACAAAAGCAACTACCCAATATGGAATATTATTGAAGTTATTGGTGATATTAAAGCCCTTGCTTATGAAACTGTAACATCCATGAGAATGGAATAATCTGTATTCAATACAGATGATTAGATTGTTGTTTTTTTTAAGTGCCTGCTTGATTGGCTTATCTAAGTGCTTACGTTTAAAGGTCGACTGAATGATTTCCCAGTTCGGAGATTGGGTTGAATTACGAAACATAATATCCACTATTTGGAAACTCGTACTGTTTAGTTGACCTCTTAATGTACTCACTTAGGCCTCAGATAAAATGCCATTGTCTGTAGCAAATGGTTGATGTCAATGGACTATTCCATGTTTGAACTACCTTGATTCATTGGTGGTTCCTATGAACAAGGCTTTGTTTATCCATAAAAATGTGTACATTAAATGTAATGCAGTTCATTAGAATTGTAACCCTGAAGTTAATTCATATGTACGTGGGTTTTCAGAGAGATTCTGGTGGAAGAAAGTAATGTCCAGAGAGTAGACTCTCCTGTTACGGTGAGTATCTTTATATATATTTTTTTAGTTTGCTTATGGTGACTATATGAGAATTTGGATGAAATTTAAATCAGTGTGATGTTTTCTTGACGTTTCTTCTGTCTTTTCTCATTACAGGTGTGCGGCGATATACATGGCCAATTCTATGACTTGAAGGAGTTGTTTAGAGTAAGTTTCCCCCTTCAACATCCTATGTTATGCCAAACAGGCTTTTGATATAGTTTTTTAGGAAGTGGGTAGGGAGTGCCAGACACAGCTTCGTATGTTCTAAAAATCATGCTGTAATATGCAACATGCACACCTGTAAGCCTTTACACAGTTTGTGTACCACTTGCAAGTGAAAGGTGTTATATTAAAATATGTAAGCTGTAACTAGAGCTTTTAACAGAACTTGGAAATATCAAAGCACAATCAATAAAGTGACAATGCATGGTTGACATTTTTCTCACAAATTGGCCTGAGACAGAGCCCCCACCTCCACCCGTCCTCACTGTGGACAACATGCCTGGATTGGCTCAGCTACCCAACTCCTCTGTTGAGAAAGCCACCCACATTAGGGCAAGCAGGTTGGGCAACTGTATGAATTTGTCCTTTGCTTAGCTTGTTGATTCACAGATAATGTTAGTAATAGCCACCTATCAGTGGTTTGAAATCTTGGGAATGTAGGCAGCTATGGAATTTAAAAAACAACAACTGGAGTAGTTAAAGCATAAACTATGAAGACCATGACAGAACATGCATGCTTTCTCTTTGCTTCGAAGTATTTTTATTTTTATTTTTACACATAAGACACTCAAAACATTGACACATGCTGCAAATGATGTTGTAATCTTGCATTTACCCATTGTTTGGGTGACTTGGCTCTCAAAAGTATGAAAACATTGTGAAGCACTCAGGCTTGGCACCAAGTTCCATTAATTCAGGAATAATATCAATCTCCAGAAGTGGACATATATTCATTCATTCATGAAATTGTATAGAGACAACAGGTAGATTGATATTAGCATGTTTTACATTACAACAGGACTGGTAATACAAGTTTCATTGTCACACAAACATCATATATGTTATAATGTTACCATTTCAGCATTTTGGTAAGATTGACACTAAACAAAACTACACACGTCAAACAACGACAGCGCATACTAGTAAAATTTGCAATTTTGTCACCGGAAGAATAAATCTCACTTCCGCTGCACTAGCTAAAGCTAAAAGCAAATGCCCATCTGAGCTTGTAATCAACACAAATACCTTCCCCTTATCTGTCATCCCCCTGGATGAGCCACACCTCAAGGCATGTATGTTCAAAGATATAGTTTTTTGCCCAGTAACCTGAACATTGAGTAAAACGTAACACTTTGAGACACCATGTATAGCCCTTTTTAAATTCTATTATGACGAAACAAGCATGAAAGCATTAGAATACATTGCAGTGAGGAAATACAGATTTTTTAAAAAGTGAATATCAGACCGAGTGAATTGCTCACAAGACACCCATGTGAAATAAAATAGGGCTTCCGTTTAAACCCATCTCAGGAATGAAATGAGATGCATTTTTATTAAGCAATCAGCATGTCCACTTTCAATCATTGTTACAATCAATCACACTATAGCTGGTATGGAATTTGGACACCGCATCAAAATGTGAACAAGTTGCCTAATATCTTTTCCCTTGAAATACTTGTTCCTTCTGTCCTTTTGATTTTTTTCCCTTTGTGAGCAGTCCCTAAGACGGGTACATTGGGGATTTCTCCACTAAAGTTAGGAGTAATTGCTATGGCACTTTCTCCCCAAAAATAATGCTCATGGTAAGCCATGATGTCACTCTTCAATTTAATTGACCTGATTCTTAAATGAAGCATCACTGGGGAGCCCCACTGTCAAATTTAGTCTACTCCACTGAAAACCACAGGGTAACCTCATTCTGTTATGCCATTTACTTTCACAGCCCTAGTTTTATGCTTTGTGAATGGCAGTGTAAGGTTTATACTACTAATGTGGTATTCAAACAAAATGCATTATATCACTACTGCTTCAGTATCACTAGAGCTACACATTTTTTTCATATTGCAGGTGGGGGGAGATGTTCCAGAGACAAATTATCTCTTCATGGGCGATTTTGTGGACAGAGGTTTCTACAGTGTGGAGACCTTCCTTCTGTTGCTAGCTCTTAAGGTATGCCTGGATTTGAAGACACTGCTTGAAATGTTGTTGGGTCTATGTATTTCTGGTTAGTGGAGGCAAGGCAAACTTTCTTGGCTTCTGGGCAACTGAACGGTTCATTCAGTCCGATGCATCAACTAAGCTACTAACCTGTACAGTAGCAACTGAACTGTTGAAGAATTTGTGACTTTGTCGCAACTGTGGTTAAAAACTCACTGCTGTTGCTCCTCAGGTGCGGTATCCAGACAGGATCACCCTGATCCGGGGGAACCACGAGTCCCGGCAGATCACCCAGGTCTATGGCTTCTATGACGAGTGCCTCCGCAAGTACGGCTCGGTCACTGTGTGGAGATACTGCACTGAGATATTTGACTACCTGTCTCTGTCCGCCATCATTGACGGCAAGGTGAGTCCAAGTCCAAGCCCACTGTTCCCATTTACTGTGACATGCATCGTAATTACAGGGGTTCCAAATGGTCATGGACTTTCTGGAAAGTCAGGGAATTTGGTAAATTCTTTGGGGACGTCGGGGGAATATCACAGACTATCCATATTTTACAGGAATGTAGCAGAATTTATTTTCCAACTTGTTTCCCCCCTTCATTGCATTAGATTGGAACTGGTAACTAGACATTGTTTACATCAACAAACCAGGAAGGAAGAACATTTTTAGCTCATGGGAGTGCTCCAATGTAGTCATGGAATTTCACACCAGGGCACCCTGGCGACATTGCCAGGGTGTAGTTAATTGTTTGACACACACAACCACAAGTCTTCTGTCAAGCACTGACTTCAGCGGGACTCATTATTTTCTTGAAGCAGTGCTAATTAAATAGCTGGTTAGCTACCTTTTCTTTCTTTTTTTTTTATAAATCTGTCACTTGCTTCTATAGCAGGGCCAGCAGTTGGCTTGATGATTTCTCTTCTTGTTCTTCAGATCTTCTGTGTGCACGGCGGCCTATCTCCCTCCATCCAGACACTGGACCAGATCCGAACCATTGACAGGAAACAGGAAGTGCCCCATGACGGACCCATGTGCGACCTCCTCTGGTCGGACCCTGAAGGTACAGCGGCGTCCATTCAAACCCTTTCAGCATCGGTTTGCCTCTTCCTCTTTGAAAGCTGTTGTGCTCTGTTGATCCACGGATTCATTAATGTTCAGGGATGCCATGCCTAGCCAAACGTGACAACATCTGAACTGAGACACTGTCTGCCCTCTTTGCCAAAATGATTGTTAGCGTTATGCAACGGATCAATACTGTAAATGGAAGAAAGGAATGGAAGGGATTTATTTTGTCCATAGTCTGCTTTAGTATTTGTGAATTTCATTGCGCACTGGATAACTATTTGTTTAGACTAAACACTGGCCGAATCCCAATTCACCCCTTGGCCCTACCCCTCCGTTTTGCGGGTTCACGTGAAGGGGTAGGGGTGTCCCAATTCTCTTGTGATCGAGGGGTAGGGCCAAGTGCGAGGGCTACATGGCCCTCCAAACGGAGATTTTCCAGGGGCACACTACAAACCGAGGGCTAGGAGAAATCTCCCAGAATGACCTGCGAATCAACTGGAAGATCATGGCGAACGCTACACTACCATCAAAGTGAACCACAAATGTAGTATTTTCTTCGTTAATAAAGATTTTAAAAATATTGTAACCGTGGTATTATCTTAGTTTAATGTCGTTTCAGTGTGTTATAGACCTTTTCTTTATAACATGCATAACAAAAAATCGCTAGTATGCCGATGTCTCTACTTCGCTAGTTAGTTACGTTACAACATTGTTTTTAGGCTGATTTGTGCATGACAGTCCCGCATTTTGACATATTTCCATGTCGCATTTCCCCCTTTGATGGCATATGACGCCCTGAAATATAACTAAAGTCCAGCAGCGAAGTTGCTGCACTTGTTACAGCTCCTCTAATACCAGTGCAGACTACAGAGCACCGCTAACGCTATTCTGTCATGAAGTGGACTGGTAATGAAGCAGTGGTCTTTTTTTATTTGATGACTTGTTTGATCGATTAGTAGTGTGAAAAGTATAAATTGTGAACGAATCGCGAGCGTCCATGCTTTTCTATCTCCATCAGATGAACGGCAAATGTCACTGTGATAATACCATTATTGCCATAGTAATCTCCGATAACAAACTCGTCCCGTCTGTTTATGTAAACGTCATCGATGACGTATCAGGGTCTTGAAGGGTTGTCCCAATTCTTAGGGAGAGATTTCTACCACTACTCCTTGTGACTCTGTTCCGAGGGCCAAGCCGAAGCCGTAGGGGTGAAAATGAGAATTGGGATTCGGCCACGGAATAGTCATTTCAGATGCTGCAAACTTTATTGGAAGGATTTTAGTAATTGTTTTAAACCTCATTCAGTTTTATAATTTAAGCCAAGAAAACATTTAAAAACCAAAGTAGTCAGTGTTATTCTATTCTTGTCAGGGTGGAAAGCCTCTGAAACTGCATTTAATTCATGGGACACAAAAACTTAATTGAAAGCCAGGATAGAAATAACAAAACACATTGATGCATACATGTGTGGAATCTGATCAGAATGCCTCGATTCAGGTTAAGGTCTTCCTATAGACAACCAGCGTAGCGTTGATCACTTCTACAAAAATATGTAATCAAAACTGCATCATATCAGAGGTACACAGCACTGACTAGACCAGATCTACTTTTAATAGCTGCCCCATATATCAGTCTGACCTAGTCTTGATGCCACATTGTGCTCAGATATTCGACTGACCAACTTTCTGTCCCTGATCTCAGACACCACAGGGTGGGGGGTGAGTCCCAGAGGGGCTGGCTATCTGTTTGGGAGCGACGTGGTGGCCCAGTTCAACGCAGCAAACGATATCCACATGATCTGCCGAGCCCACCAGCTGGTCATGGAAGGCTACAAATGGCACTTCAACGAGACAGTGCTCACCGTCTGGTCGGCACCAAACTACTGCTACAGGTGGGTAGGAAGAAAACCACACTGTCCCTGTTTGAATGGACCGTTGCGAGAAAGTTCATGAACCCCTTTTGAATTACCCGCATTCCTGTATGAATTGCTCCAAAAATATGGTCTGATCTTCATCTGAGTCAAAGCAATAGATAAACACAATGTGATTCAGCAAATGACAAACAGTTGTACTTTTACATGTCTTTTATTGAACATATTGTTCAAACCTTATCAGCCTGGATTGGAAAAAGTATGTGAACCATTAGATTTATTAACTGGTGGAACCTCCTTTAGCAACAATAACTTGTATCAAACGCTTCCTGTAGTTGCTGATCAGAGGTCCGTTCCAGGAAGCGGGGTCTAAGCGGGGATTAATTTAGTTGCAATCCCACAGGTGCAAAGTGCACTTGGCAGCAGCTGAAAATGAAATATAAAAACATACTTCAAATGGTGTACTTGGGGCAGCAAATTAGAAAGGCAGATCTAGAACTGTAATAACTGGAACATAAGTTAGAGGTGGGTGCATGGTCACAGGTGAAATGTGTTGTTGGAACAATATAAAATACTAACTTGCTTTTGTAGGAAATAAAGAAGACCAAATGAAAGGTGTCTTTATTTGAACTGCTCGGGGTGGTGGTAGCGTAATCCGTGAAGTGTAAATGTAATAGATGCTTAAAATAGGTTAAGATCTGGAATGGGACTTCAGCAATCAAGGTGTACGCCACACAAGTTATAAAAGTAGAAAAGGTATTCCAGTTTATTTTCTTTGGTACACTTTAAAATATGGGCAGTCAAGGAGACCATAGGCCACTGTTGCACAATGAAATGCCTGGCACAGCTACGCCATACAATTAGAAGACACTAAGCCTACAAGCAAAAACACTGCAAAATATTGCACCCCACAAAGGCACTGCACACTCAATGTAGGAATATAATCCTAATACAAGAACTCACAGCACACAAGAGCAGTGGTATTCACAGCAACCCAGTCTAACACACGTGAAAAGGGCAGTAGGAGGGCTAGTAGGCTATACGTGCTTCAGGGCCATGGTTATAAATCTACCCACTCAATTTGTACAGGCAATAAATCCAACACAATACAACACCAACAATAGAGGAAATAAAACAGGACATACAGCGCAGCCCTCTCGTTCTAAAAATGCGTTTCTATCCTATATACGGGAGCGCTGAGGAGAACAAAGAAGAGCATAGAAAAGGGGCGTCACCAGAAATCTGTGCGAGCTGGAACATATGCGCCTGTAGGATACCGATAGACTTATCCCAACTATACCAATACAAGGAAGATTTAGCTGCACATTAATACAATCTTAAAACACTTAGGAATATAAAACCAATACTCAGGCCGATCACGGTGCGTGTCCCAATTCGCACAGTCTCACAGAAAACGGGTCGCCACTGAAGCGGCTGAACTGCGTGCTTTTTAAAGGGACAGCCGTCTTGCCGGCCACTCGTTCATTGGTGCAGCAGGAGGCTCGGCAGCGGACGACGCGTTCATTGGTTGCATTGCAGCCTGCCAATTCCCAAGGCGGCGACACACCCACTTCCTCATTAGAACAGGTACTCGGTCATATCCCAAAAGTAAGAGAGAACGGCATGATTAATAATTATACAACTAAAGCAAATAAACAATATCATCACACCCATTACATAAACAGTATATTATATCTCGGACAGCTCTTCCATCCTGGACATAGAACATCTAATCGGGGTCTCAAAATCCTCTCCCAACGTAAGGCTATGCGAATTACCTCCGCTTGAATATCGATCGGGTTACCGAGGAAAGGACACGCCATGTCCGACAGCTGCTTCAGGTTCAGCAGAAAGTCGGGGTTTGTTCAAGAAAACCTGCCAGCGAGCAGGTTAGGTTCAGAGTCAGTTACTATGGTAACTATGGAGTTACCTCTCTTTCTGGAATGGAAAGTTTCCCTCATCTCAGGGTTACCAAACTCAGAGTTTTCACTAAACCCGCTTTCTGGAACGGACCCCAGACCTGTACAACGGTGAGGTGGTATTTTGGACCTTTCCTCCGTACAGAACTGTTCATTGATATTTTTGGGATGTCTTGTATTAACTGCTTTCATCAAGGCACGCTACTTTTCAGCAGGGTTGCGATCAGGACTCTGATTCCAAAATGTGAATTTTCCTCTGGTTAAGCCATTCTGTTTTGCTTAGATTAGATTTGCTTTTGTGTGGGGTCCTTGTCATGCTGCATGACCCAACCTATGTTAAGCTGACGGCCACTCCTAGGGAGAGTCAGTGGTACTGAATTTTCTCCATTTGTATCCATTCTGTCTGACTGTAGACTGATGGAGGCCGAAGTCTTTTGCTTTTGTAGTCTTTTCCAGCCTTATGAGCAAACAACTCTGGAGGTCCTCTGAAATGTCTCTTGACCAGGGCAGATGCCTCAACGAAACTTTGGTGGTTTCGTTTTTATGACAGGACACCTTTAACCCACACCTGAATGTCATCTCATTGATCACCAATTACCCCCCTTCATAGAAGTCATTATCCGTAAGGTTCACATACGTTTTTTTCCAGCTTAGGCTGTTATGTGTTGTGTATATGGTCAATAAAAACATGTAAAAGTACTTTACTTGAAATCAATATCACGATTATTTCAAACTTTTACCTCAATTACGATTAATGAACAATTATTTTATACAGGGTGTTTTATTTTGAAATGTGACCAGTTGCTCTATGCCGTTCCTGTGTTTGACTTCCTGCCCGACTTAGACCAGACGCTGAAACTATCGCTGCAGAGTGCGAGCCGGCCGTTAGCTTCTCGGCGCGGCCGGTCTGAACAGTCAAAACCAGTCTGAACCCGGCGTTAGTTGGATGGGGCGGAGGCACGTGACTGAACACAACGTGTTTTAATTTAAAAAATTTTCCCCAGGGGACAGTTCATGAATGCATGCATTGGGGAAAGTATAAACCGAATTAACCGACATGAGGTTCTAAATGTCGGTTTCCGATACATTTTTGATTAATTGCGCTATGTTCTACTGTTGTGACTGGAATGAAGATCAGACCACATTTTATGAGCCATTTATGCAGGAATGCATGCAGGTACTTCAACAATCTAAGACAGGGCTATTCATGTGCCATGGAGGGCTGAGAGTATGCAGGGTCACATTCCAACCCAAGACTACAGCAGGTGATGTCACTGATTAGCACACCTTCAACCACAGAGGAGTTCCTCATGCTTGGAAAACACAAGGAATTGAATTACATTCTCATCAGTTCTCTTGGAAGAGGTCAGAGTCCTGCATTTTCAGGCATCTCGGTGCGGTCAGATGGCTTTCTCACCTGGCCAAAGTAACTGAACAAAAGGAGTAAACTTCAAACATGCTTGAGGCCAACGTGCCCTTAAAGTACTCCGTACAGAACAGGGCTAATGATATAATGCCCAAACCTGTTCTCACACTCTGACAACCAGATGCGGCAACGTGGCAGCCATCCTGGAGCTGGACGAGCATCTACAGCGGGAGTTCATCATCTTCGAAGCGGCGCCGCAGGAGACCAGGGGCATCCCCTCCAAGAAGCCAGTGGCCGACTACTTCCTGTGACGCCTTTCAGCGGATGGCCACGACGTGTCACCTCTCCCCCCGGCAGCAGTTTCCCCACCAGCCGGCCTCCCGTACGATAGCTCTGTCAGTCTGAACTCAGTTAAAGCAGTAAGACGGAAAGCCTGCTTAACCCCCACTAAGCTTTCCTTATGTCTAGGTTGTAGAGAAGGGTTTGCGTCTTACTGCCCCAACCCTGGCAGAGCGGTCACTGTTAAAGGTTTTCGGGGCAAGGTGGAAACTGAGCCCCTAAACTGTTGTAATTTCTCATCAACTCTACAAAATGGCCATTGGGATTTTTTTTTTTTGTTTGTTTCTCTGCCTCCTTCCATTTACATCTATCGTCCCTCTTTCTCTGTAGATATGAAACCCTCCCATGACCCTCGTAGTATTTTTACATGAACATTGTCACAAAGTTTTACGGGTATTTGGAAGGAGTTAGATTTTTTTTCCCCCCAACATATGCAGACTTAGGAAATATCATAATTTCTCATTTAAGGAATTTCTTCAATGCATACATTCTATTCATTTGCTTTCTTTTTCTTTTCTTTACGATTCTTTTTTTTTGTATAATTGTTGCTATCAGGAATCAATGCAAACTGACCTGCCCCCACCCCCCCTCGGCTAATATGTTTGTTTGGCTCTCTGATGGTGTTGCTGCTCAGAGGAATACCAGAAATTAAATGATTGGCCAAAAGGAGTCACTATAGTCACAATTGTTATTCCTTAATTCCTTTAATCTACAACTCTGTAGGTCTGTCAATTTTGATATTGTGATAATAAAGTTTTTGTATCAATGCTCCTTTTTATTTTCAGGTGTGGTTTCATGGTGCGTGCACAGTAGAAATGCAATGACGTATGCAAGTTGTTGGACATTATTGTTTGTTATTAGTTACCCAGTGTGTTAAATATTTAACACGGCTCAGATACTCCGATTTTCAGGTGTCACTTTACCAAAATCTCTATTTTCAGTTGATTTCTTTTTCTGTCTGAAATACACTTTTACAAAATTTGACAGAATTTAATAGAAATAAATAATTTAGCCACTAAAAAGAATAAGAGGTTCTTAACAAGAACAAGTCATTAATGTAAGTGTCAGTAGCCTTTCACCACTTGAAGATGTTCAGAAACCTTTCTATTGGGCATTGGATGTAAACCAACTGTTTGACAAGGACAGGATGCCTGCTTTTGCAAAAAATGAGTTCTTAGATACATTACCTCAGAGTGAACTTCAATCATACCCGCAGTTTAAAAATCTGAATTAATATTAATTACAATGAGTCCAGGCATGAAGGTCGAGGAGACTAGGATATCATCGTCCTGATCATGAAAGGACCAAAAATCCAAAATATATATATATATATATATATAAACTCTGGAAAAAAAGCTTGGAACTTTGTGTTTGGTTGATTATTTCTCTGTTACAATGCTAATTCGCATTGTATTTCATATTGTTGGAAAGCCTGTTTACCTTTACAATGATGTCCAACTTGCAAGGATCATGCATTTGTGGGAAGCGCCCAAGTAAAACTTGCCTAAATTCTCTGCCAATGCTAAACAGTGTATTCTCCTGTTGGCGGCACCTGTGTGCATGGGGCCTGCTGGGTGCTGCTCCCTACTAAAGTGATCATTTGGTGTCTGCTCCAAGCATGCCACGTTTGTCTAATCTGGATAAGGCCCGTGCGATAGGGCAAGTTGAAGCATTATTTGGAGTCAGCTCTGGTACCATTTCCAAACTGAAGGCCAACTTCCGTGAAACCGGTGATGTTAAAGACAGACTGCGAAGTGGGCGTCCCAAGAAGACCGGTTCATCACCGAGGAACTGTAGGCAAGGTTTGTAGGATGTTATGGCATACAGATCTCTGATCAGACGGTCAGGAACAGACTGCACACAGCCAATGTCAGAGCTCATAAGGCTACCAGGAAGCCTGCAATGACTGCCCTTCACCGCAGGCCTGTTTGCGCTGGTGTTGGCAACACCAACAATGGAACCTGAACATGTGGGGGGAATGTCATGTTCAGTGATGAGTCCAGGTTCTGTCTGCGGAAGTTGGATGGCAGGGTCAAAGTATGGAGAACGCAATGCTGATTGTTGTTGGTAAATGGACTGCATTTATATAGCGCTTTTATCCAAAGCGCTTTACAATGTATGCCTCTCATTCACCCATACACCGATGGCAGTGAGCATGCTAGGTGCTTCCTGACCATCGGGAGCAATTTGGGGTTCAGTGTCTTGCCCAAGGAGACTTCAACATGTGGACTGGAGGAGCCTGGGATCGAACCTGCGATCTTCTGATTGGAGGCCAACCCGCTCTACCTCCTGAGCCACAGATGCCCTGTTGTTGTTGTTGTTGAGTAACAGCTTTTGGTGGGGGCAGTGTCATGGTGTGGGGCGGTATCTCCATCACTGGCAAAACAAGGCTTGTCATCGTTGAAGGCCGTCTCAATGCAGAGAGATATCGGGATGAGATTCTGCAGCCAGAAGCGATCCCATATCTCCACAGTCTGGGACCGAACTCCATCCTCCAAGATGACAACGCTCGCCCCCACAGAGCGGGCTTTATCAGAGACTACCTCCAGAATGTGGGAGTAGAGAGAATGGAATGGGCTGCCAAGAGTCCAGACATCAACCCAATTGAACACTTGTGGGATCAGCTTGGGCGTGCTGTTTGTGCTAGAGTGACCAACACAACCACGTTGGCTGACCTGCAAACGAGTCCTGGTTGAGGAATGGAATGCCATCCCACAGCAACATGTGACCAGGCTGGTGACCAGCATGAGGAGGAGGTGCCAGGCTGTTGTGGCTGCGTATGGATCTTCCACCTGCTACTGAGGCTCCTGATGGTATATTAAAGTGTAAAATTGCCAATATGTCTTGTTTGTTCCTTGTTATTGATGGAGAGTTCAATCATTCAACCCACCAAACAACTCAAAACAAGAGTGAATACCAACAGGAGAATACACTGTTTAGCATTGGCAGAGAATTTTGGCAAATTTTACTTGGGCGCTACCCACATAATCAGCTGTGCTGCTCATCCCACAAATGCACGATCCTTACAACTTGGACATCATTGTAAAGGTAAATAAACAGGCTTTCCAACAATATAAAATGCAATGCCAATTAACATTGTAACAACAGAGAAATAATCAACCAAACACAAATTTCCAAACTGTGTGTGTGTGTGTGTGTGTGAAATTCGGGAATATGTTTCTTTTGAGGTATTATATAAAGAAAGCGGTATGGCAGTACTATGTTGGAAGATGTGGTGGGCAGGGTGGGAGGGGACAGCAATGACCCTGCCTGCACACTGTGGGTACATTGTATTTTACAGTGTTCATATTTTTGGGTTGCAATCCTCAGTTTTTGGTTTGTATATTATTTCTAAGCTCTATATTCCGGTAATGCTAACAGTTCTGAACTAATACCTGAAGCTCATTTGGGCGGAAGAGCTCAAACGACTTAATTTATGGCTCTGATTCAATCTCTATGGAACAGCTTCAGATTTTCCTAAACTGTGTTATGACCACTAAAAAAATCTGTATTTGACAGGAATGCCTCTTATACTCACTAATAGCTCTGTGTTTATGGATGTGAACAAATATGTTTATTGACTTGTTTGTATTGCACTTTTATTCCAAATCAAACGGAATGGAGATGACACTAAGCACACCCTGAAGGAAGACCAACCAATTTTCAATGATTTATCTGCCTTGGATTTTTGTAAATTTTTTTTTACATCCAATTCATTTAGAGGGTAAAATGAAGAGCTCGGACCGCAACTGCAACATGGATTAAGTCCTGAATTCTTCCAGGATATTCTATCTGGTCGACTAGGTTGTCCTTGAATCAGTGTCATCAGACATATTGTTTATCGGTTAAGTAAGGTTTTGGAAGTGGTTTCAATCACGTCATTAAAATATCCTAACTCATGCTGGCATCAGGTGTTCAATTATGTGCCAACAGCAAAACATTATACAAATGAATATCTCTTTAATTTAGTGTTAAATACTAAATATTGGTACATCTGCAATTATACCAAATGGCATTTTTGATGCATGGTTCACTATCATATAAAGAATGTATTTGCAACATCAGCAGGTTTGTTGCAGCTTACGTGGCCCGTTGCATTTTCACAACAGAGAGGAGTAAGCAGAGCTAATTAGAGCAGAGATCCAACAGAAACGTCTAGTGAAGAGTTAATCTATCGCCATGCAAAATACTGGAACAATAATACTGATTTGTCATTTACCCAATCAATCCCCTGCAGATATATTATGGTCAAGTTGTGCTATGGGACAGTAAAAGATCTTAAGTATTGCCCCTTTAAACCCTGAGCAACAGCGTAAGAACCTGGTGCAAAGACTATACAGTACTTTGTCTTTAATGAGCTTTTTTATGGTCCGGCTCTGAGACCATAGCAAATAAGGGAAGCACATGTGAGGGATTAACTATCAGAAAGGGATTTTATTTAACTCAGATAATACAAACAAAATATACAGAAAACCAAAGCACTCCAACATGGTGCCAGGGGAGAGGGAGCCGCCAGACTACCAGGATGGGGCGGGGTTTTATGTAACCTGGAAACAGTAGCCAGCTGCCTCCAATTCCTTGATTGCCTCCAGCTCCAACCAACCAGGAACCAGCAACACTGAAAGACAACACACACACAAGCCCTGGCAGAGGCTCTGGGGTCACGCCTTTAAAAGTTCGTTGGTGTCATGATGATAGTGGCCAGCTTATGATAGTGGTTATTTGTTTTGATGGTATGCATGTCCAGCCATGTTTTATGGCTTTCAACTGTCAAAAAAAATGCCTTTGGTCTATTTGCAAGGTTTACACATTTCAATTGTATGGCAAATTTCCACTAAATTACATGAAATAATTCTAACTTAAGTGATGTATTTTTTCAGTCAAAGAGAAAAAATAAATTCACTGAGTACATTTAAATGTATGCAGTTTTACTCACCTTGCTAATGCATTTCAAATGTGTTCGTGTCTAAATGACAAATCTCCATAAAATTGAAATAATTTAATGCCACTTTATGTTTACATAGATCCGACAACAGACAAACTATTTTAGTTCATTGTATCTATCTATTTATTTCTGACTGATATTAAACTAAACAACTAAATATATTCTTGAAATTTGATCAAATCAAATGTATCTTTTTACCTAATATCTAAGAGGGCCGAGAGGGGATGACATATTTAAATAAATAATTGATTTACAATATTTTCCTATTTGAAACGTGGAATCTCTAATGCTGTTGTTTCCAATCTTTGAAAAACCTTTAAGCACCTTATTGTGCTAACGTCTACGGAGTGAAACCACAGGTGAAATTTTACTAATCTATGAATTAATCTAATCTTATTTTCCACCCAAAGCCCTGCAACGTATTGAGACGGCACCTGAAAGATTGTGGCTTTCTGGCCCGTTCGACAGGTTTCATGACTAGTTTTTCAAGACCAACCAAAGCACTTTGCCATTGGTGAAGCCAGCAGCCGGAAACACAACCACTTCCTTCCTTCAGCCAGTCAGGTTGAAGTCTTCGTGGGCTGGCAGGTGAGAGACACACACATACCGGAGACGAACGACTAACAGGTGAGAAAATGTACCTGGTTATTGTTCGCCTAGCCTTTCACTGATTTGATACCACAGCGCCCTGAGAGAAAATGCCATTGAAATCCATTTAAGAAGCGGACTGATTTCACACTTCGGATATCAACTTCATCGAGGCACCGACTTATTCAAGTGTTCAGATTTAGACAAGCGATAACAACTGCACTGACTTACGGCAACATTTAAGCCTATACGTTCGTAATTGTGCATGACATATAACGCTAGTCTCCGCTCTGCATTAACCGTCTGCGTAGTTTCGGTACTTGACTGTGGTACCTACTGCGGTACCTACTGTGAGACGGAGCCACGGTCCTGATAGTGCCGGTCTCTCCCGTTCAGAGACGACGGTAAGACAGATACGTTCAAAAATCTCACTGTTTGATGTTGCCGTCCTTATCGTCAAACGTAAAGCAAAGAGAGAGCAAAATTAAGATATGAGTCATTGGGGTCTTCTGGCAAATTCGCCATATACATACTCCACTAAGCAAGGATTTATTTAGTAAAATCTCAAATTCTAGAAAGGGTTCACGCCACCGCCATTCACGGTGTATTTCGGTGGTAGAAGACTGGTACAACAGGTGGAAGTTTAAATTCTATAGAAATAAGTGATATTTGGTGTACTGGGTGTATGCCGCATTAAATGGTGGTTCCTAACGATTCGTAAAAGGTCTTACGTGGTGTTCTACCAGCAATTATGTTTGCCAATACACAACGCAACTTTAAATTGCCCGAATTTTAATGGAGATTGGCGACCCTAAATATTCTACTTGGTGTAATCAGCTCAAGTGTTTGATAAATTGGTCCATAATTCGTGTAGGCTATATGGGTGTAATCTATACGAGTGGTGGCTGTTTAAAAATAAGATTTTTCAGTTTTGCCTTTGCCTAACAAATCTTTTCCTTTGTGCAGTGCAGTGCAGTTTTTGAGTTGGAGAAAAATCACCACCTGATTCTGAATGTAGAAATGGGACATTTTCCTATCCAATTTCTCAATTGAATTCCATGATCAAACAAACAAATAGTGTAAATGCACTATCTGCATTTCCCCATATAGTGAGAGGGTACTGGTAACATATTTCTGAACCTTAGATACCTTAGATTTTTTTTTGTTGAGGGAACTATATTTCCCATACTGTGGTTGATCATGCTTATGAAGAATTTGCCCTACACCTCAATGGGATTTAAAGATGTGTTGAAGGGATCTGGGGCCTCATTATAAAGTGTTGACCAGATCAAGAGGTGGAAACATGCATGCTCACCTTTATTCTCACTTTTAGAATACGCTGTGTACACCACCAGGGGGCTGTTCCACAAAGCAGGTTTAGAAAAGCGGCGATTAACCTCGCAAGCCTGGTTTGAGTTAACCTAACAAGTCAAGTAAACCAAGCCAGGCTCAAGCAATCCAGATAATTGCGCGTGCACAGTTATACACAGTTTATTTAAGCAGTCCCGAGAGGTCGATCATGGATCTGATCGATTCATCATGGCGAAAAATGACAGTAAAGACGGAGCCGCAATGTTCACGGCCACTGAGCAGCAACATTTAGTGGAGGTGTATGGAGAATTCATCCATATTACAATGAAAAGGGAAATACGATTGCCATAAATAAAGGGGGGGAGAGAGAAAGCTTGGCAACAAATTGCTGATAGATTAATTGCGTAAATTGTTGAATTAAAAATTGTATAGACCTTCATTAAATATCATGTGTTCCAACAATATTAAAGAAAGCTGTGCTAAAAATATTATACATGAAACCATGCCATATATGACAGAGTCTCATGCTCTACTGACTGAGCTGTTTGGGCTGTTTCTTACTTTTATTATATTTTTATGAAATCTGTTTCCATCTTGGAAATAGATTGGCTGAAAGTGTGTTCTACTGTACAGTGACTGTAAATCCCATACATTAACAGAGAATGCATCTCCTAGCAACCGTGGGAACATTTTGACATATATTCTCAAGATACTTTCTTATTTCAATGAATTTGTTAAATAAAAATAATTTGGAAAATAAAATAATGTGTCATCAAATAATTATTTCTATAAGTTGTAACCGTTTTCTAAAAGCAATACGGCACTTGAGGTCTCGCTGGACACTCATGGTTAAATGGGGTTGCCTAACAACGTCCTGGACCGTGACTGTATCCCCGATACAGCCTACATCATTTGATATTTTTCATTTTTCATTAAATTAGAGTGAGATGGCGCCGCTGGGTACAGATGCCGTCGTGGTAGCTCCGCGGAGATTGTACGTTTTTTTTAGTTTTTATGTTTGTTTTTAACATTTTAACCTTTTGTGCTCAAATACATCAGCACTAACGACATACGGACGCAGCACACTTCTGGACTTAAACATTTGCGCAGAACAAAGGTTTTTGTCCACTTTTTCCATTGACCCAGCGTGGCCGGCAGAGATAGTTCGAGCGAGCCACAACAACCACAGTGGAGACACATCTACGGGGAGACGAAGGAGGAAACATCGGGGAAAACGGGGCGGAATTCGGAACAGACAGAGTTCAAGCCCACCGTCCACCTCTGCCCAGCATCCTTCTTGCCAACGTCCAGTCTCTGGAAAATAAGTTGGATGATGTTCGGGCGAGGATTAGATTCCAACGGGACGTGAGGGATTGCAACATCTTTTGTCTGACGGCCTATGGACTGAGAAGGGCGGTGAAGGAGGCCAAGAGGAGGTACAGGGACAGAGTGGAGTCGCAGATGGAGCAGCGCGACACCAGACGCCTTTGGCAGGGACTACGGACTATAACGGACTACCAGGGCAGACCCCCCGCAATTGTGAGTGCCGACGCATCCCTAGCGGACGACCTGAACACATTCTACGCACGGTTTGAGGCTAGCAACAACAGCGCTAGCTCGCCGGCTAACAACACCACCGTTAGCACAGCTGGAGTGAGTTCTACCGCTGGGGATGAACGCACGCTCTCCGTGACCGAGCACAATGTGAGGAGGGCTCTGATGAAGGTGAACACCAGGAAAGCTGCTGGTCCAGATGGCATATCTGGGCGAGTACTGAAGACCTGTGCTAATCAGCTAGCTCCAGTGTTCACCACTATATTCAACATCTCCCTGGCTGAGTCTGTGGTCCCCGCCTGCTTCAAGAGATCCACTATTGTCCCTGTGCCCAAGAATGCTTCTCCAGCATGTCTGTCTGACTACCGACCGGTGGCCCTCACCTCGGTGGTCATGAAATGCTTCGAGAGGCTGATTAAGGACTACATCTGCGCCTTCCTCCCTTCCTCCATGGACCCGCTGCAGTTTGCCTATCGCCCAAACAGATCAACAGATGATGCTGTCTCCCAGGTACTGCACACCACACTCACTCATCTGGACAGCCGGAGGGGGGGCTATGTGAGACTGCTGTTCATTGATTATAGTTCAGCTTTCAACACCATAGTCCCCTCCAGACTGGCTGGAAAGCTGATTGAGCTGGGACTGAACACCCCCCTGTGTGCCTGGATCCTGGACTTCCTGACCGCCAGACCCCAGGTGGTCAGGGTGGGTAGACACACCTCCAACCCCCTCACCCTGAACACAGGATCCCCCCAGGGTTGCGTCCTCAGCCCCCTATTGTACTCCCTGTACACACATGACTGTGTGGCCAGGTTCAGCTCCAACTCAATCGTGAAGTTTGCAGATGACACAGTGGTGGTGGGCCTGATCTCGGACAACAACGAGAAGGCCTACCTGGAGGAAGTTGCCGATCTGACACTCTGGTGCCAGGACAACAGCCTCCTCTTGAATGTCACCAAAACTAAGGAGCTGATTGTGGACTTTAGGAAGACACAACAACAGAGGACGTACTCACCATTGGGGATTAATGGGACTACTGTGGAGAGGGTGAGCAGGTATAAATACCTGGGAGTCCACATCTCTGAGGATCTTACATGGACTTCATACACAGACACTCTGGTGAGGAAGGCGAGGCAGCGCCTTTACCACCTCAGGCAACTGAGGAAATTCAAGGTCTCCCGGAGGATCCTTCAGTCCTTCTACTCTGGCGCTGTAGAGAGCATCCTGACTGGAAGCATCACTGCCTGGTTTGGCAACGGCTCCGCTCAGGACAGGAAGGCTCTGCAGAGAGTAGTGTGTTGGGCTGAACGCACTATTGGAACTACACTCCCCACCCTGCAGGAGGTGCAGAACCAGAGCCTGCAGGATCATGAAGGATCCTCACCACCCCAACAACGGACTGTTTCAGCTGCTGCGGTCAGGCAAGCGCCTCCGTAGTCACGCTGCTAAAACAGAGAGACTGAGACGGAGTTTCTATCCTCAGGCCATCAGGACTGTGAACTCTGACCTCACCAGGGCCCCCACCAAGACCCACACACTGCCCCCTTTTATACACGCACACACACACACACACTTAGGTACACTGCAACTTTTTAAGGTGGCACTCACAGCAAGAAGGTCGTGGGTTCGATTCCCGCCTGGGGCGCTGGTGAGTCTGGGGTGCCCAGGTGGGTTATCTCCCGGGCCTTTCTGTGTGGAGTTTGCATGTTCTCCCCGTGTTCACTTGGGTCTCCTCCTGTAAAGAACCCCATCTAAGAACATGCAATATCCAGTCGACTGTTCGTGACGAAGTCACGGAGTTGGTCCCCCTCTGCTCCCTGGTTGACCTGGAGGAAGATCGGCGGGGATGGGATAAGGCAGCAGACCATTCATTCAACTTGGACAACTTGGACATCTAAAATGCATGTGTGTGTGTGTGTTGTGCGGCCACTTCCCCCTGCATGTATAGTGTGTGCAATGTTGCAATTAAAGTTGTTCTTAGGTAATGACTACACATAATTCATAGCTCATTATATTCACACGATTTCCCCCATCTACCTCTTATTTTATATTTTATTAAGTGTTCTTACTGTATATATTGTGTAGTTTTATATAAGAGCTCTAATAATTATTGTAATTTTATTTTTTTCATACTGTAAATAGTGTTGGTTTTTTACTGTAAATACTATGTATAATGCCCTTGGCACATTCCCGTGAGCATTGCCACTTTTCATTTCACTGCATGTATGTGTATGTGACAATTAAACTTCTTGAATCTTGAATTTTATATTAAAGTTACATTTTATGTCTGATAGTGTAGGGTAAAGGGTAATATTGAACAGTAGAATGGCGGAACCTTGTTTGAAAAACATTGCGTTTCAGTCGGCTCAGTGTTACGGGAGTACCGATTAAGCTTCAACTGTGATTTAGCCTGATCTCTAGGCTGCCCCGATGTGCTATAGAGCACAACCAAATGTGGTCTGACACGTTTCTAAGCCCTTTGGTTGCAGGAACATTTAGGCGTTAAGGAATTCTGCATCCGTTCCCTTGTTGTCACGTCGAATTCTGCACGGCCGAATGGTTCCAAGTATCAAAGTTCTGTGACACAAAGATGTCTCAGGCAGTTGAAAAATGCCGTGTGCAAAATTTGTTTGGATCAAAATCAATATTGTCATTGGATTGTGTGTTGAACCAAGGAATTTGAAAGGGAAAACACGTTGATAAAATGTAAAAAGGTGCCTGTTGTAGCGCCACCAGCTGGCCAGCTGGTGGAGATTTGAAACATGGTATCCACCTAATTTGATCCCCCTAGGATTTAAGGTCTCTGTGGTACAGATTGCTTTAAGGCAGAAAAAGAAGACTGGTCCTAACACAAATTATATTCAAAGAAATATTGTTTAAAAACTACAATATTTATAGGAAGTCTGAGGGACAGATATGTTGAAGAGGTGTTTGCCACTGAAGCAATTAAGCCCAAATTAGTCTTTTAATTACTCTTTTAGTTCAACTACCATCAATAGTGACAAAACAAATTTTTCAAATGAACTGTACAGTTTTTCCTGAGCGATCTTTGTTTCTGTGTGGGTGCCAGGTGAGACGATGGACAGGGACACCCAGAGCCAAGTTGTTGCCAGGTTGCGGTCTACATTTCGTTCCGGCGTCACAGTGCCAGAGGAGTTTCGCCAAACGCAGCTCTCGAACCTCCTCTCGTTGCTCCAAGATAACGAACAGCTGATTTTAGATGCTGTGTACAAGGACCTGGTGAAGGTAAAAGGACTGTCTGTACAAGACGCACCTTTTTGTATTACTGCACTTGTGAGGACCTTCTTTGACTACATTTGTTGTTGTTCTGGTTAAATAAGAGTTTTGCTGAAAATGGAATTTAATTCACCGCAGAAAACTTGACTTGAACTAGAGAAAAATTTGTCACATGCGCTATTACTACTATATCCACCCTATTCGTAGAATACCATATGGAATTTTGCTGCATTGCTTTTTGTAAACATAACTACAAACCTGCTCTGAGAACGGACCGCCTCTTATCGCCGCCCCTCTCCCATCAGCCGAAATTTGAGGCCATCCTATCAGAGATCGACATTGTGAAAAATGAGTTGTACCACGCCATGGATAACCTCAGGAGTTGGATGCAGGCGGAGTATGTGAGCAAAAACCTGGTAGGTCTCCATACCGGCTAACAAAATTGTTCCCCCCCACCCAAAAAAAAAACTGAAGTCTATATTTCCATGTGATTTATGTTGACTTTGTCCCTGTTTGTTCGCCCATTTTCAGGCCACAAAGCTGGATGACGCATTTGTGCGGAGGGAACCATTAGGGGTCGTTTTAGTCATTGGGGCGTGGAACTACCCCATTCAAGTCATTCTCTTACCCATGGTTGGAGCTATTGCTGCAGGTATCATCCACACCCATCTCACGCTCAAGCTACTATTCAATCAAAGGAGGGGAAATATTCTGTTACCTTAACCAGAGTGTGGCCAGTAGCCAGGTTATGCTCGTAAACGTAGCCACTGTCGTCACTGATTGGATGATGATGTCACGAACCAGGAAACTGTGTGATCGTCAAGCCGTCAGAAGTCAGTGCAGCCACGGAGAGTCTGCTGGCAGACCTCATCCCCAAATACCTGTCTCAGGTAAAGTATGCACTTTTTCAGGGTTTGGGGTTTGTCCTACTCCCGTTCATTTCTAATGGGAGTTTACTGTTTTTCTGGTCTTTTGCCTATTGTTTCTGATCAAATCCCTGGGAAAATGTTCTGTTCTGTTTCTGTGGTCAAATGTGTACTGTTGATTAGTGTAATACAAATAAATAAATGTCTGTGTTGCGACTCTCTATTGCAATTGGTTGAACAAAATAATGATCCAAGCTATAGTCAGTTCATGAAAGCTTTTTCCATCTGCTGTTCTAAACACCCGATGTCAGGTAGGTGTTTTCCTGGGATTCTCTGGAGACAGGAAGTGCTGCGTTTTATGTTTCCGGTTTGTTTGGAATAAACAGAAGAAGAACTGGGTAATTAGCATGAGCAGCTATGGCGGCCATGGCTAAACAGACAAAGGAAAGAGCGCCACCTACAGAAACTCAAATCCTCCATCTCTGGGAAGTGCAGTGAAGAAACACCACAGCAACGAGGCTGAAAGACTAAAGATGGAGACTAAATTAAATCAACACAACAGTAGTTTCAGTTGTTGACAGTCTTTTTTTTTTTTTCTTCTTTTTTTCTCCACAAACACGTCCTGACTTGGTTCAATCACTTGATCTTGTTGTCAGCGATAGTTTTCCGGCTTTGACAATGAACTCTTGATTCCCATTGCAGGACTGCTATGCAGTTGTTCGTGGTGGGGCAGCAGAGACCGAGGCGCTTCTGGAGAATCGGTTTGACCACATCTTCTACACAGGTAAAAGCATATTGGGGAAATGAGATGGAGATTTGTGCTTATGGCTCCTCAGACCTACAAGGGACCTATTGATGATAAAGATGCAGTATGTTCGTTGTGCTAATACATAATTTATTTGTTCTGTCTTAAAATAATTCTCGCAATGCTGACAGTTTACTAGTTGTGCACATTGGCAATATTTATGGCTTAGATGGATAGAACAAATGTGAAAATGTGTCACATTATGAGATTCACAGACAGAAGGAACATGTGTACAGAAATCTGTCACGACATGCAATTGTGCATTGTTAAACATTCACATTATTAGATTAGAAAATACATTTGTACAGTAATGTGCATTGGTAGCCATTCACATTATCAGATGAGCTTTATCTGATCACTTCATTGGAGAGGGTGGGAAGCATTGTCCAAGATGAAGGCAAACATTGCTTTTCCTTTCACACTGGGTATTGTGCTACTATATAGGCTAGATACTCTATAGTGTGTATGCATTTCAAATGAAAACTAAATGAATGGCATTGCAGTATATTATTAATATACCCATTTAAAAGATCTGGACACCATTAATTTCTTGGTCTTGGAAATAACACTTGTTCTAGTGTTGACAGTCCCTTGTCTTGTCTTGGTCTGAGGAGGTCTTGACTATGTTGTTATAGTAATATTTCACTAACAGTATTGATTAATTGGTCTTAACAAGCCCTGATTGTTTTGTCCGTTTCATTTTCCAGCACAAATTTTGCAAATTTGTTTAAAAAAAGGGCTATACTATTATTATTGGCATGAAGTCACAAAAGTCATGAGCAACATTACCTTTGTCCTCTGAACACGGCAGTTTTAGAAAAAATAAAGGAATGGGCCAACAACAGCAAATATTTGTTGTTGGTGTTTTGTGACATTTTCCTTGTTATACTACCTCTTCACTTCTCAGCTCTCTCTTCCTAGGTTCCCAGCCGGTGGCGCGCAGCATCCTGCAGGCGGCCTCCGTCCACTTGACCCCGGTCACCTTGGAGCTGGGCGGCAAGTGTCCGTGCTTAATCTACGGCCGGGTGAACATCACCGCCGCCGCCCGCCGCTTGGCGTGGGCCAAGTTCTTCAACACTGGACAGAGCTGTGTAGCACCAGACTATGTTCTGTGCTCACCGGCCATCCGCGACGCCCTGGTGCCTGTGTTGCGCGAGGTTCTGGACGGCTTCTACAGCAAGGAGCCACAGGCTTGTCCGGACCTGGGCCGCATCGTGTCAGACCGCCATTGGACTCGTCTGATTGAGATGCTCGGGAAGACCCAGGGGAAGGTGGCTGTGGGAGGGGAGAACCATCAGGAGGACAAGTACATAGGTGGGTTAGGAAGTAGGACTACAATTTCTATTTGAAAGACTACAGGAATAGACGTCTCAAAAGCGTTGGAGAACAGTTGCATCCATCGTTGGGGTTGATGGGGAAACTCTGAAAGTCTGAAACTCTGATTTTTTTCAGTTAATGCTACCTAATTAGCGCTTCCTATCAAACTTGGCTACAGAGCTATAACAGAATATCTGATAACGTTAGCTGTTCTGTAAAAACCAAAATAATACAACACAAAATCACGAGATGGATATATTGAAAAGTATAAATACATAACTTATTTTTCTTGGTCAAAGTTTTGTGACTACATGAGATACATAGATGCAATCAGAGCCTCTCACACCCCCCCGCAATCGGTCAGAATAAACGAACCCATCAACCACGTTGTTGACCCAAGTTTAGGCTGAGAAACTTGGGACACTTTACACTTACTGGTTTTGCCCAATATGAGCCCATGTGGTCAGGAAGTCTTTTCAGTGCCCAGGAAATGACGAAAGCAAAACTGGAAAGTGTACGTTTTATCAGCATCTTTAAAAGAAAACTAAAAAATAGAAGGTATCAGGTTACCTCCAAGGAAGACCTATCCATTTTTCTCTCTCTTGGTCCTTTAGTGTAATGCAATCACAGACCAGCTGGGTTGGTAAACATGACATGCAGTTTAAAACAAGCAAGGATGAAGTATAACATTTCAGGAAGTGTAAACTATACCTCCAGACCATGGCCCAAGAGGAAATTTAAAAAATGCCTTCTATCTCTCTCCTCAGCTCTTGTTCTATTTCTTTTCCTAGCACATGGTCACACTTTGGCCACAGGAAGTATTGTAAGGGCAGTAAGACACACTTGACCCTGAACTTGGCACTTCTTCTTCCTCTCCCTTATTCTTTCACCAGCTCCCACAGTGGTGGTGGACGTGGATGAAAGCGATATCCTAATGGAGGAGGAAATTTTCGGACCCATCCTGCCCATCCTCACCATCGAGTCTCTGCAGGAAGCCATCGACTTCATCAACCGCAAGGAGAAGCCGCTGGCACTCTATGTCTTCTCCGAAGAATCCTCTGTAAGAACACATCGCTCTGCATGCCTACACATGGCAGCTCTAGTTCAAGAGCTACTTGAAGACAGTCTAAATCGGGTCAAACGTTGATGAAATTCATATTCTTACAGATTTCTTTGGTCAGAGTGTTACCTCAGATCAGGGCTGTCGCGGTTTGAAATTTTCCCACCGCGGTTGTGTATGTGGCTCATCGCCGCGGGATGCGGTGGTTTACCCGTGATCGGTTCAGTGTAAGACACTAGCGGGTCCTAAGAACAGGAAAAAAATGTCTAACATCGTAGGAGTCCCAAACAATTTCAAACATGTTTGATAATGTATCCATTTGTCCCTCAACATTGTGAAATGTGATAAAAGTAGGGATGTGAACGTGTACACAAAGTTTGAATCATAAACGTTTAGACGCCCTGGAAGCCTGGCAGACTGGGGCAGCCTTGGTGCTCCGCGGCTGACCTGCCGGGAGGGAGGAGGTTCGCGCACCGGGGAAGACGGCGCTCTACACGGCCGTCAGCACCGGGGCCGGGTGTGCACACCGGCACATCGCTGGTGTGCAAATAAAACGGTCCTGCTGGCCAGTTAACTCTCCTCCTGTCTATGGCCGAATCACAATTCACCCCTTGGCCCCACCCCTTGGCCCTACCCCTCCGTTTTGCGCATTCACGTGAAGGGGTAGGGCTGTCCCAATACTCTAGTGATCGAGGGGTAGGGCCAAGATTGAGGGCTACATAGCCCTCGAAACGGAGATTTTTCAGAGGCACACTTCAAACCAAGGGCTACCCAGAATGCCCTGTGAATCTCTGGAAGTAACAGGAAGATCATGGGGACCGCTACAATACCATCCGAAGTGAACCACAAATGTAGTATTTTCTTCATTAATAAAGATTTAAAAAATATTCTAACCGTGGTATTATCTTAGTTTAATGTTGTTTCAATGTATTATAGACCGTTTCTTTATAACAAGCATAACAAAAAAATCGCTAATATGCCGATGTCTCTACTTCGCTAGTTAGTTACGTTACAACATTGTTTTAGGCTGATTTGTGCATGACAGTCCCGCATTTTGACATATTTCCATGTCGCATTTCCCCCTTTGCTGGCATATGACGCCCGAAATATAACTTAAAGTCCAGCAGCGAAGTTGCTGCACTTGTTACGGCTCCTCTAATATCAGTGCAGACTGGCAGGGTAACGTTAGGAGCATGGCTTGCTAGACTACAGAGCACCTGCTAACGCTATTCTGTCATGAAGTGGTCTGGTAATGAAGCAGTGGTCTTTTTTATTTGATGACTTGCTTGATCGATTGGTAGCGTGAAAGGTATAAATTGTGAACGAATCGCGAGCGTCCATGCTTTTCTATCTCCATCAGATACCAATACCATTATTGCCATAGTAATCTCCGATAACAAACTCGTCCCGTCTGCTTATCGATGACGTATCAGTGTCTAAGGGTTGTCCCAATACTTAGGGAGATATTTTCTAGCCCTACCCCTTGGCCCTCGCAAGCCGAGGGCCAAGGGGTAGGGCCAAGCCGAAGCCGTAGGGGTGAAAATAAGCATTGAGATGGGGCCTAAGTCTGTCTGGCACAGACCCCGGGACACGCCACAGTAGTATTATTATTATTAATTTATTTTTTTACACAAAAAAAACATTCATAAACTGTAGCCTAACTTACAATCGTTGTCATAAATGGGGAAATAAACTATTTACCTACTAAATACCAATACCTCAGATGTCTTTTTTTTTAAGGTAGTAAACACAGCCCTGGAGAAGACTAGCAGTGGAGGCTTCTGTTCCAATGATGGGATCATCCACATGTGCCTGCCCTCGCTGCCTTTCGGAGGCATAGGTAGGTGTGACCCCAGTATAAATCCTGGTTCATCTATGTGTTGTTCTGTACCGTCATATTGTCAGAGTAATAATAAATAAATGGTAATAATTGGTGATGTATACATTGTGGGGCTGTAGACATTGACCCAACATAAATGCTTTTCATATGTAACCGTTGATCCCTTGTTCTTTTGAAAACGAGTTCGCTAATGCCACCACTAGCTGCTAGGCTGGTACTACTCATGGACCTTATATGCCGAACATAGCCCGCCAGGTTAGTATGGTCTACCGGTCTTTTTAAGCTTGCCCGCACTCTGATTTTGATACCAATTATACTTCCTACTACTTGATGCACAGACTCGCCACATTAGTGATTTCTACAACAGTGGGGTTTTCTCATCCTTTGCCGAACTATCGCTGAAATGTGGCATTCAAACCTTTTTTGGGCTTTTTTTTTGCGCATTTTGTTCTGATTCTCAGACTGATTATCTTTTGGCTTTTGATCCTGATCAAAAATGTCTCATACCAATTATATATGAATCAACACATTCCATAAACCCAGGCAACCAAGGAGTGACGCGACTGGGTACAATAGGGGGGGGGGGAAAGAGGTCTGGGTGATGTGATGCTTTAACACCTCTCTATCACCCCCTTCCCCCACAGGGGCAAGTGGCTGGGGCAGCTACCACGGCCACTGGGGCTTTGAGACGTTCAGCCACCGGCGGGCATGCCTACTGCGAGGCTGGGCGCTGGAGAGGTTCAATAGCCTGCGCTACCCGCCTTACCGGGAAGACAGCCTGAGCTGGCTGCGCTGGACCACCAACGCCAAGACCAGCTGCTCCCTCATGTGATGGCGGGTGGTGGAGTTGTGGTACATTTGAAGACGATGCAGCTTTTTTGTTGCGTATGCATGTGGGATGTTTATAAGAATAGAGCATCCTGAGATGATTTTTTTTTTTTTTAAATCTGTCGGGAAAGTGTGGTTGTGTATTGTTAGTGCCACCATGTTTGCGTAGCCACATATGTCGATCTCCCGGAACAGACCTGTGATGAAACTGATCTCACCTAGCACTGATCACAATTTTGTGTGTCCACTTTGAGGTCATTCTTTTTTCGAAGATATTCTATCTGGTATATTCTCATTTTTTGGGGGGGGGCTTTGGGTTGTTCTTACTTTATTTTGGGTGAAATTACCTGCCCCGTTTGTAGTCCAGTCTTATTTCAGATGAAAAGGTGGAAATGTAAATGTTTTTTGATTAAACCTTTTTTAAATTGGTAAATATATTGCACTCCAGTTGCACTCCAGATTATGTGGGTTAGAAAGGTGTTATGTGTTACTGATACTATATTTTCTAAATGTTGTTTTTGATACTTGATCAAGCTTGATTTGTTAATCATTGTAGACTTTATACAATTTTCATCAAGTGGGTGATTTTCTCTTGGTGAAGACTACACACGTGTTGATTTTTAATGTTTTTCATGAAATACTTGTAAGGTATCATATTTTGCGGTATAGTGAATCTAAGGACAGGGTTTTCTTTTTTGTACTGAAAGAGTCAAATCTGTTTTTATTTACATTTTGTGTTTAATGCCACAATAAAATGGAAATGCTTAGAAAAAAACACTTGAGGCTGTAGCTAGTTTTTGTTGTTTACCCCCAAGATACCAAAGAAATACTGGAAGAATTCATTGTAATAATTAGCTAGTAATCCAAATTATTTGAGAACACCGCAGCAACCAGTGACAGAAGTCAAATTAAACCTCATCAGAGAAAATATTGTTACCCATTCACCAAACGCTAGGATGCTTTTGTTACAAATCACATCCCTGTTTGACAAATTTTGGATTTCGGTTATGGTAGCTTGCTGTACTTGAAACATTAGCCAGGCAAGTCTGAACCTCACTGTCATATGTAGCTACAGTGTTTGTTTTAGCTTGGCCTAACCTTAGCTGCCGTTTGACAATGTGTGGCTCCCCCTTTGGTTTGTATGATGCCACTGCACCTAGGGCTGTCGCGGTTAGAACATTTTCCCACCGCGGTTGTATATGTGGCTCATTGCTGTGGGATGTGGTGGTACAGCCCTTTTTTTCCTTTTTAAAAAAAATGGATGCAAGTTTAAAAATCGTCGTAGGAGTCCCAAACAATTTCAAACATGTTTAATAATCTATCCATTTATCCCTCAACATTCTGAAATGTGATAAAAGTAGGGATTAGAGGACTAGAGGAAGGAACACTACAAGACCACAGAAATAGACGTAATGATTTATATGTGGGGGGGGGGGAAATCCGAATGCTTACTCAAATTACCCTGCTTCGCTGCCGCAGTGATGCGGTTACCGCGACAGCCTTAACTGCACCGTCCCCTTAAGACCGGTCCCCACAATGCGCTGGGGGCACCCGGTCAGGCTTCCTCCAGAAAATTTTGGGCAAAAATCACTTTTAGGCACGACACCGGCCCTTCTGTACCACGAAAAGGCATACCCACAAAATGAGGTGGTGGTGACAAGACAACATTTGATAATCCAGAGGATTATTACAGGTGTGAAGTGCTGTACAGAACACTGGACACTCTCACGCAACAGCTCCGTGATCGATTCTCGGAGAACGAAATGCACGTTCTGCAGTGCCTTAGTGACCTGGTGAATTCCCCTGGCATGCCAACAGATGCGAGTCTAAAAAGTGTGTGCCAGACATACAACATGGATGCAGAGGCTCTTGGCAACGATATCACACTTTTCAACAAAATGTTCAATGATGAACAGCCCAAAGATGACCACCTGTCAAGTTTTGAAAAAAGACTCAAATATTTCAAAGAAATTACTTTGGAAAATGCATTTTTGAATCTGCAAAAGCTATACAGACTATACCTTACAATACCAGTCACATCTGCAGAACGCAGCTTCTCCACAGTGGGACAGCTGAAAACGTATGTAAGGACCACAATGACTGACACAAGAGTTTCCAATTTGGGAATATTACAAATAGAGAAGGCCCAGGAAATCAGCATCGCCAGAGTCATTGAGAAATATGCATCGACGAAACCCAGGAAACTCCAGTTTACAACATAAAAGGTAGGCCTAATGGATAAACATTTTCTATTATTTTGGCCTGGGTTGACAACTTAGAAGTCAGTCTTGCTTTACATTTGTTGTGCAGAATCATGAGAACAGAAGCTGCTTACTTTGCTTGAATGGTATTACCTGTTTCTTTACAATTATAAAGTTTAGGGAAAGGGGTAAGGGGAACAATAGTGTTTGTTCGTCAGGTGTGCAGTGGCTGCGCGACACTTAGGAGCAATGCGAATGAACTATACTCTCGTGGTGCTGGGTTGCGTTGCAGTATTGTGCGACCCGTAGGTGCGTTCGCTGTCCGCGGTCCCGGTTCATTTGCGCAGATTTAGAGAGAGTGAGAGTGCCACAGAAGCTCCTGTTGGGATATTACGGTGTTCATGTACAATTGCTGTGACGACTGCGTTGTTGGCTCTAATGTTGTAGCCTTTTTTGGTGATGCACAGTTGTCATAATGTGTAACATTTAAACCTATGTATGACCAATAGGTGGTCATGTAGTTATTTAGCTATAGGCTACTTCGCTTCTCTCTCTTTCTTGCTCCTCTGCCCATTGCACCCCCTGTTTTAAAACCCTAAAAACGCCACTGCAGAGAAATGCACTCAGTGGATCCTTTATGTTGCACTTGGCGTGCGCTGTTGGTGCATGGACTTGGTTGTAAAAATTGAATGAAATTAATTTTAAAATGAGAGAGATTAGCCAGAGCATTTGCAATAGGCCTACTTGCATCTGGAGAAGCGGTGCATGCTCTCTGGCACGGGCACTCTCTGGCACATGCACGGGTGTGGATGGCACATTTTGCACAGCTACCTGCTCTTCCACTATTGACGTTTATAACATTGTTATTACTTATTGTTTTTACAACTTTTTATGACTTTTTTTCTTTTTACAACTTTGCACTTTGAAGCAGCTGCGCGTTCATAAATGTATACTATACATTTATACTATTATAGTATAAACAGTGGTTCCCAAAGTGGGTGCCGCGGCACCCTGCGGGTGCCATAATGACTGGCCAGGGGTGCCTCAAGATCTGTTCATTTCCATATTCTATTTTGTCTATTAATAACGTTTTATCACATAACAATACGCTACATTTGAACTACATTTTATATTACATTTGAAACATGTCATTGTAAAAACAGAAGAAATAAGCAATAAACATCGAAATCGTTCATATTAAAAAAAACCTGTTAAAATGCGCATTCATGCCGCTTCGAAGAATGAAGATCCGCAATCCTTTCAACTCCTGATCATCAGAATCAACAAAGAAGTTGACAATCAAAGCCCAGGAAGAACTTGCAGAACTGAAAATGGATCGCACTTTGAAAGTGAAGTTTGGAGAAATGTTGTCGGACAAGTTTTGGCTGCTTGTGGGACACAAATATCCATCTCTGGCAAACTGCGCGATCAGTGTGCTATTGCTGTTCCCAACATCATACTTGTGTGAGCTGGCTATCTCATCCCTGACATACGTGAAAGCAAGAGGAAGCATCGCCTGTCAGTGGAGTCAGCGTTGTGCTCTCTTCAATCTCTCCCTGCATCAAGAGACTGTGCTCTCAACAGCAGGCTCACACGTCCCACTAAAATGCCTGATAGCTCCATATGCTTAGTTATTTTCGTTCTTTGTTTTTCTTATTAACCTAAAACGTAGGCTTAGATAGACCTTGTTTTAACAACAACTCTGGTTGACTTGTCGCAAGAAGAGGATCGTGTAAACAACCGTCCTCTTCCTGCAACAAGTGAATCCTCTTGCTTTCATAGACCACCTTTGTCAGAGTTGAGAGTTGTTGTAAATATGACAAAGTTTTCTGGTTAAAAAAGGTCTATTTCTGTAGCGATCCTTTGAGTAATGTTGTCAGATACACGAATAACAATCTGAGCCTGTCAGTGGCAAAATCAATCACTTTTAGTGGATGTACTTTGACCGCATTGACATGCCCGCTGGATTACGTTGCAGCCATTGAGCCCCCGTTTCGGACTGCCGGCGATCTACCGGAGCAACTCCGAAACTTTTGATAGGCGATTTTGTGGATATAGAGGCCAGGTTGAAAAATCCCGGAATTACCCTTTAACAACTAGTTCTTTCCCAGCAATTAACATGGGTATGACGGTAGCACAAATACTGAACAAACTTTAGCTGAGCCATTATGTGTAAATGTGCACCGTATTTATTCAATTTTGAAAAATGCACAATGCCGCACATCTGGCATTGGCTGAATCAGCTCGTTCCCAATGCTGAGCTGTTCCAGATAGTCTGACCAGTAGCTGCTACATAAATACACGAGGAAAATTTGTTTTCAGAGCATATTGATTACTCTCTATATTTAGTCAAATGTTACCTTAAACCCACCTTTGAATAATGCTCATAATTTGGTTGATCTTTGATCTTAGCCACACTAACTTATGCCAGTGGAAATAAAAAGCCAACAAAGCTTAGCTAACGTACACATACTCCTCCTTTGGCCTGTCTCTTTTGTAACGTTACCGTTACTTGTGGGTTCAAACTGGATGCTGTGTATGAAGAAAGCAAGTCAAATAATCTTCAATGGATGCAAGAAAAAACATCATATTGCTGATCTCATACTTACAGTGCTCCAACTCATCCAGTCTATTAGCCGCCTCCGACACCGGGCGTCTAGCTCAAACACTTTATCTCCTTGCTACAGCTAGGACTGAACCTGAGCTGAACTGAGCCACGCCCCCTCATTTGCGTAATGAATCAGAAATGCATAAAGAAATGTAAAAAGAAATGTATAAAGACAATAATACAGGAATAAATAAGTTTGGAGAAATAAATAGGGGGGGAATGCAAAGGGAAATAACTAAAGAAATAAATACATAAATAAAAGGGAAAATTAAATAGGAAAGTAAATAAATAGGGAAATTAATACAATGGTAAATAAATACAGAAGCAAATTAAACCAAAATATCAATTTATATCAAATTTTATCAATTAATGCCTACATTTATTTTTAATATTATTTTTGGTACATTTAATGGCATATTAATGTATTTCTAGGTTGTTTATTTATTTATTTTTGATTTTGGCATATGTTCTTCCATACCTATCATCCCTGGTAACCACAACCTTCTTACTCCTCATTGGAGGAGTAACAGATTCATAACCTTGATTCTGCTTCTGATTTAGAAAACACAGTTCACATTTTAAGTATTTTACTGTTATATATTTTAGCCTCAGCATTCATTTTGCATGATATTGTGCTAGTACTATTATGTTCCTTATCCTTATTGTTGTTATTGAAGAATTTTTGCTTACTGGTTAGGTGAAGGTTGGCAGCTCTACAACATAACGGATGTTATTCTTCTCAGTATTGAAAGCTTCCTTTCCCAATCACTTTTATTATATATTTTTTGTTGCATTGGTTCAGTTTTAAGTGAGTGTTAATATTTTCCTTTAGTGTCATTGACGCATAGTGTCAAAAGGGAGGAATGTAAGGGAAATATTGATTATATGAAATATACTTATGCATGCAGTCTGTGTAGGCCTCAGAATAAACAATACAATTGCTGCGTGAGTTGATTTTAACCTGAGATAGGGACTGGCTGAAGTCAGTAACATAAGGAAGTGACAGTAGTAAAGCATAGTCTGTTACCTACACAAAACATAGGTTGTTTATCATTAGAGAGACATGTCAGGAAACAGACAAAGCTGATGTTAGCAAGCAGGAAAACAACTTCTTTGTCCAACGGTTTTGGTCACTGTAACACTATAAAAGCCAGGGAAAGGAGTATTTATTTATTTAATTATTTATTTGCACCATAAAAATCAAGAATAATTACAAAAACAGAAATGAAACAAGAATAATAAGTGCGGGAGAGGTTAAAAAACCCTATATGGGCTTATACAAAACACCTCCCCAAAAAATATGAAAAGATTCAAAAAATAATAATTCAACAAAAAAAATAATTCAACAACAACAAAAAAGAAAGCAATACAAGTGGCTTATTATAACAAAAAGAGTCAAAATAAAATTATGAGTATGTATAAGTGTAAAATGATTGTGTGTGAGCATGTATAGTTGATGGTGATCTAATGATAACTATGCTAGGAAAATAAACTATTGGGAATCTTGATATATCAGATGGGCCTTCAGTCTGGACTTAAAATTAATCAGGGATGAAGATATTTTTGCTACATGAAGATGAGAATTCCAAAGTAAGGAACCTCTGTAAGTAAAAGAAAACTGACTATGTGTAGTGCGGCAAAAAGGAGGATGAAGTTTATTAGTGTGTCTTGTATTGTAAGAATGGACCTGAGAGTTAACTGTAAAAAATTCATTGAAAGATTTGGGAAGCAAATGTGAAAGATGAATATATTTATAAATAAATATACAAGATTGAAGTGTATTAATGTCATAAATTGACAATATGTTAAGATTCTTAAATAGAGGGGCAGATGGAGACAAGTAATTAGAGGAGGTGGCTAATCTAACAAATTTCTTTTGTGTGATGAATAATTTCTGTAAATTAGTAGGATATGTGCTAGCCCAAACAATATTACAATAACTAACATGTGGATAAATTAAACTATAATACAGTATGTTGAGGGCATTCTGAGATATAAAACCACTCATTTTTCTGATGATACCAATAGACTTCATTACTTTGTTATTAACAAGCTTAATATGCTCAGTCCATGACAACCTCTCATCAATTAAAACCCCTAAAAATTTGGCACAAGAAACCTGAGTTATATCATTATCCCCAATTGAGTTCTTAACACTGGATTTACAATATTTTTTATTTTTGCCTGTAAATATAATAAAATTAGATTTTTTTTATATTTAATGATAACTTATTTATCTGGAACCATTCAGAAAATTTTATTATGCCAGAATTAGCTTCACTGATTAGAGAATCAAAATGACTGTGAGTCAAAATCAAATTTGTATCATCTGCAAAAAGTATTGGTAGTACAGTGGAAGACACAGTTGCAAGATCATTAATATAAACAAGGAACAATAACGGACCAAGTATGGAGCCCTGGGGGACACCATGCGTTAACTGGGCTCTGGAAGATGTACAACCATTGACATAGACAAATTGTTCACGATTAGAAACATAACTGGCGAGCCAATTATATGAATAATCCTGAAAACCATAACAACATAACTTAGAAAGCAAAATAGTGTGGTCAACAGTATCAAAGTACCTGGATAGAACTGGGTTGACATGGTTCCTGCAACATGTTGATGCCACTTCTAAGGAAGTGATTCATCACATTTCAAGACACTGGCTCTGTTTAGACCTGGCACCTATAATTGCTTGCTCTGCTCTCATCAATTCCTCTACTGAGAGACTCAGGCCCCATTTAGACTTGGCATTAAGATCCGATTTGGATTATCCTATCTCAAGTTAACACCTCTAAGTACAGGTGTAAATGCACCCAAAATGCATTGAGGGCACAGTGAGATCGGATCGCATGTGGCTACATTCTTTTAGCAGTGTGTACGCAAATGCGTTCTGGGTCACATTGAAGGATCGCCTACTCAACTGATGTCCTCTGTATTAGTGGCAGGGCTGTCAAAATTGGCCAAAATTACGTTTGATTATTCCTTTTAAAAAACACATCAGTTCGAACCATTCGAATATCTGTTTTTGTGCATTATGTCCATAATAGGGCAAACCTATACAACGAGAGACATAACTACTGGTATAGGTTGGCTATATTTATTTCAACATGTCTTTTAAAAGATCGACATACCTACACTTTACAAAATAAACAAATAAAATAATGTCCTATACCGTAAAACGTCATTTAAAGACCGTAGACCTCTCTCTCTCTCTGCGCTGTGGTTGGTGTTAGAGTGAGAACACGCTGTCTCTCGGAGCGAGATCAAATTAATGATTAATTGGTAATTGATATGTTATCAGGCTAACTAGCTGTACGTATGATGATGTACATGTTTATTTGCATATAGAGCGGGGAAGTGAGATCCGATCACTCAAGACACGTGGAGACGCATTCTAATGCCAGGTATAAACGGACGTATTTAGAGTTGTTAACTTGAGATCGGATTGCCCAAATAGGATGTTAATGCCAGGTCTAAACACTTACTTAGTGTTTATGTTCTCTGAGGTTTAGCACTCTCAATAGTGTAATAGAGTATTCCCACGACAGGTCCCACTTTATATGAATATTCCGTGAGTAGACTCTAATCGTCTCCACAAATGCCTCCCATCCACCAAAGAGAGCCAGCACTGTTTGGCCTGCACCTTGCAGCTGTAGGTTGAACTTGTTGAGGTGGCCTGTGATATCCGTTAAGAACATGAATTTCACAAGCCATTTCTCATCGTCCAGCTCAGGGTAGTTGTCAGGGTGGGACATTCTTTTAAGCTAAGTTTTTATTCACTTGATCCCAACATTTGCATGTTTTAATTTATTATTCCCTTTCAGTTTTATCAGTATTTATATATATTTTTCATTTGGTTTTATTGATTTTGATGTGTGTTGTATGGATTAACGAGTTTTATATTACTACATGGTATTATGGATTTGTTTTACATTACATGTTTGTTTGGATGGAGGATCAAGGTGATAAGAAACAGCTGTGATTAACTGGACCACACACCCCCCACAGCTCAGGATTGGCCGACACAGGACAGTGTGCTTTTAAGTGTTGATTTGAGGCAGGTGAGGGGGAGATGAAGCAGAGAGAAGACAGACACGAGGGTGGCCGCAGGAGCGGGGATTGTTTCACACACAACACAGAGTTTGGACCGGAATTGATTTTTACAATCATGTACGCCACCTGGAATAGGTGTTCCGGCGGCTCCACCAGCATGGACTGAAGCTGCAGCCCAAAAAGTGCCACCTGTTCCAGCAAGAGGTGACTTGTCTGGGACATGTTATTAGTGAGAAAGGGGTGGCTACAGATCCAGCTAAGACAGCAGCAGTGAGGGATTGGCCAGTACTCCATTCAAGATTCAAGAACTTTGAACTATTTGTCACATACACGGGGTGTGTAGTGAAATGAAAAGTGGCAATGCTCGACGGGAATGTGCAAAAGGGCAACAGTTCACAGTATTTACAATAAAAAACCAACACAATATTCACAGCATTACAGTAATTACAATAATTACAGTAAGAGCTCTTATATAAAAAAACAACAACACAATATATACAGTAACAGCACTTTGGAAATGAAAATATAGAAGTAAGGGAAATTGTATTTGAGTGTAATATACTATTATGCTAATTATGTGTAGTCATTACCTAAGTGTGTGTATAAGAGGGGCAGTGTGTGGGTCTTGGTGGGGGCCCTGGTCAGTCCTGATGGCCTGAGGAAAGAAACTCCGTCTCAGTCTCTCTGTTTTGGCAGCATGACTGCGGACGAGCTTGCCTGACCGCAGCAGCTGAAACAGTCCTTTGTTGGGGTGGTGAGGATCCTTCATGATCCTGCAGGCTCTGGTTCTGCACCTCCTGGTGTATAAGTCCTGCAGGGTGGGGAGTGTAGTTCCAATAGTGCGTTCAGCCGAACGCACTACTCTCTGCAGAGCCTTCCTGTCCTGAGCGGAGCCGTTGCCAAACCAGGCAGTAATGCTTCCTGTCAGGATGCTCTCTACAGCTCCAGAGTAGAAGGACTGAAGGATCCTCCGGGAGACTTTAAATTTCCTCAGCTGCCTGAGGTGGTAAAGGCGCTGCCTTGCCTTCCTCACCAGAGTGTCTGTTTGTGTGGACCATGTGAGATCTTTGGTGATGTGGACTCCCAGGTATTTATACCTGCTCACCTTCTCCACAGTAGTCCCATTAATCCCCAATGGTGAGTACGTCCTCTGTTGTTGTGTCCTCCTAAAGTCCACAAACAGCTCCTTAGTTTTGGTGACATTCAAGAGGAGGCTGTTGTCCTGGCACCAGAGTGACAGATCAGCAGCTTCCTCTAGGTAGGCCTTCTCGTCGTTGTCGGAGATCAGGCCCACCACCACTGTGTCATCCGCAAACTTAATGATGGAGTTGGAGCTGAACCTGGCCACACAGTCATGTGTATACATGTGTATACAGGGATATACATGTGTATCTGTTTGGACGATAAGCAAACTGCAGCGGGTCCATGGAGCAAGGGAGGAAGGCGCAGATGTAATCCTTTATCAGCCTCTCGAAGCATTTCATGACCCGAGGTGAGGGCCACCGATCGGTAGTCATTCAAGCATGCTGGAGAAGCATTCTTGGGCACAGGGACAATAGTGGATCTCTTGAAGCAGGCGGGGACCACAGACTCAGCCAGGGAGATGTTGAATATAGTGGTGAACACTGGAGCTAGCTAATTAGCACAGGTCTTCAGTACTCGCCCAGATATGCCATCTGGACCAGCAGCTTTCCTGGTGTTCACCCTCGCCTCCTCACACTCTCACAGAGCGTGTGTGTTCATCCCCAGTGGTAGAACTCACTTCAGCTACGCTAACAGTGTTGTTGTTAGCCGGCGAGCTAGCGCTGTTGTTGCTAGCCTCAAACCGTGCGTAAAATGCGTTCAGGTCGTCCGCTAGGGATGTGTCGGCACTCACAATTGCGGGGGGTCTGCCCTGGTAGTCCATTATAGTCCGTAGCCCCTGCCATAGGCGTCTGGTGTTGCGCTGCTCCATCTGCGACTCCACTCTATCTCTGTACCTCCTCTTGGCCTCCTTCACCGCCCTTCTCAGTCCATAGGACGCTGCCTTGTGCTCGTCCATGTTGCCGGATACAAGACCGGAGTTGTAGGCAGCAGTGCGGGCGTTCAAAGCGTCGCGGATGGATCTATCAACCCACGATTTTTGGTTAGGAAAGGACCTAACTTTTACCGTGGGGATGATGGTGTCCGCTAGCGTTGCTATGAAGCTCGTTATTACTTCCGTAAACTCACTGACGTCCCTGGAACTGGATTGGAACATGTCCCAGTCGACGTCACACAGAGCGTCCTGTAGCTAAGCCTCTGATTGGTCCACCGCTTTACGTCCCTTGTCACTACCGCTTCCCGTGCTATCCTTTGTTTATACTCCGGTAGCAGGAAAATGGCGGCATGGTCTGATTTGCCGAACGGAGGGAGAGAGACAGCCTTGTAGCCTCTCTTGAACGGCGTATAGCAGTGGTCCAACGTTCTTTCCCCTCTGGTAGTACACGTAATGTGCTGGTGAAAGTTCGGCATGACTTTCTTTAGGTTCGCCCTATTAAAGTCCCCAGCCACCACCATAGCCGCTTCGGGATGCTTGTTCTGATGCCGACATAACACATCCTGTAGGTCCGATAGTGCTACGTTGGTGTCCGCTTGTGGTGGTATGTAGATGGTGATGACCGAGCTGAACTCCCGGGGAAGGTAGAATGGACGGCATGAGATCGTCAGATGTTCCAGGTTCGACGAGCAGGAATGAGAAAGAGTCTTAATGTCCTTGGGGTTGCACCACTTGTTGTTGGTCATGAAGCAAACCCCTCCACCCTTGGATTTGCCAGACTCTTCCGTTCTATCCGCACGGAAAACAGAGAAGGACTCGGTTGGGCATATGACTCGATCCGGCACCAGCGGGGTCAGCCATGTTTCCGTCAGACAAAAAATGTTGCAATCCCTCACGTCCCGTTGGAATCTAATCCTCGCCCTAACATCATCCAACTTGTTTTCCAGAGACTGGACGTTGGCAAGAAGGATGCTGGGCAGAGGTGGACAGTGGGCTTGAACTCTCAGTCTGTTCCGAATTCCACTCCGTTTTCCCCGATGTTTCCTCCTTCGTCTCCCCGTAGATGCGTCTCCACTGTTGTTGTTGTGGCTCGCTCGTACTATCTCTGCCGGCCACGCTGGGTCATGTCGTTAGTGCCGATGTATTTGAGCACAAAAGGATGTTAAAAACAAACATAAAAACTAAAAAAACGCACAATCTCCGGGGAGCTACCACAACGGCGTCTGGACACAGCCGCGCCATCACAATATCGCAATACGAGGTTATACTCTCAGGTTATATCAGCCCTCTCCTGCGCCTGTATAAGAGAGGAAAGGGTCGTAAGTGGCACACAATCTTCTGCAAGTAATAGTGGCGCCATACCGTCACTTGTCGCTGCGCGTTTAGCTGCTTCATCAGCTAAATTATTCCCTGTGGCTATCAGGGAGTCTGTTTTTTGGTGAGCTGGACACTTGATAATTGCAACCACTGTTGGGAGATGCATGGCAGCTAGCAGATCAGAGACAGCTTCACCATGTTTTACTGGGGTGCCATCTGCTCTGCAAAATCCTCGCTGTTTCCAGATGCTACCGTCTATATGGCACACCCTGTATGCATAGTGTGAGTCTGTATATACATTAAGACGCTTTCCTTGAGCTAATTTACATGCGGCTGTTAAAGCCTTGATTTCTGCTAGTTGTGCAGAACATGGTTGGGCAATTTTGGTTGCCTGGATATTTGTAAAGGTGTTGTCTCCGTTCAATTGTACTACACCATAGCCGGCATGATTTCCTGTAGCATCTTTAAAACAGGAGCCGTCTACAAACAACGTCAGATCTGCTGGGATTGGTTGGGCGTGCAGATCATCTCGTGCCTTCATAAAATCATGGGTTACTTGGACACAGTCATGTGGAGATCCGTCCACAGGCAATACCATCCTGGTTGTAGGATTGACTGTATTGCATCGTTGGATGTTAAGTTCGGGTGCTGAGAGTATAACCTCGTACCCAGTTTTTCTAGCCTGAGTTAGAATGAACCGTGGGCCCGTGAGCAAGGCGTGCAACTGATGAGACATATAAAGGGTCACTGGGTGGCCCATAGTTAGGGTGGAGGCTTTTTGAAAAGCGAAAGCAGCTACAGCCAGTCCCTGATAACAGGGTGGCAGACCGGACTCGATGTTATCCAATTTGGTGCTATAGTAAGCCAACGGCTGTTTGCACGTCGCTGTGTCTTGCATTAATACTGCATTTGCATATCCGGCTCGTTCTGCAACATACAAATGGAAAGTCTTTGAATAGTCCGGATTTCCGAGTGCTGGAGCCAATTGCAGGTCCCCTTTAAATGCACAGAAGTTGCTGTCTTGACAGCATAGTCAGCAATCCACTGACGACTGTATCCCGCCATCCCCAAAAACGAAAGCATCTGTCCCACCGTCTGCGGTTTGGGAGCGTTAGTTATGGCCTCTACTTGTGAGGGGGCGATTAGCCTTTTATCCCCGCTCAGTCTTCTTCCTAAGTAATCAACTTCCTCTTGGCAAAACTGCAGTTTGTCTCGGCTGATTTTGTGTCCGCTGTGTGCTAGCGCTGTCAATACCGCAACAGAATCTATTTCACACTGCTGTTTTGTAGAACTACATATCAACAAATCATCCACATACTGGAGCACTGTACTGGGAACGTCTAAATGCTGCAGATCTTCGGCTAACACTCTGTTAAATATGCTGGGACTATCAACATAACCTTGAGCGACACGTGTGTATGTGTATTGCTACTGCATATATGTAAAGGCAAACAGATATTGTGAATCTGGATGTAGTGGTACACTGAAAAAAACTGAGCATAGATCAATTACTGTGTACAAGTGTGTGTCAGTAGTGTATGAGGGTCTGGGACGATGGGTGTCTCGGCATCCACAATGGAATTGATGGCTCGGCAGAATGTGGCTTCCTGATTGGAAAAATTGGAGTATTGCAAGGGCTTTTTGTTTTTACCAATACACCTGCTGCCAACAGGCCCTCAATTATGGGTTTAATTCCTTCAATAGCATGCTGCTTCAGCGGATATTGTTTTCTATAGGGAAGCCTTACTTGTGGTTTAAGTTTTATGCGTATGGGCCGTGCTGACTTAACCTTCCCTACATCTGTCTTATGTTTTGACCATAGTTCCTGTGGTACTTGTTTCAATCTTTGGTTTGGTTAGTTCATTCAACTGTAGCTGTGTTAGCTTGTCGGCCATGCTTTTGCTCGCTTCTTCTCCCTTTTGTTTGTCTTTTCTGTAGTTTTCCACATGGTGCACAATGTGCTCAGAAAACAGTGGCCATTCCATCCTCATAAGCCCCACGACATTGTCCAGGCATGTCTGTACTCCTTGTGGCATGGTTTTCTTTACCATTACCTTAAACAGACTTTTTGTGGTGTCGTTAACATTCCAGGCACTTCCTGTTTCATCTCTCCATTTTCGCTGAAAATCACGAAGGAATTTTGCTGGGCTTTCTTTGTCTTTTAGCACTTCTCCGTCCAGTTTGGAGGGATCCATTTTTTCAGGATACTGTCCTCTTAGCTGAGCCCATATTGTATTGCGAAATCCGCCGAAACCCACTTCATCCACTCTATTTCCAGTTATCAGTGCTGGCAGATGTGCTGCTGTAAGGATTTCTTCAGTTATGTGTTTTCCTGCTATGTGCATGAGCAAAGCTTTGATGTCACCCAACGCCAACCTTACTCCGTCTGTGCTTTCTTCCAGTGCTGTAATCCATTTATTTGCACCTTCATGAAGGTCTGGCAGTCTGCTGGCCATTCCCACCATATCCATGAATGACCATGGCACATATTGGGTCTGCCCTGTTGCTTTAGTTATTATGGGGCATTGAGTACTAAAGGGACCATCGGCAGCTTCTTCAGCCTTCCTGTTGGTTTTTGCCGTCCCCCTAATGCCTTCATTTCCCTCATCTGGTGAATCTGGTGCTCTGCCACTTTTGACATTTCTGCTTCGATTTTGTCAATTTCATTCATTAGTAGGCGGTGTCTGTGTTCAATCGCAGGATCCTCTGATGTCTTATAGTCACTCATCTGCACCCTCATTGTGTGGGGCTGGGTCCATGTATCTTGTGTGGTTTCTTCCAAAAATGGACGCGGCCCAGGCCCGTTTCCAGGGGGCGCTGTAGTGAGGCTTAGCCCCCCCCAAGCAACGTTCAATGCCCCCCCACCCAAATGATTTCAAGATGTTTAAATCCTGTAAGTAAATCAAAATCGTTATTGCATTATTTCATGTTGGTGCGCTATTTACCAAATTATAATTTTTAATTCTATTTAGGAAAGATTTCTTTTTTATGTTAGGCGGCTATCCAATCCAAATCATATCTGTTTTGCACGTTTCCTTCACGTCTTGCGTCAGCAGGTGTCTCGCGAGTTTCAGTAGGGTAAGGTATGCTCAGGTATGGTGTGTGGCACACTATACAAGTTTCTTAAGAAACCCACTGTAGCAGTTCACTTCAAAGGTGAAAAACTGAAGCGACTTCTAGAACAGCGTTGGACAGGACATTTGGCCACAGTAACCGCTGTACTCCGATCCTATGAGGATATTTGTTCCTTATTGACTGAAATTGACAGCAGCTACAAATACGGAGCTGATTTGCGCATTGAGGCAACAGGTTTAATTAAGGCCATTACTGACCGCAGCTTTGAGTTCATTGCACGAATGCTGCAAAAAATCATTATGTTGCTTGATCCTCCCAACAAACTCTTACAAGCAGAGAACACTGATCTTCTCTCTGGTCTTGGACTCATTCGAAGTGCGCCAGAATGTGTGGCAAAACTTCGCTGTGAGAGTGAGTTCACCACCATTCTGGAACAGTGAATGCTGAAAGGCAAATTATTGTGGAAGGTATCTGCTGTGCCATTTAAAGTTGTGTGACTGGCTACCACGCCACCCTATTTGTGAGTGAGTTAAGTGAGTGCGTGTGTCAGATATTATTGCCACTTGCCGTAGTGGATGTGGACTGATGGTTATAGGGCCTACCTTTTCTGTATGGGAAGTGGTTGTACTAAAATGCATAAGCTTGGAACGAGTTGCTATGTTTTGTGCCAATTAGATTGCAAGCCTTTATTTATATATATAATGTACTGTTTAGGTGCCTTTGACGGTGGTCAGATTGGTAATTTTCCGTCAATGTCTTAATATCTCTCGCCCCCCCTATTATTCACAATGCCCCTCTAACAATTTTGCCCTGGAGCCGGGGCTGACGCGGCCCCTCCTCCAGTTGTTCCCCCATTCTTATTAGTCTCGTAGCATCTTGTGTGGCTGGAGTAGGTCTTGATGTTTTTACACTTAATTTCCTGAGTGATGGCCAGTAGGCGCCCTCCTCCACCATGTCTTCAAAGCTCACTCTGTTCAACATTTTAACAGGGATGTTCCTCTTATCAGACTTGGCTGCAGGTGTGACCTCGGCAGGGGTGCTTGTGTAGCGGGGATGTTCTGCTGACGGGCTCCTCCTAACACTGCTGCGACGTGGGAGGAGTGGTGTGTTTTCATTTTCCTTCTGATAGTAATCATTTCTGTCCTCATTGCTTGACTGCCAGCTCTGTCCTGCCTTTTGTATGTATCGTTGTATGTCTTTTTCTTCATCACTCATTAGGTCGCTTCTCTCTGCTGTAGCTCCTGGTTGCTCAGTGCTGTATTTCACTCTCTTTGTCAGGGGAGGATTGCTATTTGATGGTGTATTTCGTGGCTGGTCATACACTCCCTCTTCTTCAGGGGACATGCTTTCTTGACTTGTGTTGCTTCTTATGTCGATCGCTGGTGTGGTCAGAGTGATCCTGAAATCCCCGTCCAGCTTTCCTAGTATGTTGCATCCCTCTTCCTCCTCTTCACACACTGTGTGCTGGGGGCATATGGTGGTGGTGGTGGTGGTGGTGGATGCGGTGGTCTGACAGGCCCTTGTGGGGCGGCGGGCCGCTTTGGTGGTGGTGATTTGATAGGCCATAGTGGGGCGGCGGGCTGCTGTTCTTGCTCTTTTATTTTTTCTCTCCACTCGTCTCTGGCTTCTATTCTCTTCTGCCCTTCCTGTCTAAACCATCCTAACACTTCTCTCTCCCTCGCTCTTCTACCTTCCCTTTGATTGCTCTTATCTTTGGCCTTATGGTGTTTTATGTTTTCCTCCACTTCATCGCAGCATGTTCTACTGGAAGTGCCCTTTATTGGCCACTGGCTTCTACCCGATGTCCGCTCATGCCACCTGGTCATGAACAGCCGGATCTGTTTTTTACGATCCGGATTTTGTTTAATTATCACCTCCATTGGTGTCGACACACCGCCTCCTTTTGTTACTTTTGCCCCCATGTTTCTCTGTCGTGCGCTACTTGCCAGTAATCTAGGAATGTTTGGCTCTTTGTCTGACTCTTTTGTTCTTATCAAGACCAATATATTACCAACAGTAATGTCAGGCTTATATTTTCTTTCCTTTAATATGACCAAACTCTAGTTTTTCCGTCCCGTCTCCTTGTGGAGTTTTAATAATATATTCAAATTTGCCAGTTTCCCACTTAACGCTTCTGGGGACTATGGAGACACAGCCGTGGATTCACTACTACTCGGCTACGCCCCTGTATGCTGGATTTAAAGGGAGCGTTACTACTGCACCAGGATCTCCACACAATGGCTCCAACAATCTAGCAAAAATTGCTACAGTCCAATACCCATGTATTGTCCTTCTCCATGGTATATCAGGGAACTCCTCCACTTTGGGCTATGTTAATAAATTTTAGTTATCTGCCAAAGTTTCAAGTTAATTAATTGTTCTTCTTGCCACTGCTCCACACCTCCCTCACCAACACAGGCTCGCTCCAACAAAAAATGTGTCCTTATTCCTTTTGTGTCAGCAGCTCTTTTATTATCAAAAAATGTTCTAGCGAAAATATTTCATCTTGGGTACTATCTCCCTCATCCATCAACGTTTACCAACATATATATATAATACGTATATTATTGTGACATTATTCTATTTATCAAAATATTCTAGCGAAAATATTTCATCTTCGCTACTATCTCCCTTATCCCTTAACATTCACCAACTTGTATATATAAAACACGCATATTATTGTGACAGTATTCTATTCATTACTCCTCTACTCCTCTCGGCATCTGCCCAACAGCCCGTACAGTACTCATGTGTGCATGCAAAAAGAGTTACGACCGTCTCACTTCGAGCCGCAAGCTGCCTCTACTCCCCTTTAACATACGCCCACCAGTCTGTACAATACTCTTGCCCACTGATAAAAGGCAGAGGCCGTTATCTCACTCCAAAAGCCGTAACTTATTCAATCTTATACAATTACTTCTTTAGTTTACAAGTACACTCATTATTTACACATTTATAGGTTCCAGTCTATTCTAGTTTCTTTATATATATATAAAAGTAAAAAATAAAAAAAGCAATATTTACATGCACTATAGCAACTGCCTGCATACAAACTCCCTGTCACAGTCCCAAAATGGTCTCCTAGCGACTTGGTATACAGACTTGACCAGGTTTACGTCCTCGTTGGTCTTCGCGAATGTGTGCACTTAATCAACCTCTACCCTTTCAGACCTTCCCTTCTTGGGAGAATCTCAGCACCCAGCTGAAAAACTACTGAAATGACGAAGCGGTATCCGCAAAAGTTGGGCTAGCTCTAATCTGGTTAGCAGGTTACAATTACATTTAGTAACTTGCGTGGTTCGCAGTTCCTAAAAGGCTCCCAGCAACTGCCTGCATACAAAACTCCCTGTCGCAGTCCCAAAACGGTCTCCTAGCGACTCGGTATACAAACTTGACCAGGTTTACGTCCTTGTCGGTCCTAGCGAATGTGTGCACTTAATCAACCTCTACCCGTTCAGACCTTCCCTTCTCGGGAGAATCCCAGCACCCAGCTGAAAAACTACTGAAATGAGAAGCGGTATCCCCAAAAGTTGGGCTAGCTCTAATCCGGTTCCTAATGCTAAAAATGAATTCACAGTCTTTCTCAGTTTTTTTTTTAAGACGATTAAGCAACTTTTTATTCTATACACCGTCTGTCTTTACTCCTAGCACAGCTCCATATCTTTATGTTTCTAATTTATGGCCTGGCTTGAGCGTGTGCAGCTAACCAAAACATACCCCCGCTGAACACAAAGCAGACAATTATCAAGTCAAGTCAAGTCAAGAACTTTATTTGTCACATACACATACATGTAGTGAAATGAAAAGTGGCAATGCTCACGGGAATGTGCAAGAGGGCAGTATACATAGTATTTACAGTTAAAAAACCAACACAATATTTACAGTATGAAAAAAATTGAATTACAATAATTATAGTTGGAGCTCTTATATAAAACAACCCAATATAAGAGCACTTAATAAAATATAAAGATAGAGAGGTAGATGGGGGAAATCGTGTGAATGTGATGAGCTATAAATTATGTGAAGTCATTACCTAAGTGTGTGTGTGTGTGTGTGTGTGTGCGTGTGTGTGTGTGCATGTGCATAAGAGGGGCAGTGTGTGGGTCTTGGTGGGGGCCCTGGTGAGGTCGGAGTTCACAGTCCTGATGGCCTGAGGATAGAAACTCCGTCTCAGTCTCTCTGTTTTAGCAGCGTGACTACGGAGGCGCTTGCCTGACCGCAGCAGCTGAAACAGTCCGTTGTTAGGGTGGTTATCCAACAAGCTATACACACATTCAATAACCATTCATTTATTCTTTCTCCATCATTCATTCTTTCAGCACCATGGTGTAACATGCACACAATTGCATCAAACTCTGTACCGTCAGTGACTCAGTTTCTAGTTAATATTATTTTGTGAACCTGCTGGGTTTTACACTTATGTTACACAAATTTTGGTAATTTTCTTTAAATCATTCTTTAACTAAGTTCTTTAGAGGAAAGACATTCTGATTTTTCTCACCTGGGCGGAATCCTGCACTCAGACACAATCAGAATTATGCAGAAATTTAGAAAAGGTTCTCTGCTTACCTCTTAGTTTTGTGGCCACTGATGTGTGTTTGAGATGCAGGCTGTCCCCCCGGCTGGAATTCTCAGAGTCTTGTCTCTCCCGGCTGGCTCGCCAATTGATGCAAAAAAGAGAAAGGTCCAAGTATCAGGCCAGTGTTGAAAGACCGGACCTCCCCACCAACACTTAATTTTCTTCACGATTCCGAAAGTTCAACAGTTACTAGAGTCTCAAACAGGTTCAAAATAAATCACTGGAGATGATCAGAGTTCGATGCATAGAGTTTTATTCTTCACAGACACAAAACCTGAGTCGGCTCCGGAACCAGACTGACAAAAGCTATATGCGCATGATCTTATGTATCCTAAAAACTGGGTGGAGAATACCGATTTACGCCCAGTTCTGGCAACTCTAGCTCAATGTCAGCAAGTTTTTTGTTTGATCAGCAGAAATAATGAGTCCACCAGCCCTACGTGGGCGAAAATAATGCCAGCCCTACGTGAGCCTATACCCCAAGCCCAAACTTCAAGCATCAGCAACGATAACCATCATCTACCAGTACCCTAGCGCCATGACATCATACCTAGCTTCTCTAGGCGGGTCGTAATAAAAAAAAAATACCAGGAAAAAAAAAAACCTGCACTGAGGGTGCTTTCTTCTCTTCCACAGTGGCTGCAGCAGTCTGAGTGAGGAGGGGCAGCGGGACTGCATAGTGAGGACAGGACGCCGAGGAACCGAAATTAGAGAAGCCAAACAGGACAACGGCCACACGGATACCCCCCCCCCCCCCCTTTCCTCCTTCCTGAACAATTTTATTACATTACATTACATTACAGTCATTTAGCAGACACTTTTATCCAAAGCAACTGACAATAAGTGCATTCAACATAGGTAGGCAAGAGAACTACTAGTCACCAGAAATCGTAACTGCATTTCCTTCCGAAACAAGCATCTAAGAGCATAACCAGTGCTAAGGTAAAAGTGCTACCTACTTTTTAATTAAACAAATGAGACAAATAAGTAAATCAAATAAACAAGAGCTCAGACAAGTAAGTTAAGACAAATAGGCAAGTGCTAAGAGGAAGGGTCAGGGTAGTGTTTCTTGAAGAGGTGGGTTTTCAGCCTGCGGCGAAAGATGGGCAGCAACTCTGCTGTCCTGACATCAGTGGGGAGTTCATTCCACCACTGCGGGGCCAGGACAGGACAGAAAAGCTGTGACCTGTGCAGATCGGTCGCAGGGGCCTCTGAGCAACGGGGCAACCAGTTGCCTCGAGGCAGCAGAGCGAAGTAGTCGGGTGGTGGTGTTAGCCTGGAGGTAAGAAGGAGCTGTTCCGTTCACTGCCCTATAGGCTAGCACCAGGGTCTTGAACTGGATGTGAGCTGCAACAGGGAGCCAGTGTAAAGAACAGAGAAGGGTAGTTGTATGGGAGAACTTGGGGCGGTTGAACACCAGATGAGCTGCAGCTTTCTGAACAAGCTCCAGAGGTCTGATGGCAGACTCCGGGGCACCAGCTAGGAGGGAGTTGCAGTAGTCCAGGTGCGAGTTGACAAGAGTCTGGATGAGCACCTGCGCTGTCTTGTCAGTAAGGAAGGGGTGAATCCTCCTGATGTTGGAGAGGAGAAATCTGCAGGAGCGTGTCACTGATGCGATGTTTGCCAAGAATGACAGTTGGTCATTCAGGGTCACACCCAGATTCCTTACAGTCCAAGTTGATGTCACCACAGCATTATCAATGGTGATGGCCAGGTCTCGGTGCAGACAGCCCTTCCCCAGGGAGGAACACCAGCTCGGTCTTGTCCAGGTTGAACTTCAGGTGGTGCATCGACATCCACGCCGAGATGTCTGCCAGGCATGCAGCAATGTGTGCCTCCACTTGTGTCAGGGGGGGGAAATGACAGGATCAGCTGGGTGTCATCTGCATAGCAGTGGTAGGAAAAGTCATGGGAGTGGATAACAGAACCAAGAGATGTTGTGTGGAGGGAAAAAAGAAGAGGACCCAGAACCGAGCCTTGCGGAACCCCCAGTAGTGAGCCTGCATGGTTCTGACACAGACCCTATCAGCGTCACCTGGTAGGAGCGACCCGTCAGGTAGGATGCAAACATGGAAAGTGCAGAGCCTGAGACACCCATCCCCTCAAGGGTGGAGAGGAGGATCTGGTGGTTGACCGTGTCAAACGCTGCAGACAGGTCCAGGAGTATCAGGAGAGAGAAAGAGTTAGCTCTAGCGGCATGGAGTGACTCCCAGGTGGGCAGAATAACCCACCTTCAACCCGGATTAGTGAGGATCCAACTGTAGCTTTAATTTATTTTAGCTTAGATTTTTTAAATTTCTCCTGTGGCGTTTCATTTTTTAACAGTGGAAATGTGACATAGTCTTGCTCCTTCTCTGGGATTCGATCGACCAAAACAATACTATATCTTACTTTGCTGAGTGTAAACACATTTTTCTACATAACCAAAGTCATTTAACAAAATAAACCAAAACGTCTCAAATGCTTCAGTGTTTAATGTTTTAAACTCAAACTGAACAAATGAACAAAATTACAATTTAAACAACGCTTATCAAATAATACATTTCATCCAACAAGAATAAGAGTCTGAAAGCCTTTTTTAAAACAAGAAACATTATTATTATACAACATAAACTACCCAATGGTAGGCAGAAACATGAACAAACTACCCAATGGTAGGGAGTGAAGGTCTGTAGGTCTGTGACTGTTTTCCACTATCAGGCAAATATGCTAACTGACGGCCAGATGGGGCAGTAAGTAACGTTAGTAAGCCTTCGGTAATCTTTTTATAAACTAATAACAGATGGCTGTGGTCACATCTGATATGCAAGCTACCTGTGAAACCACTGCGCCCTGATGCGTTCTGGCTCAGTGTTGTTAGGCAACCCCATTTAACCATGAGTGTCCAGCGAGACCTCAAGTGCCGTATTGCTTTTAGAAAACGAACGGTTACAACTTATAGAAATAATTATTTGATGACACAATATTATTTTATTTTATAAATTATTTTTATTTAACAAATTAATTGAAATAATAAAGTATCTTGAATATCTTGAATATATGTCAAGATGTTTCCATGGTTGCTAGGAGACACATTCACTGTTACTGTATGGGATTTACAGTCACTGTAGAACACACTTTCAGCTGATCAATTTCCAGGATGGAAACAACCGATTTCATAAAAATATAATAAAAGTAAGAACCAGCCTGAACAGCTCAGTCAGTAGAGCATGAGACTCTCAGTCTTAAGGTTGTGAGTTAGATCCCCATATAGGGTCCAGGGGCCTCATTACAGAAACTTCCTAAGTCTGAAACTTCCTATCTTATCTCAGTTTAGGATGACATTTAGGATTTTTGGTATTACAGAAACATGTTTCCTAACTGCATTTAGGAAAAAGTCCTATCTTATCTTAGGATAGGAATTTAGCTATTACAGAACCGTCCTAACTGAAGAATTTCCTAAGTTAGGATGGCATAGACCCTGTCCTAAATTCAAAATAACTGCCAAAAATGGCAGCACCACTGTTGTTAGGTCTGTATGGCAATGACAATGAAGATGGGGAACAACATGAACACTAAAATATTATGTATTTTTAATAAATAATATTTAGAATATAATATTATTATTGTTATTGTTATTATATAATATTAATATTATTATAATATATTTTAATCTTTATCCTGGGCCGATAATTGGGGTGAAAACTTCCCAAAAAGGTGGGGTTTCCTTTCCTCCCCCGACACGATTAATGCCTCCGACTCATTGATATTAGAATTAGAACGCCCATCTTTTCTTGTCCATTATATCTAGCCAGTGACAGCTGAAGTGAGACAGCAATTAATATTACATTCTAATCAAGGATACTGGCAGTCTCGTGTACATTCTAAACACAGATACAGACATGACAGGACGAGTGCCGATTGAAGAATCGAGTTTACACTTCTAGTTAGGATTTCTTAAGTAAGATAAGATATGAGGTCAGAGATAGGATAGGATACAGCCATGAGTTTAGGAATTGCTTCCTAACTGCTTGTCCTATGTTAACTCAAGTTTCAAAGATAGGAAAAATCCTATCTTCCTATTAAAGAAGCAATTCCTAAACTCATGGCTGTATCCTATCCTATCTCAGACTATAAGTTCTATAAGTTGTAACCGTTTTCTAAAAGCAATACGGCACTTGCTGGACACTCATGGTTACATGGGGTCCCCTAACAACGCTCTGAACCATCACTGTATCCCTGATACAGCCTACATCATTTTATAGTTTTTATTTTCTATTAACATTACACTTTATGTCTGATAGTGTAGGATATAGGGTAATAGTGTTGAACATTAGGATGGAGGAACCTTGGCGTTTCAGTCAAATTGATGTTACGGGAGTACTGATTAAGCTTCATCTGTGGTTTAGCCTGATAGATAGTTTCGAAGCATAAGTTGCCACAGCAACTCTGTTTGAACTATGTTGAGCTTGCTTTGTGGAACCGGAATAAACCTGAAAATGGCCTGGCTAAGGTGGTAAGGTTGCTTTGTGGAACACCCCTCAGCTCCTGCTGCAAAGTTCCAACTTTCATGTTTGAAGACAAAACTACATGTTAGTGTTCCTCTGTGGGAAGAGAGGACTGTTTCCAGACACCTAGAATTATGCCTGTTCTCATTCTAGCCAGAGACTTGAAATAGCCTTACAAGTGTCACTATGGTGACTGCAAACAATCTTATTCTTGACATGAACTGTGATGGGTTATAGTTTAAATGTTTGCTTAATTATGCAAAATCCTTGGATGCCCCTCCCGGTTTGGTCAATCCCAGGTTAGTTTTTGGTTATTGGTCATTTAATGATGTAAACAAGATATAAAAAGAGAATAAAATAAGCGAAAGGGGGGAGCTGAAGCACAGATTTATTTTACTTACAATTTGATAATTAAATTATTAAATTAAATTAATAAATAAAGAGCTTTGTAGTCCGTTTCTCACTCGAATATTACTTGAGTCGTTTACCTAAGGGAGCTTGATATCTTTGTGTAGTATAAAATCTCTCATATAAAAGAATGAGACCAGCCCCATGATTCTACGATCAGTATTGGTCAAACAGTCCCTGCCTCACCCATGCTGACGACGGTTCAATAGAGCTCAACAGTGAGGTTCCGGACCATAATGTCGTAACCATCCAAGGTAGACTCACCACAAGCTAGTAGATTGTGAAACGATGGTGTATGCTTTAGAAGCCGCAAGTCTGTATGATATCAACCTTGTTTTGAGAAAAACATGTTTTATTCGCGATGTCATGGAGAAGTACAACACTACCCACAATCCTAAAGTGTAACAGCGACGTCTCTGATTGGTGGAGCTCGCTGTTACCATGGAAATGTCTTGTCAGCTAACGTTAACGTTAGCTACTAACGTAACCTAGCTAGCTGCTTATCCTATGCAGCTGTGACTAACTCACGTAATATTAGCATAATGTTAGCTACGTGATGAACTGGATCGAATTCACATTTATTAAAAAACGAGTAACATTAATAACTTATATATCTGATCCACCGGTTTTTTTACCAACACACTGGTCGGGAATCGGTGGAACCGGCATTGAGTCAGGAACAAAGCACTGTACCATGTCGATCAGAACACTATACACTATACTAGATATGAAACACTATGGCCGAATCCCATTTCACCCCTTCGCCCTACCCCTTCGCCCTTCCCCTCTGTTTTGTGCGTTCACGTGTAGGGGTTGGGTGTCCCAATTCTTGTTGGGATCGAGGGGTAGGGTGAAGTGCTAGGGCTACATGGCCCTTCAAATGAGGATTTTTCAGAGGCACACTACGGCCGAATCTCAATTCTCATTTTCACCCCTACGGCTCGTTTCGAGGGCTCCCTCGCCCTTCGGCTTGGGCCTCGGAACAGAGTCACAAGGGGTAGTGGTTGAAATCTCTCCCTATGAAATGGGACAACCCTTCAAGACCCTGATACATCATCGATGACGTTTATGTAAACAGACGCGACAAGTTTATTATCGGACATTACTATGGCAATAATGGTATTATCACAGTGACATTTGCCATTCATCTGATGGAGATAGAAAAGCATGGACGCTCACGATTCGTTCACAACTTATCAAAGTTGTTATCAAAAAACTTATCAAAAAGGATCACTGCTTCATTACCGAGCCACTTCATGACAGAATAACGTTAGCGGTGCTCTGTAGGCTAGCAAGCCGTGCTCCTACCATTACCCTGCCAGTCTGCACTGATATTAGAGGAGCCGTAACAAGTGCAGCAACTTCGCTGCTGGACTTTAGTTATATAGGAGCACGGCTTGCTAGCCTACAGAGCACCGCTAATGCTATTCTGTCAAGAAGTGGCTCGGTAATGAAGCAGTGGTCTTTTTTATTTGATGACTTGTTTGATCGATTGGTAGCGTGAAATGTATAAGTTGTGAACGAATCGCGAGCGTCCATGCTTTTCTATCTCCATCAGATGAATGGCAAATGTCACTGTGATAATACCATTATTGCCATAGTAATGTCCGATAACAAACTTGTCGCGTCTGTTTACGTAAACGTCATCGATGACGTATCAGGGTCTTGAAGGGTTGTCCCATTTCATAGGGAGAGATTTCAACCATTACCCCTTGTGACTCTGTTCCGAGGGCCAAGCCGAAGGGCGAGGGAGCCCTCGAAAACGAGCCGTAGGGGTGAAAATGAGAATTGAGATTCAGCCTATATATACACACACGCACAACAACAATATAAACACTATAATATTGACAAATGTTAAATTCAAGAAGAAGCGCGCTAAACTATCATTAGGTTGTAAGTTGTTGGAAAAGTATCATTCGCAATGGTTTATGGGATGAGTAGTTCCTTCACTCTTAAAATAATTATGTACACAGTCTTGGACCTTTGCCTTTTTTCCTGTTTTCCGATCTTTTGTTGCTCATAATCAAATGTTTTATCGTCACGATTCATCTCCTAGTTGGTTGGCTTGGTTCCAGGCTTAAAACTCTTTATATAAGGATTTTCTGAAATGTCAATGTAGTGAATGAATGGGAAATTCACTTCTGGAACCGGAGCCGTTCAAAAAGTGGGCGGTCACTGTTGTGCTCAGCCAACGGGTGTGTGTGGTGATGACTGACTAGAGTTGTAGCCAATGAAACGACGATCCCAACAACTTATACTTTGTTATAGTTCCATAAAAGCGCATGCTTTGCATAATAAATTTGCCGGTTGCTCCGACTGCACACGCTACGTGCACATACCGATCTCGCACTGGACGGAGTCTCTTATGCGCCCGCAAAACAAAACTTTGTGATGTTTATTTTACTTTTACATTGTACTTACAATTGCAAAAGCTAATCAGAAGACTCGTTTTACTGTGGAAGGAGGCAGTGGTAGAACTCGCTCATCCAGTCGCCTGTTTGAATGACTGGCAACAATTTGTAAGACAATGATAATGCTGTCATGATGCCTGATGTGTAAAATAAACGTTTTATAGTACCAAATTGTTTTGGTATGGTGTTCAGTGACATAAAAATCATTTAGATAACATTGGATACCATGAGGTCCATAGATACTTGGGACAGGTGACAAGAAACACAATCTAAAATAGAAATGAGTATGTGAGTATTTAGTGTGGTTTTATTGAAATATACGAAAAATAAATAGTCTTGTACACCTCTAAAGTACCGTAATAGCAATCATTTGTTTACCAAGTCTCCCTTTGGAGTCTTCAAATGGCCTTTTAGGAAATTTGACTAGACATGGAAAAAACTGCAAATGCTGATTTCTGGTGGCATTATTATATAAACATTGAACCAAGACTGAGTGAAACTTATGACTAGAGCTCCATTGAGTATCTGAGTTGAGAAGAAACATAACTACAGGCAGCTATTTACACTAAACAATTTTTATGGATAGAAAAATTTCCACTGTAATTCTGGAGAACTTGGGAGAACCAACCACAAGGTCTTACCTTTCAGGAGAGACAATGATTATGCATGTAGTCAAAGGAATTCTAGAGCAATAACCATTTTATTTTGGGTATGTCATTTTAGGTTTTGTGTTCAGAAATAAGGGGTGAATAACAATAGGTTTTAACCTTTTCTAGTTCACTCCCTATAAACAGATCTAACTTCCTTGCTGATTATTATTTGTATTTTTGGTAACAGGCGATGTGCATGCAGCATGTGACTTGTTAATGAGTGATTTGACTCATCTTTTACTTGCTATCTCCTGTCAGCCACAACGTGGCAGTCGTGATCTGCATTTGTATCAATTGTTGTGAAATATAGCTGTGTTGCTAGGATTGCATGATTCAGATACATTATATTGGCACTAGTAAATGAGTGATATGCATACATAATTTGCTTGTAAGACACACACAGTAGAGTCTATTGAATATTGTAAAGACATAATTTGTAGACTACCATTCAAAGAGAATGTCTTATTTTGAGAAATAACTGATGCTGCTGTCGTTCCATTTTTTATTTAGTTTTAGTGCATTTGTGGAGTAAAGTCAACTGAATGTGTTACATTTCTTTCTTTGTTCACCCTCTTTGTTTATCACATGGAAGTACACATGCCATTTTAAAGTCATTTTCTGCTATTGTATGCCCCAAAACTGTAACAACAGAGAAAATTATTGTTGTTAACTTAACTTGTTCTTTACATTTATTTCTGTATTTCTGTATAATTCTAATGTGTGTCCTTTTTTTTTTCTTTTAGAAAACCATATGTATTCCCACCCTGTGCACAATCAACCAATAAAGACAAGTGAGCTGGATGAATATAGACATGTCTTGTATTTTAGTGGGTATACCACAGTGATTACAACTCCTATAACTAGAACGATCAGGTGAGGGAACCCTTTACTCCGTTACAGTGGAATGTACAACATGTCAAAAAGCTTAAACAGTATCTTATTTCTTCTCTACAAGTGCATTATATTAGCTTTTTTGCCTTCATTAGTCTCCAAAATTTCAAATAAATTATTTTCCACGCACACACACCACATACCCAGGCTTTCAACACATTTCTCCCACTACACAGCAGAAACACACACACTTACACACTTTTTCAGACAAAATGTGGGATAGGAGTTTCTCATGTTAAATGCCTCCATAATAGTTGTAGAACATGAAGCCCTTGAGGATTAAATTCCTGACCCACGGATATTATTGACCCTCCTCTCTGACAGTTTGACCTATTGATGTCTGTGCTCCCACTCGCTGGTTAAAGGAGTACTCGGCTTTGTGGTGCATGATGAGCTTGTTGCTGACAAAGTAGAAACTGTCAGAGCGCGTCTCAAAGGGGTTGGCAATCATCTCCTCAACTGGAAAAGAGTTATTGTCAGGGTTAAAGGTTAAGGATGAGGGTTAGCATTAGAAGTTAGTTTAAGCATGAAGTTGTTAGACAGTGAATATTAGGATTAGGATTAGTCTAATGTTCTCAACTGCATAAAACACAGGTGTATGTGTGTTAATAATGTTAATCCTACCTGTTTCCGGTTCCAGGTCAGGTAAGCAGTAGATGTGTTCACAGGTGTTCCTGCTGTATGGAATGCAGAACCCAATCTCAAAGTCAAAGGTTTTGAGCAGGAGGTTTCTGAAGAAATGCCTCTCAATCAGTCGAAACCGGTTCACTGCCTTGCTGCCCACCGTAAACTCCAACCTGGGAGAAAGAAAGAAAACACAGTGGTATTGATTTGGTACATGTGAGCTTACTAAAACCTTCATCCGACATAATGTATTTGATCAACTTATCCCATTTAGTGGATGCTTTTATTCAAACAAACTTTATTTGTAGTATGCATGTACAAGTGTAAAGGTCAGTGGTGACAGAAGTATACAAGACCTCTACAGTAGTAAAAGCAGTGGCGGCTGGCCAATAGAGGGCGCTAGGGCACCGCCCCACCACTCCCCACATCCTAGACTTCATTGAATAAAACGTAAAAAATTACTTTCAATTTTTTTTTTTTTAAATGAGCGAGGTAAATATTATATAGCTAGTGAGTAGAATGTATAATCTGCAATAAAATGTAGATTAAAATTGTCCTACATTGTCTAAAGTTACTGCTAGGTCACGTATTTCCGGCCTGGGATGCAAAAATCTTTACCCATTGACTCTCGTAATAAATTGTACATGCGTAGTTCGCTCCTCTTAATACAAGAGACAGCTTTCCTGTGCCCCACCAAGCCCACCAACGAACTGCGCATGTACAACTTAAACAGCATTTATCTGAATGCTGCTGATTTACACACCACCAACCACTGGTTGGCAGCAGAGAGCGAGGGGCTCGTGGTACATCTGACATAAAATGTGCCAGAATGAGACAATATACAAGTCGTTTTCAAGGAGCTGGTTTAGTAGAAAGGCTTGGCTAACTATATAGTGACGCCAAGTGGCACTGGGTATTTCAAATGTAATACTATGAATTTATTTTTTTCTTAAAAGTTATTTTCCATTAGGTCTTATTGTGTTCATAATTTTATGCCATTGTCTCAGGGTTTTGTGTTGTCAGATTTCTTTTGCACTTATCGAGGCACTTTTCGCTTACTTTAGTCTTTCACCATTACATATTGTAGTATAAAAGATAATTGTTATAAAGAATTTGCACTAATTGAATTGTACCTTAACTTACTTTAAGCACGTTTCATTATAACAAATGTTCATTCAGCTCAGCAGATACAAATAAAGTCCTTTTCATTTATTTAAATACACTGATGATACCTTAGTACATGTTTGTTTGATTTTTGGTATAGCCCCCCCTGGAGAAAAATGCACCAGCCACCACTGAGTAAAAGTACAAATGCCAGTTATTTAAATTTCTAATTAAATGAATTATTGAAGTGTTCCCTTTCAAATGTACTACATTTCAAAAGGAAAAAATACATACTGATCATGTCTTATAAGCGCATGTAGTAAAAAGTAGTATGATTGTTTTGAAATGTAGTGACGTAACGTATACACACACACACACACACACACACACACCGGAAACAGAATTTTACAGAATAAAAGATCAATATATGTGGGACTGACTTACGTAGCCCCTATCTCTCTGAGGGCCAGGAATGCAGGGGAGAAGCAATACTGGATGAATCTGCTTGTATCAAATTCCATGACATCTTTAATCTCTGGGGAGAGAGAGAGAGAGAGAGAGAGAGAGAGAGAGAGAGAGAGAGAGAGAGAGAGAGAGAGTTGGACAAGAGGAGGAGAGGAAACGACTAAGCCATGCTTTCATTATTAATAGGCTAGAACACTGTAAGGTTTTGTGTTCTGGCTCTACCAGGAATTAATCAACTACAATCTCTTATTGATTGCCTGTTAGTTTTAGAAATGTTTAACTAGAGCACCAGCTAGATCCGTATACCTTCTGTTCATTCTATTTCCTATTCTGAAACAAAAATCAGAAAGCGGTTTTCCATTAAATTGTATACACAAAATAGGATTTTGTGTTGTTTTCCTATTACAGATTATAGCCAGTCAAACACAATTTCGAAATATCTTTGTTATCAAAAGGTGAACCAGAAGCATTATTCTAAGTGGCTCATTTAGCCTTATTTTGGCTCTAGATTAGCAGCAGTAGCAGATCAGGATTGGCAGGACTGCATTAGCATTCCTATTCTAAGACTGTAATTTTGTGTATTAAGTGTATTTGGTTGTTTGTTGGCTTTTATTTTGAAGTATTCCTGGAAGAGGTTTTTGCTCCTTAACTCTGGTGTAAAACTGCATCTCTGGTTCGAGATCAAACCCTGTGATTTATTGTATAATACACTTATTTGTATATGGCACTTGGATCCAAGCTAACGGAAGAATTATATAAACTACACAATAAACAAGGGTTACACTTGATGAGAGAGTTTAATGTTTACTGTGTTCCTCCATATCAGCAGCACCAAACACTGAATCAGTGCACAATTTAGCTAGAAATAATCTATAACAACTTCGATTTAGCAACTAGCACACATGTAATAACAATACAGATTAAATAGTGTATCTTATGAAAGTGTTGAAAGTGTAAATTTCATGCATGTGACCCTGTATATTTCCACAGAACGCTGTGGATGTGATGTTGTATGATCGATTTTTATTAGTTTTTGTTTCATATTGACTGTATATCATCATTGATGAATAACAGTGAAGGTTAGTACTAGTATAAAATGAAGAATTCTCTTCACAAAACATTATAGCGTCCAATGACCGCTGGCTTGTAGTTAAACCAATGCATGCACATCGCGGCGTGCATGCAGAACTCGGCATAACTGTTCACGTGTAGGCGGTACCCAAAAGTCTTGCGTCCGTGTGACTCTTTACTTCTTTTATTTCCGGGCCACAGACAGAAAAGTGTCACAAATGAAAATTGCGAATGAAAATACAGAAATTCAAGCCTTTCCCTGCAAACTCTATTTTGGGTCAGAAAATGATGGATATCCATATTTCAAAGTGAGCAACTTGTGAGCAAAACAAACGTTTCTTTTAAAAGGTCCAATTGTTTTTCTTCCAATTTTCATTTCTAAATAGGAAATGCATACGTAAGGTACACAGATCCAGCTACTCTTTAAGGTATCTTAGTCCATTTTTATCTATTAGCTATTTTCTTATTGTACTATTTTTATTTTATTATTATTATTATTTTTTTCTAATTGAGCTTTGTTTCACAATTTTAAATTCTTTTCGTGTTTTCATCTTGTGTGAAAGGCACCCACCTATTTTTTTTTATATGAATTTGGTCTTAGGTCTTATTTTGTGTTTTCTGCATTAGTGTTTTACATTACTGCTCTTTTTAGTATTTTTTTTAAATATTTAGAAACCTTTCATTTCATTATTTTTGAAAGCATCTTTGCTTTACGGAATGTTTTTACATGTGCCTAAGACTTTTGCATTGTACTGTATCTCAGTAATATATGCATAGTTTTTGGTCACTCTTTGAAATAATAATAATTTGAATTATGAATTTGTCTACTGTGCCCTTGAGCAAGGCATTTAATCAAATTCTCAAAAGTCTCAGGAGCCCTGCAATGCTGAAACTAAACAGGGCTCTGCTGCTCCTGTGTTGACAGCACTCAAGCACACGCACACACACACGCACGCACGCACACACACACACTTTTTCAAGACATAGACACAGACACAGCCTAACTCTAAAATGGCCCATCTGAAGGATTTGAAACCTTTATTTTCGAAACTAGTGAGAACATTCAAGGACACCTACAAGAATAAAAGTGCAAGAACAAACATACAGCAGTACCTGTGGGACAGGGTTTCTTGATATCCAGGATAACTGCTCCACTTCTCAGGTCCCTGATCTTGAAGCGAGAGAAGTTGATGTTGTAGACGTTTTCTTCTGTCGAACACAGGTACTCTGCCAGAATATTATCACAATGTGAACTTTTGGGTTGTTTTTCTTGGAAAATAACTTTGTGGTATTTCTGCTTTACCTAACAGTGAGTCATAGAGAGAAACAGGAAAGATGCGTTAGAGTGAAAGAGGATGACATGCAACCAAGGCTGCGATTCTAATCTACAATGTTGAGATGTACTGGTGTTGTTATTTACCTGACACTCTTAGACAAAGTACCGGCAAAGTACCCTGACGTTGTCTGTATATAACCTACCTTCTTCACTCTAACCATAAAATCAGTTGCAAAAAGAAGATGTTTTTAACAATATACACACACACTCAACATTGACTCAGGGTCGGAATTGCCTCCCTCCTCACAGTTCCATATTTCTATCTTCATGTTGATTCAAATGTTGACTGATCTGTGCTGAAGTACAGTGACTAGTGCCACGAACCTGACTCACCTTTAGTGTAACCGGTCAGGCTCAGGACATGTTGTGGGGTCACCAGGTCACAAGGTTTCCATTCAGCCACCACCTCCTCCTCTGCCCTTACCAATGCTGTGTCCCCTGAAACGAACCTGTCCCACTCCTCTATGCTTCCATCTGCCAACATCCCCCCATGTTTCTCAGCTTCCTCCTCCCCTCCCTCTACCGGCTCCCCTTCATTTTCCTCATGCAGTGTCTGGTCCACCTCCTCATTACTCCCTAGCGTGGCTTCTCTCTGTTTCTCCATTTGGCATGCCAACTGTTTTTCCCTATCTGGAAATATGCTCCGGTCAAAACAAAGGCCCAATTCGTCAAAAGCGTGGCTAGCGCAGTTGGACAGGGTATTATCCAGACATCAGCTCAGAGCGTTGGTGGCGAAAACAGATTATGTCAATCTGGATTTGGCAATCTGAGTCAATCCCTAATTAAATGTGGACACACAGGCTATGGCATCACCCGAGGGCCAAAATACTGTGGGCTCACACTCTGGACAAAAGTGTAAAATACCATTGTTGAATGTATACTAAAATGTCTTGATTGTACTATAACAGCAATGTTATATCTTTCTGAAAGAAAGAAAAGGGGGTATATAATACAGCAAACCTTAAACCGTTCAACCTCTGAGTTGTTTAAAAATCCATTTCCAGACATGTACTTTACTCTACTATACTATACTTATGATAGACATAAGTTGCTACACTAGGAAACATGAGTCAAAAGCTGATTCTGAGTTCAGTTATGGTGTTTACTAGCATAATTAGAATGATCCCCCTCTTCATATGTCAAGAGTATTTAGGAAAAAGACCAGTGTTGCTCTGATGAGAACCACTGTCAGGCTTGAGTGCTTTTCACATTTCATAATCTTCAAATCCCTGACATGCAAGATAAGAGGAAGTTGTTTTGTGCTTCTTTTCTCTTGAAATGTCTTGCAGCTCATAGCTGGAGGCAGACAGGAGCCCACATCCTGCCTCAACCTGTTGCTCAATGTCACAGTGCCATTGGTGTCACACTACCTGAAAAAGGAAATCCTGTGTAAAGGGGAAGAAAAAGCAGTGACCTGCAGCTGTAAGCAACCAAGCTATTGGTTGGTAGATGTGTTGTGTTATAAGTTTTCCTCTGAGACCACGTTTGGAAGAGGAATACAACATAAAGATGGCACATGTCTGTCTTCCTGTCTTTAACTTTAGTTGCGTGACCATTGTTTTCAAGAACTCTGATCCCCCTGCTACTCTGCCTCCCACAAGGCCTGCCACTGATTCACACCTGAAGCTGTAGGAAGAGATGGTAATGTTTAGGGGGTGAGTGTCATTACTGCTAGCAGGACTGGAGACTGGATGTGGTGGTCTTTTGTTGTCCATGTGTTCCCTGTGCTGCCCCATGAGGATGAGGGAGAGAGGCCTGATTGCCATTCTACAACCCAATGACAATATTGTGAAGAGAAAACTACCACTGGTAAGTGATGCTTAGGCCACTCCCATTGCACTTTCGGACGCACAGTTTCACAGGCAATTTACTGCAGGTGGTCCAAGCAGTGAGCGGTGAAGACAACCTCACACACACTTCTTCAGAGAGTACATTGTGGACCTTGCCTTACATTTACACCTTACGATTTTCTTTTTCGCTATCAAGCCAGAACTAGATGATCTGCCACACTGAAGAACTCCGGGTTAAGTGAATTATCACTTCTACCTCTAATAAGCAATCATAGGATTCATTCATGCTCCTTAGATGCCAGGTTAGGGTTACACACTCATTTTCTGTCATGGACTATGGACCCCCTGAAGTAGCCTTGGCCACCCCATGTATAAAACTCTAGTTCTGCCACTGTCTGTGGGTGTATTTGTCTGTCCAGCGAGGCAGGAGGGTGAGTGGAGGGCAAAGAGAGATGGCGAGAGGGGTAGATTTTGGAGAATCTATGGGTGGCCCACAAGTCCACATTAGAAGAGAGGGCGGAGTTCTGATACCCCAGTGGCACAACGATAGGACATGACGACACAGAAGGGAGGGAGGAGAGGAGAGAGCACAGGAGAGAGGAGGAGGAAGAAAACCTGTGGACTGTATATTCAAATGGGAGACTGATACAAAAAGACCCCACAAACCAAACATGATAAAGCCAGTAAAACTTTACAGAGGGGGGTCAAATTAAATAAAACAATGGTACATTACAACTGCTTTTTGCTTTGATATTGTAGATGCAGAAAATAGACCCAATAGACCAGGCCACTAAGAAATGTGGAGGAATGCATTATTTTGCATGAGTTTAGATTGTATATATATTGTGTAGGGCAAGATGAAGATTGATTCAGATGTTCAATCAATTCTTAACAGTGTGCACTAATTTCATAGAACAGAGGGTGTCATATGGCGGTCTAGATAAAGGCTTAGTAGATGTAGGAGTGCTCGAAAATCTTAAAGCTTGTTCATTATGACCCTAAAAGACAATTTACTGTTTTTTTAGGGTTTTTGCATTTTTACTACCAGATGCTTCATGGATAGCAGTTACTGTGTTCGAGTCCTGATGGGACCAGGTGGTCAAAACCTGAGAAACAGAGAAAATGGTTTGAGCTTCAGCAGAAAGAGTGAGATCAAATGGAGATGAGGATGAAACGTCACTTCACTAGCAGTTCCCCATTTAACCATGTGTGCTCAACACACACACTGATAGGCTTCCAGTATAGGGTTTCATGTGTGAAACAGCTCTAGATGACTCTGATCTACATTTATCTTACACAAGCCTTCTAAAGCCACCGCATGGAAACTGAGTGAAGATGTGAAGATCCGAAGGTAAATAAAAATACCACCTATGAAGAGCATTATTGTAAAAAAAAAAAAAAGAAAATTCTCAAAAATCTTTACACTTACTGTCTTCATAGCTTAGAGGTATGTGTTGAATATGTAAGGTATATAAAACAGTTAACTAAATAACCAAGGTTAGCAACTGTCTCATGCAATATTTTTTTCATTTTGAGGTCCAAATTAAGTAGCACAAAAATATGACATGAGACCAAATTTTGCATCTGTTACTTGGTCTATATATACTTTTACTGTGGAGCCCTTAGAGACTGTAATGGTGATTAAGTCTATACAAATAAATGTGATTTGATTTGATATTCAATTCTCACATTGGCAAGCTCCTATGAGCCACACACACACACACACACACACATATGGAAGTGCTTAAAAATTGGAATACATTTGTAGAATTCATTCATTTTTCTCACACGGCAACATCAGCAAAGCTAGTCTCAAAGCATATAGGCAGGTTTCCAGCTCCACCTATCTCAGCACTTAACCAGAACTGTTTTACACAGAGACGACAGAGAAGAGAAAACCGCATGAGAAAGAAAATGAGAGAGAGGTTTAAAGAGAAGAATAAGAGGAAAGTAAGGGAGTTATGTGTGTGCGTTAGTCCACGGAGGTGTGTGGGTCTTGAAAATCCATTACTTCACCAAACCACATGTAGGTAAGTAAAGTTTACTGTTTGTGCTATTTCAGAACATTTTTAAATGCATTGTAGAGATCTACTGTTTTATTTAAAGGATAAAAATAAAAATGACTATTTGTTTGGTGGTGCAGATAAAGGGTTTGAAAGTTATTTTGCAATGTTCTCACATATAGAAAAGATATTCATGTTGTTAATTGATACATTTTATGAGGTAGCAGACAAGAATAAACAAGAACTGGTTACTTCCTCAAATTTAAGAAAGTGAACAAAACAATGAGCAGTAAGCCAGTGCATATTTGTTTATAACCTTTATTTAAACAGGGAGGTTAGTTGAGAGCAGAACTCTTTTACAATGATGCTCTGAGGGATAGAACATCATTTTAGACATATACAGAATTAAAATATGATTAAGACAAAAACAAATATGGATAGAACACAAACTTTTAGTTAGAAAACATCTCTCTCATCAGCCCTCATGCTACCCATCCCTATTCAATCTGTTCATTTCTTTGTAGGTCACATGCTGGTTTGTTTCATCGATGCTGCATTTTCTCATGCAACTGTGGAAATAGTCAACAGACAACAAAAGTGACAGGAAAGAGGAAGTGAAAGGGCTGTGTCTTTCCTGCACAGTACACCACAGTGAACAGTTAAAAGGATACTGAAAGAGCACGGTAAACGCTCAACTCTTAAGTCACCCTTTACCTTTGAACCATCAAGAAGAATAGAAGACTTCAGAGAGAGAGAATAGACTAAGGGATGAAGTGACTGTGCTGTGCCCAGATAGCAGTCGTCCTCCCTGCCCTAGCCACTTCACAAACAAATACAGGGGTTCTATGAAAAAAGTCACTATCCAGTAAGTGAACCAAACTCTGACCCCTTATAAAGTCATGTCATTACCAAATATGGCTCCAAGTGAGTCTATACTCTGCATCCTGCTTCTATCCTTCACTCTCCCCCTTCTTGATAGCAATGAGTTATCATCTGGTTATCTCACTATGTCTGCCAAATACGAGGACATACCTACGAAAACCATCGTACCTGCCTACTTCACTGATGACGCTGAAGCAACAGATGCACCTGCAATGGATACCACTGCTACATCCCTACATGCAACCACTAGAGCACCAACCTATGTGACTGCAGCCACGACTATTACAGCACCAACTTCGGGTGCAGTGACCACAATGCCTTTTTCTTTGGTCCCTACCCACGATAGATCAATTGTAGAAACAGTGCATACTGAAGCTACTACTGTTGCAATGCCCACCTTCGAAGCTGCAGTAACTTCATCAGTGAGGAAATCTGTTGCTTCAGAAGCTGCACCTCATGTCACAGAGGGCACTCTGTACCCTACTACAACGACTCATGGCCTGGATCCCACAGTGGATGTGTTGACCTCACTGCCACCCACTACTAATAAATCCCTAACCTCCGCTATCCTTCCAAGTATTGGTCTCTCTACCAAAGGTGAGATAGTAGACTTCCCCACACCTGAAGCTACCAGAGCAGCTTTAGAACCCTCCACAGAGCACACAACGAAGCCATCCACTTCAGCCCTTACAAATTCAGCTATCTCCCCTCTGGTCTATGGCATTGGACAGCCAGCACTCACCACTACCACCATCCCCTATAGCTCTGGGTTAACACTGGCTCCAGGCCCCATAAAGGATCAAGATCGGCCCAGTTTGCTCTGGATCCTAACTCTTGTTTTCCTGGCTGGGGTGGTATGTGTGGGCGGAGTCATCTGCCTCTGCCTGCTCATTAAACAGAAGAAGCGGAGCCAGGTGAAGCACTTTGGCTCCAGTAGCAGCCAGCGGTCCAAGCGGAAGAAAGGGGTAGAGGACGATGCCTGGGCAGGGCCGGTGAAACTGAGTACAACTGGCGGGTGGGAGGAGTGCGAGGGAGGAGAGGATGGATGGAAGGCAGAGGAGGGAGAGAAAGAAGGGCATGGAGTGGGCCTACTAAACACATTTATCACCAATGAGACGGAGAGGGAAGGAACCAATGGAGTGGGAGAACGAGGGTCAAAGGAGGTAAAGAAATGGGAGCAGGAGGTACCTTTGCTGTACATTGATGAGGACACAGAGGAGGAAACTCCTAAACCAGTCAGTAAGACTAATCCTGACGGAGACAAAGAAGGAAAGATGGGGAGTGAAAAGGAGTTGGGAAAGAAGGAAATAGGAGAGGGAAAAAGGGTAATAGAAGAGATGGATGAAGGGACAACATTCTGCTTAACCACAGCAGTTTGAAAGTGGTCACACTTATGGAGGAAATGATGATCATCTGTCATAGGTTCTGTAGAATAGAGCCATACTAATCATCAACCTCCCGCCTACTTCCATGGCGTGGATCCGCCCATCCTCACCTGTCCTCACTCCCTCCTAATCAATGGCCTACTCTATATATCCCGCCCATTTCCTTTGTTCTGGCTGGCAGCAACACGAACCACATGTGAGGGCCCTCTGTACCTGTGACTCAGAGACACACCTATAGTTGTTGTGCGTGATAAAGTGAGTTTACCACTTTCTTTATATGTTGCTGTACTTCAATGGTTATTTGTAGAGATGGGCGGATGAAGCCTTATGAAGCTTTTGAGGCTTCTTCCTGATTGTACCGAAAAAAGATTTGAAGCTTCAAAGCCTCAAAGAGAGACCCTACTAGTGACATCTAGTGGTCAGCTGCAATTATAGCAGCCACGAATTTCCAAATGATTCACACATCTTGTTGATTCCAGTTCCAACACAAAAGCAATAGAGTCAGTCTTAAGCAGCTGTCTTCATTCTGAGAATCATTGTCCACACATGAAAGTGTTACAACATTTTGAAATGTCAATTTACTAATAAAATGTTTAAATGTGTTGTTATAATTACTTGAAACATGATTTGGATTGATATGGCAGGTTTGTGCTGTGAAGTGAGATGACAGGTATTTCAACATCAGTGTTTTGGAGGTATGACTGAAGGTCTGTGAGAAGTTCTTATGCAATTCAGTGGAAAGCACTTATGGTGGTAATAAGGACATCCCTGGATTTGGATCATATACCTTTTCCTGATTTGCATTAAGAGAACATGATTGTAATGTAACACATAATATGAAAAGATTCAAATTCAACGCTGTAGAAGTACTTTTGTGGGAATGATTCTGAAGGACTTCCTTGTGCCACAGTGTGAAAATAAAGTGAATATGTGCATGAGGGGATTGTGCTTGTGGCATGTGTATATGGTTGTGCAACACTTTTTTACAAGTTTTTATTTGCATTCTCCATCATTAAAGTTCTCTCGCAATTGAAGGTCTCTCGCAACGCTATGAAGCAGGGAGGCAACACCGAGAATTTCGCGTCTCCTTATAACGAATGAAGCGCCAAAAATTTGAATCAGTGACCTCACTTCCGGTGTTTCATTGTGACGTATGAAGCTTCAAACGTCATCGGTCACGTGATCACGGAGATTTGATACAAGCCTCGACACAGTGTTTCGAACCAGTCTGCTTCAATAGAGTGAAACAGGCTTCGGAGCCTCAGTGTCAAACGTCCCATCTCTTGTTATTTGTTGATTTGGACGTGATTGAATGCTTGACCAGTGTATATATTGGTAAATGCTATAATTATCACCTTGTCTGTTTGCCTTGAGACTACAGGTATAATGTGTGTAAGTGTGCAGTGCACATGATTTATTAATCGTAGCTCTTAAGGAAATGCAAGAATCCTTATAACCTCATTTAGAATGTTGAATTTCTTATGTTATGTAATTGTTAAAAATGACTTTTTCTCCATTGTAAAGAACAGGCTGTTTTGCGGGCGTGGAGGTTGTATGTAATGAGCACTGCTCTGATTGGCCGCCTCACGCCGCGAGTGAGGTGTGAGGCGGCCAATCAGAGCAGTGCTCATTACATACAACCTACATGCAATGTGGATGTGTGAGCAACACTCTCTGCTATAGCCGGTCTGTTTATGTCTCATGTCCATAAGCTTATTGAATACAACTTGCAGACAAGCTAGGATTGACAATTTTGTTGAGCTAGTTAACCAATATATTATTGGATGCAATCTATTTGCATCCAAACAGCGCAGCCAAACAACCAAACACGATTGTACTAATGGTGGCTAAAGTTTACCAAGCCGGACACGTTCGACAGACTTATAAAACAGACACTGGTCCCAACAAATAACTTTAAGATGAGTCCTGACTCCAACCAATAACTTTAAAAGATGTGTCCTGACTTCAGCTTTAGTTTTCCTACTTCTTCCAGACCCAACAAGCCCGTGGCTAGCCCTGAATAACCAGCAGTTGAATATACTAACCAGACTAATTTGGTAAATTAAATCAAAACATGGTGACACTTACAGATTCCAATTTTGCAGATGGGTCACGTACCTTATGAATTGCTCCATCTTTAAGCTTCAATTTAGATGCTAATCCTGCCATTGCACAAGCAGTCTGAGGACTGATCATCACACAGAAAAAAACTGTAGCCGTTGCTGTTAAAAATAAAATTAATCCACTTTTCACGTGTTGGGAGACTGTGCAGGGATCTATGTTGCTGCCTGCATCCTACAAAATAATAACTGGAGTGTTGATATATCTCCAGATATGTTGTTTTAGCTTCACTCGTCGGAAAGTAATGATGCATTCCAGTGTACTCGGAAAAAACGGCAAAAACAAATGTGATATGCGCCGATTCTCTTCACTAATGGCGCTGTAGTAGTTGATGAGTTTAGATGCTTGTAACATTCTGAGACTTACCATACAAACATGAGTTTGCTGCGGGCGATTATGTTTTCCCGAGCAGATGCACTGGAACACATTTAGATTGGAAGTTAGGAATACCGACTCGGAGTTTCTGATTTCCGAGTACAATGGAATGCACCATAAGCAACGGCTTGCGGCACTGCCGTGAGCTGCATTTTGCGACGACGTAAATGGGATTGGTTGTTCACCTGGGCGTGGGCATGCTCTGAGAGGGGCTGGACTTGCACCTTATGACGTCCAAAAGAACCATTTTCTGAAACGGGCTGTTTTTCTCCTATCTTTGGCACCGTTTTGGGAAAAAGGAAAATACAGAAAAACGGGTTGACTTCCTGATTTCAAATTTTCTCAGCTGCTTAGGGAAGTAATTTCCTGTGGAACATGTATAAATGCCAGGAATAAACCGTTTTCCATAATATGGGATCTTTAAGTGTGATGCTGTATATTGTTTAACTGTAACTTGTAATTCTTGTGTTTTTGTGTTTATCATTTATAGAAAACCATAAACGTCAAGCCTCATCATCATATTGCTCTACATGTGTGCATAGTGGCAATAAATGGCTCAAACGGAACATCAGTTGTCCCCCTGTGAATGGAAAGACCAGCTTGGTCAAACTGGAAGGACCATGGCCAGTGGGTGGGCCAGCTTGGTTGAATTAGTCAATCAATTTGGTCAGAGTGACATGGCCAATATCACAGTTGAATTATTATCTGGCTTTAGCAGTGATGAATAACTTTTTACATTACTACTGATAAATGTAACATGTTGCTTGCATACAGTATCCAAAATACAGTTGTGCCTATGGAGGACCCAGTGTCACATTAATGGTTAGCAAAGTTTTGCCACAAGGCCAAGAGTGTCACTTAAATGATAATAGAGTTGGCAAAAGTAAAAGGAAAATTGGTAAATCAAAATGCAAAAGCAAAAGAATCCCCCTTTTAATTTGCACTTAAAAAATGTATTAAATTTATTTGTGAATTCAACTATTTATTTTCCTTTTAAAAACTGTATTGTCAAATTGATTTTATAAATTCCACTAATACAGTAGACAAATAAGGAGGAGTGCTCTACAATGAAGGAAAAATCCAAGGAACAAAAACAACAAACAAACAAGGAACTTGGATAGTTTTTGTTACTACATTACATATCCCTTTCAAAAGTTTTTTGGAAACAAACATACATAACATTCACCAACTGTCCCTGTTAAAAATGAATGACATGGGAATCTACAAGTAGCAATTTATGAATGCTGACCATCCCATTTTATGGATTTCTTTTTCAATCAACTGTCCCAAAGCAAGCCTTTCAGTATTGCTGAGGTGGGAAAGAGTAGCTACACCTAGTAGGAGGCTACCAAGGTAGGCTACCCAGGACTTTCCCCTCATTCAGCTGAAGGTGCCGATAAAATGATATCATCACACTGTAAGCACTGTTGATCTCATCAGTCAGAATCTTTTGCTCCACATATTTTGGATCAAGCAGCAGAGTGTATTGGCTTGACACAGAATTGCTCACGTTTGTCCTGGAATTTAGTTACTGACTTCTCTGCTTTGAGCAGAGGTGATGTGGGTAAGGCAGTGAAGATTTATTTCTTAATAAATGTATTTATCCATATATGCCTACCTATGTAACATTTTACCTAATTACATCGTCGCATACTAAACTTGACTAAAGTATGAGTGAGATTTAAAGACTAATTTGGCTACCCATATTTGTAGCTAGTTTGCTAGCTAGATTATTTTAGGGCATCCATTTGTGTGGTTTAAGGATAACTTAAAGGTAGCTGATTAGTTTCGGAACATAATATATCCACTTAATTTAATATTTAAAACAAAACCAAAAATATGAATTTACCTTGCCCTTTCTCTGCCTCTGCTATAGCTTCTGACGTGCACGAGCACATGCCAGCAAAGAAAAACTGCATTCATAATAAATTCCCAAAGTTACTATTTCAAAATTACCATGGAAACTTTCCGGTAATTTACTGGAAATTTGCTGGAAACCTTTCACCCCTTTACAACCCTATTAAAGACACAAAGGAGGAAACTATCACGGGTAAATAATAGTATATATCTTGGATAAATAATAATCTATATTGGCCATGATTTCATATTTACATCCAGTGTTGCTCATAAATGGTTAGATTTTAAACTCACATTGACATTTGATCAGCAATGCCATCAATACATTTTTCAATACATTTTTGTGTGCATGCATATATGAGCGTGTGATTCCAGCTTGTAAACAAGTGCAGCACACAATGGTTGTGTTGGTGAATGGACAGCGCCTCTGTTGGTTTGAAAAGTCTACAGCTCTCTCTCCAATCTGATGTACAGTGTATAGTGTACACACAAATACACATGACGCTTCTCAATACTTGCATTTAAAAAGTCTGTGGTGACCTCAATGCCAGTCTGTAAAGTGGCAATTAAAGCAGCTTTAAGAATGAAGTTTCTTAGCAGCACCTCATTACCTAACCTCATTTTGTGCACTGTCTCATCTTACCTTTGTGTCTCAGAGAGTGAAATGTTGAATCTTGTTGAAATGTTGAAACAGAGATCACCTGTCTCTCCACTGCCAAGCCACTGCCAAAATGTGAAATGTGTGGAGATAGGTCTGGCCATGTAAGACTACTCTTGTCGAATCACACAGGGAGATTAAGTACAAGTACAAGTCTGTGACACGAGACCTACGGAAAGCGTTGAGTTCAAAATCAATGAGAATGATAAAGGTAGGCTTGTTATTAAGAGTTTCACTGACTGTTTCATTGAATTTATGGATTTATTGAACCTATGGCTTAGAGATGTAACCAGTGCAAAACATATGAAATTAGATTTGTTGGCCAGAGTGGGAAATTGCACCTCTCCCAATGAGGGCAGACTACTCATGAATGCTAAACAATCTTTTTTTTTTCCAAGACCCTTTTTTTTTCTAGACGGACAATTTTACTGATTACTCTTATTTTCAATCATATAGACTCATGAAAAGAACAAGAAATAATGACAAATTATTCAGGTCGGCCTCCATCTTCCTCCTTGTTCTAGTTCATTGTAGCGTGTGCTTCGTTATGAACTATGAGACTATTTGATCAATTATGAGAATTGATAATTATTTTAGTTATTATTATTATTATTATTATTATTATTATTATCAGTAGCTGGTTAATTAACCCTCACAGGGCACCACCAGTTTACACTGGAATTGTCTCTTTATAATATCAATCTAATAATCATTAGATTTCAGGGATTATTTTACCATCATGTCCAGGATATATATTAATAACACAAGATAATCAGTTCTTTATAAATACAAAGATTTATTAACTGATTAAACACTCAAAGAATAATGATAGATGAATATATGTACAATAAAGTTAAATGAGGGCAGGTAATATTGGCACAGACAGAGCAACCTGAGCTGTAATGAGTCTAACTGCGTTGCTAGGAAGGGTAGTTGTATGGGAGAACTTGGGGCGGTTGAACACCAGACGAGCTGCAACTTTCTGAACAAGCTCCAGAGGTCTGATGGCAGCTGATGGGGCACCAGCAAGGAGGGAGTTGCAGTAGTCCAGGCGGGAGATGACGAGTCCTCCTGATCTTGTAGAGTAGGGATTTGCAGGAGCGTGTTACTGATGCAATGTTTGCCGAGAACAACAGTTGGTTGTCCAGGGTCACACCCAGATTGCTCGCAGTCCGAGTTGACGTCACCACAGCATTGTCAATAGTGATGGCCGGGTCTCGGTGTGGACAACCCTTCCCCGGGAGGAACACCGCCTCAGTCTTGTTCAGGTTGAGCTTCAGGTGGTGCATCGACATCCACTCCGAGATGTCTGCAATGCATGTCTCCATTTGTGTGCCAGAGGGGGGAAATTACAAGATCAGCTGGGTGTCAATAGTAGGAGAAGTCATGGGAGTGGATACCAGAACCAAGAGACGTGTAGAGGGAAAAAAAGAAGAGGACCCAGAACCAAATCTTGCGGAACCCCAGTAGTCACAAACCCCTCTCCATGTCCTCTGGTAGGAGCGACCTGTCATGTAGGATGCAAACAGGGAGAGAGCCTGAGACACCCATCCCCTCGAGGGTGGAGAGGGGGATCTGGTGGTTCACCATGTCGAATGCTGCAGACAGGCCCAGGAGTATCAGGACAGAGGAGAGAGAGTTTGATCTAGCAGCGTGGAGCGACTCTGTCACTGCAAGGAGGTCGAGTGACCCACCTTTAACCCAGACTGGTGGGGGTCCAACAGGTCAGTTGGTTAAAGACAGCACAAGTTCTGGATAGGAAGGGTAGTATCAGGGATTGCAGTTTGTATAGGATCCAGAATGCAGACCACGACATGGGAGTAAGGAAAGTGGTTTTAATGGGGAAGCAGAAGGGATGGTCGGGGGGTGCAGAGGCTGGGCTGGATGGAGCTGGGGCAGGCAGGTGAGGCAGGTGCGAGGGAAACAGGCAGGCTGGTGGGTAGCGGCGAGGAGACACAAGGAAGGAGGCGTTCAGGGGGTCTTGGGAGACAGGAGACTCGGTTAGCACAAGCACAGAGGTACACAAGGGAAATACTCAGACAATAGGTCGTGAGCGGCCGAGAGAGCAGAACAATCTGGCGATGAGTGGTTGAAGAGCCGGGGTACATGTACTGCTGGGCTGATGAGTTTATAGACGGCAGGTGTGGAGGGAAGGCAGGGCCAAGAGAGGGAGCCACCCCCACGCCACACACACAGACAGACAATGAGAAACAGACAGGGGAAGTGGAAACACAGGGATAACCCGGGGTCAGGGCTGGAGCCGTGACAGGTAGAAGGGAAACCGGTCTGTAGCCTCTCATCCCAACAGAGCTCTACAGTGCTCAGGTATTCAGACATTACATTACATTACATTACAGTCATTTAGCAGACGCTTTTATCCAAAGCGACTTACAATAAGTGCATTCAACAAAGGTAGGTAAGGAAACTACTAGTCACCAGAAATCATAAGTGCATTTCCTTCCTAAACAAGCAACTAAGAGCATAACTAGTGTTAATGTAAGAGTGCAATAAGTTAGAAACCTACTTATCTTAACAAATGAGACAAATAGAGAATCGAATAAAACAAGAGCTAAGACAAATAAGTGTATTCAGGGCTCTGAATGTTAATCTGAGCAAGGAAAATGATGTGGCAACTCAGGAGGTTTCACTACAGACATAGTTCAGATAATATGAACAAAACAACGTTGTGAATCCTACCCGGGCAGATGATGCAGGGGTAGTCATGTTGTTACCAAACTGGTATATTTGGAGAAATATAGTATAACAGTTTCTCAGCAAAAAAAACACAGGTAGATAGTGGGAGATTTGGTGCAAATTGCTGATTCCAGCAGCATCCAGACATTCCATAACGTTCTATTGCTGTGTTGTTGAGTAATAATAAAAGTAACCCGCTGCATATTGAATTGACATCTGGTCTTTTCCTGGAAATATGTTTTGAGAGGGGAAAACAATGCTAATACATTCAATTCTGCATTAGTTGTATCATAAAATAATAAGACAAATTAATTAATATCACTTCAATGCGGGAATATAGGTGCTTGGTATGATACTGGCATGGCATGAAAAATGAGGGTAAGTATGTTGCATAGGCCTACAGAATATAATGCACCAACGTGACACATATATCCCGTGATGAATGCAGACACCACTGCTTCATCACACAGTGTCTGTAATAGAAGTAATAGCTGCAGATGCCAAATAGTTGTGGCAATGCACAATTCCCATGACGCACCTGTAAGAAGATGATCCATAATCCATGCATCTGATCTTATCAGGCTGTTAACAGAGCCCACTAAAGGTTGAGCCATGCTTACATTTGTTCAGCATTAAACAACAGAAAATGATGTTCAATCACATATTTGAAGCTTCATTGAGTGTTACTCAGTGGTTAACATCCGATTCAACACCGACTGTGACCAGTGGCAGCGCTGAACAGGCCAGCTCGTTGGGCCTCTGATTTCTTTGCTTTCTTTGCTTTCAGGTGTAATTGCCTTTCAGGCTTTTCTTCCTTTTAGAAGCACCTATGTGGGGATCAGAGCATTTGATGTGTCAGCTTTGTTTGAAGAGGGTGTCCTTAGAGCACACAGATTGACAAGTAATGGCCACTCTCACTTTCTTTGGGCAGAGTGTGTGTAGCAACTCATAATGTATATGTAATATCAGCTCAAAATGTAATAACTGTGCATAATGTGAATAACGTAAATGTAATAAAAGCTCATAATGTAATAAAACCATTAGCGCATAACGTAACAATTCCCATTCAATTCCTTAAAAAAAATAATACTGATTGGCCCAAGGGGGGCGCTACAGGTCAAGATTTAAAACAAATGTACAGGCCAAAAATGTAAAAATTGACCACACCAAATCACCATTGACATGAAATCTGCTGCACATATCCACATAATCTTGCTCTACAAATTTCCCCTAGGACCGTCAGTGCAGGACATATTAGATTTTCTGCATTTTTAATTTCTTGCCCATTTAATTTTTTCTCTAAGGCTTTCTCATTTTTTACAGTGTGTGCTTTTTGAGTGTGTTAGTGATTGGAGGTGACTGCATCATTGCAGGGGGGGAAACATGTTTACTATTGTCTTGCCACTGATCAGTCTCTGGCATCTTCTACTACTAGTAGAAGATTATTTCTGCTGCTGCTATTACTACTTATAGTGCTATTACTACTACTGCTGCTACTACTACTACTACTGATAGTAGTGTTACTACTACTGCTACTACTACTAATAAAAATAACAATTCTGGACCAACACACACTTTGCTCACCTGGAGTGACATTGTTCTCTGCTTTCAGCAGCCATTTACAATACAATACAATACTAATACTTTATTGTCCCCGTGGGGAAATGTGTCTTGGACTCAAGTGTTTGCACACATATAACTGCCTCCATAATAAAAACAAACAACATATAACAAGCAGCCAGGGTCCGAAATTAACACCCGCCAAGCGCCAATGGCGGGTAAATTTACTGTTTGGCGAGTAAATCGCGGAGATTATCCGCCACATTGGCGGGTAAATGTTTGTACCACAACAGTACGTAAAACTGAGAGTCTGCTGCGTTTTGGGACGCGCGCACACACACACAAACAGTGTGAAGACCCGCCCGCACTCTGCCTCTGATTGGCTCTGACCCTGACATTTTGAACACCAGCCAATCAGAGGCAGAGTAGGAATAAGAGGGTAATTATCACTTGATGCCGGACAGCTGCTAGTTACCGTAGGCAAACTTTTAAAATGTGGCGGTATTTGGAAGGAGTCAAGAGACCTTTGAAACGAAAACAATGTGACGAAAAAGAGGACGGAGACACACATTCAAGGAGAAAGTTTTGTGAAACGTGGAGGTTTGGAGATCGAGGAGCTCCCAGAGACTGGTTACGGTATGATGCTGAGGCTCTGGTGATGAGCTGTTCGGTGTGTCGCCAGTATGCCAAAGAAAAAAACCGATACAACTCGTTTGTAATTGGAAACAAAACGATGAAGGTGGAGAACATCCGTGATCATGAGCGTAGCAAGTGTCATAATTCCTTCAATATATAAAAGTTCAATATATTAAAAATAATTACGCTTCAACTTTGCTCTGGCCTCTTCTTTAAGTTTGTATTCAACATAATACTTTATCTCAATGAAATGTATGGAAATAAATGTACATGTAACACAAAAAGGCAATTAATTATTTTGGCCGGTAAAAAATATGCTTGGCCGGTGGATTTTTTCATCTACCAGTCCACTTGGCCGGTGAGTCAAAAAGTTAATTTCGGACACTGCTGTATTTCTGATGAAATACAGGGGACAGTGACCGTTCCCGCCACAGCAGCAGGTCCAGGGGCAGAGACCGGTCCCGCCACAGCAGCAGGTCCAGGGGCAGAGACCGGTCCCGCCACAGCAGCAGGTCCAGGGGCAGTGACCAGTCCCACCGCAGCCACCGTTCCAGGGACAGTGACCGTTCCCACCGCAGCCACCGTTCCAGGGACAGGTCCACGGACAGCGACTGCTCCAAGCAAGGCAGGTCCAGTGCTAAGTGCCGTGTATGTGTGAGTGTGGGGAGTGATAGTGGCGCTATTGTGATGTTCTCGTTTTTGACAAACTTACTGAAAGTAGGACATGTTCTGCCAACACTTTTTCTTTCTTTTCTTTTTGTAGCCTGTTCTGTCAAATGGTGTGTTATATATTGAACTGTGTAAGCTGGGCTATGTGTGTTACCATAGTTACACTGCGAAGTGCTTGGTGGGTATGTTCGTGTTCCCGCTGGAGCGCAGTTCTTGCAGTGTGTTCTGTACCAGTCTGCAGTCGGTTACTAAACTCCTCCATTGATATAAAAAGTTGCTACGTCTCCGCCTCGTTTATTATTAGAGTATAATTAAGTGTCCAAGATACAACAATGTGTGTATGCATGCGTGAACTTAATCCAGATAGATCCTAGTTCTGTCAAGTATCAGAGGGCGTTTCTATCTACATCCAGGTAGCTCACGTTATCCAGTTCCTAAATGACAAGTTCAGTCCTTCTCATCCGCCCTCTCTGGGTTTCCCATAGAGTACAGTGTATATAACTACTGACAGGGCATATTTCTTACTATATATTCAAAATAATGTTACATTAACAGGAAACATTTCATGAGACATTGTTGCAGTTTGTTGTTTGCTAAATGTACATTGTTCATTTACATTGGTTAAGATAACATTTCATGTTGGAATTTGATGTTTGCTAAATGTGTGATTCATTTACATTGGTTAATTCATACCCTCAAGTAGGCCAAAATGTTATAACCAACACGGTAGAGGGTAGATTTATCATTTATTTTAGATGTTAGAGTGCACCATATAGTTTTTAGTTCGAGAGTCCAGTCCAGTCCAGAGGCTCTTTGAATTGTCATTTGTATGTCAATAGTGAACCTTGAACAGACGTTTAAAAAAGACGTCAATAAAACTTTCATCCTGGCTTTTCAGTAGACGTCTTTTGAACGTGTTGCATTGACGTCTTTTGGACTAATCTGTTTTTTGGACATTTAAACGTCCAGTATGGAGGTCATTTGTACGTCAATAGTGAACCTTGAAAAGACGTCTTTTTGGAACATCATTTAAACGTTCGCTACGGAGGTCATTTCTACGTCAATAGCGAACGTTGAAAGGACGTCTTTTAAGAACATCATTTAAACGTCAAGTTTGGAGGACATCTGTACGTCAATAATGAACCTTGAAAAGACCTCGATTAAACGTTCAGTATGGAGGTCATTTGTACGTCAATAGTGAACCTTGAACAGACGTTCAAAAAAGACGTCAGAAAAACTTTAATTCTGGCTTCTCAGTGGACGTCTTTTGAACGTTCATTCTGGATGTTGAAAAGACGTCTTTTGGACGTATCTGCTCACTGGGACACAGCCTGTTGAAAACGCAGCCCAACCCATCAGGGAGAAATGAATCCATGTGCTTCATAATTTCTCTTAATGTCTTCATAGATCTGCTGCTGACCTCAGATCAGAACGACACCTCGATGGATGCCAGCAACACTTCTCTAAAATAGCCCATGACTAGAAACAACTACCTACAGGATGGAAGCCCAAGGAGTTATTTTAGCCACCATGTGAATATAGAATGAAGATGCCATTGATATCCCTGCAGGTGTGTGAAATAGTGTAAAGTAGTAAGAATAGTCATTCAGATGCAGCCATGCAACTCAACTATACTGAGCTGTATGTGATGTTTCATGTGATATTTACAGTCCTTCAAAGTAAATGACCACAATGAAATGCCAATGTCAGAATTATGCATATTTATTGAGGAAAATTAAGTCAATATTGAACATTTTGTTGTAGGCGGGAAAAGGTGTTGGGCAGGAATGGTGTTGTCACGGGTTAAGATTCTCCAGCCCTGGGCTGGAGAAGGGACACCAGGGGGGCTGGGTCGTGAGTTTTTCATATTTTTTAGATAGTTTCATTTTGTGTCATTAGCTATTTTTATATTGGCTTAGCTATTTTTATTGGGGTTGGGACAGGACAGACAGAGAAGGATATTGCTGATGCGGGAGGGGCGGGATAGCCTAACTTGATCTATCTACTCCTCTGCACTAGTAGGCTAGGACACCGGTTCAGAGCACGATAGGCATTGTGCGTAGTGCAGTGAAGGGGATATCCCAAATCTTACATTGTTTGGAGTGCGGTGAGGGGGAATAGCCTATTCTTATAATTATAATTGTTTGTGGGTGCAGTGAATCCCTAGAATTACAATTGCAGTGAAATTATATTCAGAGTGCAGTGAAGGTAACCTCAGTAAGTTTGTAGTGAATTTGTAGTGGAATACTGAGCATGTGTTACTGGAGTAGAGTAGGCCTACATCTGTGCTGAGCTGAATGGAGTGGCCTATTTAGTGGTTGAGAACAGAGAGACTTAGTGCTTGTGTCACCGCCCTGACCAGTTAGGATTCTCCCCTTAGTCTGTCCATCAACCCCCTTACATTGAATTGTTTTTTATGAATTTATACAATAAAGGCTGTATATTTTTTTTCTATCTGCTCTTGTCTGTTGTGTTTCAGGGATCTGTACGAACCGTGTCTGGGAGAGTATACACTTTATAGTTCTGGTGATAGCTTGCTCTCCCGCGACACCGTCTTTTTGGCGTTGTCGGCAGGATCCCTGACACTCAGACAACATGGCTGACGAACAGCCTTTAGGTGCCCCAGACCCCCAGGCAGCTCCCCCTCAAGTAATGAGTGCAGCTGTGCTGTCATGGTTTATGGCCTCTCCATGGGTACCGAAGTTCAGTGGTGATGAGGGAACAGCAAAGTTTTGTAAATGGCGAGCTCAGGTCGAAGCATATGTTCGCGCCCAGGGTTTAAACACCCAACAGAAGGTAGATTTTGTATTGAACGCTTTAGATGGGAAGGCCCATAGAGTAGCTGTGCTGTTACCCAATGACCACCGGCAATCGGATACAAAGATCCTCGATGCCCTGTCTAAGAAATATGGTGAAATATGGTGATCTATCTTGATCTATCAACTCCTCTGCACCAGCCCTGGAAGAGCCGTCTATGATTGGCAGGTGCCCTGAGGTGGAGGTCGTGGTTAACGGTCAGAAGATTCCCTGTGTGCTAGATACCGGATCTCAGGTAACCCTGTTTAGCGAGTCCCTATTTCAGTGATGCTTTGGGAGTGAAATGCTGCAGAAGAAGGATATCCCATGGCTGACCCTTAAGGCTGCCAATGGCCTCCAGATCCCCTATGTGGGGTATGCTGTGCTGGACTTTGCCATTGGAAGCATAGAGGTCCCAGGCAAAGGGGTGGTTATCGTTCAGGAGTTACAGGAGTTAGTCCCTCCTCTTCGGCGCTCACGGTGCAGTAACCTTAGGAAGCCACCCCTGCGCCTCAGACAATTGTAGTGGTCAGGACGACCATCGTTTAAGCGAGGGGATATGTCACGGGTGACTAATGCATGTTATTGTATTGATGTATGGCGCTAATACTGGACATTGGGGGTATTGCAGGGGTGGGTTGGGTGTTCCAGGGAGGGAGGGGACAGGTGATTGTTCAGGTGGTGGAACGGGATAAAACGCCGGAAGAAGGAAGACAGCGAGAGCACACCAAACGCGGGGTTTAAACCGCGGGGTTTAAAGACATTCGGGACTGTCACGGACAACCCGGGGATTTAAGATTCTCCAGCCCTGGGCTGGAGAAGGGACACCAGGGGGGCTGGGTCGTGAGTTTTTCATATTTTTTAGATAGTTTCATTTTGTGTCATTAGCTATTTTTATATTGGCTTAGCTATTTTTATTGGGGTTGGGACAGGACAGACAGAGAAGGATATTGCTGATGCGGGAGGGGCGGGATAGCCTAACTTGATCTATCTACTCCTCTGCACTAGTAGGCTAGGACACCGGTTCAGAGCACGATAGGCATTGTGCGTAGTGCAGTGAAGGGGATATCCCAAATCTTACATTGTTTGGAGTGCGGTGAGGGGGAATAGCCTATTCTTATAATTATAATTGTTTGTGGGTGCAGTGAATCCCTAGAATTACAATTGCAGTGAAATTATATTCAGAGTGCAGTGAAGGTAACCTCAGTAAGTTTGTAGTGAATTTGTAGTGGAATACTGAGCATGTGTTACTGGAGTAGAGTAGGCCTACATCTGTGCTGAGCTGAATGGAGTGGCCTATTTAGTGGTTGAGAACAGAGAGACTTAGTGCTTGTGTCACCGCCCTGACCAGTTAGGATTCTCCCCTTAGTCTGTCCATCAACCCCCTTACATTGAATTGTTTTTTATGAATTTTTACAACAAAGGCTGTATATTTTTTTCTATCTGCTGTTGTCTGTGGTGTTTCAGGGATCTGTACGAACCATGTCTGGGAGAGTATACACTTTTGTAGTTCTGGTGATAGCTTACTCTCCTGCGACAGTGTCATCACATTTCTCCAGAGTCAGCACTGTTCTGCTTTCTCTGTTTCCTGCCGAACAATGCAGCCAGGAATCCAGACTTCTTTTTCTTTTTCAGCTGTTGGAGAGAGAAACAGAGGTTATCAGTAAAAGTGAAACAGAAATCTACTTGTGTTCAACAAGATCCTGTCTGTCTGTACCTTAGGCTGCGCCATTGTTCTCTGCTCCTCCTCCAGTTGGAGGATCTTTTGGCTGAGTTGTTCCTCTCCAGCCAGGAGCCTAGCTCGCTCATCATCCCACTGGATGCGAGAGGCGGCCAGCTGATCTTCAGCCTTCTCTCTGCTCATCTTCTCATTCTGAAGAGCCTTCTCTCTGCTCATCTTCTCATCCTGAAGAGAGGCCTCAACTTTGGCCAGGCCAATGTTCAGGCTCTTGAGATCAAGAGAACATATGATGTTTTTCATCCTCCATGAATCCTCCATGGCCTTCTCCTTCTGAATGAGGAGAGTGTTTTTTTCTCTCAGCTGAAACATCAGTTGTTCCTGAGTTGCTGTAATCACAGCCTGACTGTTCTTCAGCTGGCTCTCAAGCTTTGAGATGGTGGCTAGTTTAGAGTTTTCCTGGCGCTCTAGCTCCAGAATGGAGGCCTGAGTCTCCGTCACAGCCTGCTTGGAGGTTTCCAGGTTCAGGATCTTTTGGTTTAGTTCTTCCTCTCCAGCCAGGAGCCTAGCTCGCTCTTCATTCCACTGGCTGCGGTAGGCGGCCAGCTGATCTTCAGCCTTCTCTCTGCTCCTCTTCTCATCCTGAAGAGAGGCCTCACTCTGAGCCAGGGCCTCAAGAGCCTTTGCCATCTTCTCAGCCGTGGGTAGTGCTGCAGCACGCTCATCCAGCTGGGCTGCTTTAAGCTCATTTTCCTGCATGAGTTTTAGAGCTTCCTTCTCTTTCTGCTCTGCCATTGCACGCTCAATTTTGACGTGATCATATACTTTGTCCACCACCTGTTTATACTTGGTGACCCTGTCTCTTTCCTCCTGAAGCTCCCTTTTGTCTCGGTCAAATTCTTTCTTGAGCTCTTCAATCTCCAGAAGCCGCTCCTCAGACTGCTCAAGTTTGACCTTCAGCAGGTCAAAGTCCTCCTGAGCTACCATGTCCTGCAGCTTCATCTGCTCTTCCACCTTCTCACTCTGCTTCTCACACTCCTTCACTTTCTTCTTGAATTGCTTTTTCATCTTTCTCCGTTCCATGTTTTCTGCCAAATGAGGTTAGTGACTGCTTGGAACCTGCTTGTGTAGGTGGTGATGTCATAAAGACTCATGATGTCACAATAATGCTAAGAACTATTAACCATATGTAACAGGCGGTGCACTAGGACCCAGAGGTGACAGAAGGGAGATATAGGAATGCACCTGTTACCACTATATTGCCACTGTATACTTTTAATTTTTTCTAACCACCTCATGTTGTGTTTTTTTACTTCATCTTTTCTCATCTCTTCCTGTCTCGTTTTGTCTTTTCTCATCTCATCTCCTCTTCTCATCATTTATTTTAGTATTTATATTGTATTTTAATGCTGATTTGATGTTCACATATTGTGCATTACACATTTAGAAAAAAGAAGAGAAAACAAAATTAGATGAAACCAAGATGAGACAAAATGAGTCAAGATGAGACAAGATAAAACAGTAAAAGGAAGACACTTTAGTCTGTTGAGATGCAGCCCTGGTCCCAGTAGCCTCTAATAACATTGGGAGAACGATGTCTCACAGAAGCTAGGGGTGCCGCAATCGATCGGCCAGCAATCGGAAATGGCCGATATTCAGTATAAATATGAGATCGGGGCATTCCGATAATGCTTTACAGTCGCCGATTGCGAAAACCGATCGATGACGCAAAAAATGTGAGCCTATTCTCATCAGATTCGGTGTCATTGTGGCATGCTCACTAACAGGGTCCGAAATTAACACCCGCCAAGCGCCAATGGCGGGTAAATTTACTGTTTGGCGAGTAAATCGCGGAGATTATCCGCCACATTGGCGGGTAAATGTTTGTACCACAACAGTACGTAAAACTGAGAGTCTGCTGCGTTTTGGGACGCGCGCACACACACACAAACAGTGTGAAGACCCGCCCGCACTCTGCCTCTGATTGGCTCTGACCCTGAAATTTTGAACACCAGCCAATCAGAGGCAGAGTAGGAATAAGAGGGTAATTATCACTTGATGCCGGACAGCTGCTAGTTACCGTAGGCAAACTTTTAAAATGTGGCGGTATTTGGAAGGAGTCAAGAGACCTTTGAAACGAAAACAATGTGACGAAAAAGAGGACGGAGACACACATTCAAGGAGAAAGTTTTGTGAAACGTGGAGGTTTGGAGATCGAGGAGTTCCCAGAGACTGGTTACGGTATGATGCTGAGGCTCTGGTGATGAGCTGTTCGGTGTGTCGCCAGTATGCCAAAGAAAAAAACCGATACAACTCGTTTGTAATTGGAAACAAAACGATGAAGGTGGAGAACATCCGTGATCATGAGCGTAGCAAGTGTCATAATTCCTTCAATATATAAAAGTTCAATATATTAAAAATAATTACGCTTCAACTTTGCTCTGGCCTCTTCTTTAAGTTTGTATTCAACATAATACTTTATCTCAATGAAATGTATGGAAATAAATGTACATGTAACACAAAAAGGCAATTAATTATTTTGGCCGGTAAAAAATATGCTTGGCCGGTGGATTTTTTCATCTACCAGTCCACTTGGCCGGTGAGTCAAAAAGTTAATTTCGGACACTGCAAGCAGCACATACTGTAGTAAATCAACACCAATTCCACATATTGCACATATCAACCAGTGTTAAGAACTTTCTTGCCTGGTGTCCTCTACTGTAGAAGCTGTAGCAGTGTGGGCTTGCGTCTGGGTGCTGCTGCAGATGTATGGTGCATTGTTAAGTGACCTTTTCCACTGACCAAATGGAAGTTGAATCAACCAGCGTCTCACGGGTCTAAACTAATTTAGACTCTGATGAGACCCCTGACAAACTCACTGGTTTGAATTCAGTAGCCTTTAATAGCTTTTGAAAGCAGGATAGTAACATAGTACTGAAACCGTCCAGCAGGATTTGCTCTTCCACCATGTATATGCTGGCCAACACATCAATTATATCAACAGCTCAGGAAGGAGAGGGTGTGGTGGTGGTGGTAGAGGCCTTCCTTAGTTGGTTCTGTTTCTACTTACTTGTATATTGTAGGTACTAAAATCCTTTGGTCCTGAAGCTTCAATCACAAATCTGTGTTAGTGAAACATATACATGATCATACATGAATACAGGAGAACGGGGTAAAAAATTAGCTACTTTTTACATTTTGTGACACTATGACCAAAAAAAAGTGTCAAGCAATAATTGCGGTGTATATTTATGGTTCATGAAAATTAAACTTCTCCGCAACTAATACTGAAAAATACAGTTAGCTTTTGGAAGCTCTCACCCTTCTGAACGGTTAGCTGATGTAGCCCTCACCCGTTATTTATAACTATAGCTGATTACAGGATTCAAACACGCTGCCGGATGTCCAGTAAGAGACAGAGAGACGAGTTGAAGTTCAGAAATTTATATTCAAGCTTCTTCACCACATACATTACATCCACACCCACTAGCAAGTTCCAAAGTGCAACACTGTGTGGTTCTGAAACGAAATAATAAACATTGTTGAATATGCATATATTGTTTACGCACATATAAACGCATACCTACACCTGAATGAATGAACATGGATATGCACATAATTACAGCTTCACCCATATATGCATATCTAAATGAAGGCACTGTTAACACAAGAGAGGGAACATACAAATTAAGCAATCTCAATCTCCCTAATATCAAATATCAACTGCGCATGCGTGGATGCGTTGCGGCGCAAAAGTTTCTAAACTTCCACACGATCAATATTGTAAACAGTGTGACATGCTACAATAACGTCACAGGGATGAACTAGGCAGTAGTAGTAAACAAACACTCCACTTAATAGAACATACATGCAGTAATTACCAGCTCATTTACACATAACATTAGCAATCAGAGTGCTATGTATACGATTGACGTTACGAGTTTCAATAGGGCTAACGGCAACAACAAGCTAGGAATGACGTGGTTCTAACAACAAGCCCTGTATTTTACACAACATACTGCTGCAATCACGTTACACACAGATGACAAGAATTGAACACTCACGGTTTTTATGCACGCACAACACTTTGGGATATAACACCGGGGACAAAACTGCTAGGTGTATTATGTATGTGATTGGACAACTATGGTAGTTGACCGACAGTTGTGATAACCAATAGGCAACTGATAAACGGAAATGAAAGGTTGGCCTTTTTAACAAATACAGTTTTAGAAGTGCGCCTCGGAGTAATCACATTCTGGCATAACACGGTGATCATTTCTTTAATATTTAAAAAGGATGACAATATACAACTTCTCTCAAGACAGTGGGTGTGTGTGTGCATGCGTGCGTGCATGTGGTGTGTGTGTGTGTGTGTGTGTCTGTCTTTTTGTTTGTCATAATAGATACAACGAATCGTGACAATCCTGATGCAATTCACCCTGTTCTTCCCAACCACTAAAATGTGCTGCCATAGATACAAAAAAATGCTTCTTATTGTGGTTATGCATCCACTTTGGCCATGTCTAGTCTGATAGTGGCCGAGGCATCATTAAAAAGGTTTAAAACAAGGTTATAAAGAGCACTGACCAGAGCCTTTTCATCCATTACTGCAAGACAAAGGTAGACACATGGGGCATGATGAAATATTCCACTTCACCCTGGGAAAACCACCACAGTTGCCCCCCCCATCCACCATTTGGTTAGGAAGGGGAGGAAGCATGCGTGTGTGTGTGTGTGTGTGTGTGTGTGTGTGTAGAACAGAAAAAAGACAAAATTGGTCTAGAAACAGGGGTAATGCAGATGGGGTGAGGGGTGAAGGCTGCGAGCTGGAGGAGGGACAAGTAAAGGAAAGAAATGGGAAGGGGAGGGAAGCAGAGAGGGAAGCAGAGAGGCAACAACACAGACATCTGTAAAAGATTGAGGGGGGAAAACGAGAGAGAGAGAGAGAGAGAACCAGTTCTGTCCTCAACACAAGGGAAAAAAGAGAGAGGATAAATAAAACCAAATGCAAAGCTAGATCCAGAAACGCTTTTCGTTCATCAAGTGAGTTAAAGATTTGAGGAAGAAGGCAACTTATTCACGAGAGAGAGCAGCAGAGCAAGTCTATAAGCGAAGAACAATACATAGAAGTGGAGAGGAAAGTGAAAGAGGCCAGCTGGTGAACATCAGTTTCCAATCCAAAGGAATATTTCAAGAGGAAAAACGAAATAAAGAACTAAAACTGGGGTCATCAGCAGTCAAGAGCAGGACCCTGGAAACGTAAAGCTTTTATTCAGTAACCTCTGAATCCCAGCTTCAGGTAGAGTCATGTACCACGTTCTACAGCCAATATGGTTTTAAAGGATGCTTTTTTTCATTGCTAATATACATACATGTCTTGTTATTTCGTTCACATGCATGCAAATATTTACTGTATGTATGCGTTTTTTCACCTTCCCTTTGCGAAAAACATGTTCCACTTCTGTGTTTCCTCTGGCCTACAGTGAGGGTGGGCACACAAACCTGTCTTGAATTTAAGAAGCACCAACAGTTACTGTCCTAGAGGTTTTCAAAATAAGGGTGCTCTTTGGCACATCTGGCAGTCAAATGTTATCCCCGAGTCTAGGGTCTGAGGTGGATTGGAAAGTTGGATCAAAATCCTCAGCAGGTGTGTTTTCAACTCAATATCATGCAATTTAAAATCCCATATATGTTATTGCTATGGTCTTGGACAGTCGCAGCAATATCCAATCAATAAGGAAATTAACAAATCTCGCTGAGAAACCAGAGATCTGAGATTTGAAAGTGTGTCATTAAGGTATAAAAATCTGGAGATATACTGGGTAGAGTACTATGTAATACATCATTTGGATCTAAAAGCTTTCCCTTACACATTTGATTCACTGTCCATGAAACAGCTCTGGATTATTCATCTTAATGATATAAGAGATCTTAGTTTTCTCATTCCTGCCATAGTAATTTAAAGCCTTAGTCATTTAATCTAAATTCAAAGAGCTTTTTTCAACAAGAGCTTTGGAAGATCTAGAACTTTTGATAATTGCTATACAAATAAAACTTTATTATTATTATAAGTTTATTACACAAACTTTGTGGTTTGGTGCATACCTCAGGATTTTGCTTCGTGCTATGAGTCACAGCTTTGCCCTGCCATTGGAATGGTAACAGGCTCAGGCACCCCTACAGCAGTATAATTAGGTCTTCCAGGCAGGGAAGCCGCCTGGAAGGGGGGGAGGGAGCTTCCTTCCTGTCAGCAGATGGACTTCCTGTGTGGAGTCAGTAGTCAGTGTGAGGACTCACTCAGTTAGAGACAGGCTGATTTTGCTTACACACACACACACACACACACACACACACAGAAGATGGAGATATAAAATATGAGATAAACTTTATTTTATCCTGGCAGGGAAATGAAACAAAACAACCAACAGCAGTATAGGACAGAAGTATCATACAACTTATACCCAACATGATGGGTAACAATCACATACAATCATCAGACCTTTAAATAACATATCATACACATATTACTGGGACAAAATCATACAATCATACAATCAGTCAGCATAAATAAATAGAGAGGAAAGTGAGGTACGTTGTTGGTGTAGGGGATGGTGTGTATGCAGGGTTCCCACGTTCATGGAAAACCTGGAAAAGTCATGGAATTCAAAATGGTGTTTTCCAGGGCTAGAAAAGTTAGGGTATTTGGAAGTCATGGAATTTCATTTGCAAAAAGGTGTAGGAGCCCTGTGTATGGTATCTAGTGGTGTTAGACCAATTTATCGGCCTGATATTGACCTTTTATTAGGACCTCAGGAACACCTCTATAAGAGCCGGGCTCTATGTCTTTGTTGGTTCTTTGGATGTTTCATTGGTTCCTTTGTTTGTTTGTTCATTCATGCATAATGATTTTTGCAATGTGCACTGTTTAGGGAAAATTGCAGTCTGCTCCATGTTGTTGCCACACATCCACTTTGGCTCTATCTAGTCTGATAGCGGCAGAGACATGGAGGTATCTCAGTGATTTTTTGGCTGTAGTGTCTAAGATGATGTAAGAATTAAATATTTTGTTCAGGAGTTCTGTCAACCATGTGCTACCACAGCACATGTGAAATGTTTAAAGTCAACATAGTTTCACTCACTCCAATCAAATTCCTTCTTCATTCAAATACCTAATGTATAATAAACTACTGGACTTTCCACTACCACTCAATAGGTGAGGTTTTAGTGTCACATGATGGTCTAAATGCTGTTTCAGAGGCTTTTCCACACTGACAAGAATACAATTCTGACGGGGAATGCTGAACACTTCTCAGCATGAAAATGGTCAAATCTTAAGATATTGAATCAGCACAAAATATTGGCTATCAGTCTAAAAATATCATTATATACCCTGCTGTGATGCATACACTTATTCAACAAATCTCGACAAATGTTTTACAATTGTGCACGGGTTTGTGCACTCTCACAAACCCATATAAGACACCCTCCCCAGTGAATTAATTGCACCACACTGAACCACATGCAACCACAAACACACATACATGACAACTTCCACCACACATAGCACAATCGATAGTATCTAGCCTGTGTAAAATATTTTAAGTCATTTTTTTAATCACTTTCTGTTTTCTCTCGCAGGATGTCAGTGTCTCGGATGTGTCTGTGCTGCCTCAAATATCTGATGTTTGTCTTTAACCTCATCTTCTGGGTTAGTATTTGTACACCTCAGACTTAAGTTGGTGTGGTATTTGTTCATAATGTTAGTGTACTGAGGAAAAATACAGTGGGGTCCAAAAGTGTTCAAAACTATTTTTTTCTTCATCATTTATCAAAAGCTCAGTTGCTACTTCTTATTAAAGAATTAATCAATTAGAACTCATACAAATCAAAAACTTTTGATCTTTGAGAAATGCTCATATGAAATTGAACTATATCTGAACATCTTGTTCGCACACCATTTCGTAAGGTAATTGTAATTGTTGTCACAACATATATTTCATTCAAATATTAACACACGTGTGCTCCTAATACACAGTGGAAATTGTTTTGGTCGTTTAACAACTAGCACCAAATAATTAATATGGTCCTCTATTATTGTCGCTGCTGCTAGTGCTTTCATTTTGAAAAATATTTTGAAAATATTTTAAATAAAATTAACAGTAAAATGCAAGGTTATAAAAGTGTGTTTTGAGTAGTGAGATTGTGTTTAAAGGTATTCTGAGAAATGTAGGAAATCACTAACTGAAATTGAAGTTGAGGAAGCAGTTTAAGGGAAATTGGGTACAACAAAAAGGATAAAAAATGCAATGAACATCACAGAGTGGTGGAAATGATTTAGAGCTGGAATGGTTCAGAATGATATTGAACATGCAATATTAGCAAATGCTTCAATGGTTATACTTAATTGATTAAACAATTTTTAATTGAGGATATTTGTACTGTTAAATAATGAAAGGATTTCTGTTCTGGATTGGACTACTCTCCCACCACTTCGATTAAGACTCACTTCAAATGATGATTTCAGTAAAAACAACCTTTTCGTAATGTAGTCCTTTTCTACTTCTACTACGAATTATGTACTGCAGATTAACAAGTTCAAGGTTTCTGATTTAGATTGGAATAAGACAGCCCTAAATGGATTGTGAAGTTCATTTGAAACAGACTGAGATAAAGGCAGCAATTTTGCATTAATGCAGTGCTTGGCGCCACAGAAGCATATAAAAATAAGCCTCAGTAAATGTGGACTTGTTGGTAGGAGCATATGGAAATGAGCTTTTACAGTCCGCCATGCCAACTTTCTTTCTATGTAGGTCAAACAGGGGCCGATGATTATAACTTGGGGACCAGGATTCAGTTCACAAAGAAATTAGAATAGTTTCTTCACTGATGACATTTTCTACTCATGGTCATTTCCATCCAAGTGTATCCTTGGCCATAAAATAGCTGCTAAAACACTCTTTTATATTTGACTTGGCTGGAATCTGATCCTTACTTATTTCGCTGGACCACAAACTAAAAGTCTAGTCCATCTCAACTAGCCTATTAGACAAATATCAAACTCATTTTTGTCCCAGCTTCAGGCAACACCTCTGCCAAACCGCCTTCCTCCGACTCCAGTCCTTGTTGCAACCCTGGAAAGATCCACTGCACAAGAGGAAAAGCTATTTCTGCCTCAAAATTAAGCTTTTTCACATTGTGGACACATATTGTCTGCCCTTCATGGAATGTTTGGGAATGTAATATGGGTGGGAAGTGAAAGATTGGGATGCTATTCTCATACTATGCTTACTGGGCAATTGTGTAGTATTAATGTGAAGAGTTATGATACAGATTTGAGAGACTGTCCAATACTGTGTTTCTTCCTAAAAAGCTTGGAGGTTGTGGCTTGTTTGGCGTAGGGGTGTGGCTCTCCTTCACGCAGGCAGAGTTTTCCTCTCTACCGCTGTCCTTCCCCTCCCTCTCAGCCGCCAATCTGCTGCTAGTCGCTGGCGGCATTACCATGGTGACCGGCTTCCTCGGTTGCCTTGGTGCCTTGAAGGAGCAGCGTTGCCTACTGATCACGGTGAGAGGTCCTTAACGGTGGGTGCCACAAAAACGGCGGCTCGTACTTAAGAGCACATGACGGCAAACTTGTAGATATTTTGTTCTTAACGGCAGTGTTGTAGTTCAGTCAACAAACCTAGAGTACAAGTCGAGTCCCGAGTCGACATCTGAGTCACCAATTTCATGTCTGAGTCAAGTCAAGTCATAACCTAATTCGACATGTAGGCCTATATTGTTAACCAACCAGATAATCCGGTTGAGATTTAGGGTAATGCTGAAAAGATGTGTAGCCTATGTCTAAGGAGATCGAGTCCCAAGTTCTCAGTGCATGAGTCCAAGTTGAGTCATCAAAATTCTCAAATCCAGGACTTGAGTACTGCAACACTGATTCATGGAATAACATTTCTCAATGGGGATAATGTATGGTTTTACACTTTGAATTCTGAATGCTTGAATATAAAGACACACACACACACTTTATTCTCAAACTGACTTAGATGCACTTTCTCAAACTGACTTAGATGTCTTTTTCTGCAGTTCTTTGCCATCCTTTTGCTCCTGGTCCTGACAGAGGTGACTCTAGTGTTGGTCATACACGTCTTCCACGACAAGGTGAGCCCACTGTCTGCACCCCCACCAGGCCACAGCTGTAAGGGAATTAAGCACTGTTGCTTAAAGGATCATTCCGATGTGCTTGGATTTTTTAAAATGTTTTCCATCCATTTAATATTGAGTCAGAATGTTTTTTTTATACATTTGCCATACCTCTCAAGCTCATTTACTCCCACTCAATTCCAAACGGCAAAGTAAACAACTCCTGAGATGCCTAATTCAGTTGGTAAAGGCAATCCATCACTGTGAATGAGAAGCTGACAATTGCGTTTTGCATCAGAATATCATGCGTACACCTTTTACATTTTGAAAGAAGTTCTGTTCACTGTAAGATGAACAGAAAATATTTCTACATATAGAAAAGCTTGGATCAAGCAAATTCATTCTGTTTTCTCTTTACCTCAGCTGGACGCCAAAGCACAAGACGATTTAAAGGAGGGGATGAAGATTTACCTGAGAGACGATGGACTGAGGAAATCCTGGGACAACGTCCAGAAAATGGTGAGGTCCCGTGATCAAACTATGCGCGCCTCCTAATGTGGTGTTTATACGTGACTGGCTGCATGCAACAGAATACCTGAGCAATTTCTAGCATCGCTTGGATCTCTGTACCGGCATGTTTGCATACCATCAATATTGTATACATGTCTAGAAAAATGATTGTTGTTCAGTGATATTTTTCTTAAGCGTACAGCGTATATCTGTTAAAATCCAGCCCCATGGTTCTCTCTGTCCCAGTTCAAATGCTGCGGGGTGAGTGACAAGGCAGATTGGTATGACGTACTTAACGGGACTCTGCCCTCATCCTGCTGCTCTGTCGGGACGAACCAATGTGTTGACGGGTGGAGCGAGGTCAGTCTGCTTCTCAAACATAGTCTTCTTCCCTTCCTTTCTCTACACTCCATCCCTCTCTTTCAGTCTCTTTCATTTCCTCCTCTGTAACACCATTTACTCAAGTGTTCTTAATGTTGTTTTTTTTTTTTTTTACCTCAATTCCTCTGTATCTGTCTGTCCTCTGCAGCCATGTTACCAGAAGGCCAGGCAGTGGCTCTTGGACAATATCCCCTCAGTCCTTGTATTTGGAGTCTGTATTGGCATTGTGCAGGTAGTTAACATCAACTTTTATTTGTCATTTATTGCTATCTGTGCCAAATACTGTTTTGTACAGGGGTGAGGTGGGACACAGTGCTTATTGTGATTACAAATACAGCTTTTCCCATTATCTTTATTATAGCATTTTGTTATGCTGTTATCATATCTGCTGGGAAAATTGGGAACTATCGATCTACCCAACTACAGTGCCCTCCAAAAGTATGGGAACAGCAAGTTCAATTTTCAATATTTTTGCTATATACTTAAGACATTTGGGTTTCCTTCCTGTTCCCATACTTTTGGAGGACACTGTACATATCATGCAGGCATTGTCCAGATAGTTAACATTTTCCTTTTACTATCTGCAATTACCCTAACTACTATTTTTCATAATTCTAATATACATACAGGAAAATGATAAATGATAAAAGTTTTCTTTCAACCATCTCCAGCAACGCACTGTGATGATGGCAACTGATTGCATTTTCATTGATCCTGAGAACTCAAAATTCATGAAGTTTTTGAATTTTTTGTCAATTTCAATTAAATCTCTACCATTGACATTTAGTTCATGGTGTAGTTCTATTTTACCTTTACTTTTCCTTCAGATCCTGGCCCTGGCTTTCTCCCTGATGATGTACTGTCAAATCCTGCATGCTGAGAAGTACCTGGACTGATTCTAGGCCAACCATTCACAAACTCCTGGATGGAAAGGCTCCTTTTGGATTGTTCTGGGATCTGAAAATACCACCAACCTGATACACATTTTCCTCAAACCTTCAATCCAGACTGATATGATTCTAAATTGTCTAAATTGTGTCTCAAATGCCTTCAAGCATTGGATTAAAAGATTCCCCGAAAGATGCTCACTCTTTAAGTTTTCTAAATAAAAGATTAACAGTAACCTTTTAATTAGAAAATCATGGTGGAGTCGAAAATTTGAACAAATCTAGAGGGCAAGAGGAAAATAAGGTAGATGAAGTGCACTAAAATGAATGACTGTCTGTGTCTTAAGAGGCCAGTTGCTTTTTTTCCCTTGTTGCATTAAATTTGAATATATCTAACAGAGGGAAAGAGGTAAATCAGTTAGGTCAACTGCAGTAAAACCAATAATTGCTTTAGTCATCATCCATTTATTTACACACCAAAAGCCTTTTCTGACTGCTGTGCAAATCATTTTCTTCCCAATATCTCCATGTATTGTAGTTGAGCGTTTTAGCGCAGTCCAGCAGACTCTTTGGTTCAATGTCTGGGTCTGTTTTAGGTTAAGGGCTAGCAAAGAGCTTGATTTGGAATTAGCTATTAGCATAATCAGTGAGACTACATCTAGATATAGTATTTTTGTCCAAATCAGCCCATAGTTATCGTTATGAAAAGTGATGCAGCATAATTTCGTATGTTCTATGAATCATGTGAAACAGGCAGTAGTTTCACATTGAAATTGCGCAGTGGAAAGTAAAGACATGCAGGTCCCATCAGTGGATACACTTGCCTTCAACACCGATGACTCAGGTTTAAGTTGAAAATAAGTTTTAACCGAAGTTGTTTTAGTTGCCTAACCTCAACCAAAGTCATTTTTATTTGATTTTGGCACATGCTCAGCGATAGGTTATGCAGCGGCCATGCATATAGTTCTTGTGACATCCCGTTGTCCAAATACAAATTCGGACAGCAGTTGTATCCATCTTTTTAAGTGAACATGAAAGCAAATATGGATTTTCTAACGGAGAAACTATGTGGATTATCAATAGTTAAAATCCTGAAATGTTCCCAAATGTCAGGGAACAAGAAACTCAATGTACTTTTAACTTACGTTACCCTGCAAGTCTAGTTTTTGATGTCAAAATATGTTATTGGTATGCATGTGGTGTGATAGACGACAAGGATGTGCACATAATGTAAAACACACTATACTGAAATGTATAAATCTGTGGCTATTAATGTGTTGGTAGTTGACTTCATTTAAATAAAGAAAAAGTAGCATGTTGATCTCCAAATAACCATGTCTCCAGAGGTTATTAGGTCATAAGCTTTCATTTGGTTAATTACTCAATATTAAAACTTATTTAAGTTTACCAGTGTAACCGGGCTGCATCAAATTGATTTGTGAAAATAGACTAGATTGTACCTTTACATTAAGAGACACAGGTCACTCAAATTGACATCAACTAGAACTGTCATTTCACTAAATTAATTGTTGCTATGTTAGTAGGGTTGCCCTGTATGAAAATTGCCTTTGAGCCCTGCAGTATGCAAAAACCAAAGACCACACAAAGATCTTTCTTTAAAATAGTTTCATAGAAAATCATAGAAAGAACATCTCAAAAACATACACATTCTCAGACAAATACAGACGTAATGGCAATCTTTGTCCTTGTAGCCTACTGTTAAAACAGCCCTTAGTGCATTTTCCTTTTGCTGCCTTCTCATTATCCACTGTTAATGCCTCAAGTTAGACTTCTTTGCATTGATCTTGAAACAAGTGTAAATATGTAGAACAACTTAAAGAGTGTAAATATTGCTTTGTAAAAACAACTTTTAAATACATGGTAAAAAAGTGCACGTTTGGACACTCAAGTCCTAAGTATCAACACCACTCAACACTCAACACCATTTAAAAACGGCTTTGCAACAAACCATGTTTGTGGGGTTCATGCCTTTGAAAAGAGCCAATGTTTCAGCTCCATGTCCACGGCAGCCTTAAAGGCAATTTAGGCTGAGATTTTTAAGAAGGCTACCTCATTTATCATGCAAGGACAGTTCTTCTAGTACATCTTAAAAGTACCAGTGATAAGTGTTTTAAAGTTTTCTGATACTGGATGCAGAAGTTATTGCCATTTTGGAGCACTGCTAGCAAGTAAAAGGAGCTAGCAGCAGTATATTCAAGTTTAAAGCGTTTCACAACTTAGTGTACTATACAGAACGAATTGATGATTTTTCAGAAATAGATTTCAGTCCCATTTACCTGAACTTGTATCACTAACAAATTGCGAATAGCATCTGCTACCATCTCAAAAACCAAAACCTCTAGTGAAAGTGCTTTCCAATGGACTGAACGGACGACTCCCAGATCATGATCAATCAGAGGCCTTTATGGCCCTGTCACACTATTGCGTATCGTACTAGCGTTTTGCCAGCGTATGAAAAATATCACGCTGGTATACGCTGACATACGCTAGGGGTACGTTAGGCATAGGTTTTATACGTTTCAAGCACGGTCGCATACGCTGGCAATACGCTAGTACGATACGCAATAGTGTGACAGGGCCATTAAAGATTCCGCTGTGATGCTCTGGAAATGGTCTTCTGGCTAGGAAAGTACAGTGAGGTCTTCCTCTCCCTCTTCAATTTGAGGTCATGATCCAGAGGTCAGTGTTGGCCAATGTTAGGAGGTAGAATGATGGAGTGGAAGTAAAGAGACACCTGCGTGATCAATCGTACTCCAAAGCCTCCTCCAAATGTACAATGTTCTCCTGAAGATAAAAAAAAAAAAAAAGATTGGTAACAATGATAATATATGTGGAAGAAAGATAATGAGCACCAGGGGTCCACAGAGGACCAATGTGTTCTGCCCTCTGGTGTTAGATTTTGAGAATGTTGGGTGATATCCTGATGACATGAGGGTCTACAAACATAACCGGCATAACATAACTTAACATTTCCGGACAGATCAGTATCAATTCTGTTTGAGGTCATGCGATCAAGTATCAATTATGTCTAAAAAAAAGAAAATCTTTCACCATTTCAGGTCTGAAGAGAAACCTTTCATAAGCAGTTACGATTCCAGCACTCAAAACATCAACAGTGGAAACACACTGAACCCAGTATCAAAATGTGGATTAGAGAGGTCATGCAACATCTGCATTTGGAGAAACCTAAATATACTTAAAAAGGGTTCAGTTGAGTCTGTTAAGGCCTGGAACCTTTTCTAGATTATGTAGACACAAGGTCATAATTGACTTTAATCACACTTTTTTCCCCCCTAACTCTTTTACTCTTGGGGATTGTATTTGTATATGTTGCACATGATCCTGTAAACATGATGGAAAATAGAGTTGTTGTTGTTTTTTTTAATTCCTCACCCATCCACCTTGGTTCTTCACCCAGGGTGCAAAGGTCTCCATGTAGCGCTCAGCATAGCCCTGCATACGTTGGGTGCCTGTGGCCGTCACCACCCTACGCGACACCTCCATGGTGACGGCAACACGCCGCAGTGTTGGACTAGCAGTTCCCGGCTGGGCTGGTGCCCTGCCCACCTCGCAGTCACTGAAGGTGTCCATGAGCTTGGCGAAGGATGGATAGGAAAGACGGGCAAGCGAGCAGCGCAGGAAGGGATCTGACTGGATCTAATAAGACAAACAGGTAGCAATGTAGGCAATGCGAGTCAATTGGACATAAAAAACAATAACATTTATATTTTATAAATGCACAGACACACGCAAGCAAAGCTCTGGCCTTGAATCTTAAATTTTTTGTGTTTGTTTGTTATAGTTAGTTATATAGTTATGTCCTTTGTTGAAAGTTAAAAGCTGCACAGTACACATTTTTTATGTAAAAACGTAAAAATCCATTTGTTTTATCTGTTCAAATCAAAAAGTTTGCCTGAAACAGAGAAGAGCATCCCATCTCCCCTAATTGAGACACCATAGATTTGCCCTCTTTGTCCAAATTAAATTCTGGTGTTGGATATGGAATCTGGCAGGAAATCTCTTCTCACAGGAAGTGATGAATCCAAATTAAAGAGTGTAATCCAAAAGTGTCTTAAAGAGCAGCAGGCAATTAGACTCACAAACATTAGATCTTTTGCCTCTCATCCCTTTTATATCCTTTAGTATAAAGACTCACAGACCAGCCGGGGCAGTGTTGAGTTCACTGATGTCACCAGGATTTCTGGGTATTGAAATCCTCAAAATTCAAACAGTTGCCTCTCGTTGTCATTGTGTGAAAATTGCATAGTGCAGCTTTAAACACCTTGTGATGAAACCTCCTACCTTTGAGTTGATGGCATCTCCCTCCATAGAGAGTACCTGAACGAGTTGTCGTACCACAACCTCTTTGTCACAAGCTGTTAAGAGAAAGAAGAATGTTTTTAAAGCCGTCCATGAAACCAGGACCTACAGCTTATGTGTATATTTTGTTCTTGATCAAGCAATCACCAGGTGGAGGTTTGACTGGGCTGGGGTATGTGTTTGTGTGTGTTTGTGTGTATATAATCACCAGGTGGAGGCCGGGCTGTGGGGGGTCTCTTAATACTGGTGGACCTCTGGGCGATCTTGTCCAGCTTCTCTGCCACCTTCTTATAGAACTCAGGAGAGTGGGCTACAACAACATAAATGACAACAGCAAGACAATCTATCAGAATGTAGACCCCCAGGCTCTGTCCAAGTACCTTGGAATCTCTGTAACCCCAGATTTGAACTCCCTGTACAAGGAAAAACTACCTTCCACTCCTCGATTAAGATTGACCTCCAAACATGGGTTGCCCTAACCATCAGCCTAATTGGAAGAATTAATGTTATCCATACGAATACTCTTCTAAAACTGTAAACAAATACATTACAAAATTCATATTTGCCCTCCCCTACTAGTCTGCCAAATAAGGAACATGATAACATGGATGACGGACAGGCAGGAATCAATGTGGATTAAAATGGTGGAACAATCTTGCAGCCATCTATCTTTGTAATCCATATTATTTGTTAATGATTTCAGCAAAGTAGGCAACCTGCACAGAACATTTGTGATCTACAACACTCTACTGGCATGGAAGGACAGTAAGAAATCCATTCAATGGCATTGTTTCCCACATCTGCTTAGATTCCCCTATAGTTTTTACCTGATTTGCAAATTTTCATTTGTGGCATACTTGAGACCTTCTCTGAGATGCTTTATCGTGGTAACAAAAGATTGAAGTCATTCCAAGACATCTGTGAAGAATTTAATGTTCCCAGAATGCATCCAAGGTTTAGAGCTCAGAGTAATTCTTTAGAAACTTTATTAATTACGGCCCGATCCATCAAGCCCAAATCTCTCAACTCTATAGATTCCTATCTGAGAATGTTGATTTATCCTTCACCCCGCTGAAGAAACCTTGGGATAAAGACCTTAGTATAGAAATAAGTGATGAATGAACTATGGGTGGACATTTATAATAGAATGTATTGCCCCTGAACTAGTACAAAAATGAAAGAATCCAACTACAAAGTCCTATACAAATTTGACCTCACTCCAGTGAACAGTGTTGCCCATTAATTACCTAGACTGTGGCGGCCCGCCATAGTCTAATTTGTCCCGCCAGAGTTTCATAATGTACCGAAAATATTTTTACACTTCTCATAATAACATAAAACGTTGTGTTTTGCGCCATTGCTTCAGCAAAGCATCTCTCACTCCCAGTCAGTCAGTCCCTCCCTCCCCTGCTGTACGCACACATGCACGCACACACACACGCAGTGTAAAAAATGTACCTTGGAGTCCAGTACATATATGCATGTATTTTGGACTTCAGTGAGATAACAGGACTTTGGCGGTTCACTCACATAGCTGCACAGTGGGTTGGGGGAGTAAATTAAAAGAATTTGTATGGTGTATGGAGCTTAATCTCATATTCAATACAAGTTGTCTCATCTAACAATAACAATAATAATAATAAAAGTAAAAATACAAAATTGTTGCAGAATTATTATTTATTTGTTTTAGGTTCACTTTCTACCATTAATTTTTGTCACTGTACTATTTTATTTCAATTGTTTTTCTCTTTTCTTACATTTGATCTATGTGACTGTGTTTTTGAGTATGCTTTTTCATTGAATAAAAAAAGAACTCAATAAAAATTTAAATTGGAAAAAAATTAATGTGGCATTTTAAAAGTGTCATTATGAAAAGAAAACAGTTTTCTGTTATAAAAAACACTATTTGGACATAAAACCAGTTCTGAAATAAAGATTAAATTAAATACAGTAATTATTGTGAAAATGGTAATTATGAAATAATAGTTAATAATGAGTTGAGGTCCTGGTTATACACACAAGAGCATACAATTCCCGGGTCAGGTGTTGGTGTGAATGGGTCAACATGGGTTATCAGAACCCTGCTCTCGACCCGGAAATAATCTGTGTCAGATGCGGCTTGGTTGCGGTGTGAACAGTCCTGGGTTAAGCAATTGATGAGAATCTCATGGGTTAAGATGAGAGCCACATTATATGCAAGCCAATTCACAATGAGGACTGATTCAACAACAAACCAATAGAATGAATAAAAAAAAATCAGAAAAATCAGAGAGCTTCTGTCCATTTGTGGGGAAGAAGAAATAAAGCGACAAAAAATGAAATTATCTACAGCAATATCAAACAGTTACTTGTTTGGCTCTGCGTGGCAGTGACTTATACAGATGTAAATATGGTGACATGCGTCTTGTGCGGTGTGGTCTGAATGGTCAGCAACCCGGGATGAACTCAGGACAGTAGTTTGGTCTGAATGGGTCCAACATGGGAATGACCTGTGTTTCATAACCCGTGTAAATCCCAGGATTTGTGTGTGAAAGGGTTATTATATTCAAGGCCCTGGTCCTCTCTGTGTGGAGTTTGGATGTTGTTTGTGTGGGTTTCCTCCTTTATTCATAAGACACACAAGTTGGGTCGATGGGAGACTCTAAATTGCCCATAAGTGTCGTGTGAGTGTGTTTTTCTATGCGTTAGCCCTGCGATGAACAGGTCAGTAAAGACTTGGGTACACAACTAAGTCTCTCCAAAATCTCAAAGCTAGAGTGACTTGTTTCAAGATGTTTGAGAGATGGAGTCATTGTTGAGTGAAGTGAATGTTAGTTTGAGTGTTAAGAGTTCTGAACCAGGACAGTCAATGTGGGCATTCTCCCTAAATGCACAATAGTACTCAGACTGGTGTGGACACACAAATATTTATCTACATAAGTTGTGGAAGATCAAATTCTACACCATCATTTTTAGTTTTAGCAACAAATAAATTTAGTTTTAAGTAAGTTTGTATATATATATGCTTACTGGGAGAGACAATGGTCGGGACGGGCTCTGGCTCCTTGTTGAAGGACAGGGTGGAAGGTCTCTGAGGTTGAGCCTCATGCTTCTCTTTGTCCTTCTCAATCTTTCTCCTGAAAAACTCAGAGATTTGCTTCTTAAACTTCTTTTTCTTCAGCTTCTTCCTCTGTTTCCTCTCAATATCCTCTTCTTCTGATGTAGAGGTGGAGAACACATCCTCCTGTGGGGACGAGTTTCTCTTCATTTCATGTTCATACCATATTGTTCTACAAAAAGCTAGCTTCGAGTATTGTCTTGTTAAACAACTTAAGGGTTTTTCCTGGCACAAAAAGGGGCTTAGGTGGTTCCTAAGTGCAGCCTGTCTGGATTTGTCATCAAAGCAAACTTAACACCCATACCCCTGGGGAGTCCTTGTGGCTCAGAGTAGAGGTCTGCTCCCTCACAGGGAGCAGGTGATATTTAGCTTACTGTGGGCAGTCAGTAAGAAAGCTGCGGGTACCAAGTCGCGAAATTATTTATAGAAAAATTTACAAAACAAAAAGACTTCAGCATATGCGGGCAGATTTTGGAGGAGAGACGAACAATGTTGAAGCACTCATCTATCAGTGACATTCTCTTCCTCCATGAACATTTGAAATGACTTGACAAGTGCTGAATGCAGCCAGCAAAAGTAGACTGTTAGCTTGGCTTCCCCGTCATTGTTTACTGATTTTGTTTGTTGCTTTTAAAATTTTGTTTAGTTCAGTCAGCCTCCTTAAAAATAAAAGCTGGACATTATATATCCTGCTATAGCAGGATAATATACAGGAGTGATATGTTTCAGTTCTAAAATAATAGCTAATAAAAGGTAAACATTTGTTGCTTTTTTTCAAACATCCTTGGCTAACTTTAATTATTTTTATATAGAGGTCCATTTTTTTATTTGTACATAGCCTGTCTATCTGATTTATAGACAATCTAGCCTAATTCGGTTAAATAAAAGGAAAAACGTGTCTGTATTACTGTTGTATGTAGAATAGAACAATTACCAGAACGGTAGTAAATTGATTTTGCGGGATGCGATCGGGAATGATAAGGCTGCGGGTGGACATTAGATGAAGCGGGCGGGAGTAAAATTTTATGTTGCGGTTGCGTTAACTTTTAACGTTAGGTATTCTCTTAAAGACAGCTTAGAAACTTAAAAAAAACATGAAAAGTACATTTGTATGTGTTATTTGTTAAATCGCATTGTGTTTATCTATTGTTATGATTTAGGTGAAGATCATATGAACATATTTTTGGAGCAGTTTTATGCAGGAAATTCAAAAGGGTTCTTTTCAAAAGGGGCTTTTTCTGGCAACTGTAGCTTTCTTGACAGACAGAGGCAGTGCAATATCCTGCTCTGGTTAAATAAATGGGACTAGAAAACACAACATCTTTGAGCTTCTTGGGATACCTGATGGTACTATTGCATGTACCAGTCTTTCTGTCATTCACACCTTTATCAAAACTCACGAAACAAATGCCCAAAATACTTTGTAAGTCTATGGACCAGAAAAGTGACTTGACGAGTTCTAGGCTAGGATTGGTCAATCTACCTTAGCCATTGTATGGTGCCAGTTTGGTTCTCCTAAATATGTAGTGGTAGCTTGCGACAACAAACACAGGAGGGTCTACCAGCTAGAAAAATCCTGGACTTGTAACATTACAAACGTTAACCACTTACTCTTCTTAGTCTCTGGATTTATGGTGGATCACAAACCAACGTAAAAAGTGGCTTCCTCTCCTCTCCTGTCACTACTGATATGATGACATGGGCCCTCTTTGGGTGGATGACTTCATTGCATCACAATCCACTCTTGCACCCCTCTTAAATAAGCTTTTACTTAAATGCAATTTTCATGTTGATTTAAATTGAATGGAGAACAAACACAACTGTGTAAGTTTCTTATCTTAAACACAACAAACCAAATACGACTTGAGAAACTGTCCTTACCTCGAGTTGGTCTCTGAGATGTGACTGGGCAGGGCTAATGCCATTTGGCTGCTCATCCTTGTCTGCAAAGTTTTTATGGTCTTTGTGATCTATGCCCAGGTCTTTTGCAGGGCGACCCCGTCCCAGGGTACTGGAACGCGACAGCCGCTTTATTAAATCCTTGAAGCCACTCTTCTTCTCATCTGCTGAACTGCCACCTTCATCCTGAGAATCCAAGCAATCCCTTGCTTTGGGTTGTACATTGAGACTGGCATGGGAAAGCATTAGCAAATAGTGGAGATGAAAAGCATAACAGTGATGAGAATTATAATACAGAGGTGAGGGTCAAAGATGGTAAGTGTAACAAACATCAAAAAAGTAACAACAATAACAGGCGTATACAGATGAGAGCGGTAACAGGCATAGTGTAACCAGGGTTCTAAATATATCAGACCATTATTGTTGACCTGGGAAAGTTACACCTTATTATTAAGGTCATAATGGACCTGCTTAGTGATGCTAGGGAAGCCACTACTACTCTTCACAAACAAGGCAACAGTAAACATGTCATCCTCCACCAATGATGGAGACCCCCTCTGTGACAATCAGTAACAAATGTCACCTTGCTTTGAGCACTCCCCTTGAGCTAATGAGTGTAATTTTGTAAATGCTGGAGTGCAAAGGTGTGATGCATCATGTCAAAATGATTTGAAAGCTAAATTCGGTTAAGCAACCTTAATCATAGCACACAGAGTAAACAATGGACGGGTAAAAATATAGCTTCCTGTCCCATTCACTTAATCAGCTGTATAAGAGACACGTGTGCACATCCTATGTGGAGCACTTTGTCTTGGGAATTGTAGTTTTACAGTCACATAGTGAAAATATAAAATAGAGAAAGGGGCTAGGAGAGGGAAATCAGGCCAAAGTCATAATAGATCATAGAGACCTCTAATCTACAAGAAACGGTGACATCAAACACAAGTCTATGAAAGGGGAATCAGATCAATGCCTTCCAAGATCCTAAACATATTCAATATTCAAGAGCAAAAACCTGTATTACAGCATAACACTCACAAAATTCTCCAGGAGACCAGTAGGCTACAGTTTACCTAATGTGTTGATCCAAAATACACTGTTTCTGCCACCCAGTGTTTTGCAAACAGTCTAGCTCTGCTAAACTTTGCTCCATCATAAAACTTTAGATTGCTGATTTCCACTAGATCACTACACATTCGCTTTATTCCTCCCTTTTGCTCTGAATCCTACTTTTTCTTTTATCCAAGCCTGTCAATTTTCACCAGTGTATTTTTTCTTTTAATCTCAGCCGCCGGCTTCCCTGTACAACCCGATCTAGTCTCCCAAAGATACCAGCAAGGGTAAGCATGGCTTCTTGTTCCACTTGTGTGCTTATCTTAGAGAAGTTGTCTCTATTAAAGACCGTCAGAGGTAAGCAGATTTTTCCTGGCATGTAACCTTTGAAGTTTTTGCAATATACAGTAGCAGTTATTTGAAGTACTGGGATACTTGATATTAGGAATTTTGAGTTTTATTTATTTTATTTGAAAAAAGTATGTGAATTGTCTTGTAGATAGATAGATAGATGTACTTATGTTCAGGCGTTTATTGTATTGTTCAACTTATTTTTGAATAGTTTTTGCATATAATGTGCTATTTATCTTTATAATTATTTTCTTGGCATGTTGCCTAACCTTTGAAGTTTTTGTTATGTACAGTAGAAGTTATTTGAAGTATTGCAATACCTGAAATGTACATTTTTATGTTTATTTTTTTGGAAAATATTTATTTGTATTGTTCAGAACGTATTTTCAAAAAAAAATTGCATATAAAGGTGCTATTCATATTTAATACAGTGCAGTTTTGCACAATAAAACATTCATAACATTCAAACATTCAACACTTTAGTTCAATGTCAATTTTGTCATAATATACAGATTACAGAATACTAATGGAAGAGCCCAGAAGAAACCTCATAGTTAACCCCCTGGGAATCAATTGTTACCATCCCAGAGTCTTGTACTGCTCCTAAAGCATTTTTTTAATTATTATTATTATTATTATTATTATTATTATTATTATTATTATTATTATAATAATAAGAAAAACAAATATACCGTTATATATACCGTTACCACCCAAAATTCTAAATATACCGTGATATAATTTTCAGGCCACCCCTAGTTCAAGCCGCCAGTTGTGTGGCCCGATTTCCCACGGGCTAAGCATTTTACTGTTCTTGATAGTCCCTTTGGCTGGCCCGTCTCCCCCGCTCACCGGACCCGCCGTCTATCTCACACCCTAGTTATTGGCAACTCCATCACCCATAACATCAGGCTTGAGTCAACGGCAGAGGTTTTCTGTTTACCCGGGGCCAGGGCTACCGACGTAGAAGCTAACTTAGGTGTGCTGGTGGACCATAGGATTAGACATAAGGGTAAGAAAGAGGCACACGGTCCACACACTCAGTATAGAAACATCATAGTACACATCGGTACCAGGGACATTAAAATGAGACAATCAGAGGTCACCAAGTACAACGTAGCCAGGACCTGTGACCTTGCTAGGAAGATGTGTCGGCAAGGATTAATTGTCGCTGGCCCATTACCTTCATGAGGGGTAATGATGAGAATTACAGCAGATTAGTCTCCCTCAACCACTGGCTGGCTAGGTTTTGTGAAGAAAAGGGATTTTTAGATAACTGGCCCTCCTTCTGGAGCTTCCTTCCGGCTTGCTGAAAGTTGACAGCCTCCGTAAAGGCGCTGCTTTAGACAGATGTCTAAGAGAGAGGTGACACATGTCCCCAGAGCTCACCGGGTTGCAGGCAATTAGAGAACCAATTAGAGAATCTTCTCCAAAATACTTGAACTAACTGTAGCCAGCCAATTTACAGATTTTTTTTGTCTAAAAACAACCTATTTGATCCCTTATAATCTGGCTTTAGAACTTTGCACTCCACCGAAACTGCACTCACAAGAGTAGTCAATGATCTCCTGTTAGCTACTGGCTCCAACTCAACCTCAGCACTATTGCTACTTGACCTGAGTGCAGCCTTCGACACAATTGATCATACGATAATCTTGAATCGTCTTGAAAATTATATTGGTATCTGGAGATCAGCACTTTCTTGGTTTAGGTCTTATCTACTCTATAGATCACAGCGCATCTTTTACAACAATATGACCTCAGAGTGTTGCAATATGGACTTTGGTGTGCCACAGGGCTCCGTCCTAGGACCACTACTACAAATTTGGCATTAACTTCCATTGCTACGCCGATTACACTCAAATTTACATACCTGTCAAACCTACCGATAATAGCCACTTTCAAAAATTAGAGGCCTGTCTATCGGAGGTCAAGTGTTGGATGTCGCTAAACTTCCTACTTCTTAATGGCAACAAAACTGAGATGCTAATTGTAGGACCAGCTAGACATAGACATTTGTTTGAGAATAGTACGCTAAATTTTGATAGTTATTAGTTATTAGAGATTAGTGTAATCTCCCAGAGCCCATACATTAAAAATTGCCCAGTAGGGCTTACCTACTGGGCACACTAAAAAACTACAACTGGTTCAGAATGCTGCTGCCAGAATCCTGACGAAAACTAGGAAATTCGACCATATAACGCCCATCCTATCCTCATTACACTGACTACCAATTCAGGCCAGGTGTGACTTCATTACATGGGATGGCACCGTCCTACTTATCAGATTTGATTAAACCATATAAACCGCCACGCGCCCTCAGATCTCAGGACGCTGGCTACCTGTCTATCCCAGCAGTCAAAAACAAAACTGCAGGTAAGGTCTTCTTACCGGGCTCCCTATCTCTGGAACAGTCTGTCGAAGTCTTTAAGTCAAGGCTAAAAACCCATTTATTCTCTCTATCATTTGACCAGCCTTGGGGGAGTGGCTCAGTCTCTTCTCAGAGTAAGGCTAGACCAGTTAGCTTATCCTAGTTCAGGGTCCTGCCGATGGATACTAGCATCCTGTCTACATGTCCTATTCTCCTGGTCTACCTGTCCCTGTCCACTGATGCTGGTCATGTTTGTCTGTGTGAGAGAGTGTATGAGTGTGTGTGGGTGTGTCTCCTATCTCTTCCAGGCTGCAGCTCGGTAGAGTTGGCATCTGCGTGGTCCCCCACTCCTATGATGACACTGACTGAGCTGCTGTTTGCACATCAGATCTGGACGTCCAACCCAAATACATTTTTATGGATTGTGTATGGATTGTCGCTGCTTGCCCAAACTCGGCATCTATTGTACGCCCAACCGTCCTGGTAGGGGGATCCCTCTCGGAGTAGCCCCTCCTGAGGTTTCTTCCAATTTTTCCCTAAAAGGTTTTGTGGGAGTTTTTCCTTGTCCTCTGTGAGGGTCTAAGGCTGGGGGATGTCGTGTACTAACCATTTACTGTTTCACATGTTGGGCACTGTAAAGGCCCTGTAACAGTGATTAAGGGCTATACAAATAAATGTAGAAGTGCATCGATTTTGAATCGATTCATTGTAATTCACCAACAAAAACAAACCATACCATGTGAGGTTTGAACCTACAATCCTCAGCATGAGAGCCTGATGCTCTACTAACTAAGCTATACTAGTAATGGCATCACATGAGCGCCACCCCTTTCAAACCAGATGTGTAACCAACTGTAAAACGCCAACTAAATCACAGGTTAATGATAATATTTTTAGTATTTACACAGAGTATTGCTATTGATATCATTTTATTTTGTGTGCTCTTGACTTTCTTTTTCTAATAGAGACAGTTTTGTTGACCAATGTTAAATGTTAAATAGCTTATAGTTTACCCAATTACCAGTTAATTTATTAAACAACATCTTAAACAACAAAAACTGTTGTCAATGTGTGCAGAATAGATCGCTACATTATTACATTGGCCTTTTTCACGATGCAATATGGCTCCTTGATCCGGCAGGTACGTTCCGCTCGGACATCTCAGACATCTGCTCTCTTGGTGTCCTATGTTCAGTCGGACAGAGTCCGATAGAGACTGAACGGTTCACGAGCAGCTCAGTCTCTCTTGTTCATCTGCTCCTCGTTCATCTGCTCTCTCGTTCGCGAGCCGCTCAGTCTCTCATAGCAGGCAGCGTGAGCGGGCGTGAGCAGTGTGAGTCGGGATTCATGCGCACTCGGTCCGTACGATTTGCTAACCCGGTACGTACCGGACACTAAAAAGATTTGTTCAAAAAGATTTGTTCGTTCCTTTCCGCCCATCACTATCAAGCACCAGACCCGCTCCAGAGTGAATCTTGCCGAGACGGCCAATCCCATGAGCATTTCTACCCTCTAGATTCTCTGGCAAATTAAAGATAAGTATATTCTATCAGCTCTCTGTTCTCGAGCCAGTCTAGGTGTTCTGTGAGAGTGCAATAATTCATGATCCGCAATTCTTGATTACTGTGGATGGGAACTGCGCAGGCTGCAAATTCCTGCTAAGTTTTACAAGCATTCATAAGCTCGAAAATTGAGCTACTGAGCCAGTGTTTCTTGTATCACCACCACCAGGATCACACCGGTAAGATGTCCATATGAAAAATTGTACATTGGCATTTGATCTATGATCTTGGTAGGCATTCATCTCATTCCCCTTCCATAGACTTGTGTATGATGTAAATGTTTCCTGTTTCTTGTAGATTAGGGGTTACTATGATTTATTGATATATGTGATATAAGTGACAGGAAAGATGTGTTTGGGTGTAAGAGCAAGTTGGAGAATTGTACAGCGTTGGCAGAGGTTTGCACAGTAGTTTGGTGGATTCGGTACCCAGTTTGAGTTTGGCAAGTTCAGTGTTGTTAAAGGTTTAGTAAGCAAGACAGAAAGCAGACAAAATATATGACAGCGGGAAGGCCAGAGAGAGCTACCTGTATTGCTTGTGATCTCTGTAAGCACCTCCAACCCTGCCGGGCCTCTCTGCCACGGGGAGGGAGAGGGACTGGTGGAGGAAGGCTTTCAGCACCAGATGAGTGTCGGCCTTGGTCTCCAGGAGAGAGATGGAAGAGACGGAAGAGACGGAATGGTGACCTGCAGCTTCTGACATCACTAATAGAAAGGGAAGCAGAGAAACACAGTTCAGCTCAAACCCATTTTCTTATTCTGTGTTTCAGTAAAAAAGACACAAGAGTGTCCATTTAGTAGGTATAGAGCAGCGTGATGACAGGTGTATACATGGTAAGGAAGTGCACCTATTTAAAAGATAATTGCTTAAGGTAGTCTATCGAATATAACAACAATAATGAATTTCGATGAGCAAATAATTAGCTCAGTTTGGTCTATATTAAGAACAGCTTAAAAGAAAGAAAGAGAAACAGAACAAAGAACAGTTTACTACTGAAACTGAAACGAGAGACAGCATGACAGCACAGATCAGATCCTTGGTTCTCTGCTTTCAAGCTCTGTGACTTCTATAACTGATCTTTAAATGACAACAGTGTTATCAACAAGAAAGACCATATCAATGTTTTGACTGATCACTACTGCCGATTACAGCTCTGTGTTTGAACCACTGTCTGATGACACAAGGCATTGACCCCCTTTACATGCTTTCTATACGATCAGATTGTAATCAAGACACACTGAAGAGCCAATCCAAACCACCCGGTGGTTAGAGACATATTTGGCCATTAACAAGGTGTAAATGACCTGCATGCCACGTCTAGGAGCTACGTAAACATAAATAAACATTTGCATTATGATCCAAACAGGCAGCACAGATAGTAACATACTTGTCAAATGATAAATATTATTAGAGTTCTGTGTTTTGGAGAGGGAGAGAGAAATCAGATTTGAGTGTGTATACAGGAGGACATTTTAATGTCAGGTTTAAATATAATCCAGCAACATCATATGTAGAAACAACCTGGATACAAGAGCCATGTTAATACCGGGTGTAAAGAGGGCCCTTAGATGCCAAATGAATGCCAGAGTCAGGTGAAAAGAAAATCCTACTAACAAACTGACACCCAGACAATCCAGTCGGTCAACATTTCTCTCAATCAAGATGTACACTTCAAACTGCCCCAGAAAATACAGTCACATGCATACCATGCCTAATCAAATCAAAGTTTTTACTGGGTAGAGAAATAGATTAACTATCTCAATGTCTTGGAGTAGCCTGTTAATAACCTGAGTTTTTTTTTACTCACTCACTGGAGTTTTTATCTTTAGTATGGCCACCTCCAAACCTGTCTGGACATACTTACTATTCTATGTGCGGAAACGGGAAACCCCACGGGATACAACTGAGCAAATGACTCTGGATAGTAGACGACTGCAACCTCCCTAACAGTAGCCAAAGCCATATATGAATTTCAAACTAAAACGTATTAAGCATGTTAGCCGCCAGGGAATGCCGATGTGTTCGCGCGCGCGTGCGTGTGTGTGTGTGTGTGGTGTGTTTCAATCGAAACCACTACTAACCACATCTTCACTTAACTTGCGTAACTTCACGCCAGGTCTGCGATAACTTTCCAGCCACATCACATAGACTAACTTACAGAGAAATAATACTCCTAAAGTGAAGCTAGCATCTCGATAACTTTTCACACACTTTAAGGACAAACGGAGTTAAATACGGGTTATAATCATCCCTCTTCCTACCTGTGTCTGTCTGCCTCTCCTTCAATGAATCACTGAGATTTATAGGGACTTCATACCGGCTTGTGTGTAAAAAAAAAAAAAGCAAATCAGTTAACCAGCGTTAACTAATCCCAAATAAACAAAATCGTTGTCGTGCTAAGCCATCCGTGCTTAACAATAACGAAACTGCCGACAGCGACCGTAGTTTACTGAAGTTTCTCCCGGCTGGCTAACTTAGCTGCTAACCATCTGGGCGAGCCGTGTACGTCGATGTTACGTCACGCTCTCTCCGATATAAGAGGAAATGTCACGCTGCCTTTCTGCTCTCGTAGTTCTCACTTCTGATATCAACGAAGCGCATGACTGTTTCCGTCAATGTGTTAAACCGTATGACTTTGAAGCAGGACATTGTGTTAATAAAGTTTTAAAAATGTAAACAACACCCAGCCGTCCTGGTGGAAGGAGCCTTCAAATTTTGGGGGGAGTTTTTCCTTATGTTCATAGAGCACATTAGGCTGGTAGTGCCATGTTAAGTCCTTTCACTCCTCGAAAATTGAATTATTGAGCCAGTGTTTTTTGTGTCACCACCACTGGGATCACACCGGTAAGATGTCCATATGAAAAATTGTACATTGGCAAAACATCCTGTGACTTAAATTAATTCTCACATCCTGTCTCCTGTCTGCAATTCCAGGGCATTGAACACATTGAATTGCCAAGAGGGGGAGACATAGAGGGAGTTATTTTAGATTCATACATTAAATAGATTTCAACCCACTGGTCTCAATGAGGAGTTTGATAGGAGTGTTATGCTATAATACAGGTTTTTGCACTTGATCTATGATCTTGGAAGGCATTCATCTCATTCCCCTTCCATAGACTTGTGTATGATGTAAATGTTTCCTGTTTCTTGTAGATTAGGGGTTACTATGATTTATTGATATATGTGATATAAGTGACAGGAAAGATGTGTTTGGGTGTAAGAGCAAGTTGGAGAATTGTACAGTGTTGGCAGAGGTTTGCACAGTAGTTTGGTGGATTCGGTACCCAGTTTGAGTTTGGCAAGTTCAGTGTTGTTAAAGATTTAGTAAGCAAGACAGAAAGCAGACAAAATATATGACAGCGGGAAGGCCAGAGAGAGCTACCTGTATTGCTTGTGATCTCTGTAAGCACCTCCAACCTGATAACTTTTCACACACAGAGTTAAATACGGGTTATAATCATCCCTCTTCCTACCTGTGTCTGTCTGTTTCCCCTCCAATGAATCACTGAGATTTATAGGGACTTCATACCGGCTTGTGTGCAAAAAAGCAAATCAGTTAACCAGCGTTAACTAATCCCAAATAAACAAAATCGTTGTCGTGCTAAGCCATCCGTGCTTAACGATAACGAAACTGCCGACAGTGACCGTAGTTTACTGAAGTTTCTCCCGGCTGGCTAACTTAGCTGTGCCTGTGGTGCTTGGAACCCTAAATGTCACTGTTTCAAGCTCATAATTGTAGTATATGTCTTCAACAAGTATGACTTGACTTACTTGACATCCATGATATCCATGGGATTCCAAAAGTCTACTGACAGTCCAAAGATGACAGGTTAAGGTTCAGGAAGAGACTGAACAAGCTGGTCAGGAGGGCCAGCTCTGTCCTGGGCTGCCCACTGCCCTCTGTGGAGGAGGTGGGTGAGAGGAGGATGTTAGCCAAGCTGACCTCCATCAGGGACAACACCTCTCACCCACTGCATCAGACAGTGGAGGCCCTGAGCAGCTCCTTCAGCGGCAGACTCCATCACCCTCAGTGTAGGAAGGAGCTACCGCAGGTCCTTCATCCCCACCGCTGTTAGACTGTTCAACCCAACAGTCTAGTCCTCATCTTTCCTCCCTGATATAGAACTGTGCAATACCCCCCCCCCCAACAACCAGTCAATCATCTCCCCCTCCACCACCTTGTAAATATGTATATAGCCATAGCAATATATTATAGGCCTACAGTCTCTCCCATAATACACCTTTTGTTATTTAAGCTGCATACAGTCTTTTAATATTTAATATTTAATTTGTTAATACTCCTTGTTTATCTTTTTCTTTTTCTTATGGCACTCTATTGTTTGCACACTTGTTTTTTGCACTATATTGTCTATTCTATTCTGTTTTCTATTGTTGTGAGCTGCCATAACATGTGAATTTCCCCACGGCGGGATTAATAAAGTCTATCTTATCTTATCTTATCTTATCTTAATAAGATAACCCATGATTTATCTGGAACTAAATGCAAAACAGCAGATGAGAAATTTTGAAGGGGTTTTATAGGGTTCAAAAACTTTCAAGCATGCATGTATATTAAAAAATAAGCACATCTGCCAAAAGACGGGGAAAATAGTGTATTGCAAATAAAATATTGCATTGTCTGTCTTGGTTTTTGTTTTTTATTGGACAAGAGCAGCAAGGAGTGCATTTGAGGTTTGGGAGTCAGAAGGGTGTAAGTAGTATTTGCCAAACTTTACCTTTTATTGTCAAAAAATACAAAATATATGTTTTTATTGTTAAAAATATTCAAAATATGCCAGTTCCACCATTTTGAGACCACTAACTATGTTTACATGCAGAATATTTCATCATTCTTGCATATCTTGCATATAATGTGAGCACAAGAGGAGCTTTATCCCAGTGGCAACTTATCGAGAACTTTATGCAGGGGTGGGCTTAGTGATTTTAGGGCCCTAGGCAAACACAAGCATGGGGCCCCCTGAACCCAACCTTCACTCAATCCATCCTTTCTATACATTACCTTCAAGCTGGAGCTTGAAGGTAAAAAATAGCAGCTGTTGATTCTATGATGAATCAACAGTTTTATACTCTTGCAGCAGTTGTGGGAAAGAAAATGAGCATGTGGCAATATATATCATTAGAAGTCAAGTGGAGTAGTCCGCTGAGTAGGGAGGTGGCCATGACTCAAGATTGAAAGAGGAGTGTTTTCAGTAAGTACAGTTCTTTTAAACTAACGAAACATAAGCGTATAGTACTTGATATTGTCTTTTGTGGGGCCCTCTGGTTGCATTGGCCTACTTTTGCCTAATGGTAAGACCACCCCTGACTTTATGCCTCAACATTTAGTGCCAAACGGACACCGTAGTCCACCTACGCCCTCCAGATTTTTTTAAAAATTACTAAATAGATCTCCTCAAGAGCTTTTATTTGATATACAGATCTCATTTTTGCCCAAAGGTCCTCACCTTGACCCCATCTTCACATCTGAAAATCTGTTCAGGATCCACTGGTATTATGTTAACTGACAGTACTCTTTTTCAAATTGTTGGCTAATGTCAAATGATAGTGTTGCGTGGTCAAACTTCTAGTCTGCTAGGCGCATCTTGATGTTTTCCCTTGCACTATTCCCCTCTGGCTAAAGATAAGTGAAAAGGATAAACTATCCAGCCCTCACTGTAATTAAAAGTGGATGTAAGACAGAACCGAGGGAGTGCACTTATGAAGCTTGATAATGTCTGTTAGCATTTGAGCGAATGTGTGTAATACAACACTGTAAAGAGAATAATGAAATCGTCTCATGCAATTATTACATCTTTACAACATCTTTTATTCAGAAATGAACGAAAACAAACTTTTCCCACCGACGTCATTATGATTCAAAAATGAAGAGATTGGAATAAATGCAAGGCGGTTGACTGTAAAGATAACCATCAATGAGGATGTAACAATGTTTCACTCTCTCCCCCTCGTGAAACCCACGCTGCCAAATCCTTGACACAGCCCCCCCCAAGCCTGCACAGCGTCGCCTTGGCATCAAGACGCTGGTACAAGGATTGGGAGTTACCACACCAAGAGAGTGGAGGAGAGAGGGTGCACAGTAAGAATATTTCAAATTCAAGTAGCACAATATAGCACAAGTCCACATTTAAGCATAACTTTCTTTATATATATATATATATATGAACAATAAAACACATCAAACAAATCTGCAAAATAAAATATATGCAATGCCAACACTGTGTGAGTATATTTAGCTCTTTAGTTACCCAATATGTCTCATACCAACCCTTTTTCTGCTCTCTCCTGCGTTGCCGCTTGTCTTACCTCCTGCAACGCAAAGCCATTTCCTCTCTCGAACGCAATGCTCGCATTGAGTCATCTACTCTCTTCGCTTTTCTCGAACAACCTCTTTATTTTTAGCTTCTGCTGCAGTGATCTTCCTGCCTGCTGCCCTCTGCCCTGTTTTTATGCCCCTGTCCCCTCTATCCATGTCGCGATCCCTCTATCTAGCCCCCTGCACCCCCCCCCCCCCCCTCTCCCCCCCCCCAAAATCACTGTTCCTTAGAGCAGGGCCAATGGAGAGCCAAGCTGCAGGGTGAGGCACTTCCTCTGTGACAGGAAACTAACAACAAACACCAACCACCCAGATACCACAGACCCAAGGGGAGGAGAAAGGGAGTGGGGTGGGGGGGGTGGGGGGGTAGTGATGAGAAAGGAAGCGATAAAGATGTTTGATGACTTTAAAGAGAACTTGTAGAGGTCAGGCAAAGGTCAATGTCAAAAACACCCCTAAGTGTTGAGTTGAGTTCTGTAAACCAAAAGTGACTTTGCCTGCATTGTGCTGCGTTTTGGTAGAATGACTATTATTCTGTAATAGTGTTGAACTTCAGTCAGTTAGACAGACAGGAAGACAAGCACACACACACACACACACACACACACACACACACACACACACACACACACACACACAGGAAAATAGGAAAGAAAGCAAGAAAGAAAGAAAGGAGGAAAGAACAGCAAACAGCAAGATGGGAAGCGATGCCAAGATAGAGGGCCGGGTGCTGGTGGAGTGACAGAAGTGGTCTTGATAAGAGCTGGGTGGGGAACTTGTCTATGGGGGATAGTTGTTTATGAAGAAGGTCTACTCCTGCACGTTATCTGCTGCCGCATCCTCCACCGCACTCGCCACATCATTAACTCCAGACTTCATTAGCTGCATTGCCATAGGAAACCTGAATATATACCCTTATATGGTCAGGACATGGGGCCGCTTGTGTGAGCGATGATAGTACGTTCATTGCCATACTGTGTTGGTGTGTGTGGGGGGGATTCTGTCCTGATGATGCTTATCATGATTAATCGCTTGATTGAATGTGGGAAAATCTCCCTAATCATCCTGCATCAGTTTAGTTATTTTTCTGCAAATCTTATAGGATGATAACGGTTGAAGTATTTGCACAATGGCACTAAAGAAGAAGACAATCGAGGCTAAAGACAGCTTGGCTTTGTCTGGTAGGCACCTTAAACCTGTCTGATAATTCCATATCTACATAAATGTGTGTAAATAGCTGTCTCTCCTTAAAGCTGTAAAAAACTGTCAGTGGTGTGTATTTTTTTATGAAGTGAATATTCTGATATCTTCTATGGGACCCTAGCGTGTCAGTCTGTGTGTCTGTTGGCGCAGTATTTTGCAGCGGGTGTGGCGATATAGTAACAAAAACAGGAAATCCACAGTCACATAGGCAGGAAATGCTACTGTTCAGACAGAGAGGCATAAATAAACAGATAAAGGCAAGCAAACTTCTTCAGGACTCACTAAGCTACTTAGTGTTCTCACCAGCAAGCTGAAATTGTGCTTTACTTTCGAAGAAATAGTTTCTCATTTGTAGCCTTATTGTGTAAGAATTTCATTTTTCATTTCTCATTTTTCAATGTCATTCAAAGTCAAAGTCATCTGGGAATAAAAATGTTTTGTTGTTGAAAATCTTGTTGAAATGGAATAAATGTGACCGAAATTATGATGAAAGGTTGCCTCAATGACAACCAACTGACATTGATTTATGAAATAATGAAATGAGTGAAATGAATGCAAATAACTATGGCTATAATCTTTCACTAGTTTTTTCACTAGTCATTTTGATTGTGTAGATGAAGTCCATGCTTGATACTGATTGATGAATCCACTGTGCTGCTTTGATTGTCATTGGCTACCTTGTCCAGTGCTTGATTGTCGTTAGCAACAGTGCACAAAAGTCATGTGAAATGTTATACATTTGTGATTGTCACAAGACGTATGTAATTTTGTTGGTGGGTGTAGAACAAATCCTGAAGACTTCTTTCAGGACTGAAAATAAACTTGTCTCCTTGTATATTATTCTCTTTTGGATTTTGGTGACAGTAATAATTAAAGTTAGAAAAAGGAGGGAGACAAAATGATCAACAAATGAGGCCAAAATATCAAAGCTACAGTTTGAATGACTGCAATGAATTCAGTTTGTTTGCAGTAGTACGTCATCCATGTATCTCAGTTTCTTGTTGTTTTCTGGAATGTATTCGTCCACAGGTCTTTCTGCATATGTCAGAAACAAGTTTCTGACATAATATCTAATGACTGAAGAATGATTTCAAAGGTAATTGTCAAATCCAAGAAGTCTTGAAGAGAATGAACTTCTCGAGAACACAAGAACAGAAAACATTTTTACAGTCTGAGATGGACTGAAGGACAGAGAACATCTTTACAGTTCCTCGGTACACCTCAAAGATGTTCAAAGATGTTTCATGTTCTTGAGTTAATTTTCTTTGAGACAACTAGGGGGGAATGTTCTTCACAAGGCCACAAGTATCACCTTCTTAGATTTGATTTGATATCACCACCTCATGACTCCCTCTAGTGCTGCTCGATTGTCACTGGCCTTCTCCAGTATGTGTGTCTCCCTCCTCTCTCTCTTGAGTTAGTCACATCAGTGTTTTATTGAGTCAGTTTGCTGCTGGGTCAGCAAGTTTGACTTACCATTTTGTTCAAATGGTTGAGCTTATGTAGTGGTCTCAGTGAGTTAACTGGCATCTCTGTTGTGGATAGAAATTGAGAAATTGTGATCTGTTGAATAAGCATGATAACATTTAGTTGAGTCTGGTCCAGTACTGGACCAAGAAAGAAAGAGAGAGCGAGTGAGCTAGCAAGCGAGAGAGAGGGAGACAGAAAGGATGAATATTTGAAGACTGTTGTGGGGACATCATAGCACTTAGTCCAGGGCAAATAGGACAAATCGTTCAGATTTGCACAAACCACCAAAACCGGTACATGTACAGCAAATTCTATATACAATAATGTTTTGATGGCCAAGGAATACAATAGTGCTAACTATTTATCATCATAGGCTGTTTAACTGTTATCGTGTAATGGTCAATTTAATGATATTGCAATGAAATTGCAATTTTGAGAGAATTGGGAACTTTTCCATTTTTTCCATTCCATTACATCTGACTGTCATAGATAGTAAAATGACAATGTTCTTGGTTTTCTTAAAATAAAAATTCTATTTCTTTAGACAACATCATTCAATTGTCCTTTACATGATAACAATTAAACAGCTCATGATGTTTTCCGTATTTTATTTGTTGGCCATCAAAACAGGCGTAGACATATGTTTTCAATTCTTTCATGGTGAGTTCAACATGAACTTACCAAATTTAGGAATATCAATTTGCTGGTAATAGTGAAAAGAAAAATGGCCGCCATGGCAGGGTGGTACTCTTCTGAAAATGTTGGATTCATTTACATTTGGCCTTGCCTGGGCCTTCCGGTTGAGGGAGTAAATGTGGAACACGGGGTAAATGCTCCAGATATGCATGAATTTTATGTTTATCTTTTAAGTAAATAATTCATAATTAGCGCCCAACCCACTATATGTGACTCCCAGCATGTTATTTGATGTGGTCAATCAGTAGTGATGTTGTAGATGTCATCAGGAATTATTCCTTACAAACTCCTTCCTTACAAACTATACTGGAATACTGATACAAAATAAACAAAATAAAACTACTTTTAACCTCCTATCACACATGAGACTCACATTTTATTCAACTGTCCATCCGTTTCATGTCTTGAACACATTTAATATATACTTTAGTGAAAAGATCTCACTGCATGATCAGATTAAAATTCACAACTTTAATCCAGTAAACAAATATACATAGATATATTTAATCTATAACCAGTGTTTAATTTGTAAAACAGGAGGTCCCAGAGCGCAGAGATGGCGTTGATCCGGCGGGTTGGGGGGACAATAAAGGATATTGGAAATTGAATGCATATCTATTAGTCTAGTTATGAGGAATATTACAACACTTTGAAAAGAATAATTGCTGAAGTTTAAAATTGTACTATATCCTCCAACTGCAACAAATGTGAGTATTTAAAATTTAAAGGTAAGAGAATACTCAATATATTTTTTAGCAAAAACCTCAATAAGCAAAAGAAGGCATATGAAGATATATGAACATATACCAACTATGAAGCAGAGACTGATCACACTAATCTAAAAACAAGGAAAGGATAAAAGAGTGCTGGATAATCTGAGACCTATCACACTTTTGAATGCAGATTATAAACTTTTCACTGACGTCCTTGCTGCTAGATTACAAGAAGGTTTGATACCAATGATTAGTGATACGCAGTCTTGATTCCTAAAGGGAGATCGACCCACAACATCCAACAACATCCGCTTGGTCTTTGATCTCATTGAATATGGTCATATGATTGAAGATTATGGATTCATATTATTTTTAGATTTCTATAAGGCGTTTCACCTAGTAGAACACTTTTACCTTTTATATTAGAAACTGTATGTCACTTCGGGTTTGGAAAGAAATTTATAGGTATCATCAAAGTGTTATACAAGAATATTAATAGCTGTGTATCTTTTACCCAAGGCACATGCCCAATATTTGAAATAAGGAAAGGTATCTAGCAAGGTTGTAGAACCTCACCATTATTATTTATAACGATAGTCAAATTATTATTATTATTAAATTATACGTCTATCATTTTACAAAATTCAGATTTGTTTCTGTAATTACAGATATCAATTTAAGTAAAGTCCCTATTTTACTTTCATAATATTCCATTGATTTTACAGTGGTGGTCTATGGGGAAGATGAAATAATCCCCTTCACCGGACGGCTGTGGTACTGCAACTTTATTACCACAATGACGTAGTCACTGACACCGGAAGTAAAACCTTGGCTGATAAGGTTCGGAGCAGAAAGACCATCGGTTTCCTGACAGGAACCAGTAACAGAGGTAGCAGCCTACTGGTAAAATACTACTAGTAAACAACTGCCCTTCAGAGATCCTAAAGCGTGTTTCTCTATCTAAGGTAACAGTTTCTAAAAATTCGTAACGTGTGTGTTGCATATTCACATTTAGTAGCTAATGTTAGCGTAAACAGCGAGCTCAATTCCTTTGTATTTCGTTCTACCTCTTTTGGCCAGCTATTGAAACTTGTCCAAAGGCATTATGACCCGCCACGGGAAGAACTGCACGGCTGGGGCTGTGTACACTTACCACGAAAAAAAGAAAGACACAGGTGAGAACAATGCGGGAAATTGCATTTCAATTTATCCCCATCAATCAAGCTGCCCGACAGCAGGCTAGCATAGTAAAGTTAATCAACAACAAAAGCGGGAGATTATGAAGCTAATGGTTTGCATGAAATAATGTGATATGTAATATTAAATGTCTTTGTCCTCCTAGCAGTAATTAAACCTAGCAGGTCTTTTCGGCTTCGTCTAGATAATAAATGCTACATGGTTTATGATTAAATTGTAGGATTAAATTAGCCTAGTCTGTCGTTTCTGCTTAGATATCAATTGAATTGATGAAACAAAAAAGCAAAAAAAAGAAGCTATCCCTTTTTTGAGCCCACTCCTTTTTCCCCACCTTAAAAATTAACACTAATATTAATATATAAAATGAATAGGCCTGTTTCCTAAGCGAGCACAGCGAGGGGACAAGTTCCACACAGGTTTATGTATGAGATTAGATACTATGTCAAAATAACAAAACAATGAGACACTCTAAATTGCCCAAAGGTATAAATCGGTCTGTTTGACTTCAGTTTTTGAATGCATCAACGTCACCGCGTCAAATTCCTTGTACGTGCGTATGTACTTGGCCAATAAATTTGATTTGATATGTATTTCAAAAATGTGGCAAAATTTGCATAGTGTTTCCTGTTGAGCCCTTTGTAGACTCTTCCAGTGAATCATGTAACAGCATTCTAATACGACTGGCTTTCACCCTGGTCAGCGTCGTCTGGATATGGGACCCAGCGCGTGCGACTGGGCAAAGATGCAATCAAAGACTTCGACTGCTGCTGCCTTTCTCTCCAGCCTTGCCAAATCCCCGTTGTGACGTAGGTTTTAAATACACACATACACATAAACTTTCTTGGTCACAGCAAACACAGTGTTTCTTTTTTTCCCTTGGTATCCTTAGTCCAGATGGTTACATGTATGAAAAGCAGGCCATTCTGGAATACATACTGCACCAGAAGACACAAATTGCCAAGAAAATGAAGGTAAGCGTTGTACCTCTGTCTGTCTCTGCTTTAGTATAGGAAGTCCACAACAGAATTAACAACATGAATAGTTTATTTTACATAGTGTGAATTAGTCCTGTTTAGTGTTTTCACGATACCAGACTTCCAATACTAAATTTAATATGTAGAAATTCAATATAACTACGATGCCACTGCAAACAAGAAAAACCATCAAGCAACATTACGGAACCACGGTGACTGAGATGCTTTACTCGTGTTTCCTCATTGACCTGACAGCTTTGTAGCAACCTTTGCACAGGGGTTTTGATGTAGGCTGAGTGTCCATCTTTGCTCAGTAAGTGAAATAGTTCCTTTTTTGGCTCCTGGTACCAGTTTGTCAACCAGTTTAGGTGGACTAGGATCCTGTTCAAGAAGTGGTGCACTGTCATGGATGCTGTTGAATGTTTTCAGCTGTTAGTCAAGAGCCACACTGCTGCTCTATGCCAATCCTCCTCCTCCTTCTTATTGTTCCAATCTGTTCCTAAACGGCCACTAGAGGGGGCTGTGAAATAACATTTCAGCTTGCAGAAAAACATTTGGTGAAAGTACAGGGTTGTTCCTGGCTCAGAATCAGGCAAAGGTGGTAACTCAGCTTACCAAAATTTCTGCACACATGCATGTGCCCTCTTTTTTAAAAAAATTTTGTTGAAATTTTAACTGCAAAATGCATCCATCTGGAGCACTTAAACGTGAACAAACATGGTTCTAAATGAATTGGCATAGTCAAGACTTTGAATAGCAGTCTGGACAGGCCTACAGTGCTATTGTGGTGTGCTGTCTCTTATCTGTTGCTGTCTCACTTCTCTCTCCTCCCCTCTGAATTCTTCTCTTGCCTCTTATTTTTCTCCTCCCCACATCTCTGTCTCTGCCCTCATCTCCTCTCGTGTTCAGTTCACATTGTTCAAAAGATGGATAGAGAATGATAGTTTTCAATTAGTACATGAAAAGGATATACATTATGTATTCATCATTCCTTATGTCTATACTGTAAAAGAAAAAACTGGTTGAATCCAAAACTCATACATGTGCTTCTATATATTTCACTTTATTTAAGTCATGTTATGACAACCTAACCGACCGTAAGATCTTTGTTTATTAGATATGGAAACTCAACATTTAAGCATAACGTATTTTAAGAAACAAATTATTTTGATGTGATCTTCTTTTAGAAAGCTACCAAATAAACACAAAGACATATAATCTTTACAATCTTGTAAATTCCACTGGCTTTGCTTAAATAACCATTTAAGAGAGAGAACACTGTGCACATTTTTGTTTTCACCTTTTTATCTTATCTTACCAGCCATGATAAAATATTTGAACAAGGCGTGTTAATAAAATAAACATGTTGGCCGTAAAGTGGTAATTTAAAACCTAAGTTCACCTTTTCCACCCAAGTTGTCAGTTATGGCTCTTTGTGTAATGATGAAGCTGCAAAAATGGTCTGCGCTAAACAGAGGCTTACTAGCTATACTATGTACTGTTCCATTAAATAAAATCCATCTACTCACATTTGTAAATTTGCGCCCTTTGCCCTGAGTTATGTGGATTTTCACTCTCCAATACTCCAGGCCTATGAGAAGCAGAAGCATGCTCAGAAGAGCGACAGCCAGCTGGAGTCCAAGTTGGAGGAGAGAGAGAGGGTGGAGAGGTTCAAAACCAGGGAGAACAGCATCGTGTCCAAACCTATCAACCCTTTCACCTCTGGTACGTCTGTGCTGTGTGTGTTGAGTATGTAGTGTGCCCTGATTGAACTTTCAAAAACCACACTTTCAAGCTCAGTGCAACATCCAACCCTCTGCGTAGGAGAGTGGATTTTCATTCCAGCCAAGCACTACAACAGTTTATTTCACAGATTAGTTCCTCTCTTATTGAATGTGTGTTAATCACTTTAATGACCTGCTGTAGTGATTGGTTGGAATGACTCCACCGCATTACTTGCTTGTACACTTCTGTATACATCCTAGTCAAAAAGGCCATATTCCTTTTTAATATAACTGCCTTCACTAAAGCTATTTAGGCTGCGCCAACAGCCATAATCTGTGTATGGTGCAACACCAGCAGCATGTCCTATTCATTCAGTATTCAATAGATGAGAGTATTTATCTGTGAAAATAACTGCAAAACAACTCCTGATTGTAAATGTATAAGTAATACATTGCTGTGTTCTTCCTCGCCAGGTCAGGCCAAAGGCAGTGAGGCAGGCAAGGCAGGCAAGGCAGGTAGCGGCTTGGCAAAGTCCTCCACAGCTGGTTGTTCAGCAGCCACCTCCAGCCAGAGTCTACCCAGCTTCTGGATCCCCTCTTTGACACCAGAGGCCAAGCCCACCCAGCTGAAGAAACCAGTGAGTGGCAGCATTAGCCATTTCAGATTCAGGGACTTCAGAAATGCTGTTTTATGCTGATTCTTGCTTGGCAAATGACCTGTCATGCACAAACTGCTTTGAAAAAAGGGAATACGATTATATTCCTGAAAAACAAGTATGTGCTTTTTGTCTGTTAGTGTGGAATTCTGTCTACTGTTTGTGTGTGGTGTAAGAATCGTTGCCTCTGTTTGCTCTAAGTGTCATGGTGTTCCCTGTCAATTTGACCTGTCTGTCTCTTTTAATATTAACAGTGTTTAAGGGCAGATGTCCCCACATAAACCAAAATGAAACTGCTGTTTGAACAAAAGGTCTCTTTAAAGCGGATCCTTGGCTGTTGACGAGCAGTCCCATATTACTAAATGGCATTCTACCTCTGCAGTGATAACAAATGAAGTGACTTTGTTGGCCATCACCTCTCTAATCAATCTCCTTTTCCCTCCTTCCTCCCTGTCTGTCAGAGTAAGACTGTGTTGTGTCCTATGTCAGGACGACCCATTAAAATGAATGAGTTGATCACTGTGCGCTTCACCCCCCTGGACCCCAGCCTGGACCGAGTGGCCTTGCTCACCCGCCAGGTCAGTGATCTTTAGTCTAGACTGAGGCTGTTGGGATTTTCTATGATAGCTGAGTTGAGATGTGACGTTTGCCATTCTGTGTAAATAATTGGTGTTGGTATGCATTTCTATTTTCTGTATCTGGATATACCGTATATCCAGAACGCAAAATTACAATGATTTTACACCATTTGCTCCTTAAATGTCTGTGTCTTTGGGAACACCAATGCTACAAGGTAAAAGAGTGAATTTAGAGCCTGTGTTTTGTGCTATAGTTTGTGAACAAATCTATTTTCCTGGCCAGTTTTGGTAGTATGTTCCACATCTGTCTTCTCTCTTCAGGATAGGTATGTCTGTGCAGTAACGAAAGACACACTGGGCAACAGTGTTCCCTGCACCGTTCTCCGAACCTCGTGAGTAACAACATACTAGCATGTCTACCTTCGCTCTCACATACAGCAGTAAGATTGCTTGGACCACGGCTCCCAGGAATTACTAGCTTTTAGACAAATTCCTTCTCTTGTATTCCTGCTACTGCAATCTTTTTCTCTCCTAAACTATTCTGCTCTTTGGTCATCACCCTCCTGCCTGGATATAATTAATCCATTCTCTTTGCTCTTGTTTGCATCCCCCACCTTCCACCCCCTGGTTCCTAGGGGTGCTGTGGTGACTCAGGAGTGTGTGGAGAGGTTGATCAGGAAGGACATGCTTGATCCTGTGACTGGGGACAAACTGTCTGACAAAGACATCATACCACTGCAACGGGTCAGTTCTTGTACTTCTATCCTTGTGAGAATGAGTTTGAGTTTCAGTCTTCATCTTTTAAAGAGACAAGTTGTCAAGTTTGCCAAAGACCACCTGGATGTTCCACAAAGCTACTGAAGCAATGTTCTGTGGAGAGATGAGATAATTTTACTTTTTTGGTAAGAGGGCACACACACCGTTTGGAGGAGAAAAAACACTGCTTACCAACAGCAAAACCTCATCCTGACTGTGAAGCATGGTGGAGGAAGCATCATGGTTTGGGGTTGCTTTGCTGCCTCAGAGCCTGGATGGCTTGCAATCATTAAGGGAACAATGAATTCCAAATTGTATCAGGAAATTCAGGAAAAAGAGAATATCAGGGTAATGGTCCCTGAAGCATACCAGAGGTTGGATCATGCAGCAATGACCCCAAACACAAAAGCAAATTTACAACAGAATGTCAAGTCAGAGTCTTGACCTTAACCCTATTGAAATCTTGTAAGACCTGAAGCAAGCTGTTCATGCAAGACTTCCCAAAATATCAATGAATTGAAAGAGTTCTGTGAGGAGGAATGGTCCAAAATACCTTCTGTTGTGCAAGTCTGATCAGCAGCTTAGATGAAGATCAGACCGTATTTTAGGTGCCATTTATGCTGGTAATTCAAAAGGGTTCACAACCTTATGTGTGTGCAATGGTCTTGGATGCTAGCAGAGTATTTGTTTATAAATGCAGGGTTCCTACAGTCATAGAAAATCTGGAAAGGTCATGGAATTCATAAAATGTTGTTCAGGCCTGAAAAGGTTATGGAACATATCATGGAAGTTTGTTGATAGTCTTTTTTCCAACCAGTGAAATGTTTAATGGCAAGCGTGGCTGCATGTTGAGCTTCCTGATAGTATTGGCTACAACAAGTGATAGTTGTAGCTGTCTAGACATGGGACATTCAGATCAGATATTCAATGTAAAAATGTGACAGTCTCCAACATAGATTCTAACAAATATTGGTCATGGAATTTTGTTAGGAAAAAGGTGTAGGAACCCTGTAAATCCCATAATTTGTCTCACATAAGCTAGTAGTGCCTGGCTTCATCATTATATTGTTTTGCCTTCTCTTCTGTCAGGGTGGAACTGGGTTTGCTGGCTCCGGGGTCGAACTTGGCGCCAAAGAGGCTCGACCAGTGATGCAAGTGTGAGAGCAATTTGGATTTGAGAAGTGGAGAATGTTTGCAGGATAGCAGCACCAGGAAGCAGGGTGGTTCACTATGGTTATACGTACAAACCAAATAACTAAATTCCCTACTCAGGGTGTCTGCAAGTTTCAGTAAGTTAAACTTAAGACTTTCTAAAGCCTTTTTTTACAGAAAAATCCAACACTAACACTGATTTTAATAAATTGTGGCGATGTAATTTGCAGTTCTGGTTGTTGTTGGGTGGTATTTTTCTACTGCCTAAATGTAGACGACCTAACGTCATGGTATTTCCAGCGCATCTGCAATGGAGTTTGATAGCTGAAAAGAGATACCAATTTCTCTGCCGACAGTAATCTCAATAGTCCATAACAAAATGCAGCCACAGCTTGCATCTTTGCTGTTGTCAGTAGCATTTGAGAGTATGATGTAGGTCTATGTGACTGACAACAAAACACTTAAGGGATGTATTTAACAGTGTTCAAGTGCTTTTTTTTTTTTTTTAATCAGGCAACCATTCTCAAGTCATCTTAAAGGAAATTCTGATTATTTTTAACCATGCCCTAATTTTCCTAGTTTTTGCCATCATGCTGATCGATTCTGGTCAACATTTGTCAGAATTGGCGTTCTAGCAAAAAAAAAAAAGGAGCTACAGACACCCGCTTAGCATTTTCTTTTTCTTTTTCTTTTTTTTTTTACTGCTAAATATTTCAACTTTTCTTTTACATGTACATTGAGTTGTGGAAAGATTGTTTCATTGTGTGTCTTATTTGTTCTTTTATTTTACTATAAATAAAAGGGTGAATTGACTCACATTTTGATCTGCTGTATATTTTATACAAGTTGTAATAGATGTTACACACACACACACACACACACACACACACACGGGCAAGTGTATTACCGATAAGGAATGACTGGGAAGGCTGGTAAAGGTCATGATAAAAGGAGGATTTTCTAGGGATCAGGGTACATGTGAAGGGTTCTATTCCAAAATGCCATATGAACATTTTAGAAAAAGATATATTAATTGCATTATCCAATATCAACCAAAGACTTCATTTATCTACTAATCTTTAAGTGACAGTTTGTCTTAATTAATCATTTTGTAGGAGTAGGAGGTCAGGGGCCTCTTCCACAATGCAGGTTTAGAAAAACAGCCATTAATCTCGCAAGCCTGGTTTGAGTCAATCAGGGCTAAAGCGGTTCCACAAAGCCGAAGTCAAGCTACCGTGATCTGGCTAATCCAAGCCAGGCTCAAGCAATCCAGATAATTGTGCGTGCACAGTTGTACACAGTTTATTTAGGCAGCCCGAGAGGTCGATCATGGAGCTGATCGATTCATCATGGCGAAAAATTACGGTAAAGACAGAGCCACTTGTTCACGGCCACTGAGCAGCAACTTTTAGTGGAAGTCTATGAAGAATTCAGGCATATAACTAAAACGGGAAATACAATTGCCACAAATAAAGGGAGAGAGAAAACTTGGCAACAAATAGCTGATAGGTTGAATGCGTAAGTAATTGTTGAATTAAAAACTAACAACGTTGATAGATCTAATTAAATATGTGTTCCATATTAGCTGTGCTAAAAATATTATACATGCAACCATGTCATATATGAAACCTCAGACTTTAACTACCACAATGCACACAATCTACGGGACTGTAATTAATGCTTTCACCTGAGCACCTATACTACTCAAGCAATGTTGGTCCGGGTAACCCAGCGGGTCTGATCTGTCCCTGAAAGTTCTTTCTCCTTGGAAATCCCTGCATACACGACCACAACCTCATCTATGAATGGACAGGCCATGATGGACATAGGATGAGACATGGGTCTTCCTCTGTGTTTTATAAACCCTTTAATTGATGTGAATAAAGAGATGGGAGTGCTGTGTGGGTATTTGATCCTACCAAGAAGAATCAGGTACTTTTTGGAATGGGTTATAAGCACAAATGGGAATATAGTAGTTTAACCTTTTTGTGGAGTACAGTCACCCTGGTGTGATCATTCTAAAATGCATTCTAACATTCTAATTGATGACATAAAGTGAACTGAACTAACCCATTCAATAGAGATGATCAAAACAGGAGAATTTTATATCTGGCGAAAAAATAAAAAGCAAACAATCTCAACCGATAATGACGTTTTCATTTGCCCCACATACATTCCCCCACCTGAGTCACCCTATTTCAATGAGGAGTGTTTCTCCATTCTAGAGGGGGAGATTAGTAACTTCCAGAATAAAGGGAATGTTCTCATCTGTGGTGACCTGAATGCTAGAACAGCAGAAAAACCAGACACCATCGACAATCACAGGGATAGACATATAATAGGTAGCAACAGCCTTCCCCAACCCACATAACCCCCCCCCCCCCCCAAGAAACAACTATGACAAACTGACCAATACAAATGAGACACAAGTTCTACAACTCTGTCGTACACTGGGTCTGTACATAGTCAATGGCAGGCTAAGGGGGTACTCTTTTGGAAGGTACACCCACAGTTCATCTCTTGGCAGCAGCACAGTCGACTATTTTATTTCAGACCTCAACCTTGTGTCTCTCAGAGCATTCACAGTCAGCCCCTTAACGCCTCTTTCAGATCACAGTAAAATTACAGTCTACCTGAGGAGGCTAGAAACCAACTACGCGGCATACCAGCCCAATAAACTACATCCCACTACTCAGTCCTATAGATGGAGAACGAACAGCAAGGAAGATTACGAAAAGGCAATTGGCGGCCAACAAATCACTCCTGGACAAATTTCTGGCTCTATCCTTTCCCTATAGTGATGACAGTGTAAATTTGGCTGTTAAGAACATAAATATAATATTTGATAAATTAGCATTAATATCTAATTTACAGAAAAAGAGTAAACCAAAAAGAATAAATGATGACAAATGGTTTGACAAAGATTGTAAAAATCTAAGAAAATAATTGAGAAATGTATCTAATCAGAAACACAGAGACCCAGACAACCAATCAACACGCCATCACTATATGGAAACACTAAAACAATACAAATATACTCTCAGAACAAAAAATGAACAGCATATCAGAAATCAGCTAAATACAATTGAAGAATCATTGGAATCAAATTAATTCTGCGAAATTTGGAATACACTAAATAAAGCACCTAATGACGAATTGGCAATCCAACATGGTGATATTTGGACTAATCACTTTGCAAATCTTTACAGCAAAATAACAAATAACCCAGACCAAAAAAGAATAGAAGGAAAGTTAAAAATTCTTGAATCAACAATCAGAGACTACCAGAATCCCATCGACACCCCAATTACAGAAAAAGAACTACTAGAAAAAATAAACAATCTAAAACCCAGAAAGGCCTGTGGTGCTGATACCATTTTAAACAAAATGATCAAATACTCTAAACAAAATACAATGAATTACAATTGGCTATCCTAAAGGTTTTCAACATCATCCTAACTGCAGGTGTTTTCCCAGACATTTGGAACCGAGGACTGATCACACCAATCTACAAAAATGGCGACAAATTTGACCCAAATAATTATAGAGGAATCTGTGTGAGCAGTAACCTGGGAAAACTATTCTGCAGCATTATAAATAGCAGACTCATGCATTTCATTGATGAACACAACGTCCTGAGTAAAAGTCAGATTGGATTTCTCCCAAATTATCGCACATCCGACCACATCTTCACCCTCCACACCCTAATTGATAAACAAATGAACCAATACAAAGGTAAACTTTTTGCATGTTTTGTAGATTTAAAAAAAGCATTCGACTCAATTTGGCATAACGGACTTTTCTATAAACTAATTGAAATTGGTGTTGGGGGGACAACATACGATATAACAAAGTCAATGTACACAAATAACAAATGTGCGGTTAAAATTGGCAACAACCAAACAGATTTCTCAGGAACGTGGCGTGAAACAGGGCTGCAATCTGTCCCCCACCCTATTCAACATCTACATTAATGAATTGGCTCAAACACTAGAACAATCTACAGCACCTGGTATCACTCTACATGACATGGAAATCAAGTGTCTGCTATACGCAGATGACCTGGTGCTGCTGTCTCCCACCAAGGAGGGGCTACAGCAGCATCTAGACCACCTGCACAGGTTCTGTCAGACCTGGGCCCTGACAGTGAACCTAAAGAAAACCAACATAATGCTATTCCAAAAAAGGTCTGGGAATCAGGATCACAAATATAAATTCTATTTGGACACAGTTGAATTGGAACACACAAAAAACTACACATATTTAGGCCTAAATATCAGCTCCACAGGCAGTTTCCACATGGCTGTGACTGACCTGAGAGACAAAGCAAGAAAAGCTTTCTACGCAATTAAAAGAAACATCAAACTAAACATTCCTATTAAAATTTGGCTAAAGATTTTCCAGTCGGTCATAGAACCCATTGTTCTATATGGCAGTGAAGTTTGGGGTCCGCTAAGCAAATATCAAACATTTACAAATTGGGACAAACATCGAATTGAGATGCTACATGTCGAATTTTGTAAAAATATATTACACCTCCAAAGAAAAACTCCAAATAATGGCTGCCGAGCAGAGTTAGGCCAATAGCCCCTCCAAATTAAATGCAAAAAAGAGCCATCAAATTTTACAACCATTTAAAAACAAGCGGGCCACAAACCACCACAAAGCACTGCAATGCCAAGAGATGAACCTGGAGAAGAGTCCCCTCAGCCAGCTGGTCCTGAGGCTCAGTTCCCTGACCTCTACTGGTACCAGCCCTACGGAGCCTCAGGTCAGCCCTCAGACAATCCGGCCCAACCAAATTATAGCAAGACAAAAAGAGAAATATATCACTTATTGGAAAGACCACAAAAACTCAAAGCAAAATGGATTGTTATTTGGCCCTAAACCAACAGTACACAGTGGCAGAATACCTGACCACTGTGACTGATCAGAAACTGACAAAAACATTGACTAGGTACAGACTCAGCGGGCACAGCCTGACCCTGGAGACTGGCCGCCATAGGCAGACCTGGCTACACAGGGAGGACAGGCTGTGTCCACTCTGTACACAAGGGGAAGTGGAGACAGAGACACATTTCCTGTTACACTGCCACAAGTATTCACAAATTAGAACATTATTCTTCCCCAAAATTAAAAACAAATATAAAGAATTCGATACACAATCAGAAAGAGTCTGATGAGGACTTTTTTTAAATGACTAAAAATAGGAAAAAATCAAATAAAGTGCTGAGCAACAGTGCAAAGGGTTTTAAAGTGTGATAGGGTGGATGACAGCTCAGTGGAAACAGCGGGGAGCCAGTTAACACAGGACGAAGAGCACAGTGGTTATTCCCCTGCAAAAATCAGGAAATTCCTGCAGGACAACAAGGGCCTGAGGGATGTGAAAGTGGAAGATTTCTTTCCTGACTTAAAGCCTTTCGTTTCGTCAGACCGGAGTGATCACACTCAAAAAATTTTGATTTAGGGGATGAAAGTCTCACCAACCAAGAGGTTTTCGGGCTGAAAAAACTGATTTTCAAAACAAAAGCAAAACTGTCTGATGATAGTGTTTAAAAAGATAGCAGTGTCTGCTCTTTGCTTTATCATTGTTGGTTTTTATTTTATTTCCATGTGTGGCCTTAAATTAGACACTTTAAACCTGAACAGAGCCAGGAGTGATGAAAAAAGGGCTTCTCTTTTCAAGTTGATGGAAATTAAGAAACTAGACGTAGTGATGCTTCAGGAAACACATAGCACTGTGGACAATGCAAGCCAGTGGAAAAAAAGAGTGCAGTGGTGAAATTATTTTAAGTCATAAAACGAGTAACAGCGGGGGAGTTGCCATTGTTTTTTCTAAAAATTTTAAACCATGTTCATGTGAGGTAGAGGAAGTAATACCTGGACACTTGCTAATGGTGAAAACACAGCATGAAAATGTGAAAACAGTTTTTCTTAATGTGTATGTTCCTACCCATCCTGTTGAAAGGCTCAATGTTTTAGATGTTTTGTGTACTGTTTTATGCAACAGCAGCACTGAAGACTTTTTATGTGTCGGGGGGGGGATTTTAACTGCACAGAGGATGCAAAGATGGACAGAAACCACCAAGAGCCTCATCCTGCCTCTTCCAGAAGGTTCAGACAGCTAACTGAGGAGCATGAACTCCTAGATGTTTGGCGAAGTCTGAATAAAAAGGCCAGACAGTACACTTGGTCTCATTGTAAAGACAATGTGCTGTCTCTGATGAGACTAGACCGATTATATTGTTTTAAACACCAGCTGAATGTTTTTAAAGGCTGCCAGATACATCCTGTAGGTTTTACTGATCATCATCTTGTGTGTTGTTGGGTGCTGATTAAAGATGTTAGGGTAGGGAGCGCCTATTGGCAACTTACTGCACGACAAGACTTTCAGAGATGCCTTTGAGTGTCTCTGGAATACACATAGGACATGCAAATCTGGTTTTAAGAGTATTCAGCAGTGGTGGGACATTGGGAAGTGTCAAATAAAACAGCTCTGTCAGCAGTATACTCGTAATGTCACTGGTGGCATCACCAGATCTTTGAGGGTTCTAGAAACTGAAGTGGTAGAACTACAGTCTTTAGTAGAGTCTACAGGAAATCAGGGACATTTTGAGGCCCTAAAATCCAAAAAGGTGGCTTTGGCCAACCTGTTGGCCATTGCAGCACAGGGAGCGCTGGTCCACTCACGTTTCATGGATGTCTCCCAGATGGATGCTCCATCACAATTCTTTTTTGGATTGGAGAGGAAAAACGGGCAGAAAAAACTGATGCACTCTCTACGCTGCAGTGACGGCTCTGCAGTCTCAGATTCTGCAGAGATTCGCAGGTTTGCTATTTGTTTTTACAGAGACCTTTTTTGAGTTCAGTGAGAGCCCGGAGGTGGCTGAGGAGTTTTATACTGGCTTGCCTCAGGTTGACGCTGGAGTCAATAGAAGACTGAAGGTCCAGCTCTCTCTGGGTGAACTGTACACCGCAATGATGAGCCTGCAGAACGGCAGGGCGCCAGGAATAGATGGACTTCCTGTGGATTTTCTTTAAGTCTTTCTGGTGTGTGTTGGGTGAGGACCTGTTGGAGGTCTTCAAGGACAGTTTGAAGAGGGGCCAGCTGCTTCTGAGCTGCAGGAGAGCAGTCATCACTCTGCTGCCTAAGAAAGGAGACCTGCAGGAGTTAAAGAACTGGAGACCGGTCTCTCTGCTATGCACGGACTACAAGATACTGTCCAAAGCTCTGGCCTCCAGACTCAGAGAGGTCCTGAATGCAGTCATCCATACGGACCAGACTTACTGTATGCTCAACAGGCTCATCAGTGATAACATCATTGTAATTCGGGATGTTCTGGAGGTTTCTAGTTCATTGGCTGTAGATACTGGTCTGATTTCTATAGACCAGGAAAAGGCTTTTGATCGGGTTGAACACCAATATTTATGGCACACACTCACTGCTTTTGGGTTCAGCCCTCGCTTCATAACCATGATCCAGGTGTTGTACAGTGACATTGCGAGTATACTCAAAATCAATGGTGGGCTCAGTGCTCCGTTCAGTGTTCAGAGAGGGGTGAGACAGGGTTGCTGCCTTTCGGGCGCTTTGTACTCGCTCAAGATTTTCTGTTTCAGAGCTGGTAACAATACTATAAGAAGATGGGTGTGTAAAATAAAAACATGGATACACAGTATCAGCTCCCCGTTCATGTTGACATCAATAATTTGAGTCTTAAATTTGTTGGCTCCTAACCTTGTCAAATGTATTGACTGGAATAAAATAAATGTTATATTGAATGCTTTCTTTTAAGACTTGAGATAGTCTTCAAGTACGTTACATGTATTTGCAAAACATTAACATTATTCATTTCCTGAGCCATAACATATTTGAACAAAATCGTCACAGTTCATCGTGGCCATCTACCCGCATGCCTCCGTAGTCTGTTATGGTGCTGATCTTGATGTAGTCTATCTTGTCCAGCAGCTCAGACAGAGAGAGACGGCCGTCCTGACAAAAGACCAAAGCAGAGGATGACGAGGGATGGAAACAAACCATTCAGGGTGAAATATAGTATGTAGTTGGGTTTAACTCTAAATATAGTTATTATATAATTGTTGACTATTTCAACGATATGATCAAACAATATTACATCTATAAATATCAACTCACGAAAGTTAGAAATTATGGTATCAAAGAAATAAATGTAATTGTGTGGCGGACTCGGGGGAGGGAGGGTGGTAGGCCCGGCCTGCTGAGTCCACCTGAGCCTACCACCCTCCCTCCCCCCCAGTCCGCCACAAATTGCTTATTTGAAAATTAAGACTTTTCTTTCCAATCACTGTGGCCTTTGATTTATCATCAGCATAAAATGTGTAATGGATATCCTTTTGATATGTCTTTATAACCTTCCCCAGACTAATGCACATTCACTACTCTCTTCCTGAGGTCCTTTGAGGTCACTTTCACCTGCACGGTAACACCAAACTGTCCAGGTTTCTCACCTGGATTTTACTATTTAGCAACCTGATTCTACTTACCTACTTGATCTATCTAATGCAAGAGGAGGTTCACCTGCACACCTGCACTAATTCCCTTCAAACTATTTTCATTTACAATTGTCTTCCTTTTATTTCAGTTATGAAAAGGTTAGTTTTAATTAAATAAGGATTCCACTTGTAAAAGCTAAAAATTTATATAATTACACAGGTCAACTTTAAAGCATGACTGTACATAAATACTGTATATTCTCTCTCTCTCTCTCTCTCTCTCTCTCTCTCTCTCTCTCTCTCTCTCTCTCTCTCTCTCTCTCTCTCTCTCTCTCTCTCTCTCTCTCTCTCTCTCTCTCTCTCTCTCTCTCTCTCTCTCTCTCTCTCTCTCTCTCTCTCTCTCTCTCTCTCTCTCTCTCTCTCTCCATACCTTCATGGCCATGCAGTCTAGCCTCTATCAAATGGAAACAATAAACATGGTTCACAAACATGACAGTGAATTTAGCTCAGTCCAGATCTGTTTGGGATCAGTACTGCTTTGAAATAAAGTCAGTAGAGTCAAAACCATCATCAGCAATCATACGATTAGCTGGCATGGTCTCTATGTCTCCATAGGCCCCCTCTCATATGACAATAATGCAACTTCTGCACTATGGTTAAAACATTTTTTTTATTTAGTAATGCATTAAACTATGTAATATCTCCGCCATATCTACTTTATTTTAAGAAGAAAAACTATTGCCATATGTTATATAAAATTAGTATATCTCATATCTCATTCGCCATAGGCAAAAAAAGAAATGGATCTGGATAGTCTGAAAGCCCCAAAATGAACACTTGAGGACTATTGACAATGGCAATGCTTATAATAATGCTAAATGTTCATTAATTAATTATATTTATATTAATTGGATTTTGTTAAAATTATTCATTTTCCATGACCACTTATTCCTATTATTCCTGTGATTATTACAAATGATATACCTACTTTTGGTATACAAAAGTATACGTCTCTCAACAAACTCTTCTAAAAACTATCTCTTCTAAAAGCTTGTCTACTTACAATTGCGCTTTTATCTATTGGCTCCTCTCTAAGAAAAGGAGCAGACATGTCTGGAAATGGAGTTCATGGATGGGGTAATCTTAAAAAGGGCACAGTCATAATGCAGCTAACTCTTGACTAAGCCTGCGATTCTTAGACTAAAAACATAATGTCAAATTGTCAACAAACTTATGCTGCTAACTCAGTTATCTACATACAAGGAAATGGTGCCAAGCATGGAGCAAGATCCCTGTGGAAGATTTCCAGCACTTTGTTTCCAGGCCTCCAAGAATTCATGCTGTTCTGGAAGCAAAAGGAGTCCTATACCTGGTCCTGGCAATCTCTACCTAATAAAGTGTATGAGCGTATAAATCTGAGACAAAAAGCTACTGGAGACCTAATGCTTTGTTGCATTTGTAACATTATATATCATCATTACAAAATACAAAATACAGTAATATGAGACAAATGTTTCAAAAGAGTGGTTAGTGTCAAAGAAATACATTTGTAGAAAAAAACATGGCTTTATTTCATATTCAGAGAGACAAAACATACACCATTTAACAGTGTAATTCACTTTTACCTCTTCTGTTCACCTCCTTCCCTTCCTCCCTGTAGTGTGTTTCATACACGTCTTGGCTTCAACAAATTGCATATGCCCCTTGTAATCAATAAAATCAAATGGAATCTTGTAGGTTGTAAGGACACATATGTAATCCATCGTCTTTGTAAAAGACTATTCTCCAAGTAGTGCATGTAGAACGGGAGTGTATCTTGGTCTTGTTATTTATTAAGATCGCTTTATTTAAAGATGGAGAAACACGTGTGTGCGCGCGTGTGTGCTCATCTACATTCACACATACAGTAAGTGATTGCATGATGAAATTGAATGTGCATTAGAAAGCCTGTGTGTGTATATGAATTGTAAACCAATGCCTGCTTGTGCATGTGTAAACCCGGTTACCTCCACACTCCCATTGCCCCCCCATTGAAAGCTGTATTTACTTGATTACAGTATAAATATGAGCCCAAACCACTGTACCAGCATTCTCCATTTTACATGAAAATATAACGAAAACCCACTGAATCGCTTGGCCCTCTCGGACCGCGAAACGACGTCATCAAAGCTCGTCGTGTCTCTTCGTTAAGTCCTCCCCATAATTGGTCGCCTGGCTGCCCACAAACATGTTCCAGTTGGCTAGAATCTCCTTCTCGGTTATTTTGTTGTCCTGTCGTTCAAATCACCAGATTACACCCAAATCGGCGTCGCAATTGAGAAGGAAGAGCAGGAGAGGGAAAAAAACAGATAAGAGTAGGAGTCAGAGAAGTTTGTTAAAATTAAACAGGTCATTATTATCCCCAATTATTTCCATTATGTTGATTATTAGGCACATTGACAGTGACAGGAGCTGCTCAGTATCTGCCGATTTCACAAAGCCAAATTATGCTACCTGGAATCGGATAAAAGAGTAAAGAGCTAAAATGAAGAAACAAAAAGCTGGCAAAACACCCAGTTACTGAACATACGGTGGGATCCACTACCAAGAACTGTTTTTTTTTAAGTTTTTTTTTTTACTTAGTTCTAAATAATGTATTCTTGAATGAGAAGCATCAACTGATACAAAACAGAATTTTTTAAGATCTTTGAGAAATATATATGAATAAACCATTTGGTAAGGTTTTCTCAAATTGTTGTCACACCATATATTTCATTCAGACATTAACACATGTATGCTCCTAATACACAGCGTGAATTGTTTTGGTCTTTTAACAGTTAATACCAGATATTGACTAAATTGCGCTATTGTCGCTACTGCTAGTGTTGTAATAGTTTTTGATAAATGAGAGTTCTTGTTCTCCTTTCTGTTACTTTTATTTCTGATGAGGAATATTATGTGTAGCTCAAGGTATTTGGTCAGTTTCATGTGCATGTGCACTTGTTACAGAGAAGAGCTTTACAGGGAGTCAAGCAAGAGAAAACAAGCATGTGAAAACATACAGCATCTCTGGCAGAGAGGACGGTAGTGGCGGGGGGGAGGGCCTACCTTGTCAGAGTCTGTATCATGGATCAAGTGTTTGGCCTCGTTGTCGGCGTGGTCGACCTCTCCAGGCAAGATCCAGTGGATCACCTCGCTTGCATCCAGATAGCCATCCTACAAATTCAGGAAATCTTTCATTTTTAACATTCAAACTGACTATTAGGGCCCCGTATTCAAGATCTGGGTCGACAATCCTATTCTGATTAGCTTAATGAGCAGCTTTTACCTTGTTGATATCTCTGAACTCTGTGAAGTGTTTCCTCTCTGTCTGGACCCAGTCAGGTAAATGTCCCCCATTCTCTGATGTGTACATGTCCCCTGTGGAAGGAAACAGCCATTTAGGACACATTTAGGACGTATATGCTTACACTTTGTCGTCAGTTTTATTCCTTTATTGAAAGTGCAGAAAAGTCTCTGACAGAGTGGTGTTTTGTTAAAATAAATAAATAATTAAAAAAACACCTACCAATGTATTCATCTATGTCGATCTTCCCATCCCCGTTCTTGTCGATGTCATCCATTGTTTCCTAAATGAGAAAACAGCGGAAGTTATATTCCTAATATTATATTTAATGTGTTGACAATATACAGTACATTTATATGTATATTTACAGTATATTTTTGACTATAACATCCAACAGGGCAACCAATCACAGCAAACTAAGTGAAAGGCAAAGCTTCCGAAAAAAACTAAATAGATTATTTTCCATCCTCAAGAGCCCCAGGTTTGTGGTACATCTCATCAGGATGCTGGACACCTTGCGTTTTGGTCATATTTATACCATTCCTTTCTATGGAAGCCCATTATGTGTTTTTAACTCCCACTGTCAAGTGTGTCAGTCTTGCCAGTAAGATTCCTGAAGGAGCGTGATTTCGCCCCTGCAATTAATCCTCCAAGTGTCACTTACATTGGGTAGCAGATGCTTTGGCCAAATCTACACACAATTTGACCCAAAATATTCTGGTGAAACGTTTAAATTAGCACGTATTCAGACCATGAGTGAATCAGAATTAACATTGAAGATTATTTTTTTGTGTGCTGAAATGTCGAATAACCATATCAATATCAATGACAGTGTGTTTGTGTATATACTATGTGTGTGTAATATATCTGTGTGTTTGTCTACTTTGATATCCTCTATACATTTTCCCAACATCATGACTCAACCAAATTCAACCTAATTAGCCTATTCAACACAATCACATTAAAGTACAGTATAAAATGTATTGTCCTCATTCAAATGCAAGTGTTGTTCTTCTATTTACTATATTCTATAATCTAGAACACAAACACTTATTATTATATTTATGTTTCATGCTCAACGGTTCAATTATATTAGAACATGAACATTTAAATGTGTAAATAATTTAAGTACACTTAACTTTCATAATTTATCAAAAACGGATACAAATTTGATATTGCTCCAAACAAGATTAAATAATTAAAAGATTTATTTATTTTTTTCCCCTTTTGTTAGCTGTTAAAAGACCAAAACACAGTGTATTAGGTTACATGTGTTAATATTTGTATGAAATATATGGTGTGACAATTTTGATTTGTATCAGTTCTAAATAATTTATTCTTATTTATTTTACACCTGGTTAGTCAAGTAACCTTGTTTTGGGCCGATGCATGTAAATGTCATAACTGGGTTAGAATAACCTGGGTTGAAGCTCATACTCCCATTATGAAAAACCTGGTTAAGATGTCTGGCTTATACTTATATACCTGCACCACGACATCCTTCATGAAGTCGTACTCCTCAGGGTGCAGGAAGGCGGTGAACTCCTCCCGTGTGGCGATGCCGTCGGCGTCCCTGTCAGCCTTCTTGAAGCGCCTCTCATCGCGGAGAAGCATGGACTTGTAGGTGGCCTTGTCGTCCACGTCGTCAAACTCCTCATCTAGAAAGACAGTGCCAATAATGATAGTAAGTACAATCTCTACGGCGCTGGAGCCTATCCCAGCATGCCTTGGGGAGAAGGCAGGGAAAACACCCCGGACAGGTTGCCAGTCCATCACAGGGCAAACACAGGAGTTTAGAATAAGAAACATATTCGCCAATGTCACATTAGAATCAATTCAGGTTATGGGCTTTCCATAGACAACCAGTGTTCTCTCTCACACTCACACTCACACTCACACACAATCTCACTGTCTTTCTCCCAAAGCTATACCCAGGTAGTATCCGTAAGTGGTGTTCTTGTACTCCTCCCAGCCTATCTTGCCATCCTTGTTCTGGTCGTACTCCTGCCAGTGTTTATCCACGTTCTCCTCAATGTACCTCCTCTGCCGATGCTTGATCCAGTGGTGCAGTTCCCCGTGGCTGACGTAGCCATCCTTGTCTGTGTCGATGCGCTCCACAATCTTCCTGTGTGTGTGTGGGGGGGGGGGGGGGAGATCAGGGTTAGGGGTTAGGGGAGTACTTGATCCGGCGTGCTTGCCAAAGAAGAACTGCTGTTAAATAGCAGCTGTTTAGGAGAACTTTTTGCTCTTTACGTTTCAATTTGTCACTTCCTGTGTGGAGAAGATTGTGAGAAGACCAGTGGCCATAACAACACCAGAATTTCATTTTGACAATCTGAGTTGAATCTACAGCAAAGCTTTGTTTTGCAAAACCATCTAATGGATAAGCATTCAGTCACCTCCACTGTAGTTACACAAATTCAGTCCAGCTTAGCCTATAGATAGCGGTCATTACAATGGGCTCCCAAGATAGAGTGTATGGTTTAGGTACCATTTCAAATTAGCAAAAGTCTCCTCAACCACTTCCATTCCATCTTTTTCACAGTATAAATGTCCTCATCCTAACAGAACCTTTGACGTTTACCCATTGATTTAGGATATATGGGGGGTTTCAAGACTGAAGGTATGGCATCCAGCTCAGACTCTCTGTCTTGGTAAACTCAGTGGCTTGACCATGCTGCAAGAAGCGAATGGTCGAAGACAGGATCTGAAACGGCTTCCTCCTTGAATATATACAAAACAGATGTGAAAAAAAAGAATAGACTGATTTTGTTGTTCAAAATTCCCTTTGAATGTCAGAAACAGAAAACTCCATGTCAGAGTCCATCATTCACCCTATTGCACAAGCTCCATTCTCTAGCATGCCAAAATCAAATTTCAAAATAAGACTCACATGCTGATAAAATATACCCAAGAACCCAGTCAACAGTATTGTATGATACAGTCTACAGGTTTTCATTCCAACTAAAGCAGGTGCCTGTCTCATGAAGAGACTTCAACATAGTCAGGGAATCTTTGCAATAGCTGGCAAAACCAAACACTGGCAATCCTGAATAACTGGTCTCACGAAGCTGGTTATCAACTTTCTGTCAACCTGGGATTTTCCGATCCAGGTATCATCATGTTCACATAAAAAGGTTTTGTAACAAATAGCCAATCGCATGAAACATGGAAAGATCCAATGCAGCCGGTAGATAAGATGAAACTTTATTCATCGCTGTGCGAAATTAGGTCGTTGGAACAGCAAACGTAACATGATTCATCAGATGATTCAAAATTATACATAAAAATGATAAAAGCAATAAATTAGACTATGAACAATTGTGGGTTCATGGAAACATATGCTGCCAACAATTTCAACACGTTAATTAGACTGTAGAAGTGGGAAGTATGGGAAAGAAATTAATTACTAACATTTGGTTTTCTCTCAAGAAGAACAAACTAACTATAACTACGAATAGCAGTTGCTGCTGCCAAGGCTAGAGAGGAAAAATCCTGGAGGAAGAAAAATGTTGAAGTAAATAGACTTATCATTGCCCCTCACTAAGGCACAGTAGGTATATTTCTCATTGATACAGTACAATCTATTGCACTAATCACTTGGGAATCCTAATAAAGTTCGGCATACTTCTATGCAACAGTAAATTAAATAGCTAATTGGTGAAATGAGCTTCTGTAGTGATTGGCTGGAATGAAAACCTGCAGACTATTGGGTCATGATGACAGATGATGGTGGATGTGTTCAAAGTGACTGTTATTAACAAAATCAGACTTTTGATTTGTTTTAGATGAACTCAAGGAGGAAGCCATCAAATCAGCCAATAATAAATAACAAATAAATGACAAACCATCTTGAGGGCCGTTCAGTTTAACCTAAAGGTAGACTCGGTATTTAGATATCTGATGTCAAGGCACTGAGTCTAGTTTGAGGTTGAAGCTCAGTAGAACCTACACAGGTCTTCGAGGGGGAAAAAAATAAATAAAAAAATAAAAATCACCCTTGGATACACTATTAGAAATCATCTATTTGTTATGTTCAGTATATTCCAGGAATTAATTTGTGATGAGGTATTGTAGTTCAACCTGCTTTGACTATTTCTCTTCAATTTGTGCTTTCTTATGTTTCCCAGAATGCCTTTCAACAACCCCCAGAAAAGGGGTGTAAGCTTGTTGCTTTCAATCAAAAGGTGGATGTACATGAATGTAACTAGCTCAACATCTAGTTTGTGAACACTGGGATCTGTCTATGATTGCAGCTGCACCTCTTACAACGTTTGGCTGCATTATGGACTACTGAGGCTGCTTTCAGTGGAAGATATTGGTATAATTGCCTCCTCTAATTGCCTCCTTCTACCTTTATGATTGTTGAACGTCTGTGTAAAATGGTGAGTCTAGAAAGAAGCCCTTCGAGAGCTGACATCAATACCAGACGGTTAGACAAATGAAAAATGTGCTGCTATCAAATTCCACGTCTCATTGTCTACATTTGGCCAGTTATCCACGGGAATAAGAAATATAAGCCACCAAAGAACAACAGTACCTACATCAGTCTTTAAGTTCTAGATAACCACACCTAGCTTTAGGTTGAAGGTCAGAGGAACCTACGCCAGTCTGTCTTTGCTCTCCTCAGGGGTGAGCTGGTCGAAGGTCTTGGCTTCCTCCTTGCCTAAGAAGGCCTCGTGGTCGTACTGGAACCCATGGGCATCGTCGTGGGCATGGTCGCTTAGGTCGGCATGGCGATGGACGCGTTTCTCCTTAGCGGGGACCGCGAAGGCCACGCCCACCAAGAAGAAGAAGAATCCCAATGACCTCAGCAGCATCTCCACTGTCTAAGGTGGTGGTGGGGGGCAGAGAGAGAGAGAGAGAGAGAGAGAGAGAGAGAGAGAGAGAGAGAGAGAGAGAGAGAGAGAGAGAGAGAGAGAGAGAGAGAGAGAGAGAGAGAGAGAGAGAGAGAGAGAGAGAGAGAGAGAGAGAGAGAGAGAGAGAGAGGCTGTGGCTGACAAATGATGTATGTTGAGTAACGCTTTCTTTCATTGACTTTCCATTTACAAAGAAATACAAATAGTGGTACAATAAAAAAAGTGTTGTCCTTGCTAGAGGATGGTTCAGCAACATCAACACGTCAACGTTTGAAAAACAAATACCATATATGAAAGTTGAACCAGTAAAGTTACAGGAGATATTGTAAGTCAATTTAATTATATGTAATGGATTAGATTTGTGAGCAAAAGGAGAAAAATAACTCACCAGTTTTCTGGAGTTTTCAGCAAAGCTTCCCTTAAGTGTTTCTGAGGAACAGCAGTCCGCGTTCGCCCTCTGTTTCCCTTTAAATAATACTGTCGAGAGGCGGGGCCACGCGTTGAGTCAGCCTATCACAAGCGCCGTCGTAGGAACTCTAACCAATGAAAAGTAAACTGAAGCAACGGGTTCACTACTATTTTATTGGCTGTTAAGCGCCACGTTGACACGCGAACGCGCGCGGTACATCTCCGTCGCGCCCCTGCAGCACAACCACACGAGCGGCACAACGCATTACAGTAATACCATAGTACAAAAATACAACAGTACAATAGTATAGTGCTCCTACAGCAAGGGGTTCCCCATATTTTTTATTGAGATAAGATAGGATTAGATAATAACCACATTTCAAACATAGATAGTATACAGACAAAAGCAGGCAGGACTACTGGCAATAGCATAAACATGTGTGGCATACATTATACAAACAGTGAAATTCAAATTAAAGTGATGAGTGAGCTTTATAGTTTTCACAACTTTGGCATTATAAGAGGGCTGAATGGTGGAGATGTACAGTTCAAATTGCTGTATGAACATTATAGAAAATGGTTTCTTATTTACGGATATGAAATGTAACTAAAAGAATAATTAAAATATCTCTGTTTTGTTATAATTAAAATCAAACAGGACGCCTCTTGAAATTAAAGAGAAATCAGAGTAAATCCTATTCACCACAGATCTGAAGATGTCTTGCCATGATTTGCTATGTAGGGCCAATGCCAGAATTGGTGAAGTCGTCACAGAACGAGGGGATTAATGTCCTTCTTAAACTTTTCACATTGTGATCTGTTTTGTTAAGTTGAGTTATTATTTTAAGAGACACCTCCATTTTTATTCTTGATTTCAAACTATACCACTCACATAAGGCATTGAAGTTGGTTATCAACTCACTCTGTCACCCAAATCAAATCAAATCAAATCACATTTATTTGTATAGCCCTTAATCACCGTTCGGTCTCTAAGGCTTCACAGTGCCCAACATGTGAAACAATAAATGGTTAGTACACGACATCCCCCAGCCTTAGAGACAAGGAAAATCTCCCACAAAACCTTATAGGGAAAATTGAGAGAAACCTTGGGAGGGGCTACTCAGAGAGGGATCCACCTACCAGGACGGTTGGGCTGCAATAGATGCCGAGTTTGGGCAAGCAGCATATACACAGTATATGAAAGTTTATATTGGTGGGACATCCAGATCTGATGGGGCATCACAGCAACGGCAACTCAGTCAGCGTCATCATAGGACTAGGGGACCACGCAGGCGCCAACAGTACCCAGGCTTTTCCAATCTATGTACGAGCGCATTCACATAAAAGGAGCGGGGTTTGTAAACCATCGCCAATCACATGCAACATGGACAGATCCAGAGCAGCCCATTTATGAAACTTTATTGATACTTGTTGTTTAAATTAGCTTGTTGCAGCAGCAACAGTAAAACACTTCAGGAGGAATAATGAAGTAGTATATATGTACACCTACAGAATACAAAAATAATAAATAAAAATTGTAGAAAACAAACAAACAATAAAAGCAATCAACTGGACTATGAACAATTGTGGGGTTATGTCAACACAATGCTGACAATGCTTTCAACACATTGAAACTGAAGAAAAGAAAGAAGAAGAAAATGGTTGATAGTGTAAACCCATGGCCCTGCTGCGATCATTTCGGCGTCTGGTCTAATTTTTCTGGATTTGTGAGCGATTGTGCCAAACTGGGCAGGAAGTCACACACAGGAACGGCATAGACCATCCGGTCAATTTCCAAAATATAACAAATTTCAAAATAAACACCCTGATTGATGATGGCGTTGGATATCTAGTCTATATATATACATATTTCTCAGTTGTGTCCAAACTTTTGCCATCTATGTGACTAAACGGAGAGCGAGATAGATTTTCAGACAGATCTTTATTTACCAATAACTTACTTTACAAAGACATTTTACTTCTTTCCATATAACAATATATATAACAAAATAGATCACATTATCACATGTTCACATCAGCACTTGTCCAAAAACGAGCTCTTCCTCCACAACAGAACAGAGAGTACCCTCAAAACCCCACATCATCAGAAAGCTATTGAGGTTCTGGTTCCACTTATGATAGGTGAAGTCCACCAACATCCTGGCCTTTACCATCTTTATGAACATGACTTTAACGTCAATGTCCAGAGATGCTTCTACCTTCCTCCTCCGGCTCACATAAACAGCCATCTTCGCTTGACCAAGAAGGAAGTTTAAAAGCTGACACTTATCCCTTTACTTTCTGCTGTACTTGACACCACAGACAAACAGATGTTGGTTAAAAACTTCACCAAACATCCTGAACATTTTCTTTAAGAAGTCAAACAGAGATGAGAGACGGGAACACTCAGAAACACAGTGGAAAACTGTTTCCTTTTTAGTACAGAAAGGACAAGTGTCCTCCACAGAGTCATTTAAAACAGAAATAAAAGCATTCACAGCAATGCTGCCATGAAGGATCCTCCACTGAAGATCAGCATGTTTTTTGATGAGTGGGGGTTTATACAGAGTCCTAGATGTTGCCTCCAAGGACTATCAGTCCAATTGTTCAGCTTGTTCTTATTTATAGATTTGACCAGCAGTCTGTACACGGCTTTACCTGAGGCTCCTTCCAGAGAAACGCTGCTGTTGTTCTGTTCTAGAAACGGACCAGAGCAGCCTGCAAGGTCAGGATACATGTTCAGTGCAGGGAAAGAATCAGTGCTGTCAGGCAGCAGCAACCCTTTACTGTAATCAGTTAAGATGTGTGGAGACTTGACAACTGGCAAGTCTAGTAAACCAACAAATGATCAGTGTTGGGCAGTAGCGTCGCTACAAGTAGCGGCATTAGTTTAACTGCATTTCTCAGTAGTGTGGTGGTAGTGTCGCCGTTTTCTGAATCAAATAACTTTTCAGTAGCAAAGCTCTTTTATTGATCAAGCAGTGCGGTAGCGTCCACACAAGCTACATTTCCCCCAAACATTTCTGAAGCATTCTGCTGCGGTCTGAAATAAAACTGCTAAAGATCAGTAAGTGACGCCACTGCCATAAACAGACCTGTATGTGTAGCCGACAGAAGCACTTCCGTATGATGGACATCACGTACCAATCCTTGGGCTGATGCCTGCGGTTGTCTGCTGCAGGAAGAGGATGGTTGTTTACACGATCCTCTTGTTGCAACAAGTCAACCCTCTTGCTTTCATAGACCACCTTTGTCAGAGTTGAGTTCAGAGTTGTTAAAAAAGGTCTATTTTTGTAGTGATCCTTTCAGTAATGTTGTCAGACACACAAATAACAATCTGAGCCTGTCAGTGGCAAAATCAAGCACTTTCAGTGGACGTACTTTGACCGCATTGACATGCCCTTGATTACATTGCAGCCATTGAGCCGCCGTTTCGCGATTGCCGGCTGAGACGATCTACCGGAGCAACCCCGAAACTTTTGGGATTTACTTAGCGGTATGATAGGCGATTTTGTGGATATAGAGGCCAGGTTGACAAATCCCGGAATTACCCTTTAAGTTTACTTGATGGCAGAGGGTGAGGACAGAGGAATTGATCCCTCAAACACTAATTTAATAAACAATTGAACTGAACATTTTTTGCATGCCCATGTTTGATACAGTTTTATTTATCACTGAGACAGCATTGACTTGGAATGCAGTTGGTTCAATGTATTTAAAAAAAAAAAAAAAAAAAGTTGAATTTAGAGTAACTGCTAGCTTAGCTCACTACAATTTCCAAGTAGCTTGCCCAACAGCAAATGATTACAGGTAAGCTAATATGAGAGAAGATTGCTTTTCAATGCTTTTAATTATTCCATCCGTGACTATTTAGCTAAGGTTAAGTGTGGAGTCTAGACAAGCAAAGTCCCTGGACTTTCATGATTTTGTGAATCGCTTTGCTACAAACCACAATAGTCGCATAATACAGCTGTTGTAAACTGAATGCCTGACAGTCATGTCATATGTATATGTGGCAGACAAGGTTCAAAAGGGAATATTATTGCCTTTTGAGCATTAGTTTGAGACCGGTGGATCAAAAAGAAAACACATTATTGCCTTTGTAATAAGTATAATGTTGGTGTGACTGGGGCACCTATACCCCAGACAACAGGGACCCGACTACGCCACTCTGGGAATTTTACCCAGAGAATGCCCAATAAAGCCACAAGTTCTTTAATAAAGAGGGAGCAGAGACGCGAGTTTCCAGTTCCAAAACAGATGTTTTATTAAAAGTGGGCAATTTGGATGTAGTAAATGAGGCAAAAGATAAAAGCAGCATTTCTTTATTACAAAATATACATATTCTAAAATATTACTAAATGCGGGCACATTACCAGTACAGGGGGAGGGTGCCAGGAAAGACGCATAGGGGGAAGGGAGTGAGGGGAAGAGGGTCAAAGTGCTTTACCACCACCAATATGGATCACAGTTGTTTGCACTCACTGCAAAACAAAAATGCACACGGGTTAGAATATACTATAAAATAGCATGTAACAAAAACAGTCGTTCACACTCACTTTACCTGCAGGAATAAGAAAGAAATGTTGGATACACTGAATATTATTTGATCTATTCCACCATAGTCACTACTTACGTATGTGCTGAACGAGCGTCTCGTTCAACAATGCACTACTTCCTAAAAGAGTGGGTTTGAAAGTAAGATGATTTTGTCTGTGAAGGAATAATGCAATAGATTGATTTAGCCTACACAGAATTAAGCTTGCAATCCTTACATGGTGATCATTGACAGTGGTTATGTGGCAGTCTGTATTTCATTTTCAGAAGCCATTTCCAGTCCATGTCCATGATAGTCCAGACATATCCAAATGATGGACAGCTGCTTTCACTACCACTTGTAATTCCTGGTCTACCTTATCATTCTCTGATTAATTTAGTGTCCGTGTCCATGTTTCTTTCCTCTCAAGACCCACCTTTCTTATTTCATCTTGCTGTTTAACCACCTTCACTGCTTTTGCATGAGAAATTCTGTAATTTTACTTTTTGAATCTCAACTTCATGCCTCATCAGTGCACATCCATGAAATGCCACAGCGTGAGCACCCGTCCCTGTCCATCTGTTCCAGAGTTCAGGGTTTTATAGACTCCTTGGTTTTGGTGTGTTGCTAAAGAAATTATGTGATTATGTTGCATAGATGTGATGTCAAAAAGGCAAAATGATATCGAACAGGTTAATGTTAGAACTAATATTTTCATTGTTTTTGTCTCCTTCGTGCAGCCAGTGTTGAAAATGTCAGAGTCGCTGTGTTGCCTTCTGCTCTAAAAACATACACAATTCCCCCAAAACAGCGTGGGTAAGATATAGGCTCACAGTGTACAAGTAGCCTTGGATTTTACTAGGCATACATTTGATTCTAAAAAAAATAACAACATATGTGACAGAAGACAAGACAAAGATGTGGTATTGATTGTGGGAATACAGAAAAATGTTACGACAGCTTCAGTAAGAAGATATAGAACAATTGTCCCGTTGTCCCTATAACATGCTTATATGTATATGCTTGTGTTACTGTTTTAGATATGTACATTATTCTGCATTGTGTTTGCAATGACTTCCCAGTGAGTAAAATCACTTAAATCAACAGCTGATTGGCTGGGTTTGATCCTTAATAACTTTTGAACTGTTTGTCAAAGAGAGTTGTGGGACGGCTCATTTGGACTCAGGAAGAAGTCATCTGGCGATCACAACAGAGACAGTTACTTCCGGGTAGAAAATGCAACACTAGTGTATTTAAAAACCAATTGAAGTGATTTAAACTAGGTAAGGAAACAGGGTTAAATTAAATATGTTAGTGTTATTTATTCAATTGTGTTGTTGATGTGTTGATGCGTTGTAATAACTGAAACAAGTAGTGAGTAAATTTGTGACATTTGTAATGTGATGTTTTTATGCTTATTTGTTTTTGCTCCCTATACAATTGGGTAGCGGCGGAGCGTGGGGTGGGTGGGTAGGCGCACCTCCATTGTAAAATGTATTATTTCCTTTTTTGTATTAACCTCCTATACATAATTTCTCTCAATTTAGACCTTTTCCAAAAATCTGTCCAAGTTTTTACTGCCATCTAGTGGTATCAATAGCACCATCTGCAGAAGTGGTTTTAAACGAGTATGCATATCGCCAGATCTCACAGAGCTTACATTACATTACAGTCATTTAGCAGACGCTTTTATCCAAAGCGACTTACAAAGGTACTTGACACTATGTGTGGATCGAACCCACGACCCTGAGACCCTGCTCTAACGAGCTGTCCGGGCCGAGCTCAGCTGCAAGTTGAAATGTTGTAACAGACGAAAGGTTTAGTGATAAAACAACAGGTCAAATTACAACAGGCAGTGAGAGAGACTGCGCTGTATCTCCACCTAAATAGGTATGTGTATTTACTAGGGCTGGGTGATATGGACAAAAATCTTTATCACAGTAATTTGACCCATTTGTCACGATAACATTAAATACAATGACAATGAGTTAATTGGCATTAACTCTCCCGTTTTGCCATAAATTGACCCCTATTATTCTAGACTTTTGAATGTACAAAGGAGGCCTTAATTATTTAATTTCTTTCAAGGATTGAATTATCAAATTTTCAATTTTAATGTGCAGTGACTGTGTTGACTGATAATGTGCACCTCTCGTCTCAAGTGCTCAAGTCGCCTCGTCTGTCTATTTCAATAAAAAAGGAAAAGGACACACGTATTGCGCTTGGCCGCAACCTGTGGCTTGTTAGGAAAAGCAGAATACATTTTATGCCATGTTCCAATGTTGTTGTTCAGCAGGAAAACAAAAGGCAGCGGTTTAATAACTGATGGTCTAGCAAGCTGCGCTTTAGATTTTGTTGCGTGGCTACTTTCATAAAAATACTATTTTCAATAATTAGTTTACAAGTTCAATGGATTCCTGCTGAACACACCAATAGTACCAATAGTAGTACAATTTCTGTCCTTTGCCCTTTAATAAAAAATATTATTTTCAATAACTAGTTGACAATTCCAATGGATTCATAAACAGTTTGAGCTTGAGCTTGTCTGTACTTTTCATCGAGACGGCGTCGCACTGCCGTCTTTGGGCCAAAGCTGAGTACCGTAATTACACCAGTAGACGCACAACAAAATTTCAAGTGCGACTGGCAAGACCATGGTTTGACAAAAGACAGCTCAGTTGACTGAAGTTCTACATGGGGTCTCATGTGCATGCATAAGCGTTGTGTAGGCTATCTATCGAAATTGTGTCCAGTAAAATTGCGTTGGTAAGAAGACGTTATGTCGGTTTCTGTACATTTTTGGTTAATCTGCCAGCCCTAGTGTTTAAACTATATAAACACTATAGATCTTTCATTATGCAATTGTCAAATTCAAAGCAAGGGCCCAACTCGAGATTTTTTGACCCCTCTGTGCTAAAACCATCTTTATGTAGTATATTACATGTAATTATATGTAAATACATGCATGTTGCAGTTACTGAGTCTGTTACTGAGTCAATTCTTATGTTACATTTGTCACTTTATTCAACAATGCAAGAGAGGGATAGAGAAGCCAAGATTAAGATAGACAGACCAGAAAGATGAGAAGGAGCACACAGAAGAACAGGACAGAGAATGGAGAAAAACAAGCAATGGGTCCATCTATGAAGCAATAGAGCTTCATAGGTAGAGAGCACTTAAATAAGTGGATCAGCGGATATGTGTACCAATCTGAATACTAGACCTGTTCATATAAAACTAATCCATAATTTTCATAGCCCTACGCAATGAATCTCTAGAGATCAAAGAATAGCCAATCAGGAGAGTGGGCGGGCCTTGATCAATCAACAGAGGACCCCCTCTGAGTCCAACTAGCCCACCCTCAACTCTCTACCACAAATGGTTCTAAAATTATTAAGCATCAAAGAACAGCCAATCAGTAGAGTGGGCAGGGCTTGGCTCATGAGGGGTGGGAGGTGGGAACTGAGAGCTGGGAGCTGAGAGCTGGGAGCTGAGAGCTGAGAGCTGGGAGGCAAACTGAGAAAAAGTGATTATACTGGATTGTACTGACTTCCTCTCTGCATATTTTGTTAAAATATATTTCCTACATACACTCACTGGTTACTTTATTAGGTACCTGATCTAAGTGACTTTGACCGTGGTGTGATTTTTGGTGTCAGGCCTGGTGGTTCCAACATCTTAGAAACAGCTGAACCCTCCTGTGATTTTCACCACTACAGTCTCTAGAGTTTACAGTGAATGGTGGAGAAACAACAAAAACACCTTGAGAGAGGTCAGAGGAGAATGAGCAGACTGGTTCAAGTGACAGAAAGGTCACAAATGGTCCAATAACAGCGATAGTTGACAATAGCGATGTGCAGAAGGGCACACCACTGAATCCATGCCGCCAATAATTCAGGCTGTTTTGGAGGCAAAATGGGGTCCTACCGGTACTCGATAGGTGCACCTAAAAAAGTGAGTGTATATTGGTGTACAGCTAAAAAATGCCTTCTCCTCTCTGTGTTTTCTGACTGTAGGCAACCTGTTGGCTAGAAGTTAGAGGAGACTCTATTAGAAATATGTCTCCTCGTAGTTCGATGTGCTGTAAAGTCATTACAGTAGCCAATGTATGAGTGAGGTGACCATTTTAAATCCAAATAGACAATGAAAACGTCCCCTCTTGTTTATTTAATATATACCTATCATGTTTGAACAACATAAATATGACTTCATATATATCTCCTCAAACCTGTCGATTAACAATACACAAAATTCAGCAGTATATATTCAAGTTCTTCTCTTAACAATTTCTATTCGGTGATCGTTTAGTAAACGTGTTTGTAATGTTTTCAGAAAAAAAAGACAAAAATAGTGAGAGAATCTCAGTGATGTGACAGTCCCGTAGGTGAAGCACATTGGTTTGGCCACATGGTGGCGACATATTGTGGGGCTTAGTTGTCATCGTCAAAGACATCGGCTACAGTCCTGCAGATGGAGAAAGACAAGCAGAGGATGCTCATCCAAAGGCCTGAAATGGAAATGATTGTAGCTCATGAACTTTGTACCAGGCTTCAATTCATTGGAACTATAACTTACTTATAGATTGACCCAGACAATTCATCAAGAAAACCACCTGAAGAAAAAAAGAAACAATATTATAAGCAAGAGCTGGTGCCATGTTTTGACAAGAGCAAGTGTTAGTCCTATATTTTCTTTCTTTGTCACATCATACTTACCAGGCTGGCAAAGAGTCTGGCAAACAGGACACACATGGCAGAAATTGCACATCTGTGGGGCATAAAAAGCAGAGTGGGATGAGACGGCATTGTAAACTGGGTGCTCTGGCAGTCAAAAGGAGTGTACATATAAAATATAGACTAAATATAACAAATATAGACTAACTTAATACTGATCTGGGTCATTTAGGTTTGGTAGACCGATTGCATCATGGTCTTCACAATTTATGAGTCTGTTTTTGGTGGTGGGGGGTATGGGGTTAGTACTCCCAGTGCCTCCCCTTAACTATCAAAACAATTATATGAAAACTAAACTAACCTGACAACTAGATCCTGTGTGTGTGTGTGTGTGTGTGTGTGTGTGTGCGTGCGCGCGT